>OY979630.1:17200000-18400000 GCA_963855885.1 Coenonympha glycerion | reverse complement strand
AAAGCTTCTGTACAAATTGGGTGACGAATTGTTGTGCAAGGTACGGGAGCACGGCGTGATTGTTCGCCAGTCAAAATACGTAACAAATGGCATGTTAAGTGTGACGATGATTTTAAATAGCTCGGCAGATTGACATGTATCATAACGAATTGATCCTAAGAAGTCAGATGAATTATCTAGGTGTGCTTCCTTGCGCAATTTGCTTTTCATTTAGTAACTCTTCCACCACAACAAAGCAAATATTTTTATAGTACCTACCTATAGTAGGTACCTAGGAGACGTTCAACTAGGTACTTACTTATCTTACATCTAATCAATTATGGTATTAATTAATTACACGAACACCACGAGTTAAAAGGTAGTACTTAGGTAATAATTTTATTCTTTACCAGGACTAGCAACCGGCCGAGATCGAAGCTTCCCACCAGATTAGGCCTATAGGCATGTTGCATATTCTTTGTATTTCTATAATGTTTAACAATTAGAAAACTTCAACAAACGTAATGGATCTTATCGATTACAACTCTCAAAGATATTTAGGTATGTCATTACCATACAATTTACTCACTTTTCGAAAATATAGCGATAATAGCGATAGAATCAAGGTAACATCCCCAAGAATAAAGAAAAGGAGACCATATAACTATAATATAATAGGTATCTAGGAAAGTTTCCTCTAATATAATTAAGATACATAATATTATGTTTCCGATTACGAGCTTTTTACTACTTTTAGGTCACGTGGGTAACTACCTGTAATGATACAATTAGTAGGTACAAAGTACCTTCCTGCTGAATTACATCCCGGTAGGACACAAGGGCCTGACTAGTTTTATTGTCCTTTTTTGAGGCAGTGTCTTGTTCGTGTCCCGATTGTTCTTCAGGTGAGACGAATGACCGCCCACCTTCCTCATTGTCATTGCCAATAGCTTTTTTATGTTACGTCGTAGCCTAGCTACTGTCCATTATAAACTCCAGACGTTAAAAAACATCCTCAATTTTTGAGCGTTTAATCGACGCCTCTCGTAACCAGAGGGCTGGCTTATTTTTAGGTCAGAGATTAAGTACTTACCACCATTGAAACTGCTATTGCAATGCCTTCTAGGCACTCATCTGTAGACACCGATTCGGAGGAACACTATGAGGCCTGAGTCAAAATATACTTTTATACCCTTCTTTCTTTATTCATTATTTTGTAAGTACTCGTAGTATTATGGACGGCTTTTATTGAGTTGAAACCATAATAAATCATTAAAAAAAAAAAAACAATAATTCTGATTTGTTATGAATAATAAGAGAAGCGAAAATTTTGGCGGGCTACAGAGAAATAATTCTCTGTAATATTTGAATCTAAATAAAATCAATACCGGGCAATATCGTCTTTTCTAAATTCGTCTGTAGCATAAACATTGTGCAAAGATGTAGATCGATTGTTGTATGCTACGAGTAGTATAGGTACTTTGTAAGCAAATAGTAGTGACATAAAAACCTGCAGCGTTGTTAGCAGCATCTACCTGTTGTCATTTCTGCTACCGAAATATTTTATGAATTAAAAAAAATCTATACATTCCGACACGTCAGATTCAGAAACAGTAATTGATACAGTATTCTGTTATATTTTTGTGATCAGTAAAATACTGAATTTCATCGTAGCTGTGGGCTACGCCAGTAGGTAAAACACAAAATGTTTTTTACAAAAATACAAAGGTAGTACTTACCTATCAACTAACTTAACCATGGCACGCACAGACTTGACGTGCGTGTCAAATTGTTTTGTTTTCGTTTGTTGAATCCGAACCATTATTCATAGAGAAAGTTGTGGTGATTCGCGTAAACTTCGTAAAGACATAACATTAATATTTTTAGATGTGGCGGATATAAACTACTGCGACCCCCGTCTTTGGCTGTTGATAAAAGGTCCCAGCTTCGATTAGGCCATTTAGACTAGATCTATTTAGTCTTCGGTTGCCGATTAGTATATCTACCTCTTATCCGGCGTTCATCTCATCTTATCGAAATATTGTACAATTAAGCGATTTAGTGTTCATGTGAAGTGTAGACTGATTCTGTCTCGTTTAGTTAGTTTGCAACCTTCACTGGGTTATTAACCAAGAAAACGCAAGCAAAATTTTTCGATAACTGAATGACATTGAGGTACCTATAAAATTACCTAAACACAATCAGCCCACTATATATATATTATAAGCTGTGTAGCGACCGATAAATTAGGTTCTCTTAACCGAAGCTCTTCAAATTAAGTTTAACTGCAGTTCCAAGTTGGCTAGTATTGTATGTTTCTGTATTATTAGTTATAAGTACTGCAGTATGTATCATACTTTCGAAATTTCGATGCTCCCATTTTACCCTAACGTTGGTCCATTAATTTGTTGTCGGTACAACTCGTGTCGGTAGCTTTAATAGTTACTGAAATAATCGAGTGTGACAGATAAACCAATCCATTTCTACTATTTTGGTAAACAACTCTAAAAATATCATTATCAATGAATGCTAGTAAAGTACTTGACGCTATTTTTGCAAAAAGTAACCCAAAAGTGAATAAAATGGATTCGCTTGTCGTTGCGCGCGGATGTCGGCTCCGAAAAGCCGGAATGGAGGCCGAGCGCTCCACTTGCATTTGAGGTTACCCGCCACTCCGACCACGCGACCGGCGGCCCGAGCGCTATGTGCTGCTCCCTGGAGTTGCCTGGCCACAGATATACTTCATTATAATGCAAAAAAATACAAAATATACTTAGTGCATTCAATCCATGAAGGCGCGCTTTAACCATCGCAAGCACTTGAAAACCATCAATTCGTAGAGTTTATTTGTTTTTTTTCGTGATTAGTTTATACACTGGCGATAATTTATTAAATATGAAAATATGCCAAATTGCTTCAGAAGCGCACGAACACTAAGAAATTGTAAAGGAGTAGACTATAGGGCGCGTCTCCGTGGATCGAAAGTAGGTACAGTATACAATGCTACGAGTAAAGTCGACGATTTAATTTCCCAAATCATTCGCAAGGCATATTCGTACCGTACGTCACAAGGAGGTTCGATGTCTGACAAGGGCAAGTTTGCAATTTTATGATTTCTAAATTAGCTCAGGTCAGCACCCGTATTATGTATCTCGGTGCCTATCAAAAAATTATAGCCACTGGCATATGTTTTTTTATCCATTGAAATTTTGCTATGAAATAAAAATAACATTTCCTTAGCAAAACTTCAATGGATGAAAAACATTTGCTAGTGGCTATCATTCTTTGATAGGCACCGAGTTACAGAATAGGGCTACAGGTCTGGTAGGCTGGTTGCCACCCTAGCAGCACAGAGGCACCACTAAGCAACTAAGCGTGTGCTATGCTGTGTAGCAACCAATAGACATTACTAACCCATTCCAAGTTAGTACGATGACATTTTCATCATCTCTATTTTGAATTGTTGACAATGACATTACCTGCAAGATGGTGTATATTAGCTCAGGGGGCCTACCAACGTGACTTAAAGCAATATTATTGTAATATTGTTTTGACATTTTTATACAAAGATATGGCCCCCCAGTGACACAACTTGCGAATAAGGAATCGAATGACAAAGAACTAAAGCTGTCACAGCCTGTATGGCGGGCGGCGCGGCGGCACCGATAGCCACAGCCTACCTAAAGGGCAAAGGTTCACGTTTTGAGATCAACAAGGTGCGACATCGAAGTACCGATATAATAAGGGTTATTTTGGAAAGCAGCTCTTACGGATTCGGGTCAAAAAAGGGCCATTTTAGCACGATTCATACTTACTCTCTTACTTTGATTATGTACCTTGTCCTCGGAATTTTGAAAGGTAAGAAATAATAATAATAATAATAAATACACTTTATTTGCACCACACAAGAAATTGTACAAAACAGAAATACATAATAAACTAATTTTAGGCACAAAAGGCGGCCTTATCGCTTAGCAGCGATCTCTGCCAGGCAACCTTGAGAAAAGGAAAACAAAGGAACTAGATTTTGCAGGTGGTGAAGATTTATAACTATATACATACAAATAACTACAAACTAATACATAAACTAGGTTAAACAAATAAACAAAGATATTCAATACATAATCATCAAACTATAAACTAATATATACACTATAATAATATAATGTCCACTAATAAGGACAAGATAATATGAATAAATAACAGTCATCATTTGCATCAACTAGGTACTCAAATAGTGATCTTTGACCGCATTCTTGAAAATGTACAAAGATTTAGACTGTCGTATCTCGAGGGGGAGTGCATTCCATAAAAGAGTTGCCTGTACGGTGAAGGATTTTTGGAACATCATTGTTTTATGGAATGGCATTTTAAGTGTCAAGGTACGACAGGTTCTGAGGTCTGAATGTTCCCCAAGAAATTTGAATTTCTCCTTGAGGTAAGGAGGGGTTCTAGGATCATATAATACACAGTACAGTAGAGAAAGAACATGCAGATCCCGGCGACGGCGGATAGGGAGCCAGTTGAGCTTTTGTCGAAATTCAGAGATATGGTCATACTTGCGTAGGCCAAATATAAACCGGATTGCAAGATTTTGGAGACGCTCAAGTTTATTAAGCTGGTCTTCATTCATATTGAGAAAGCTTGCGTCCGCGTAGTCAAGTATAGAGAGGAGGAGAGATTGTGCTAACATAACCTTGGTAGGAATTGGAAGAAAAGACTGCAACCGCCGCAACGAGCTCATAGCTGCAAAGGTTTTCCTGCTTAATTCTTTCAGGTGTGTGGCCCATGACAGCTCCCGATCTATATGTACGCCGAGGTCTTTAACAGAACCGCAGTAAGCAATGGTAACCCCATTAAATGACACTGGAGGAAGATTAGGCCAGTCAACTCTGGCGATCATCCCGGGGCTACCAATAATTATAGCTTGGGATTTAGCTGGGTTGACCTTCAGACCAAACTGAGTGCTCCAAATAGATATAGCAGCGAGGTCTCTGTTAACAGCAGCTACTGCAGAACTAAGCTCACCAATAGGTGCTGAGCGATAGATATCATCCAAAATAAAAATAAGTATCTTACTGGTAAATGACAGTCCATTTCCTAGCTAAGTACCTGAAAGTTAAATTCAATGAACATTCCAATTTTTTTGAGGTACCATATTTGAGCCCAAAGAAAATATTGGACCAAGTACTTGTAATGCCACTTCTAGAACTAAATGGTCAGTGGTATAACATTCATAGTATTAGAATAGTTAATAGGTGTAGATTTTCTTTTGGTGTAGATTCTCTACGTTGTTAAATCGAGATTTAGAATTTATAGGGATTAATTAATTAATTAATTTTTGCACTTTAGTTTATAAATTCTACTTTTGCATACATCCATATTTGCATGCCATTAGGCGAAACATATTTGGTTCTTACAATAATTGTTCTAAAGTCTGTTCTTACAGGCTTATAGTAGCAAATAAACGTTGCATTTCATTACATCGATTTTGTTTTAGTTTCAAACTTGTAACCTACATCACCTCAGAGGCTTGAGGTCAAATGTTTTGTTTCATTTATTAACCACGATGATTGAAAATTATCAATTACTTTAGTACCAAACTGTACAAATTAATCACCTCACACCAAAGACACCTATACTTGACCCGGCGGACCGCCCGAAAAAATGTCGCCAGTTTATGGGAGCAAAACCCCCCCCGGCGTCAATAGTAAGCTACGCAGTATTTCGCAGGAGTTTCGACAGATGGCGCTACATTTTCTTGTATGAAGAAGGTTTACGTAAAATGTTCGGATGGGCTCATCTTGATGTTATAATCATAGCCTCACACACAAAAGCTTATCATTCTTTCTAAACTCTATAACCATAGCTCAAACCATAATCCTTCGGCAGCCGAGCGCAAAAGTAAACCTTCAAAGTAACAGTCGAGAGAATCCGGCAGTGATGCGTGTGGCAGTGGCCCAGTGACCCCGATCTTGACTTTATAGTTTATACGATGTACCCACACCGCAGTGCACGGCAACAAGTTTATCATAATTTTTATTCAAGACTCGAAAACAGTTTCATCTGATGGAGTTCAATGATGGATTTTAACTGATGGAGAACCTTAGTCATACGACTGGTCTACGGCCGCCATAGAAAAAATCAATTGGTTATTCCATAAGTATATGAAACGAAATTGATAAAAAATGTGTAGGAAAGACAGTTGTCTTTGAAAAGTTAGTCAATCGGACATGATTCTCAAACATTTTTTTGAATTTCGTTTTTAGATATGGAATGGTCTTAAAGTCTAGGTTTGTTCGCCTAAAAAACTTATTACATAAAAAGATTTGTAAAAAAAAATACTTTAACTGATAGAATGAACCTGTTTCTAGATCATAGCGCGCAGTGCCAGGCGGACGTTCTGGTAAAAGAAAGAAGAATTTGATATGTACCACTATTCGCTTATACCCATATACCTCAGACTACATTAAATAAAGGCCATATACCTATACTCTGAGTAGGTTAAGATCAAAGTTACTTATAGGTTATCTAATCACGGTGACCAATTTCTACTCTAAACAGAGTTTAGCAAAAGAATTAAAAAAAACAATGTAGAGTGGTTTGTAGCACATACAAACAACGCCACAATGTTTTTCTAAGTTCATGTTTTTTACCAAATCCGCTGCACATGTTTTCGCCAAACAAAGAAAACAATGTTAAAGCAAAGTTAACTTTTAAAACAATAACATCATAATCGCGCTTTCTTTCACGCTAAAGACAGTGATCAACAAACAGACAGTTTAATAAATTATCGTTGCACAGTATTTTGTGAAAACGACCAAATGTTTTCACCCGAACCTTTCACGCAATTTTTACAAACATTTGTTTTAAATTTAAGAAATAATGAATGTTTTTTTCTTACTAATGGAGTACATTACTATCTTATTGTTTACAAGTTCGAGTTTTTTTCGAAAAACGTATTAACCATACTTCAAGGAAATAATGTTGTACAATCAGCAGTACAGGGTCAATGTTAATAATGTGGTTTTTATCACAATTTGAAACGTGTCACGAAGTTTAAATATAAAACGTTAAAATATAACCTTAAGGGATAAATTAAACAAATGAATCGTTATTTTAGTTATAATTTATTTCAGGTATATTACTTATAGTGTATGTAATACTTTATTAAACAGTGATTGGCACCTAATGAAAAAGTCAACTGAGTTTATCGTAACCTCTTCTCAGTTTATAGCACGCGGAAATTTTAATCCAGGAAGTTATCTCATAAATTGGAAAAAATGTGTTACATTTTTTTACTAAGCAAGTAACTTTCCTTATTTAGACGTTCTTGCATGAATCTGAAACAAAAATCACTTAATTAGAGAAAGCAATCGTTTTGAAATTACTTAAATTCGAAATTTTGGTTTTCAGATTTCAATAGAATGATGCGCGTAAAACCAAAATATTTTGAATAATCATCATCGTCTAGACGTAGAAAGGTTTAATTTAACTCTCAAAGAAGAATAGGATATCTCTACTTAACCTAGAAACAACTAAAACCTGTCTCCACTTCATGATTTTAATGTTTCATTCTTTGTGTAGTGCGACCGCTTGGAAATTTTTAAAGAAACCTATTTTTTCGTGGAATTAAAAACACTTCAGATGATAGTTTTGAATAAAAAACACTGAAGTGTTAGGGAATTACATTTTAAATAAGAGACTATAAAAAAAATTACCTAGATGTAATTAATGGCGTCTGTCTAGCTTCATCAATGACGTTAGTATAACAACGTGTCTAATTTATTTAACACATACGTAGCAGTCTACAGTTATAGCACATAATAGCGAAAAAAACACAAAAATAAAAATAAAAAAATATTAAAAAAATCAAAAAACCCGACTGCAAAAATGTCAACTAAAATGCAATAACTTAAAAGACTGAAACAAGGCGGACAACGAAAACAAAATTATAATAAACTTAAAACGATGCAATTTTTACTTCATTTTAACAAACAACATTATGAGCTGAAAGCTTTAGTTAAATTTTCGCATTCAATTTAAAAATATAGAAGGCGGGACCTATTTTCGCAGTCGGGTTTTTTGATTTTTTTAATTATTTATTTTATTTCAGGCTTTTTAGTTGCCACACTTTACGAGCGAAACCTAAGCACTTTTATCTACACAATGTCAAAGACGTAAAGTGGGTATATTTGGTTATACATTATATTATGTCGGTTCAAGTCAGTCAGTCACTTGGAAGAAGTAAAAGTTGTAAACAGTGTCGTCAAACGCAAACCTGGATTTTATCCCGGAAATATATAAGCTGACCAGTAACATTTCATAGGTGTAGTTTGTGTACGTTTAGGGCTCAGGCGTATCTATTATGTTTTCGATTTATGCTATGATATACCAAGTAAAAATGCACAATATAAAGTACGACACACATTTGGTCAATACAAGATTAACGCTATCAAAAACTACAAATATTACCATTTTAAACGCATTGATCGACTGTTTATAATTCCAAATTAATTCGAAACATATGACTTATATATATTTTTGTAATCTCCTTGTAATTCCCTTCATACCCCACTCGATAGGTTTGGTTATAAATATTTTGCTTTTTATTTTCAAAAACCTATCTAAGAACACTTGGGTTAATGAGACGAATCTAACGATACCATTAACGTCAAAATCCATCCAGCCGTTTGGAAGATACGTGGTCATAAAGAAATTTACATACATACATACAAGATTATTACTTGCAGTCGGGTAAAAATGTCACCGTCCTCAATCTTGGTGAAAAATATGAAATTGTAGAATTCTGCATTGAAATTAATGCAAATAATTTTCTTTTCAATAAAATAGTTGGACATTTCTAACGCAACAGAGCACAGGTATCTAAATATTGGGAACGAGCACATAAAGCAGATGAGCACGATGATATTCCGCGTGGGCTATAAAGACTTAACCAAGTGTGTCAATACTCCACGCGCACTGAAGCGCTGCAGCGCTGTGCTATAAAGCAGACGCTGTTTATTTCATAGTTATCATACATTTGACAAAGAACGTTCCGCAAACTAGTTATTTGACAACCAGAAATTGGCAAGACCATGTATGACATCTGCATATTTATAATACATAATAAAACCAGTCAGTTTTCATTTTCAACAAAATAACAAACACTTAATGGAACATGTTAATTGGAGTACCAATTAATTTTAAAAATATGTTGTTTGCTTCAACTCCAAATTGCAATTTTTCTCATAAATTTTTCAAGAAAGTCGTAAAAATATTTAAGAAGGAAGGCATAAAAATACTTAGGTATAAGGCAAGCTCTGATTTGAACATTGAAGAAAATCTTTTACAAGCCAATGCCAAACAAGCCAAAAAAAACTCTACAGAGCCTTATATAAATAGCTAAATAGCTACTCGTAAAAGTTCTGATTTTATACCGCACAAATTGATACAAATTTTGAGGACAAAGCGTTTAAAAATTTAAAACTTGAAAAAAGTGTTTGCAAAATTTAAGATATCAAAACATATAGTTTTGGAAAGTTTGACAAACGTTGTTTGTCAGTCAAATAACATTTTAAGTATGCAACATTATCGATCGTCATAGAGTGTTGTCTGTGAATTGTTCATAATATTATAATATCTAGCTTGAACGAAAAGTAAGCGCTGGAAGCGATGTCTTGTGCGCACACATTCCATACCGCGCAGTCTACGGAGCGCGACGTGTGATGCGCATGCGCTTCATATGCAAAACTAGGTGCTGGAATCTAGTAATTGGTGGAATTCCTATATTTATTATTAAATCAGTTATTAATAGAGGGTAGGTCACATACATTTTCCAGAAGTCACATAATATAGTTAAAGGAGATTATAAGGAGAATAGAAGGAAGAAAGAGAATGGGTCATTATTTGCATCAGAGCAGTGCACCAAACCTTGAGTAAAGCTAGATATTTAAAAAAAATGCGATTTCCTTGATAGGAATTGAACTCGGAACCATCAGTTTTAATACCGCACCACAATTCACACTATTAGAAAAGTCGCAATACGCCTATAACCCAAAGGTATTTTTGATTTTTTTGCACAACAAAGAGAAACAGATTCAAAGTGGTCGCATGGTTCCAATACAAGTCAATACAAATATCATACAATACACAAATCCAAACCTCCAATAGACAAAAATGCCACTGTCCGGCCCGTATTTACTTTTATAGCACCTGCAATTTAGGACCGTGACGACCGACCAATTGGCTTAAACCGTTAATAACATATTTAACAAACCACACTACACTAATAAAGTGCCGCATTTTAAACCTTAAACCTATAAGCATAACAAGTGTTTAAGTAGCATAATATTTGTGTAACGCATCGTCAAAGGAGAACAATATTTAACAAAATGCAGTAGACAGTCAACCGTATAGTATTTAACCTTCTGTGTATAGGAATAAAGCTTTGATGGATGCAAAAAGTTTTGGTAATTTGTACCGCCAAAGAGTTTTTTTTTGTCGACAACATCATTTTTTGACCGTAACAACAACATTTATGTTTGTGTCTTATTTGAGTCGCTTTGGGTGTGTTCGAAAGAGTTGAGATGTATTGTATTTCGCTATCGAGCTTTTGGTAAGTTGAATATGTATGGTTTGGTATGGTGAATTGTGAAACGCCCATAGTGAAATAATCTTGCGCCAAGACAGGTTAATGTTATTAAAGATTTATTTGTACAATACCTTTTCTGAAACATTTGTATATTTACATGGAAAAGTTATTTAAAGGAAGGTCTTTAAAATACGTAAAGTTTATAAGATTAAACTTTTCTTTATAAAAATAGTTTTTTAGGGAAAAATCAAAAACTTTTTTTTAACTACGAGTATAAAATAACACTTGACTGTGATCACGCCTGATGGAAAGTGATGATTTGATGGCGCCCGGGTTGCTCTAAGTAACAAAATTAAAACTATAATTTTAATCCCTCTGTGACATTTAACCATTGAAGCAATTAACGCGTTGAAATCTTTTAGAAGGCGCTACAGCGCGCGTAGCAGATACCTACGACATATTTGATGACGAAAAATTAGTCCATTGAAATGCTTGTTTTATTATTAGCTCATAATCCTTAGCCTTTTAATATAAAAAGTGTATCTGACATGTAGCGATCAATCTCTACAGAGATTTACCATTTGCGCAGGAGATATTAAAGTGCACAAGTGTGAGTAAATACAAGTGCGCTTTCTATGTCTCATTCTTGTGATACTATTTATTATACGACAGCTTTGTTATGACCATAGCGAAATCAGGGTCAGGACTGACGTCAAGCCCAGTTGTCCCTACTTGGGGTTTGAAGCCAGGAGATCGTGATTTGCAGTTTAGAATGCTCCCATCTACATCAGGTGACAGCTGAGACTGAAGCAAGCTAGGTCGCCTGTTCGCAGTAGTGGACAAGTGACACTACTGATGATCATGACTCTCAGTGGTTCCATAGTCCACAAGACACGCCGTCTGGCGGGTGGTCGCGTTGGCTGCTGGCCTCCTTACAACAGTAACGGTCTCATTTTTGCGAGTTTTTTGCGGACCAAAATACGCTGGAATGTGGATCTCGATGTAAAATACTTCTGCTTCATTATACTCATGGGTTCTATATGAATATTGTATTTCATTATTGCCTGTGTAACTGTTGCTACGTATTCTATTGCTATGCAAAAATGCTTTCTGAACTTAGCGGTAGAGTCTGACATGAGGAGTTAGAACGTAAAATTTCAAAAAAAAAAAATAATATGATAGGGCGATGTAAAACATGCAGGACACAATTATAAGAGCTCAGTTTTTTTTGGAGGTAGCCTACAAATACTGGTTTTTACATACTTCGATAAATACGGAATCTTAAAAATACTTTTTTTAGTAAGATAAACCAAAAATATGTCATAAATGTTATAATGACGCCATGTTGTGCAACTCATGTCAGTGTGTCATGGGTGACGTCATGGCTAACGGATCAGTTTTTTCGGGCAGTTCGTTTTGAGAGGTATTGGGTTCAATATAGCTGTACTTTTTTGAATAGGTAATTATACCTATTTCGTTTTTAAACTAATCACTTCTTCTCAGATCTTATTTACGAATGTCCTCAATTATTTTAGTCAAAGCACAATTCCTTCACCTCAAAGAACCAAATCAACAGTATATTACATTTCATTTCAACCCACTTTTGAGGCCCACTTCTGGGCACGGGTCTGCGTTTAGAATAACAAAATTTCACCAAAAAAGCTGGTTTCCTAAAAATCCTTTCTTCCAACCCTAAGAACTTGATACTTAGGTAATTGCCGTTAATTGTTGAAGGTACTCTACAAAAACAGGAGAACAAAAAGACTAGATTGTTACCCCATACACGAAGAGACATATTTTGCTTCTTTTTTTATAAAGATGAATTATTTAACTGAGCAATTGGATTACTTACGAATTATCAGAAAATCTTGCATCTTTTAATAGTGATAACTAGTCATCGATTAAAATAAAAGTTGATAAATCCAACGTGCCCTTTGCTACTAATTATTATGCACGAATGTAAGTGTGAAAAGCTATGAGATGGTTTTTAAGATCACAGTATTAAGCAACAATCTTGTACGCTAAACTCTATCTCACGTATCTATAATACACATAAAAGAGATCAGTGTAACCAATCAGCCTACTTAAGATCTAGAATCATAATATAATATTATCATATCGCGTCAAGAATGACCTAAATCACATTACGACCAGTTCCGAGAGATATTAAAATCCCCGTTGGACTTAAGATAAAGTTTAGATATATATGTTACAGAGAGTAGAAATTCAGTATTTTTTGATATATTGGCATACATTGCCTATATTTTGAGCCTACTTTTTAACATCGAGACAGATTTTTTTTAATTATAGAGGGATTTTAATAAGATATATTTGTTGGTTTTTTTCAGGTGATGGACGTCCACTGCTGGACAAAGATCCTGCACCAATTGGATCCAGCGACTTCCCGCGACTCTTTTAATATTGTTGTCAGACATCTGCCAACACTGCTCTTGCACTAGTTGAACTCTTCCTTTGGGCTTACAAAGAGTTCATAGTATGAGAATGGACACATGATCCTATGAACTTACTTCTGTTAAATGTAACCCTGCACTTTTACAAGATATACTCTATAGCAAAGTTGGTGTTAAAAAGAACAAATATATAACCAGTGTTAGAGAGAACTCCCACAATCAGGATACGTTTTGATCGCCTAGTCTATTTTTCTAAATAAAATTGCAGTTAAGTAATATTTCTTTGTGAAATTGTATAAAAATAAAAATTTTGTTACATTAAATCAAGAGCTTATTTTTTTTCTTAAATCCTATAGTAAGCTTTAATTTTTCTCAACCTAGAACACGAACTCAGGACCACGTGATACATAGGTAGTCTCACTTATCTCTGGATCACACGGCAGCAATACCAAGATCAAAAAGGCGCATTAAGACAGAACAAAGGCGCAAAATGCGACGCTCTTATACAAGCGGGTCAGTCGGACAGACCGCATTATTATAGATGCCAAATTCGACGAGACATTGCTGCGTGGAACGAGTCTTGAGCGCAAGCGGTTCAGGGTAAGAATTTTCAAAGCTTCCACGAATCACAACTTAGGCGCTCAGCTTTGTGTGAGAGGTGAAAAAGCTCACAAGTGGGAGTAACAATTAAAACATAATAATACCGTTTTTTGTTTGATACAAATTGACTGAAAACTGATAAAAATGTAACCAATGTCTTAAATGATTAGATGTGACTAAACGTGAAATACTTAGGTAAAAGCCTCAAAAGACAAACAATAAACACAAGACTAGATATTATAGGTATTAGAAGTGTCATAAGGTTTCGGTTTTCGAATTGACCGAGTTTAAATTGAATACACAGTGTAATTTTAAGACCCCAGTACTCCAATGGCACCGTAGTACTTACTTTATTTTGCCTGAATTAAGTCTATACGCATATAAAGGTAAAAGTGTGAAGCTATCTAGATATCCTGTCAAAAATAATGGCGTGGAAAATCATGGGATAGTAAATAGCCAATCGCTCTAAAACCTTAGAATAAACCCATGCCAGTTAAATAAAAGTTAGCTCCTATGCCTTGCGCTATCACTCGTATTATAAGAAACTGATTCACAGTCCATCCATCTTGCTAATGGCAGACTGCCGCGCTGATATATAGCTCCAGTTCAACGGTGGTCGTAACATGTAATTACACCATAATCGTTCCCATGACTTAACTAGGTGAAGACGATTGGTGACTACTAAATGATTAAGCTATTCAATTGACTAGGAACGCCTTTAACACGTCTGGATGTTTGAAACTCTGCACCAAGTTTTACGAGGATGTAAAGATACGGCCCAAGGTAAAGCCGCATTTGACTAGAATATGCCTTTTGACTTTCAGGTACTCACTGACTTACAAGTTGACTATTCGTAAGAAAGTTAGGCCAATAAGTTAGGCCTTATGAAATAAATAACTCATTTGATTTTCATATGAGTTTCCACGGCTGAAACCAGTCGCACCAGACCAGACCTGAGCCAATATGGAAATTATGAAATTCTTAAGTTGCCCTATGTTATGATAGAGTTGTTGATTAGCCAGAGTATAAAGGATTTCATAAGTATGTGTAATTTTTTGCGCGATTCAAGAATCAAACCTCGCTTTGAAATTGCTAAATTCTGGGATTTAGCAATTCAATTCAAATAACGGGGAAAAAACTTTACTTATATGTATAGTGTCCAGTTTTTAAGTGCCTATAAACTTGTAGTTTATGAGGGGAAAAGTAGATTGACACAGGTGTGACTTTTCACTCAATTAAAGATCCGTATGCAGAAACGAGAAAAGTGCTTTATAATGAAACTTAATAAGATTGTAACTGTGTTCGTCTCAACAACACTGAGGCAGGAACCTGCGGAATTCGTCAAGTCATCGCGAACCTAATATAATATCATCATTTATCAGTGTATCGAGTTAAAGATGGCGGCGACCTTATTTGCATAAGCTGTGCGAACTACGAAGCCGTGAATAGGTGATAGTGCTTGTTATGTTCTCGATACGCAGAGCTAGATATAGGCCGAATTTAATGGTAAGTATAATCGGTTCCATGGATAGTTCATTGATTCAGGCGGTTAGACCTTTATCTTCTAATATATTTAAATCTCCGTATGTTTGATAAATAGTAACCAAAAAAGGGGATTAGTACGGATTTCTCATATTAAAAAGGGTTTGGCAGTTGGCACTATAACAGTTGTCTGCGCGGACTCACGTAGTTTGTTTAACAATTGGATATTTTATTCTCATACGTTTCATAAGCATTCTAAAATATAGGTACAGATGCCAAACTAATACTAGCTATTTGTATAAACTATAAAGCCATTGGTATTAGTGCTTCTTTGTACACGGAAGTGGGTTAAATTAGCAAAGCTGCGTAATTAGGGGCGCTATCAGCATAACTTGAACGACTCAGTAGCTTGAGTTAAGGGAAAATCGCTAATTTTATTGGGCTAGGACCTACATATTTAAACCACAAAATTTTAGCTTAATTTAAAGCTAGAGCACGGATTAATATAATAGTTACTAACTATAATGAATATATTTAATATAGTATGACTTACGCGGTGGTAGGAAAAGCTACGGTGCAGCGCGTAGGTTCTTCGTGGTGTTACAATAGTTTATTTCTAAGCTTTATATCAAACCATAGTAAAGGACAAATCATAATTATTATTAAAGTTTGAAAAGGATTTTATTTTCATTATAATTAAACGGAAAATAATGTTTTTTCATTATATTTGATTAACTTCGCATCATTAACTTTGATAACATTTGATTAACTTTGCCTTAGCATCAACGAATATCGTTCACAACAGTACCGTTCGACGACATCGGATTTATGCGCGTCCCGCTCCGGTGGCCACGCCCACACTACACTTCACAACACTAAATTACACTTATAGACAGCACTACACTAACACAACACAAGTCTCAGACACTTGGTGTGGATGAGATGTTTGGGAGGGAGGGAGTAGTGCTTCGTAGCATCGGAACATTATTAAAGTTACTGGTTACTGGGTCTGATTTCGTTTATGATTTTAGCAAGTGAGTAAATCTATTGTCTTATGTGCTGTTATACGGCCTTTGCATATATAGGACAATATAGCTATTTAGCTATAATAGCGCTTGACATTTATCGATCACACCTGATGGGAAGTGAGGATACAGCCTACGATGGAACGCGCTTGCCTAGGAAATGCCTATTCATTCTTGATTTGAATGTGTCCAAGTTGTAGAAATTGTGGAAAACAAGTGCCTGGGAGTGTATTTCAGAGCTTTACAGTGCGTATCAGGAACGAGGGATCAAACCACTTCGTATACGTGTCTTTGGTACGTGAAATATGGAGGCTTAGTTAAAATATTTAAACAGTTAAAACCCATTTAGGATTTAACTTTTTCCACCCAAGAGTGGCACATTGGTACTGGTAATAATCAATGAATACCCATTTCAACTTTTTTTCTAATTTAATATATGAGTTTTCTAATGGTAAGTATCCATCTAATGATAAATGTTACACTTATCCGAGCTCGCAAACTTCGCATATTCTTGCTTTGCCGATCAGATTTCGTACTATAGTTTGAGAAAAAAAATCTAGGTTCTAACTTAATTTCTAGCCTAAAGTTTAACAAAATGAGTCTTTAGTGATAAAATTACACTTATCTATTCATCTTATGTGGCTGCAAGTATTTGTGCGGCTCAAAATGAATCGCTTCATCATAACTCGGGACCTTGTCAGGGCCTCATGAGGACCCGTAAAGAAAACCACTGGTGACCTACTTACCAACTCACTTACAAACTTTCTTTACACCCGAATCAAACAATTATAGACGTTATTTACATTAACGTAAATGCGTGGTCTGGTGAAAGTAGGTTTTGTAGGTCTGTAGGCCTCTTGCTTCTGCATCTGTGTGGGTGAGACGTGTTTATATAGAGTTGTGTGCGTGTACGCATTGGAGATAGTATGCCGCAGGGGAGCCCAACTTGAAGAGAAATGCGCCGCTTTGTAAATTATTTTGTTTAATATCGACATGAGTTATAAGAATGAATTTTTTACTGAAAATGATTGTTTTAATTATTTATTACGATGTTTCATTATTTTTTTCAATTTCAAAAAAAAAAGTATTAGCCATTTTCATAGAGTAACATGTTTTTCAATTTCATCACGTATTCCAAAATATTAAGATCGGGAGAATAAATAGTAACGTACTGTACTCATACATTATTTATACTGCAATAACATGTATCCGATATATATGAAATAATTAGGGAACGATTATTTACAGCCTATTAATTAATAATTTAATAACAGTGTTTTGTTTAATTACTACATAGTTCCTTTAAATGATTGAAGGACGCGATTACGTAATTATGACTGATAATATTTTAACATATTAATACAATAATTAATGTATAATTACACAGATGTAGGCTCTATATCAATCAAATCCTGAATTAATATAACATGATTATTTAGCAAATATAAAGTTCATAATATAAGGAATGTTTACTATTTGACTGAAATGGCTTAGTTTAGCGTTCTTCTCAGTTCCGGGCGCGTTAGAACTTTCGTGAACTTAATTTTTCTTCTTCGTTTTTGAGTAGTGAATTGGTTATCACCAATAAATAAGCATAATTATAAAATAAGAATAAGTATAGCATAAATTCGTAACTGCCCATTTATGTAAGTTAGGCTTATACGAAATAAATCATTTGAATTTTTGAATCATTGAATAAATCTCACCTGACATTAACTGACGATACAACCGAATGGAATATTTTATCGTACTTATTTATAAGGGATCAGTGTTTTTACTAGTATAGATAACCAGTCACAACCAAAGCCTACTAAACAAGACCTTAGCCTATTAATAAATTTTAAAATTCTTAAGAGGTCCGTACTGGGGTACGAATTTGGAAACACTCGCTCAAATCCGAGCGCGTTTAAAGTGCTCATCAAACACAAACATATCATACTCGCGCTGCTGATATTCAGAGCGCAATTCAATCGCGAATAGCCGTAGCTGTAAGAAAATTGTGCTACGTCGCGCGAAAAGCGGGCCGTAGCTTGCGCGTCCCGTAGCCGGCGGTGGTAAAATTCGGGTGGGAGTGAGTGGGGACTGGGGTGCGCGCGCGCCGCCAGTCTGTACTGTGCACGCGGCGCGCGCGCCCGCCGGAGTGATGTGACGTGACCCTCACCATACGCACGCTGCGAGATTAAAAAATATATACTGAAAAACAAAACAGTGTACGTTCATCCCACTTCCAAAAAAAAAGGAGCGGAAAATATGTTATTGGCATAAATAAAGTGACGTGAATGTGCGATGGAGTAAACAGTGAACTTGGACGCCATGTTTTTTGATCTATCCGTCTTGTTTTATAATTTCTCTTCTCCCCACCCCCCCTTTTTTGTAAATATTCGAGAGAATATTTATTTTAAGTTGCTGTTGTTGTTCTGATCTTTTATTTTTGCCAATCACATGTCCTTTTCTCTCTGTATTTTTTTTCTTTTTTCTAACATTTTTTTTTTCATTTACTAACCGCATGCATGGCTCTCTATAAATAATAAAGTATATTATCTATGGTTTCATTATTACTTCAGCTAGGGACAGCCATTAGGCTCCTTTGGTTATTGACTCTATATTCGTGCAATAGAGTTCAAATATTTCACCAATGCCAAGTTGACCTGAATTTCAGCAACGCTAAATTGAGTTTTTTCGCTACGTTCAAAATTGAATTCGTTTACGATAAACAGACTGAGGGTTATTAGAATTAGTGTTTTTATATTTATTACGTTCTTGATTAACTTTTGATGCTGAGAAATAGGCCATATGCGTTTATATTTAACAGTATTGCACTAATGATTAAAGTAAAATAAAATGCTTGGTAATAAAATAAAAAAGATAAGAAAAAGGGTTGAAACAACATCAAAGTGTTTACAATAAACAAGATCAAAGATTGTTGCGACAATAGACCGGCGTGTAGTTACGGGATTGCATTTTCCCGTAAATCGTTGGCGCGCGTTGGTTTTCGGTTGGTAGCGCGAAGGTCGACCGACAGGTTTTTTTACAGTTTTAACGGCGCCCGCGCAGCGGTGACACGAATTAAACTCTTTTGTTTTTATTTCGTACAACTATGCACTCTTTGACCCAATAATCTGCGTTAAAATTAATTAAAACTAAAACTTTGCTACGTGCTTAATTAAAACTTTTCGGTTATATCGTTTATTTGGGTTACTTGGCGTTTAATTACAAAAACAATTTTGCATAAAATGGATTCTCTTTCAAAATAAAGAACGACTCTATTTATTTCGATAACCTAAAT
The DNA here is from genome assembly GCA_963855885.1 of Coenonympha glycerion. NCBI lineage: Eukaryota > Metazoa > Arthropoda > Insecta > Lepidoptera > Nymphalidae > Coenonympha > Coenonympha glycerion. Next base: position 18,380,623 of record OY979630.1, on the reverse strand, counting down.
TCATTTTTGAACCATGTTCAAAGCTTTCGCGCAAAACTAGGTCATACTGATGTTGTGTTTTTTTTAAATGTAATTTAAAATTGGGTACTTTTTTAATATTAACAAATTAATTACTTATTCAATAAATAACGTATTATTATTAAATATTTTATTTCTTGACCTAATTTATAAGTTTTCTTAAAATTAACGTAAATAAAACTTTTTAATAATATAAATAATTTTCAAAGTAAAATGTAATTACTAACATACTAACATCTATTACATCTGGGTATAATTAATTACATTCAATCTATAACTTACGAACAAAAATGTCCCAAAAAATCTTTTATTTCTAGGTAAGTTAAACCATAAAAAAATGTAGTTGCTCTTTATAGTTCTTATTCTAACTGGTCTTTTTTCTATCTTGGAGCTCGAAAAATCTAGGTCTTGACCTCAAACGCCTCACGAGTATCAAAAGTGTACAGTAAAGTCTCTTGTTCTAGTCTTTCTCCTTGTAACGGCCGCGACGTGCCGCAGCCGGGACTCGAAGCCACTGACTTTGCTCGATCTCAAGTGGACACAGTGTATAATGTTGTTTTGGATTTGACACGATCCCGACCGCCGCCTACCATTTTGTACAAACATTTCAGGTAAGTAGCTATATTTGACTATCTGTTGTTTCCTGTAAGCCCGGTTTCTACCAAAGTGGAGCGGAACGGAGCTGTGTTTGAGTAACCAATCAGATTTCGTCATTTCCACTTTCGGAGATGGCAAAATGACGTCTGTATGAGTCGTTACTCATACAGCGCCGCTCCGCTCCGCTTCGGTGGAAACCGGGCCCTGTGGATATTGATACACTTTTTATCACTTTCCATATTGTTTTACGTTGAAAAGTATGACAAGCGCGACACTTTTAGTAAGATTTTTGGGTTTATTAGCACTTCAATGTTTTGCTGCGTGTATTTCATAAGATATAACCAAAGTATGTTACGGATAAGGGTTAGAGAAAATTAATAAAAGGATTAAAGAATACGCTAATTGCATAAATTACTCATTAATATATTTTGTTAAGGAGATTGGTATTATTAATTATTTATTATAGGTAGATACTAACCAATCAGTGAGGGAATCATGCAGTAATGTTATATTTAATACTATATTTCATCATATACTTTATTTTATTCTTAGTTTTTGCGGTTTCGTACCCAAAACACATTTCGGCCTACCCTATGAGATACTTAGTCGTACTAAGATTTTGTTGTCAGTCCGTGCGTTCGCGGGAACTCGTAGCCTGTGCAAATTTTCAGTTTATATTTGCTGTTACCGTACTATTAATATAATTATGATAGAGTAATTCTATAAATTAGAATTACACAATGAGAGGTCCTATTCAAATAACGTGAGTTTTGGGCACTTTTAGCTCCAACTCTACAATAAGTATAAGTGATTCTTAATAGATAGATTATAAAATATTTATACGGCGAGTGTTACTTAGTTAAAGAAAAGAAATTAAGTAAGATTCAATACTGAATGGAAGCAGGCGTTATTTTGCGGAAATCCATAATTATCAGGACAGATTAATTTGTTTTGCTATAATCCGCTACTTGAAAAGATTATAACAAAACAAATTAATCTGTCCTGCTAAGTAAGATTCATACAATGACATGTTTTCCTATCCTATAGCGAAGTCCTTGCTTGCCACAATACGGAATCTACAACATGAGAGTCTTTCGCTTTTTGACCACTTTGCATTACCATATTGACAGTTTATTTAGAGTTTTTTAGAGTTATTAGTTATTACCATGTTATAGTAATGTCCGTCTACCGTTGATCGAACGACCCTGGGCATTATAAATTCGGATATATTTCGCGCACGGTCGTCGACCGTAAGGCCGTGAACACATACAATAGCACAGGTTGGGTGAGTGACCTAAAGTGGAATAAATTTTTGTGCACCTATTACAAAACCAGTCAGGATTAGCGGAATTAATTAGATAATACTTGTTTGACGTATTCGTGCGAGTGTGTTGCGGAGATAATGGATACATTTTATTGTTTTTATTCGGTGCAGTCACAGCAATGAATATAGACCGCCTTCTTAACGTTGGAATTTTAAATGGATATAATGGATGATAAAATGACGGGCTCAGTCTAGCTGTTCAGCGCGGAATTACAGCCAGAATTCTTGGATCAGTTGAAGCAGACTTGATTTGTAAGTTTTGGCTCTATTTTACTGATGTTACAGTTGTTCAATAAAACTCCTAGATTCCAAAATTGGACAAAAATTAGGTACTGTACCTACTTGGAGTTCCAAATATGAAAATTGTTATTTTTTCTTTTTTTAATTAAATACAATAAAACTTATTCTGATTACTATACAAGTCATGCCCGCGTGGAATGGTACCAAGAATACTGTCTGCATTTCCGCGTTGAACAGCTAGGCTGATACGTTGCGCAAAAATGAGCCAGCCCTTCTGTCACCAGTTGAGGCTATTAACCGCGGGGAAGGCTCTCGAAGGAATTTTTGATTAAAATTCACTTATATGTGTTAGTCCTTAAAATCTCGCAATTGCAGTGATTCATTTTTATGTAACTTATTATTTGTAACTTGTTGTATTGATCGTGGTCTTCTTCTTTAGTTACTCGCGTCTTTTCGGTGCTACTAAATCGACTGTGAAATAATATGTATACTTAAACCCTAATTATCACAGGCAAAATCTAGTAGCAAAATTATTTTTGCCGTCACCTACTAACAAAACAACTTCTTAGTACAACAAATAATTAACTGTATTGTAAACAATACATCATCTCAAATAAGTCGCGCCTTCCGCGAGCCGCCCACTGGTTTCTTCAGAGCGCCTAACTACGGGCCGAAACGTTGAGTCAGACAGCATTCAGCTACCTAATGGTCTGGAGGGGATGAAGGCTACGTATGTGTCACCGCGACCTTTGATGATTAGAGTCACGTTACCCAAAATACTGACCAAGTTCGTTTTGGGTGATGCGTAATGTAGGGTTCCGTAGTTGTTCGCCGCAATATAGGTATTATAGCTCTGAACAAAGCCACAGTGAAAATAATATTAGAGTTTTTGAGTAATTAATGCATCCTGAAATCTAGTAGATATAAAGGGTCATATAAAAATTACAACATTAAAACTAACAACTTTTGTTCTACGACTTGTTGTTAAGGGCGATGGGTACCATCCGGGTGCGAAAATTCAAATTTTATTCAGTTTTTCGCTCATAGTGGGCTAATTATAGATCGAAGGCTAATGACAATTAGTTTTGCGGGCACAACATTTATACATCTACATGTTTTTAATAAAAACTCTGCTCAACAATACTCATTTACTTCATATTGGTTCCCGATAGCTCAAAATCCGGGAAACTGCAAAAAATTATCTTTCGGGAACCAATATGAGATGAGTGGGAATTTTCGAGCAAAGTTTCTAATAAAAACATGTAGATGCATAAAATGTAGGCCCGCAAAATGCATAGCCATAAATCTACAATGTGAAGTTAGTCTAATATTTGCGAAAAACTAAATAAAATTTGAATTTCGCGGGCTGGTAGGGCCGTAACACCTTAACTCGATATTTTGAGAAATATCAAATATTTAATATTTGACCCAAAAATACTAATTGTTAATACTCAGTAATGTAGCACCGGCAAGTGGCAACGGCGGCGGTGTAATGTTTTTTTTAGGACTTAAATCAATAGTTCGATTAGTCAGAACTACTCATACATACATGGAGATCAAACTCTGGGTGTATGACTTGGATTTCACCTCTTTTGTTCCATTCGGTTGTTGCGGTTGCGGTAGTCTTGTTGCGTGTTTTTCAGTTGATGTGCGTCCATCAACTGCTAACGTCCCACAGTTGGGCACGACTCTCTTCGATAAAACGATGACGACACGACGATAAAACTGCTGTGGCTTTAGCATTACAGAACCCTGCGAGCCCATATCGAACTGGCACTTAGCCGATTTTTAATTAGGCATAATTAGATCCGGCAATCCCACAGTGACTAGTGGAGAGCTGACCGATATATTATACAGCGTGAGATATGCGCTCCGAGGCGAATTCTGTCGGATTCTGGGTCGGTTCAACGGATTATGATAATTTAATAATTCCCAACGGAACTCGCCTGGCGAGCCTCGCCGTCCGTTCGCGCACTAATAAGACGGAAAATTATACACTACATGTGTTTATTTTGTGGCGGATAGTTACCTTATTAGTATACAAAACGTCAGTCAGTGCGCCTCTTGCGATAACTATACAAGTAGGGTTTTTGTAACTGTTGTTTTTAATTAATTACGAAAATTGTGAGGATATATGCTGCGCATTGTTTTGAACAATTTTTTTACTAGCTTTTATTTAACTTGCAATGTATATTTGTTAGGGTGGAATCTATCTTTAACCGATTGCCCCGAAATTTTGTTTATACATATTCGTTGAGTTTGGATGACAATGCATAGTTACTTGTATGATTTTCTTCTTACTCTACGATAGCGGAACACCTAAGATTAAGCACTCCTACACTCCTCCTAAAGGTTTTTTAAGAATACAGATAAATTTTAATATAAAAGCAAGTTTTTTATACCGTCAATTAGACACGTGCTGATTGACGGACTCCACCTTCTATTGAGAAAATTATGAATAACTCTAAGGCATTTTTGATTACGTTGAAACTTATATAAAGAGAACCTAAAAACGAATACCAGAATTACATAATCACAAATAAAAAATATTTATTTATCTTATTCTGGCAATACCATTCATAAATAACAATATATATTTAGGTTTACATAAAAAAATTAATAGGCCAAACACTGCCGAGAAAGCGGTTATCAAATTGTACATGGATATGATTTATGTTTAATGCCATAAACTTTTCTTGTACAGTTAGTCCAAGTTTTGGTCACTGGAGAAGAAACTATTGTGGCATTACAGCTCCGATACCATACTCTATTCTCCAATCGATTGCTGTTCATTACACATAGGCCTTACTTACAGGCAATAATATAAAAGGTCAATAAGATAATACATACAATGGCTCAGTGATAACTTTAAAGATGTATCTATTTACGTCAAAAGTATAATCGAGTCTCATAAACATAAAGCGTACGTGAGTAGCAGTCACTGCGTACTGTACGTGAGTAGGTCTAAAAGCTAGCCGCCTAGGTCTCAGTGACATACTAGCATCGCCTGCACCAGCCTAGCGCACACAACTTTCACTTGGCCCGTACGTACCACACTCCACACTCGGCAATGGCCATGCGTGCCATAAATTAAAACATTGTAGACGAAATGCGTTGGGAAAGGTTGTCGGCCACACTTTAAAAACTTGTAATATTCTTTCCATGTACTGTAGTTCTAGTGTGTAGCTGAAAATATCGCGAACATTTTTAGTTTTCTCTAAGTCTCTCTTTCTCTTCCGTCAGAATAAGAAGGGTTCATAAGCGCCCTCAGACAAGCAAGTTTTTCTTAACAAAAAAATCCTTCATTTGTAGAGAAATTAAAATATAACTTGGTTCAAGTTGTTATTATAGTGCCTTTGCCGTTTAGGCCAACTATATAATAGGTACAGTTGTCAAAGAACAAGTCAAAGGAAAGCAAACTTCAGACCCCTTGATCAGTAAGCAAGCTTATGTAAATTCAACCATTGGGTCAAAAATAATGGTAAATAGACAGTTAAAACCTCTGTGCCCTGTGGTATAGTTGATACCTCAGCTGATACTCCCTTCTTTGCAATAGAAATCGTTAATGTGCATGTAGGTATATTGTCAGTTTGAGCTTTCGTTACATGTAATATAGAGATGGACTACTAATTGTGATATTATTTATTTTTAGAAACTTAGTATACCTATGGGGTAGTACCTACGAAATGGTTGGTTGGTTTCGTCATACAATCTTTATCCGGGAACGTATATCGCTATTGAATTATTGTATCTTGTACTAGCTTCACTAGATGTATGTGTACCGCAGTAAATATATGGCTAGCATGAGATGTGTTTTAGCTAGATACGTGTCTCCGCGTCTGCGCAGCCTAGACCGCAGTGACACACTTCGGCAATCGGCACTTTCACTCAGACGCGGCGCGGCGCGTGCGCAGCGCGCTGCGGCAATGACCATGCGAGTAATGTCAAGTGCGGTTTCACTGCACTCCGCTATACTCCAACTCTGAGTGCAATTTAGGGTCCCGTAGTTCAAATGCGAAAATGGTACTCTCATAGAATAATTTTGATATCCATATTTTCAAAAACGGCATTTTTTAGTAAAGCTGTCAAGTAAAAACGAATACCAAATACTAAGCGTGCGTTTCCACTGTTGCGGACTGTGAATCGGCCAATCACAGAGCCCGAAATCTGCATTCGCATCACTGTGTTAATTTGTTATTGGCCGAATCACCGTCCGCCCCGCTTGGCTTCAGTGGAAACGTAACATTATGTTATTTTGGAAGTATTAAAAACACAAGTTTGTTTTGTTACTGACGGTAGTCTACGATGCTGCTGAAGATGTTATTTTGTAATGGGTAATACAGTTACCCCTAGTTGCTACACAACACTCCAAAGTAAACAGCTTAACTCTTTTCTTTGATTTTATTTTTTTATGAATTTGGTTACCAGCTGCAACCGAAGCCTCCCACCCCACCTGGCCAGATCTGTGCTAAATTAGTCCATTTAAAAATCCATCCAGTTAAAAATCCAAATTCCGTACTGACCTCATACGGGCATTAAACCCGGGACATTCGGGACATTGAATACACACCACACTGCATCAACTACGTCGAGAGGTAGTACATAAGTAAAACTTACAGCAAACAAAAATTAAGTAGTTTGTGTTTAACATTATAAATAATTAATTGTTGCGGTCCTCGCTTCTACTACTTCTATATGTATAACAATGTAACGACGAGAGTTCGTAGCCTGGCCGGACTAACTAAGGCTTTTGAGGTAAAGGTGGGTGTCCATCAGGGATCTGCTCTCAGCCCCTTACTATTCAATCTTGTTATGGACTATCTTACCAAGGACATACCAGCACCGTTACCATGGACAATGCTATATGCCGATGATATAGTCTTAGCTACCGATACTGCAAAACATATGCAAGAACTATTAAATACGTGGACACACTCTTTAGAAAAATACGGACTCCGAGTAAGCAGAAGCAAAACGGAATATTTGAAATGCCCCTTCAGTGGAGACACAACGCTCGAAACGATCTTCATTGGATCTGGAACACCTATTCCTACATTTGAGGATTTCAAATATCTAGGCTCGATCCTTGCAAAGGATGCCAACATAGACAAAGACGTAGCCCACAGAGTATGCGTAGGGTGGCAGAAATGGCGGTCGCTGACGGGAGTATTGTGTGATCCCCGTATGCCCATAAAACAAAGGGCAAAGTATACAAGACCGCAGTGCGTCCGGCATTAATGTACGGCTCCGAGTGTTGGACAGTTAAGACGCATGAACAAAAGATGCATGTCAACGAGATGAAGATGCTGAGGTGGGCGGGAGGTGTGACTCGGCTCGATAAGATTCGCAACGAATACGTACGAGGAAGTTTTGGGGTGGCACCAATTACCGGGAAGATCGCCGAGAGCCGCCTCAGATGGTATGGACATGTAATGAGGCGCAGCAAAGACCACGTAGTACAAATCGCGTTAAACCTACCTGAACAGAAAAGAGGTAGGGGTCGCCCGCCTTCGACCTGGTGGTCAAATATAAAAAGAGACCTCAAGTTAGCCCAATTGCCTGAAGCGACAACCCAAGATCGCACGACTTGGCGCAAAAAAGTGAGGAGACCCGACCCCAAATAACGGGAACAAGGGAAAGACAAAGAAAGAAGAAAGTCCTCGCTTCTACTTTAAGTTTCTGAGAAGTACGAGTAAGCTTCTGTATTGTATAACCTTCCCAAAGCCACGACAGACGGAGATGTCTTGGTTTCTATTGTGAATCATCTCAGGTTAGCCAACGCCTCGACTAATGCATCAATGCTAACGCTCTATCGGAAATACCTACTGTTACGAAACTTCGTTGAACTCTGTGACTGTATTTGTTAAAAGATTTACTCTTAGAAATAATGAGGAAAACATAGACAAGGCAAGAATAGGCAATGCGGGCTTTGTTCTGATCTTTCTGAAAGATTTGTAAATAATCTGATCAAAATACTTGGCTACAGTAGTAAACATAATATACATAGGTACATAAGTCAAAGTTAAGCAAGTTTAAATGGTCTTACGACAGGACACGAGGATGACAGTTATCATCAATATATCACGTGATCAATTAGTCGTTCATTTATATCATTCCCATGCATTGTTTTTAGGGCGATGGACACTTGATGCAACATGTAAGCTCCAGGGTTTTGATAATAATTGCAAGACTGGTTTTGAGCCCCGCAGCTTACGTAGTTGATCGGCTATTCAGCGTGCATTGCACTAGTCTATTCAGCGTTGCTCGCTCTCGTACGGGCAGTAGGTGGTGGTGTGTATGGCAGGCGCGTCCGCATCAATTCGCATCACGCGACGCGTTCATTGGCAGCGGGAGAAAGCGGTCAGCTGACGGCGACACTAACCTTTCGCCTTGGAACTGCCCGCCGAAGCCGACACCGCTACACCATAGTACTCACAGACTTGTACGTACTAAAGACAGGGCAAACAGCGCGAAAAAATGTCGCCAGTTTAAGGGAGCAAGAATGACTCCCATTGCACCCTCCCCCGTCAGTAGTCAGTATAGGTAGATAGGTAAAGACCTATTTCTTTTTTTTTGAATTAATAATAAAATTGCAGGCAAGGTGACCACAGACACATAGATTAAAAAAAAAAACACGTATTTTGCAGGAGTTTCGACAGATGGCGCTACATTTTCTTGTATGAAGAACGTTTACGTAAAATGTTCGGATGGGCCTATCTTGACTATTTGTATCTATTATAGTACTACACTATACGAGTGTATACCTACAAGCCAACAAATTACAAACAAATTTTGTGTGCAAATGGTTCAACGCAAAATGATACAAGTTAGGGAAAATCCTCACTCATCCCATTTTACTTTACACTTACTCAGATTTGGTACCATTGGAAACTAATATGAATTTATGTGTACTCTTTTATTTGGTCTTCAATTTCAGAAATGGAACCGTGAGAATTACCATAAACCTGAGTTATTAAACATTAATTTATGTTTTGCATAAATATGCAATTACTCTACTTGGAGCATTTGCGAAGCACTAAATAGAGTTTTAACGCCTTTCTTTAACGTTAAACCATTTTTTTTCTCGCTGCACACTGGGTATTAAAATGGGGGAAAAAACTATCTGTTGCGTTCTCTGTTACCCTTACGGGCTTTACTGAAGGCCCACCAGATATTGGGCGCCTTTTGTTTTCTTATTTTATTGCACCGGGTACAGCGAGATGCTGAAGCTAGTATAATTGTTTATCATTAACAAAACAAGCCTTCTTCTACGCATTAAATAAACTGTCTACAAATAATCTCTTTGACCCAATTCCTCCTTAAAACATACCATAAACATGCAACCTATAATAGATTTAGAGATCAATGTCAATACCGCTAAATGGTAACGCAGTATCGAGAACTTTAATCGCGAATTTAATCACAATAAAGATCATACTCTAACCAAAAGGCGTAACGCTCAAATTTGATTGAAGCAAATTCTAGCAATCTTTCACAGTGTAGTGTCAAGTTTTCCGACATCAATATCTTTCAATGAAAATTGCACTCTATGCACTTGACACACAAATGAAATTGCATCGCCAGTTGCGTTAATTCTAAGCAATGTTCTCAAGTATTCCATAGTCCGAAAACTCCAAACCAAATAGCACTTTATGTCTTGGATTTAGAGCTCATATTAGAGGCAGTGGTGGTTTAGTAATTTTATAGTGGTGTCAAGCAGTGACGAGGCAAGAGAAAGCCGTCTGAGATCCGTTTGAGCGGTCCACAGACCTACAGAGACTAGTATTTTATATGTATAGTTCATATGCACGTATGTAGTTATATACCTGTAGAGGAAAACTGGTGCAAAAACATGTCTTATGGAAGTTTTTAAGGGAAATATACGCTCGGAGAAAGTTTTCAGATTACGCCTTGTAAAGTATTAAAATAAATGTGATTTCATTTAGTTAATACTGTCCAATAAACTGTGGAATAAACTTGTAAAATTCTTATGAGTCATAATAAGTATAAAAAGTTTATGTTATGTTTCCACAATGATTCATTTATGATTTAAGAAAGTTATTATCTCTTGTTAGTTATGAATATATACGTATTTTAAATTGCCGAATGGAAAGTTAAAATATATCGCTCCAAGAATCGCAGATCTGATTCCCTTACATTAGACTTCAACGCGCTAACCCGTAACTACCACTGACAACCTTGAAATGCAAATCTTCAACTTATTGGATATAATATTTTTATTTCTTAAATATTTGCTCAAAATGTAGCTTTTATGTTATTCTGCATGCGGAAAGGTATCCACACCAAATGTTTGTTTTCCTCCTTCATTTAACGTCCTTGCATGAAAGACCTATAGTTATCAAAAAAGTTTGTTTATATCTTTTTGACCTGATAAAACAGATTTTGTCCGGTTAACTGGAAGAGACATGTTAACGATCTTAAATTCAACTGCCGAGTTTCTTGCTCGTTCTTATTGGGACTAAACAGCTTTCCAAACGTGGTGGTAGCATCTAATATCTCATAAGTACCTCCCTGTAATTTCGGCTTATGTCAAAGAAAACATTTTGATTTGAATATTTAAGCTTGCTTCAGAGAGTGTTCTTGGTACTTTAGCTATTATTCTCAGTAAAAAAGCTCAATGTTTGTGAGTACACTCACATCTTCCATGTAGATAACTAATTTCTTCTGATACCGGCAAACATGAATGATTACTTTACATCATTTTCTACTCCTTTATTCCATAAATAATTACAGAATCATTATACTAACCTCCTTGCACCGCCTTTATCAAAGAAATAAGAAAGAAGAGCACATGTCAACGTCGAACAATAAGGTTCTTTACAACACATGTTGCCGAAAATACACTTTTTCCCATCGCCGAAGCCTTTCTCCCGAACAAACCCGCGACAGATGTCCCCCAACCCTTCAATCAGTCAATATTTGAATTCAATTTCGGAAAAAAGGAACATGTGTGTAACCTGCCTATTGTGGGAATGTTGGTACTACCTGTGGAATTACTTTAGCGCCCTGAAGAAAGGTACGAAGATCTGATATAAAAGTACAATGATGATTGTTCAACTTTAAATTCTAACCTGATGTATGCATGGGTAGAGCCGTGCGCAATAGCTAGTGTCTAAATAACTTTTAGTGGAATCTGAGCATATACCATATAAAAGAGACCGATACGCTACTTATCTCATACTGTAAAAATGATATTGGTTACGATATAAATAATATGAGTAAACCATAACTTAAACTTCTTTCATACTTGAAAAGGAAGTGGTAGTAATTTGCCGCACGATTCCATCTATCCAAGAGAAGTAAATAATTTGTAAAGCTCGTAAAAAAGACATTAATTTGCTCCGTAACACCGTCTCAGTCACAATATTGTGAGCGACCCCACATCTGGCAGATAGGTCAGGATTAATAGCTCGATGATTCTTATTATAGCTATACTTGGGTGTCATTATACTAATGGTTTATCATTATCACCACTGTCAATTTTCTTACTCATTTTCTTGTTATGTAAACTAACCCTTATTTATACTTTACGTTACACTAAGAGCTCGTTTCAAAATCACCAGGGGCCTTATTCTGTATCGTTCACTTAGTTAGTAACCCTAACTGGGTTATTAACTAAGAAAACGAAGGCAAAAATCCTATTTTTGCACAAATTACCAACCTAGGTCGGTATGGTATCATATCAGTATACCATGCTAGTTGCTATCATGTACAAAAAGAATACAAAAATAAGATTTTTGCCTCCGTTTTCTTAGTTAATAACCCAGTTTGGGTTACTAACTAACTAAGTGAACGATACAGAATCAGCACACTGATTAACTTTATCTAGCAAGTATACCAATTTTTGTATTGGGAACCTGACAAAATGTCAAGTTTTTTTGTTAGATTTTATATCATGGCGACTGGGAAACGGGCTCTTAATGTTAATTGACTAATAACGATTTGACTAAAACTAATAAGTTCCTACCTACTTCTAAGTATGATGAGGTTCACAAGCAAAACTTACAAAAAAGTATAAACCTTCTCCCCGTGGTATGTTTAAAGGTATTTGAGTTTGAAGTTCGAAGTATAGTAATCTTGACAAATAAATTTCGTTCGTGAAGTTGTTTGCTATTTCAAAATGAAAACTTTATAAATAACAAAATTCTTCTACACAGAAAGAAATGTTTATGAACTTAGTTCATCATCTAAAATTGTTCTCTTGGGTAGTGTACTTAGCCCATTCCCGTATCGCAATGTCCCACTAACCCAAACTGGGGTCAGGTTACACCCCAACACGTGGCCCATTCTCCCGACATCTCCCTATTTATTAAAACGATTTCCTGCCCGTCCGGATGTGTACAGGGATGCTTTGTTCCTTGGGAACTAGGTAATGATGGGGTTAAAAAGGGTTGGAAGTTTTTTCTTAAATAAGTGACCGATTCGGAAGTTTTTAATGTTAGTGGGACATGATAGGATCTGTTTTTTTTAGGGTTCCGTAATTTAAAAGGTAAAAATTGAATTCATACGTCCGACTGTCTGTATGTCATAGTCGATTATTTCAGTAACTATTAAAGCTATCGACATGTTGAGGGTAGTTTTATAAACCTTAGAGGGAACCAACATCAATAGACAACTAAAGAAATATATTAATAGTTTAATGTGAAAAGGAGGTTAAACCGGGGGTGTGAAATTTAAAAGTAAAATAGCTATATCAAGTAGGATATGATACTCGTATGAAAAGGCTTAACATGCATATCGAGGGTCGTAGTCCTGAGTCCGTCCAACTGTCACATAGGTTCTATTCATAAAAGTCATATGTATGTTTCGCATAACGTGCCACGAGTAAAACCTCACAACTACTAGTATTTGTTTATAAATAAATAATGATAGTAAATGATCATGGCGTCAGTCGCGAATGTCAATGACTCCACGCAAAAGGAAATATACAAACCTTGACTTTGAGTTACGCAATCCATTCATACTCGGCGCTGCGCACGCGCCGCTCGAGCCAAGGCCTTGCATGAGACATTCACACACAAGCTACTAGCACACTACACCAGACAGTTTGTCAATCTCTCTGGCGCTAAAGCCTTGATAGATCAAAGGGTAAAAAGTGAATAGTAAGATAGAGACAGGTTCTGTCTTTACCCGTTGATGTATTCATAGGACGTTAAGCACTTATCTGGACAGAAAAGGGGAATGGCATCCTCGCAGAGTTTAACCTACCACGCTGGGAAAAGTAATACATACAATTTGTCAAAATGTACAAAAACACTAAAACCTTTGAAAAAAATTGAAATAAATCTCAAGCATGCAGTCTTAATATTTTGTCTCCATCAAGTGATGTTTAGTTGTTACAAACGCATATAAATCCGAACAATCAGAGACCAAGCCCTGAGATTCAAACCCCTTACTAATGATTACGAGGAATATACCTTAACTTGCTTGAATAGTGCAATATTTGTTCACTATTAATTAGCTATGGGTATCGACCTCTCACCTCAGTCTATGCATAATTTGTCATAGTCATAAGGCCTATGCCGAGATTATAACTTAGTGCAGCCGCTTAAATATTATATAGCACTAACGGCGCTAGGGAGGTCATATAAACCTATGAACTCGATCCTCTAGGCTACGTAGAGTTCCCTCGTGGAGGCTCGCCGCTGAAAAGGGACAGCGCTGTACGCGCAAGCGAGACGGCTGCGGGCAACGTCCTGATTTGTCAATAAACTTGACCCACATCCATTGAGGGCGAGCGGCCAAGGAATCTTAGCTTAGACCGCGCACACACTGGTTGAGGATGGTTTTTCAAATTTCAAATGAATGTGGTTTTTTCGTCGTAGAGAATGTGGTCGTAGATAACGTTGAGTTTGGATTCAGAAACATATCGAAAACCGCCAAGAATATTGTGATTATAATGGACGATTGGAAAATTATTCATCTATTTATTAAAATTTTCACCAGCACGTAAGGCCAAAAATTAGTAACTCATTAACGCTAAGCATAGCAACACTTAAAGTTTTTACGTTTCGTTGGGCTCATAGGGATTTTTTAAATTTACAATGGCATAACTTTGTTCGTTTATTCAATAAGATGGGGTTTTAAACACAAAAATGGTGGAAGAGCCTAATCCTAATGCCTTTTCTGCCAGGGGGCTAAATCATAATCAAAGAGATTATGATTTAGCACCCTAATTACGCAAAACAAACTTGTTTATTATAATCGGCAGCAAGTTCTGTCCCCTAAATGAATGAAAGACTGATAATTATTTAGCCTCTCAGGAAGCATAATATTATGGTGATGATTATTATAAATCTAAGTAAATGCGTTTTCCATACACATTCAGAGATCAGCCTCCCGCGCCCTCTTTCTTCTCGACGATTCTCATTCTTCGAATTCTACTCTTTTTTATTATGACATATTGACATTTTTGTCGTAGCATAAAGCATTACCTATCTAGTCTAGTAAGTCTCGATAATATGTAAGATTCCTCAACATCCATATAACGAATACATGTTGTCTCCTTACTGTTTTGGTTTGGCTATAGTAGGTACTTAGTTTGCACCAATGACTTCGTAGGATATAACCCGGTTACAATATCTGTGGACCTGGCTCGATGACGTCACGTCGTGTGAGCGCTCTGATATGGTGCGCAAAACAATCAAGCCGGGGCGAGCGAGGGGAGGTGAAAGGAGAACGGGAAGGGGGTACGCATTCCAGCGAGGTCCACAGATATTGTAACCGAGTTGTACATAAAAGTCGTTGGTTTACACAGTGCCCGGTGTGTCTGCGCCTGTACCCGAGGTCCTCGTCCGACGCGGCGCAGGCGCACATAACGGAGCCGTGGTTCCGTGACCACGCGGGAACCGTGGGCATTTTTTTCCTTTTTGTTTTTTTTTATCGTTTTTCGGAGAGTTTCTTCGCCTTTTTATTGTATTGTGAGATAGCCTCTAATTGTTGGCCCTTAGCAACATGACTTTGAATGATAGACATTATTAGTAAGGGTTCGATAAAAATATTGTCATTCCCTAGCGCAACTGTGATATGATTCAAGTGGGAGGTCTCGAGTTTTATTCCTGGTACGGACAAGTTTAGGATTTTATCATTTCTATTCTACCACAGATCTTGTCTGGCCTGCACCTAGCTCTAAATGATGCGTGTTTGGATGCGTGTGTCCTCATTTCGATGCAATGTTTAAAACCGACTAAAACTAATCACACCAAATGGTATATAATATACTATGACGATACACAGTAGATGTTACGTAATAACTTGGAAGAGACACTGCAACTCTTATATGCTGCATAGCACGAAGTATCGCGCCGGAACGCTATTCCCTTGCGGTATGTTTTCGCCGGTAAGGCGGTAACCAGTCACGGTTGAAGCCTCCCAGACCAGGCCTCATGAGTTATTTATTATTTTCTACGATTACTTTTGGTCAGTTTTGAAATTCTAAAATACATGGGGGTGTATACAATCGAAAAATCAAGCGTAACAAAGGCAATTGTTGAAACAGAAGTCATATGGCTTATGCTGCTAATCTAAACTTCCACGCAGAATGCCTAAAAATTAAAATTTTAAAATTCATTGGAGGACAATGATCCTAAAATTGTACATTTCCCCCGGACCCCGGAGCATCATCAGAAGATGAGACTCGATAAATTGTTCTGATAAGATCCTACGCGTAAAGTTGGCGTCAAGCATCTCTGCGAATGCCTGTAGTCTGTACCTATACATGCTTTTCGTTCTTGACTTTGAAACGAGGTTTCGCGGCCACGGGCGGACGGAGGGGCGGTGAAAGAGTCGCGGAGTCAGGGGCGGGGGGGGGGGAAGTCTCAAAAAGTGAAACGTCTCTAACAGCCGCCACCGACTCACGATCAAGACTTGAGGCTAATTTGAGTTCGCATGGCTGTGCGAAGTAGGTGAGTGAAGCAAAAGCTTCATTGTATTTGTATGGCACGCACTTTGTATTGAGGTATTGTAGTATTTTTATTGCGTTCTTTTTCATTATTTTGACTTTTTTCTATAAACTACAAGTTAGTAATTGACTGCGACCTCACCTGATGGTAAGTGACCATGCAGCCGAAGATGATATCGTTTTAGCCTAACGACAGCATTGCGACGGAATGCTAGATCAGGCGGTGCGCCTATGCTGGTAGGGTGGTAAGGGTAATACCCCACACGCTTATATATGAGGCTAAATTAAGCATTCCCCCCCCCCCATTCCTCCATTAGCTTCTTTGACCGCCACGAATAGATAAAAATAGTCATGATAGGCCCATCCGAACATTTTACGTAAACGTTCTTCACACAAGAAAATGTAGCGCCATCTGTTGAAACTCCTGCGAAATTTATTTTTTTATATTTTTTTATTATCTATGTGTCTGTGGTCACCATGCCTTTAATATTATTATTAATTCAAAAAAAAGAAATAAGTCTTTACCTATCTACCTATACTGACTACTGACGGGGGAGGGTGCAAAATAGTCATTCTTGCTCCCATAAACTGGCGACATTTTTTCGCGCTGTTCTCCCTGTCCTTAGTATACAAGTCTGTGGCGCCACTCTATATTTTACATAATTTTCTTTGCAATTCGGCTTCAGAACATAACATACTCGTAAGTACGAGTAGATATAACAAGCCTGCATGAAGGAGTGTAGCCGTTGTTCAGATCATGGCAAATAAAACTTTTTGAAACAGTCTATACCAACTGACTATCAGAGTAAGGTGTATGGCCTACATTAGCGTTATTAATCCGAGTAGGAGCCAGTGGGCAGGCACTGTGCGATCCAGCCAGGCGTGTCCCCTGTTAGCCCACACGTCACAGCATACCGTTCAGAGCTGCGCAGTTAGTTCCAGCACCGTATCATTACATGCCTTAATAATTAATTAACTCTCTCGATGCGAGGGAATAGCGATCAGCTTATACCTTGTCTGAATTATGATACAAAGTTGCTCAGCTCTAATTGTACGTAGCGTCGGTGGAATTTTCTAATGCGAACAAAACTAAAATTATTCCACATGGAACGAGCTGAGTTTCTTGTGGATTCTTTTCAGTACGGATGTACGGGATACACGTGTTAATATCGCTTAGTTTTAAGATTTTTTTTTCGTTGTGGATAAAAAAAAACCTCTATATCTACCCGTATACTCTGGGATATTTATGTATGCTGTATGGGATGAAGCCATCGAGGAAAATTACCCTAGTCTTAACGTGAAATCAACGGGTCTGCCCGCGAAATTCAAAATGTTCGTGGTTTTTTGCAATTTGTACGCTAATTAGACATGATAGGCTTATGGCAATCAATTTGCGAGAATGGCAGTATCATCTTTACAATATGATTATATCAAAATCTTTGCATAAAAATGTGTATCCTAGGAAATTAGTCCGAGTATCGAGTTTTATGTGAGTAACTCGCAAATCTTGGACTAATTTCTTTAACTCGACACTTTCGAGCAGAGATTTTTATATAAACACGTGAAGCAGATATTGGGATTATCGCAATTTGACGGCCATAAGCCTATTATGTCTTATTAGCTTAAAAATCGCGAAAAATCACGAAAAATTTGAATTTCGCGGGCACAGCCGTGGTGTGCTCCTTAATATTGTTTTATCCCAACTCACTATCCCATGACATGCGCAGGCAGCGGCAGGGCGCGTTTGGAACCCTCGTAAACTTAATTTTAAGTCGACTTGTAGTTATCACCATTCTTATGCAACAAATATCTTACCGACGCTTCGCAAGAGCCTGTATGTTAGGCCTATGTGAAATAAAGATGTTTTGATTTGATTTGATTTGACATGCAGCCCTCGCAGACTCTTACCAGCCGGCCTTACGTCCAGTACAAGTTGTTTAACACTTCAGTGTACATAGCTGTATTTCTTCAAATTCCGAGCAGACTTTCACTCAAGAAAGGTCAGTGTATACATGTGAGGTGGACACACTGTCAGTCCAGCGCGGTCAGGGAACGGCCTTGCTGCGAGGCGCCGGAGCGTATAACATAACTGTACTGCACTGCAACAATGAGTGCACGGTGCATCACGGGCGTAGACAGTGCACTGGACACCGGCCACTGTTATAATTACGAAATCGTTAAAACAAAAATATGCACTGAAAAAAAAACAACGCGTGAGTTTTATGGTAAACTCGATTCGAACGACGTTCATCAATTCGTAGTATATTGCTCTTATTATTTTCGTAGTAGATAAAATTGACACGAAAAATTCTAAGCTTAGCAGGACAGGAAAAGTTCTAAGCGAAGAGTACTCTACGATTTCGCATTGTGAAGTCAACATCTCCTGAGGATGTCCCGGTGTCGGGACGAAACGTGCGTCGAAGAAAGTGATAGAAAATTGTGTGTGGTGTTTCATGTGGGTAGTGTTCCTGCATATTGCACCATACAGAATCCTTTCAAGTAGCGGATAATAGCAAAACAAATTGATCTGTCCTGCTAATTATGGATTTCCGCAAAATAACGCCTGCTTCCATTCAAAATTCTAAGCTTTGTAGTAGGTATACTGCGTCGGTGTAGCGATTCGAGAATCGGATAAAAATATTTAAAGTTTTAGTTCAAATTGTATCTACCGCGGAACAAAATATCTATATTGAAATTTTTCATTTAAAAAAAAGGAACCATAGCTTTATATTATTATCGAAGTTATGTGGCAGCTTATAAATCGACTCAACGCACTTTTACCAAACTGTTGGCTAAAGGCTATAGCCAACTTTTCTCATTCTGAAAATAGATATGTGTCCAGTAGTAGTTTTTAATATATATTTTTCCACTCAATAATATCTTTAGAGGTCAATGTTGTGTGGGAACTGGGAACTCATCAGTTGTGCTAGTTTTTTTAAATGGCATTTAAAGGCAATGTCATAATTAACTTTCTCCGCAAAATTTTTAATTAAGAACTTTTAATTACTACCTGTGAGACAAAAGGTACTAATTTGCCACTTTACGATAGTAAACATAATTTTTATTGATTTGTAGGCAATTTGTATTTTCATTAAATACCATTTTAATAACGTTTAGGACAATGACAAACTGATCCCAATTAATGACTCCTTTACTCTATAGTATAATCGTTAACCTTGTGTGATCCCAACGTCGGGGATTGAACTAGTCATCTCTTTGGTTTATGTTCGCTTCTTAAGTGATGAGTTTTCGAGGCTTCGAACTTTAAAACAAATTACCTAATCAAAAAAATCTTTCTATTTTCACATCGACGTATGCTTTTTTAGACAGCAGACAAAGACGTATTTATGGTGCTCGTTCAGCTATTAGGTATGAGCGCCAAGTGTGAGGCGGACATCATTTTTAATTAGGTGACATGTGCCTCTTGATCGAATCTAATATCACTTATTATTTAGAGTTTCTCTGCTTTTAACTAATTTTTCAATACAGTTGTTAATTATGGCGCACTTTCAGAGGCTGTCACAATGTTTCCTTATTCCCATAGGCCTAACTTACAGGTACATATAAAATGTCAGACTGCCGCCACGATTGTTCGGTGGTGCACTGAGAAGAATGGGCAAGAAGTTTGGCATGGATCAGTCACAAATTGTGGTTTATCATGAGCTTATTTCGGTCTAGGTTTTTGAATATTTCGGTCTAGCAGGATTAGAGCACTTCACGAACAAATATTTTCCCTTTTAATATATATATAGCTACTCGTGCTGATTCACTCACTGACTCACTGATTGATCACCTCTCCTGAACAATTTTGTATGAAAATTTTTTTTTTCACTGATGAGGTCGTATAGAGGGGAAAAATTCATGAGGAGGAAAAATACGGAGAGAGCTGATGATTGAGGATTTCGGAGACGGGTGAAGAGCAAGCGGAGGGTATTGAAGATAGGTGGGGAGTGCTCGACCAAATGTCATTCGAAACGTCATGCAATTGGCAGTGAGCTGAAAAAAAGTTCAAAATGGCGGATTCAAAATGGCGGCCAAACGAATTTCGCCAATATCTCGAAGAGTATAAAAGATGGAAGACCGGTTTCTTGACAAGAGTTGATCAGGTCTTGAAGGTCTATTCGATGGATAGAAAAAAAAATTCAAAATGGCGGAATTTATTTTTCCATAGAAAATGTATGGGGAATTTTGAAGAGATAAAATGTTGGTAACTACTAACTATACAAGGTTTCGATGCGGTTTTTCGGAGAATTAAGTACTAGAGAAAAATATGGAATGAGATGATGATTGAGGGTTTTGAAGACAGTCGAGGAGCATGGGCAAGGTATTATAGTTAGGTGGGGACTGCTGAAACAAAAAATACTCGGAACGTCATGCAATTGGCAGTGAGCTTAAAAAAAATAAAATGGCGGATTCAAGATGGCTGCCATACAAATTTCGTGTTGTTCTATCTCGGAAACTATAAAAGATAAGAAAGTGGTTTCTTAGCAAGAGGTGATCAGGATCTCAAGTTCTACGGGATGAATAAAAAAATGTAGGAATTTATTTTCCCATGGAAAATGTGCATGCTACAATAAGTAGGGAACTGTCCAAGGCATTGACGCAGTTCTTCAGAGAACTGCCAGTGAAAAATGTGAGAAGTGATGCTGATCTAGGATTTAGATGATGGTTGAGGAGCACGGTCATGGTTTTAAAGATAGTTAAGGGCTGTTAGAGCAAAAAATACGCTGAACCTCATATGAGGTTCAGCGTATTTTTTGTTCGAACAGCCCTTAACTATCTTTAAAACCATGACAGTGCTCCTTGGTCATTTTTTAAGCCCACTGCCAATCGGATTCCAATTGGCGATGGAGATAACGGCAATACCTTTATAGGCGGGAAGACTGCACGCGGGCCACATGTGGCCCGCGCACTCACGCGCCCTACTAGTATTAATATGTATTTATCGGTGTTCCAAACCAGATCCGTGACTAGCAGGATGCGACCCAAATGGTGGCCTAAATACCTTTTCGACATTCCACGGAAGCCTATCAATTAAGCTTCTTTGGCTTCCTTGCTCAGTGACTCAACGGAGGGAAAAAAGTTGAAAATGACATTATTTAAGTAGGTTAATATAGCGCTTATCGAAATTTATATTGCTCTTTGTTGGCGTTGTTAAGACGTTTATTTAACTAAAGTTACGAAATATCGTGTACTGAGAAAAGTCTCACTCGAATGCGAGACAGTAAATTGGTCGAAAAAGTAGGATATTGATGACGGATACGGGAAAAGAAAACGCACTCGTTCAGTGAAAATTTCTTAAGTTAACTAGCTGATGAAAGCCTTAATTCTATTCTTTATTCAGCCCTATCCCACTTCTCAGTTATTCTTGCCTATAGTCAAAAAAGTTGCCTGAAAGAGATCACTTGCAGCGATAAGGCCCGCCTTTGCATACCATTGATTTGATTTTATTGATATTCTATTTATTTTGTGTATCTTTATTTGTAATTCTTCTTCTTCAGTTAGCTGTTATAAAAGTAACCAATCATATGTGTGTGATGATTCAAGGTATTTTCTTTATAATTTAGCGCCAAGCTCACTTGACAAATATTGTCCTTTGCAGATTTGAGTTTGAGCAAGGTACGAGCATATAAAGCAAAAATTTATACCGAAACAATAATATTAGTTAAATAACTATTGTATGCACGGGTATGGCGATGAATTTTTATTTTATAAATAAATAAATAAATAAATACATAGAGGACAACATCACATACATTGCTCCGATCCCTTAGTAAGTAGCTTATGCACTTGTGTTAAGGAAATCAGAAACAACGAAGGTACTACAACACCCAGACCCGAGACAATGTAGAAAACTAAAACTTAAACGTAAGGTATTTAAATTGACATAATTCATTGTCATTCATTGTTCGTGACATTAAAACAACAATATATTTTAATCAAATCCAAAAACCAATAAATCCGAAACGGAACAGTGAAACAGAGTCGATTGTGAAGATAGGCTCGCATCTGGTTTGGAAAAATGTATTGGGGTCAGTGTCCCGTTACGTAGGAACCTGTTCCTTTTCGGCACTCACTCGGCGCGCGCGCAGGACTCGCCGGAGACCTGGTTAGCACAGGTTTTTGTACGAATTTCGAGTCGACTCGCATCGAACAAACGAAACGAATGCCTTACATTTACAGCCAGTGCCATCTATTGACAGCCGCATGTCAGTGACTGTCCATAGATTTCGCTGGCTGTAAATGTATTACAACCCACCACCTTCCCATGGCCCCACCGCCCTCTCGGACTCTTGGGCCGAAACGCGGGAGAACACCCGAACGGTACTTGCTCTCGGCGCTTTTCCCAGCTCGGGTGCCTTCTTGAGCTCCCTACAAGTTATTTACTCTCTTCCTTGTCCCTTTTGTCTTTCTCCCCTTTCTGGGGCAGACTCTACAAAGATGTTACTTCCGCCGCCGCTCCCAGCCTCCTCCTCTCTCGACGAACTGTCTTCAAGACCGCTGCTGCCACTCGTCGTGAGCTCCTCCTCCTCGGCCTCTCGTCTCTGCGGTCTCCGTCCTCGTTGCCGCACATCCGAGCCGCTCCGCCTCCTGTGCCACGCGTGCGCGAACTCCCGTAGTATGCGCGAACTCCCGTAGTCACGCGGGTTCAGCTTAGGCTTATTCGATTCGTTGGTGCAATGCGAGTCGACTCGAAATTCGTAGGTACAAATACCTGCACTAACCTCACTGCTACACGCGTGAGCGCCGACACGGATACTCGTACATCGTACTATGAATAAGATGACACTCACGAGACCTTTAACTTCCCTTAGTGGTTCATTTGTTGAACAATCCTTTCTTAACGCATGTTTAGGTATGTCTTAAGCATCTACATGCCAAATTCCAGTCCGTTCCACATACAGCCTTATGAATTGGTATCTCTAAGATATACGGTAAAAATAAACTTCATGTATAACACTAACGTAGGTACGTTTAGCGTATCTCAAAGTATCAACGGATGACTGAAAGTGGTACCTATCTCAATGCGACACAGAATTGAAAAGATCCGTATAGATTAGACCGAGTCAAGACGCCCAATGGTTTGCCCAATGGTTATTGAGACAATATCTGGGTGACCGAGCTTCGCTCGGTGGCCAATAGATGGCAGCAGTAGTCATATTTTATTTTTTTTGGTAAATTCGACATTTTCTAAAAATAAATCCTAGCTAAATCGATTTATCGCCCCCAAAAGCCCCTGTATATTAAATTTCATGAAAATCATTCGAGCCGTTTCCGAGATCCAGATTATATAGAAATACTAGCTGATGCCCGCGACTTCGTCCACGTGGGATAAAAACTATTCTATCTTTTAAGTTGGACCAAATGACAGATATTCACGAAGTTTGAACTAAATCGGTTCAGTAGTTTAGGAGTCCATTGAGGACAAACATTGTGACACGAGATTTATATATATTAAGATATATATATACAAGAATTGCTCGTTTAAAGGTATAAGATAAGATAAATCAAATGACAAATAATAAGACAAAGGAGTCGAAGTAAAGCCCTGGCGGGTACGTATGTAGGTACTCGTACCTATATGCTGTGTGGTGGTTTAAAAATGCGGCCTCACGATGTAGGTTTACGGCTTAGCCCGCTACGCCCCACCTGTCCTCGGTCACGCAGGCGACCTACAGAGATCACCGAGCATTCGGCCGCAGTGACTCAAATGTTGGCCTACACCTGACTGCGTGGGTCACAGGTTCAAAAAACTAATAGGTACTATTCGATGGAAGAAATACATGACCAAGAAAGTATTCTTATTTTGACTCAATTTGCTAAAACAGAATACACCAATGGTAAGTGAAGATACAGCCGAAGATGTTATCCTAATGGACTGAGTTACCCCTTAAGGTTTCTACACAGCCTCGCGCCAGAATGCTAAATAGTCTGGAGGCTTATTCTGTATCGTTAGTTAGCAACTCGCATTGTGTTATTAATTAAGAAAACGGAGGAAAAATACTATTTTTGTGCAGAAATGCACAAGTTACTAACCTAGGTTGGTATGGTATTATATTATGTTGGCATACGAGTATCATGTCGTTTGCCAAGTTGTGCAAATATAATTCAAGAATAGGATTTTTGCCTTCGTTTTCTTAGATAATAACCCAGTGCGAGTTGCTAACTGACGATACAGATTAAGCCCACTAGTGTTGGGTCTTTGTTGCTATGGAGCCAGGAGGTAACTAGCCTGGGCCTAAATAAATTAGAAATCATAAAATTCTAGTAGCCAGTGGCGGGAATTGAACCGACTTACCACTCGAATCCGAGTTTGCGCCCTCGTATATATGAGTAAGTAAGTATGAGAGGTCGGCATAATTCTTGTTTCGATGTCACTCTCTAAAAAGCGCTGAAACAAGATTCAAACGAATGACCCCTGCTAACCGTAAACATTTAACTACCAGGTCATGGGCAATGGGCATGTCAGTGATGCTCTTAAAATGAATCGGACAGTAGTTGATGGTATCACAACTTAAAACAAGCGTGTATCTTTCCACTCGTCGACTGAGTATGCATAATACAAGTCGGCCTGTCCGTCTGCCCATCGTGCGGTGATTATAATCGTAGCTATCATAAATAAACATTTATGGTCTATGCGTGGTGTAAATTGAAAGCGATAGCGGTTTTGAAAAACAATTACAACGTATTGATGGCAATAATTGGCATACTAGTCGTACATACTAGTATACAACGTACATACTAGTCTTTATGTTTATACTAGTCTTTATTAATATTGTAAAGAGCATAAATTAAGAAGGTACTGAAAGTGTGAGTTTTTAAATGTAAAGTTCAAGTTCGAATTATTTTTTACATAGACATCTATTTTTCAAGCACTTATAAAAGTAGAGATCGTCTAATTTAAAAATGAATTCCTCTGTAGTACATTTTTCTTTAAAATGTGTCACAAAGGGGAGGGGCGTTCATTTGTTGATTTTTTTACAATTGATAGGCCTGCGCTTGACCACAATCATGTCCGAAGGGCAGAAATGATGAGGTCTAGGATGGAGCGCCCTTGCCTAGAAAATGCCTATTCACTCTTCTCTTGACAGCACCCAGATTGTACTTGGCTTGTAGATTACACAATTAGACGTAGCTCCCACTTATAACTTGCTCTTAAACTTAAAAAAGTTCATGCCTCTTGGATCTAAGCTATATGACATATTTCGATTCGATGAAGGGGATGAAATGGATCATATTTTTTTTTATATATAAAAATGACAGCTTTTCGTAGAAGTCACATGATCAATTTAAAGAGTATTGTCACTGCTACGGCTACTAAACAGTAAAGGTTTGTCCACAGTAGGTACTCGTAACAACTTAATTCTAACAAAAATTTCTTTCGAAAAGCATGTCTGCACGCTCAAAGGCTATGACTTGAGGCGTGGTGCTGTGTAGTATTGCAATTACATCAGATTTGGCCCGAACGAAGGGGCTTCGTTACACGGCTGTTAATTTAAAATAATTCGAGTGAGTTCTCGCTAGACAATGCAGTGCGTGCGTGTACGTACGTGGCGGTAGAGTCTGACTTTCATAATTGGGTATTTGACTCCAATTTTTTTATTACTTTATTATAAAGTAGAATTAAAATAATGACGTGCACTGAAAGAACTAATTAAATCGATCAAATAACAAAAAAATTATAAGCATTTAAAGATTTGTGATTAGACAGAGATAGCAACATGAAATTGTGACGTCACACCTTACCAATGCCATAGTAGCTTCGTGCGGCTTCATACAAATTTTCGTTTTGCGAGAAAGGGATAGAAGATCCCCCCACTCCAAAGTTTAAACGCCTGTAACTTTGTAAATCTTCCTTGGATTTTAATATTTCTTTTACTGCACGTTATTACTTTTATCCTAGTTTATAATAAAGTAATATTTTTTATCAAATTCAAAAGTAGTGTTAGACCCAATTGCCTGTAAGTTAGACCGATGTCAAACAACAGCTGCCTGTATTAATTTCCGTGTTTCACAAATCCCGCAGGAGCCATGATTTTTTCCAGCATAAAAAATATAAACTGCTCGCTAATCCAGGGTATCTCGAAAACTAGACCGTGGAATTTAAGAGCATAAATTGTGGATGCTAGCGAGATCTTTAAATAATTGTAAAATGGCGCTAATATATGCGACCTATTGATTAAACATAATAAAAGATCAGCACTTATTGGCGTCACGCATACATTTTAGGCTCTACCCTGAAGCCGGATTTTAAGCTATTGCATAGCTTCTATCGCGGGCTTTGACGGTGCAGACCGAATCCAGAAATTCCGTAACGAAAATAACCTGGTACTCCTGAAGTAGAGCTTTTGGTACTAGGCTATACCACGTCGGCTATCACGTGCGTGATATTTCAAAATGTCATTAAAAAGTTCTGCTATTTTTTGATTGAAGGCAAACTAAAAACTAAAAAGCTGTGGAGATGCGCTCCCTGCTTTCATGCTAGCCTGGTACCAAAAGTTCTACTTTTCTATTGATGGCAAAACTAAAAATAACTTTAAATTCTATGCAATAGCTTTACCGCGGCAGTCTCCGAGTGCCACACGCCTTTTTTTTTAAGTTGTCAAAACTGTAAAATGGCGCTAATGTGTGCGACCGACTGCGTTATGTGCTGTCAGCGGTACCTAAATGTATGACGCGCGACACCATATTTGAGAAATTCTTGGCTTCAATATACGTCACATAGTTCCCGTCCCCTTAGCGTAGCGTGTTTCGTCATTAGGCCTGGTTCATATTTAGTTCTATTTTGAATAGCAACATCTCAACCTAAATCCATAGCTTATCTAATGAAGGCACGTGTAACAGTTTAGAACTTTTCATTAAGTAATGAATGAAAAGGTGGTGTTGCCAATAAAAAATATTTAAATAATAATCAAAATCAGCTTGTAACCCCGCCAGGTGCAATTTAAATGTCAAGAACAACCACCGAAGTTTATTTTGACAAATAATCGATATCACGCTGTCATTAAATACCTGTACATACATGGTTAATTTAATTCAATTAATTCAATAGTAATCATTTCGTTAAATTAAAATATACTAGTACAGATATACAACCAAGCATTTAAAAATCTCCTGCATAGTTGGCGTGCACTTGAAACTTGTGTGAGATTTGGCGTAGCTTGTCAGAGGAAAAGGAGTGCATAAAACTACTATGGAATTCCAACCGATAGGTGTGACCAGTGGCCACCATTAGAAAAAAAAATATAAGTACGAGGACCGAAAAAAAAATCAACGAAAAAACGATAACTCAACAGTCCATTATAGGTTTAACCAATTAAGAAATAAAGTGTTTGAAGGGACAGGGCGTGGGCGCGTCGATGCGTGTTTGTTTACAAGTGGACGCGCGACACCTGCCCGGTCAAGGTTTAGCAAGGTGTCGCGTTACCAATGTTTCCAAGTTCCAACCCGAATCATGGATCGTTTTACAGTCAACCTCAAAAATCTATATGTAGCTTAAAAGCTAAAATGGTGTGCAGGTACTATAAGCTAGTAACAATATCAACCTTAGTCAACGAACATTAGGTTAAAAATATTTATGTACTAGCTGATGCCCGCGACTTCGTCCACGTGGGATAAAAACTATTCTATCTTTTAAGTTGGACCAAATGACAGATATTCACGAAGTTTGAACTAAATCGGTTCAGTAGTTTAGGAGTCCATTGAGGACAAACATTGTGACACGAGATTTATATATATTAAGATAATATACTACATGCATGCTAGGGATCTTGTTTGATCAAATACATCAACTTTTGACGTTGTCCGTACAATTGTTATTTTAAATTCATATCTGAGAGCCGCATGTTCAAATTAGGGATCTGAACTCGGGTTTTTTGATGCAATTGACTCAGACTTCAATTGACGTCTGAGTCAATCCTCCTGCAATCGACTGAAATGAAATGAAATGAAATGAAATGAAATGAAATGAAATGAAATTCTTTAGTTTAGATATAAGCTCTCGTGAAATGTCGAGACTCTACCGCCAGGTTCGGAAAGCAGGTTTGCACCAAGAAGAACTCCTTTTTATATACTCTTCACGCATATACTCTTTCACGCAATCCACCCAAGAAGTGGTTCTTTGACCTTCTTAACAATTACCGGAATGATCGAACTGTATGTTTTTAACGAGCTAGTTTGAGTTTAATTAATTCAAATCTATAAGAGCGGTATAACTTCCTCAGTCCACTATATAATTTCCTGTTAAGTAATCTTGAGTAATATGACTAGGGAGGCATTTCATTTAAGTATTGGTAACAAAAACTTAATGAAAATGTCACCCTATAAATTAAGACTTTGCATTCTACTAAAGACAAAAACTTAGTTTTGATTCACAAATCACACTAATTTTGTAAAGGCGGAAGTTTGTATGTGTATGTGTGTACGTTTGTTAATCCGATACTCCTACATAAGTTTTTATCCCAAAAATCGGTCCCATGTGATTTGAATACCGAAAAATAGTTTTTGGAGAACATAACTAAGGAAGGGTTATGTTTTCTTGCGAGTATCTTGTATGTTTGTATGTTAATTTCTTTATTAGCTCGCATCTTTCAAACGGCTGGAAAGATACTGACAGTTAGGTATTGTTAGATTCGTTCTAAAATCCCTCCCAATACATCCGTGTAATCAGATAGGTTTTTTGGAAATGAAGGAAAAGTAGATTCCAATAATATATGTAAGTCACATTATGTTTAATTGTTTCGGTCTTTTCGTGTATTGCTTACAACTTTATAAGTTGTCATTTTTGCAGTGGTGTTTTTATTTTATTTTATCACATTTGTTAAATCACAGTATAATAATAATATCATACCATTTTGATAACACATTGTTTTTTACGTGTTTCTCTCCTTTTCTTCCTTTAATTATCTGAATGTGTGATGTGCATAAGAAATAAATACTTTTCTTTTTTTATTGTACCAACTAAAGAGTTTCAGTCTCCCAGATGAACTGTTTAGCCTAGGCAGTCTTTCTTACAGCCTATATATAAGTCTCTATTTAAATCTCAGGTTTTAACATCTCAGTCTAGTTATCATTTCTAACGGCATCGGCGGAATGCCAGGTATAATGAATCGGGCATTTTCGCTTACACCGTTAACAGATAGCGTCTGAGGCCAGTTAATTGTTTGGCCGGATTTAGTATTGTTACAGAGGATTACTTTCGTACTTGCGAGTGTCAATATAAGTACACTTAGGATGGGAATTCGGTCATCCGTTTATTGGCGAATCTCTTTAAATAATACTCTTCTTCTTCTTGTGTTTGATGAATTGGTTGTTTGGTTGATTTTGGATGATTGGTTGTTGGAGTTTTAAGAACGGATATCTCAGGATGAAAAATGCATTGCAGTGCGTTGTATGGCATTGCAATGCAGTATCTTAGCTCAGGTTGTTTGTTATCAAGTAAACGTCTTGCTATAGTCTTGTCGTTCTTTGCTATAAAGGTAGGAATTCTTCTTTTTAAGCATATATGAGCTGAGTTTTGGCATAGGTAGGTATTTTCACCTATGTAAATAAATAGTACCTATACTTCAGACTTATTAAATTACTATCAGCCCAAACTCTTGATCCAAGAATTTCGCTTAGCTTTTTCCTTCACGGAGAAGAAAAGGGATGAGGAACAATTTCACGGGCACGCCCCCCCCCCCCCACTCCGACCGGCCCGCTCTATCGCGGGTTAGGTTAGGTTATTTTTGTTACGGAATTTCTGGATTCGGTTTTCACGCTCATGGCCCGCGGTAGAGCGGTCCAGTTGGAGTGGGGGGGTGTTAGGTTATTTTTGTAACGGAATTTCTGGATTCGGTTTTCACGCTCAAGGCCCGCGATAGAAGCTATGCAATAGCCTAAAATGATTATATTTGGTCGCGATCAGTACCTTGTACCTATATTTATTACCGGGCGACTGTACCCAGTATCAGCCTTTCTCCCCGCTCCGTGGCGCATAATGCAGCTCATAAAGTGCGGGATAAGACAAACACAGCGCTGACCTACAATGCCTTGTGACAGACCACTTAGCCGACCACGGACCACTCAACAGAGGCTTTGTGCTCGACTTATGATTTTGGAGCAAACTTCCTACAGTGCCTGATTCTATTCCTTATAAATTTAATTTTACACAGGCCTTTTCACTTATAGAAAAGATATCGAGCTAAGACTAGATAAAAGTTACTAACTTAGACCAAGAAACGACATCCAAGTTACTGTTATAATAATTTGCTATTTGACTCGTGTCTGGTCTGGTGGGAGGCTTCGGCCGAGGCTTGTTACAGCCCTGCTGATACAAACTAATATTATAGGTTTGGCGCGATGCTGTGTGAAACCTATCTAAGCAAAAACTAATACTTTAATTTTTGCCCTAACCGGAACTTCTGACATCATAAAGGTTTTACGATGGTATTGCCAAAAGTCTTCCCATAGAATTTTTATAGGTGTACCAAATTGGTCGATTTAGTCATCACGAATCATGGAATCCACCGAGGATTTTGTTTCGTACCATCTCAACAAAGTGTAAACTTTCACCTTTTCGCTTTTTAATTTTCATTTGATGAACTTACAAACTTATACTATGGATTGCTCCCCATTTCTATATCAACGTCATACGTTGCTAATATTATGCACGCCGACGTTTTCCATTAAAGGTTTGATAGACCTAGCACTTAGCAGTAGGCCATTATAATATTAATAATAAATATTAATAATGATGACGATGTTATCATATAAAAGGGCTTAATGGCTTAATTGCGTTAGCTCTTATCAAAACAATATTGACCTATTTTAATTGATTCCATTTCAATACCGAACAAAAACTGCCCTTGAAATCGAAAGATAAACAACTGACTGATTCTAAGATAAATTACGGCTAAAGAAATACTTGTAGTATCAGGTCTGTGAATCAGGCCTGTATCGGTTGCCGATCGGGTCATATCGATTGCCGATCGGGTCACACGATTGCCGATGAGGTCTTATCGGGTGCCGATCGGGTGCTATCGACACAGCTTTATTGCTTCCAGTTGCTGATAGAGTTGTGTTGATAAAGCCTATACAGACTCTGGCTGGTTTATAGAGGACAGTCTTAGATAGAGTAAGTTTTGAAGTTTAGAAATTCATTCAAAATACGTTACGATAGACAAAAAAATATCAGGCACTACTTCAAAACAGACAGATACTATGTTTCAAAAGCAAGTCTCGAAAGACAAGAAACTCGGCATTTACGCTATTCTATTATAGCAGTTTACAGATTCATCTATACTAATATTATAAAGAGGTAGCGTAACGATGTTTGTGAGTTTGTGACGTTGTAAGGGGTAATCTCTGGATCTACTGAACCGATTTTCAAAATTCTTTCACCAATAGAAAGCTACGTTATTGTAGAGTGTCATAGGCTATAATAAATTCCAAAATGAATTACGCATTTTTACTTAAACTTGAATAATGTAATTCAAGTCGTAAAAAATTCCTTTCATCGCGTACGCTGCGGAAACTATTGAAGATAGAACAAAACAATGTTCTACAATATTAAAGAACGTATCAAAATCTGTAAAAAAGTCCGCGATAGCATATCTCCTACGGGTAACTCACAATAACTGCTTTTACTGTTAAAATTGTGGATTAAAAATAAATACATTTTGTGAAGCTTATTTAGCCCATATGGTTGTAATTTATATCTTTGTAAATATGTTTTTTAGAACGGAAATTTAATGTAGAATATGTGTGCCTTTTACGCTATACAGTTAAAACAAATATCTTCAAAGATATTAGCAAAATAAAAACGCTGCGCACCGCCCCGCCGCCCCGCCGCGGGCCGTGGCGATAGTTACGAGTAGGTAAATATTATAGGCAGTATCTATCCAATCGCGTCGCGTTCAGGCGCTGTGAGGGAAGGGGCTGTGGATATTACGTGGGACAAACGGGCCGGGACAAAAATATTTCTAACGCGGAACGGAGTCCGCGGGCACTGCTAGTTAAATATAAAGAGCAGCACGTACCGAGTTTTTTGCCAGTTCTTCTCGGAACAAACCTACCATCCGAACCTGGCGGTAGAGTTTAGACTTTTCATAAGAGCCTATATTTAGGCCTATGTGAAAAATAAAGATTTTCATTTTCATTATCCTTTTATCTCAAAGATAATAATTTTGTCTTAGGCATCTCGTTGATGTCTTTTATACGTTATATTTGATTAGAAGATATTCCTTCTTTAAAACATCCTGTAACACTCAACAATCAATCAATGGGAGAACCTTATGGTCTAGGATCCCGCTATACAACGACCTTCACCGAGCTGCTTATTGGATGAAAACTATTTTTAACCGACTTCAAAAAAAAGGAGGAGGTTCTCAATTCGTCGGAATCTTTTTTTTTTTTTTTCTTTTTTTTTTATCTATGTATGTTCACCGATTACTCGAAGACGCGTGGACCGATTTGAAAAATTCTTTTTTTGTTTAAGAGGGTTTTGTTTCCAGATGGTCCCATTTTAATCAGGTCAGGATCTGATGATGGGATCCTGGAGAAATCGAGGGAACTCTTCAAATTTTATATGGACACATGAAACTCTTTGAGTATTATTAGAATGAGTAATATTTTCCAAGTTGTTCTATGGTCATCAAATCAGGATCTGATCATGGAATCTTGGTGAAATCGAGGGAACTCTTCAAATTTTGCTAGTATACTTAAAGCGAGTTGGGTATTTTTTATAGTTACTGGTGCATATGCTAGCAGATACGGATTTGATGACTAAGGTTATCAAGTCAGGGTCTGATGATGGGATCTTGGTAAAATCGAGGGAACTCTTCAAATTTTGCTAGTATACTTGAAGCGAGTTGGGTATTTTTTATAGTTACCGGTGCATTTGCTAGCAGATACTGATTTGATGACTAAAGTCATCAAGTCAGGGTCTGATGATGGGATCTTAGTGAATTTGAGGTATCTCTTCAGATTTTATGAACACACCTCAAGCAATTTGGATATTTTTACAACGCCTTGTGCATTTTATTGTTTTCCACTAAAAAGTATAAAATAAAAATGGGAAATGCTTTCCAAAAAACCAACTTCAAATACCACTACAAAGAGTGAAATAATTTTTATTTCAATTTTAGGTACCTACAACAATTCGAAGTCGGGCGATTGTCTATGACTTCGTCATTTCTTCGCACATCAAGTAAGTAAGAAGGACTATTAGAGATTGTATGAAATATTGCCCGACTTCGAATTGGTGTAGGTACCTAAAATTGAAATAAAAATTATTTCACTCTTTGTAGTGGCATTTGAAGTTGGTTTTTTGGAAAGCATTTTTCCTATTAACTTCCTCTCACACTTTCCTATTCCACTGAACTCCTATTTGTTAGAGTTCCGTTGACATCTTAGTTCAAATTAGATTGGATGAGCGATTCAGGTCGCAAATTACAATTGTGCATAAAACCTACGATTTTATTATCCGTTAACTTTCTTTTGCCAAAAAATATAGAACAGAAATACTTTCCTCAGCCAGGAAAGTATTTCTGGCAAAAAGCACTATTTATAACATCCAATCTAATTTGAACTACGATGTCAACTAAACTGTAACAAATAGGAGTCCATGTTACAATGGTTTTTCTTTTAATTCTTAATTAATCATATACTGGACTGAAATTTTTTAGGCAACCCACTTGCGATATATTTATTGACATATTTAATTGGATATAAAATAATTTTCATCCAATAAGCAGCTCGGTTAAGGTCGTTCTATAGCGGGATCCTAGGCTATTAGATATCTAGGTAAACAGGTTCCATGTGAAACTTCTGTATGTTATTGGTAAACAAAAACAATCCATGTACCCAAAATACACGTAGAAAAGCGAGCAAACGAGAACCGTATTAGCAACCCAGTGCGAAATGTAAAAGTTGTCTATTAGATGACATTACCAGTATTATCGAGTGACAACTCACGGTCAAGTTTAAGCCTTATCACGTTGAAATAAGGGCTACGGGGTTGGGTGACATTTTCTATTTACCAAGTAAAAGTTTTGCTGTGTACGTTCACAATGTGATGTAGATGTGTGTCGCATGTCCGTATTTTTTGCCTTTAATCAAGGGTGAAAGTGAAATCTTTTGTAATATTCTTGGGTCTTGATGCAATTTACATTTTTAAAATTGTTGATGATATCCATGAAAGTGAAAATTTCCTCGACAGAGGTGAAAAATCGCTCCAATTAAGTTAATGGCCGATTGAGGTAAATATTATTTAAAAACTAAAACGTTTCAAATGAGTGACGATAAAAGATATCACAGTAATGCAGATAAAAACATTATAACTGAGGAAACGATAACAAATAAATGTATTACACACATTACACACATCGCAATCTAGCTCCAATCTAAGAGATAGCTTGTATTGTATTATGGATATAACTCGTACACTCGTATAGTATTAAATAATATTTAAAATACGTAAAAAAGACGTGTGGCACTCGGAGACTGTCGCGGTAAAGCTATTGCATAGCATTTTTTATCAACTTATTTTTAATCAACTTCTAACAGGTAAGGTTATTTTCGTTACGGAATTTCTGGATTCGATCTCCACGCTCAAGGCCCGCGATAGAAGCTATGCAATAGCTTAACAATCTATAGGAAAACACTCAAGAATGTGAAGACCTTAATATTAATTAACAATAAATAATTTTCCAGTTGTGAAAATCGAACCCAAGACCTCCGCAAGATGCAGAGGGCAATAACGCTATGCTTCGGTAGCGTTTGTATCAAATATTATGCCAAATATCTCTATATACAAATACTATCTACCTATATTTTAAAAATTAGTTATATTACATTATGACCTGAAATTATAAAGCTGAAATCTTGAATCCATTAGGCTATCAATGCTTAGTTGCAGCTAAAGCATTATTAAGAGTATATTATTTTATTACCACGATACACGCACGATCAAAACGTATAGAAGCAAATAAAAATTCATAAATATTAGACATTCAAACATTACTCAAAGTCCACTTACAAATTACAGTGTCTTCGTAATTGAATTTACGATACAAATAAATGCATTATCTTCACCAACATCTGTTTGGAACAACATAACTGACTTTTAAAGGAAAGCTGAAAGTTCTTAATGCCCTTAGCGATACGCAACTAACAATTATTGTATCAGATATGTTTTAACCAATGAATGAATAAAATAACTGAGCTCCTTCACATTTGCCTGCGAAATTTATTTTGAGCGTAAATGTTAAATATGTACCTATGTCGCGCATAAATTAATTTGTAAGATGTTCCGATAGGTCGATATAAATAATGATTATGCATTTATAAAGCCTTGAATACTGTATGTAAATTACAAGTCGAAAGTATAAAATTTATCAAAGGAAATAAATAGGATGTTACGAGTAAGTCTTTTTAAACATCTCTGAATTATTAAAAAAATAAAGTAATAATATATAGACCGCAAATATCCGGTTACATATAAACTTATAGATTTTATGATAAAGGTTTTAATGTAAAAGTAAAAAATAAAAATAGTTTTACACATACAATTTTTTTTTAAATTAACACCTTTATCATAAAATCTATAAGCTTACTAGCTGACCTGGCAAACGTTGTTTTGCCCTTAGGGGTAATAAAAATAGATAAATTGAGATTTAAACTATCCTATCTCTCAAGTTGGATCGAACTGCACATGGTGTGCGAATTTTATTATAATCGGTTAAGTGGTTTAGGAGTCCATTGAGGACAAACATTGTGACACGAGATTTATATATATTAAGATATAATCGGATATTTAATGTAGCTTTAGGTTAAATAAATAATTATACGTACATTTAGCAATTTCCATAATATTTTTATTCAATTTTAATTCAAATCAATAGACAATACTTACACATTAATGACCAATCTAATTTCAAAGAATATTTCAATAGATGAAGTTACGATAGAGTAAGTTGTATCTGTACTCTAGGTATATAAATATTCCAGTCGTGTAACGTAGATAAAACAACTAAATTTTCAGGATTTAACTAACCCTGAAAATGGAAGTCCACGTTTCAAACATGAAGCAAATAAACAACAGAGGTGTTTTTACTCCTACATCTTATTACATTTTATTTCGATAATTCAAATGTCATATACAGGTCAATAACATTTAGGGATAACATAAATTCCTAACCGCGGAAAAGAGATACACATACATTCATAAAATGCAAGTACATAGTTAATCTCTGCTATAAAAAAATCTGGTTTCAGATTGTCCGATTTTTATGATTTTTTTGTACATAGGTCTATGAATAGGAAGTGAACTATTTTTCATATTTTTAAGTGAGAAATCATTTACATGGGAAAACAACGTTTGCGAGGTCAGTTGGTTTTAATATAATATGGACACGGCAATGAACCAATTCAATCGAAACTAAAATCAATCGTGTTCAAATCTTACTTGTACAAAAAACACCTCATTCCCGATTCTCCAGAGGATTCCCAAGGCCGGCCAGACGCCCCGGGTCAACAGCCCGTCCCGTTACATCCCGGGCTATCCCGGAAAGGACAACGACCGCGGTTTTTTGTGTCGTGCATTCGGAGGTTTTATCTCATTCGGTAGCGTTGACTCCGTTCGAACTTTTTTTTGTTGATGACTCTTGTTATTTATTAGTTGTTTGATCATAATTGACACGATCCCGGTGGTAGATAAATAGGAGTTATTTATTTGAGGGTGTTAACTATTAAAAAAGGTTTTTTAATAGTTTACAAAGAGCATTAGGCAGTCTTTAATTTAGTGTATTTTAGATTCGTATTCTGTTAAAAACGTACTGTATTAGTACGGAAATCTATTAGTAAATAAAAATTCACGAGTACCTATATCCTTTTTAATAAAATCTTACTTCTTCTGATCCCGGTTTTGTAGATGTAATTTTTTTTTTACGCTATACAAGTTAGTACTTGACTGCGATCTCACCAGATGGTAAGTGATGATGCAGCCGAAGATGTTAGCGTACTAACTTGGAAGGGGGAACACCCCAACGGTTTCTACACAGCATCGTACCGGAACGCTAAATCGCTTGGTGGTACGTCTTTGCTAGTAGGGTGGTAACTAGCCACGGCCAAAGCCTGAACCAGACCAGACCTAAGCCAATTTAGAAATTATAAAATTCCAAAGTGGCCCGTGGCGGGAATCGAACCCGCGACTTCCCACTCGAATCCGAGCGTGCGTCCTCTGCGCCACGGAGGACGTCAAAAACGCTGTATTAATCGTCGTAATAACGATGTATTAATGCTGTAATACGACCAGTAGGACTAAGGCCCTTCAAACACTGCTCGTAAGCGTAAGCTTAGCGTAATCCTCGCGTAAGTATGACGAGAGCAGTACAAGCACGAACATTTTCAAAGATACTACGCTTACTTTTACGAGCCTTTTCTCTTAGTGAACATCTTAGTGAAGGAGCTAAGATGTTCACTACGAGAAAATTTAGTCTAATTTTGTCAGATAGAGAATAAAGTATCTCCTTTCTCCATCTATTTAGATGGTGGACGTGGAGGTACACCGAGTACGGCGTTGACATCCGTCGACTAAAACCAACGAACGATCTTATTGCTTTGCCATCAAATAAATGGCTTTATAAAACCCCATGCAATTACTGTTGACATAAGTTGCAATTGTACCCTATATAAATCTCTGCCGTCCCTTTCAGTCACATAAATTATGTAAACACTGCATTTTGTCATGCCGACGATTTAAAAAGTTTTTCAATCCATCTCCCGAGTAAACGCGCCGCCCATACTTACTATACATTTTTATGCAAATGGAGTCCTTCCAAGGCCGCTGTAGTTGCGAGACGTAAGTATATATGTGAAGCCTACATTTGCATAATGCATTGTTTTGAATAAAGACACTGTTCCTGTATTGTAATTATAATAACACAATTTGCACCTTACAACACACACAATAGCTTCCAGTGAACTTTTTTCTCTCCACGTTTTATCCCGATACCTGAGCATTATCATGAGATATTGACTTGACAAAATGTAATATGTAGAGTTTGTGTAATAAATCTATGTTGTCAAAGCACAGATTAGATTTATGTACCTAAATTGGGAATTCGATGCAAAAAGGAGTGTACGCTTAACACTGTTTAATTGCCTATCCTGCTAGAGCATAATATTGATTATTTTCAAATTATTCTTGGTTGAAAGCGAAATAATATACGTGGTAGAATCTAGTGTATCTAATCCTTAACATAGTCTTAATTTCTAAAGATAAAGACATCTAAACTAAAATGCTTTTTATATACTAACAATGTGCTGCTTTCCTATTACAATAATACGAAAACGCTATTTCTTCAAACTAGTAGCGAATCCTTCAATTCACTCAATTCGCTGTTCATAATATTATCATTTTTCACCAACCCGATGGGTTAATAAGATAGAGCGCTGATTTTATTATTAAATATCCATTGGTAAACGGTTACTAGGATTAAAAATATACACGCTCTATGGCGCAAATAGGCCATAATGCATAGATGGGCTTGAAGTTTTTATAGATCTAATCAACCATACATATAATATTGTATGAGAAAAAAACGGCCAAGTGCGAGTCGGACTCGCGCACCGAGGGTTCCATACCATAAAGGAGTGAAATATTGAAAGATTCACATTTATTCATGAATTTACGAGTATAATTTACATGTAGGTACTTTTGTTGGCTGTGATGTCCAGTAGGACATTTAGGGATTATTAAATAATAAACTCCAATTGTAAACAGTAAGTGCACTCAAATAAACGGTAGCGTCTGCCTTGTCCGGCTAGCGGATAGCAACTGACTGGCGGCGCCACTGATTACTTGCGTGCTATTTTATTGTGTATACCACATCTCTTCCTTTTTATACAAAAATAATTAATTACATTAAATACAACATTTAAATACTATTGCATTGAAAAGAATCGTAGACATTGTATTCAAGAATTGTGATTTCATTTATTACTAACAATATCAATATTTAAATCAACCCTGTCAATTATTCGGATCTAGCTGGTTGACAAACTGCCATTGACCTTCTACCTCTTTTGGTTGCATACTGCTTCACCAATTTTCTTGGCTTCATCATCATCATGGCAATTAGTTTCATCGTTGTTTTCCATTCCCTTCATAAATGACAAATATATGAGGTTTAAATTCTGAAACTTTAACATGCTGAATAATTTCTGATTGTGTATGGGCAGCTTTATTTTCTTTATTAAATTTAATTTTCGCTATTTGTTTCTTCTTATTTTTGCTAAAAGAAGCTTATTTGCTCCTGATTTGCCTCTCTTAAAATTGCTCTAAGGTGATTTTCCGGTAGAAAATTGAGGTACTATTAGTTACAAGTACAGATATCGTCGAAAGTCGATATAAAATTTGCAAACAAGATCCACTGTATGCTTGCATGTAAAAATAAATGATTTGAAAGTCAAAAAATCATTTCACAAGTCACTTTTCGAATCAGATATATCACATTTAGTGAGTGATTCTTAATCATTTCAGAAAATCACTGTTTTACGTCAAAAGTTCGCTGCTTTGTTGAGCCCAGTAAGCGAGTGTAATGAAAAGCGATTAGTGAAAAGATTTTTTTTAGCATTTATGGTCTCTTGTGAAGAGATATAATATCTCATCATTTAAATTTCCTTGTATGAAGTGTAATGTCGATGATTATAAAAAGTCGACTGGTACTTCACTTGGAGCTACAAAATCGATACCTGTGTTCATGCAGGCTTTTGAATGAAATTCGCACTTACTACTAATGATTTTATAGTTGGAATGAATATTTATTTATTTTCTTTAAGAAAATATCTAATTATAACAATTTATCAAGTAACTAATGTGCATTTTCAAATAACTTGCAATTATTTTATCTAACACATTTCTTAAACATTATCCTTTAAATCCTTTTTTTACTAAGCTAAATTCATAGTATTCATAATGGATAATGAAAATAATGGATTTAAAGGATAACACTATTGGTCGCGGTTTTCGAATTTGTAGCAATTAAGGAGTACAAATTCTAAATTCACAGGCTTTGCACCTGTGATTACATGGGTACACGACCTTTGGTCATAATAGCCAAGTGTAGGAAACTTGGAAAGACGACTTTTTAATTCGTTATAAACTTCTCCTTATATATTTTTTACTATATAAAAATAAGTCGGGTTTTCCTTCCTGACGCTATAACTCCAGAACGCACGAACCGATTTCCACAGTTTTGCATTCGTTGGAAAGGTCTCGGGCTTCGTGAGGTTTATCGCAAAGAAAATTCAGGAAAAATTTCAACAGAAAAGCGGGAAAGCCATCTGGTGGCGAAACGGAGTTCGCCGGGTTTGCTAGTTTTTTATATTTTTTCCCGAAGTGCTACTGTTCGTTTGGGCTCAGTGAAAGTAGATAAATTAGGAATCAACTTTAACGCAATTTACTAAACCCAGGGAACTTAGGATTTCTTCGATGGTTTGGTGCCCTAAATGTTTATCTTAAAAACTTTTTATATTACAGTATGCAAATTTTCAAGTGGATTAATCTTTGATAACGAAATCTCATAGGTGACCAGAGGGCCAATAGATTTTAATTTGAAAACATTTTTATTCTTATTCATTCATTTATTCATTTATTTCGTTACATGTCCATTAAAATAAAGGAACCCCGTAAGGGCGCTGTAACCAGGGAGGCGGACTTATTGTGTATTAAAGTTCTTATTCAATAAAATGTTTAAACACAAACAAAACATGTTCCAAACAGTACATCTAATATATCAAATTCTTGTTTAAAATTATTTTTTATATCCCTATTGGCAAAACAACGTTTGCCGGATCAGCTAGTTTACTGTAATATTGTTTTTAAATATTCTGGTCACACGATATTTCGAACGTCAATTTTTTGTAAGTAATTGTAAAGCCCTTTGCTTGTAATGAATGTTGCAATTTCTTTACTATTCTCTTCAGGGCTGAACTGACTGAAAATCGTTCTTTAATATCCAATTTGAGCAATTTTGCTTTTGCTTTAATGGTAAGTTTATACATAATTGTGGATAATGTATGATTTTCACGGATGATATCAGCTTTATTACTACTCGTATAGAACGAATCATACTAAACGAACGATGATACGAATATCGTCGGCAGGCTTTAAAATCGCCACCATCGGAGAAATCCTTGACGACAGTTTATTTACAAGTTCAATGATATCCATTCTTTCCAGC
The DNA here is from genome assembly GCA_963855885.1 of Coenonympha glycerion. Classification (NCBI taxonomy): domain Eukaryota; kingdom Metazoa; phylum Arthropoda; class Insecta; order Lepidoptera; family Nymphalidae; genus Coenonympha; species Coenonympha glycerion. The sequence goes on along the minus strand of OY979630.1, from coordinate 18,339,297 downwards.
TCATATTTTTTTTTTGCTTCCAAAGGAAGTGGGACTCGTTCATAAGTTTGAAGAACTGGCGGAACTTATTTGCCAATGGTGATCTTTATTGGATGTTGAACCTGGGAAATTGAATTTCTTCTATGGAATTCACATCAAAATCTGTTTGTACCATATTAATAGTGATAGCAGTTTTTACCCAAGAAATGAAGAATGTTTATTCATTAAATGTACGTACAATTTGATGTTACAATATTGAGATAGGCCGATTACATTTTACCATTTATAACTGGTGTATGAATATTGAAATGGTCCTTAAATTAGGGATACAAGGTACAATATGCAATTAAGTCATAAGAATGACATAAATAGCTTGTTATAATAATCATTATTACAAATTTAAGTTATTGTCAGTAATATAATCTTTTATGTAATAATATTATTTATTCATTAATTCATGAATTTTATTTTTAAATATTGTTAATTACATATTATTGTCATTACATAGAAGTTACATATTAGATATGACATAAAACTTTGACTTTAACGATTTGGAACCACTATTTAATTCTGCATTGCAAAATATTAACTTTCCTTATCTCACATTAGATTGTCACATCGTCATCTATGCGTAAATTATAACGAACGTGAATTAAAGGAATTCATCAACTAATGTACTATCATTATTTTGGAAGACTTTCGGTTAGCTTTACTGCTCACTATTAGTACTATTTTTGGCATTATTATTATATTGGCCCTTGTTCTGCAGTGTTTTTTTTTTGAAATTACCCTTGATTCCATAACCTGTGAAACAGATAGAACTATAACTGCCGGGCAGGAACTTTTGTCACTTTTGTGACTTTAACCGCCACATAAGCAACAGGAATTAATTTGGTAGGTATTGGTAATAAATTGTTTTTTTTTTTTAACTTTGCTGTCAATTTTGTTGTTGCATTTGTGTCCTGTCTATTGTATCACCGAACTCATTTTATTGTCGCTGTACAGTTTTAACGTAATTTGCCTCTGATAAAATATTATAGATTTTCCTGTATCTCATAAATTCAGTTTAAAGTCGTTAAATAGTCGTTTAATCACTTTTTGATAACTTTAAGTATTTACTGACTTTTAATAAGTGCTTGTTAAGCTTAGGTATATGGAATAAACCATTTGAATTGATTCAATTCAGTTATTGTATCCAAGTAACAAAAGTTGTATATCAAGTAACAAAATATTGTTCATAAATTTATTCGAACTAACCTTATTTGGTCTATAAGTAGGTTTTCATCTTTATTAGCAAAATCGAATTTTCGAGTTATGCCGTCTCAAGCGAATCAATAACTTTACTTTTCGTTTGATTTTTAATTCATCAACTTAAAGATGTGCCGTTTCAATAAATTACTTTGTTTAGAGGAAAATATAATCATCTTAATTCTTAATATTGATATCATAGATATCTTCTTAGTCAGTCAGCGTCAGTCTTGAGAGTACAATTCATACTTATATTATTTTAGTGCCAAACCTCTAGAATGCAGTAATACTGCACGCTTCTTGTGAACGGTCATTGATGTTGGTGGCTGCAATATAATATTATCTCTAAACCTCGTTTTAAAACGTAAACTTGTGAAGGTTGTGTCAACTTCACATGTGTGTATTTGTGATTGGGACATGATAGACTACCTGTAAATAATGGTCAGCGATACTCGTTTACTTTTAATAATCTTTAGAATCACAACGACACTCAAAATGGTAGGTACATAATAGACACAAATTATAATTGCTGGAAAAATAAATATTTAAATAGGCAATAATAATTTAAGTTGCCTTTCACTTTTGCGTACCTATACAGGTATGTTTCATGTCCATGATAATTAGATGTTAAATTAATTTGTTGTAAGTTGTATGAAGGATTAACCCTTAACACAGGAAACAGGAACAACTTCCTTCTTTCTACTTATCACTGAAATTTTGTAAACGAATTTAGAGTAGTATTTTAATACTCTAGATACTTAATTTTATAATGAGATACGTATGCAATCAATCATAAAGTATAATAATTAGCGGGCTTTATTGAAACTCGGCGACAGACATATTTAATGGTTAATACTTATTGGTTGATGGTCTGAGTTTTTTTTTTTTTTTTTATGAGCTTCTTCTCAGTTCAGGGCACGTTTGAACCATCGTAAGCTTATTTTTTAGTCGTAAAATAATGTATGACTACTAAATAAGTATACTTAATTGTATTTTACTGACTATTCATAAGAGCCAACAAGTAAGACCTATATGAAACAAATAAATCATTTGAGTTTCATTTGACAGGGCACAACGCATTTGATATCATGACAACACTGGTACAATCACGTAACTTCGAATTAATCAAAGTAGTACTTTGTTAAAGCAGGAATTCATTTAACGGATGTCATTGAAACATTCAGTTAAGAGTTTTCATAACCATTTTTTAATCCATGGAATTCAAATTCTAAGTCAGTGTCACTTCGTTTGAACAGGTACATACATTTTTATAATTTCAAATTGAAGTTATAATATGTTCAAACGGGAACGTTATTGTTCATTTTTAAAGAGCTCTTTTTAGTTTAGTGCTCGTAACTACTTTGCTTTAACAGGAATTTAACGATTCATCGTTGGTACATTTGGCACTTATTTGATAGAAAAATGTTTATTTCTATCATATTTGTAAACGGAATTGATCAACAACGGATAAAACTATTTGAAATACTTTGCTTTTACACAAAGTATCTATGTGTTATAATACGTGAATAGGTATTTCCAATGTTCAATGTATTTCACGGCACGGCTGACCTTTGAATATAACTTTGAGAACTAAAAAACAACATACTCGTACATACAATTATTTTCTCGTTCTCGTTATTGGTTTGATAAAATCATAGTACCTACTACAATAATCAATTTTTAGACTTTTAACTTCCATGCTTGGAAATCTAATCCACATTAGCCAACCGAAGACAGTTTTCAACTTTTTTCCACGTCTTTTGCAAACGAAAACATTTCTGTGGAAAGGATCTTACCTACAATCTCAATCATGTAAAGTATTAACTATCCGTATCACGCAGAATTAAAACTTTTTGGAAATATCTTGTTAGGAGAATGAAGGTAGTTTGATTAATAATTAATTATTATAAGTCTATAAAACTGAAGTATTGCATTTCAGCGATGTTTTATCTTCCTTTTAATTTTGATTGGAATACCGTTTTAGTCATTTCTAAGCATTGATGAGTCACGTACCTTATTCTCTTTCCTGAAGATTTTGTACTTTATGTTTTGTTGTTGACCAATTTCCGCAAACAGGTACTTGATTTGAGTGGTAATTTTACTTACTGCGCGTTAACCTCGTCGCCACTGTGATGTCCAGTAGGACATTTAGGGATTATTAAATAATAAACTCCAATTGTAAACAGTAAGTGCACTCAAATAAACGGTAGCGTCTGCCTTGTCCGGCTAGCGGATAGCAACTGACTGGCGGCGCCACTGATTACTTGCGTGCTATTTTATTGTGTATACCACATTGGCAAACCGCAAACGTAACTTTGTTTTTGGTGGATTATTGTTATTATCAAAAAAAGTATATCAGTCAGCGAGTTGATTTTATTTTTCCTTTAAAATATACGTTAACTTATAATGATCATAATTATTTCAGACAAACGAAAAACAAAGCTACCCGATAAGGGCTCCGGTTTTCTCATTCGAGGTACCTAAGGAACAGTAAAAACAGAAAAGTATGCGGCTTAAGTATGTCGTCAGCGCACGATCACGCGCAAGTCCCAAAACCGTTGCGCATCTAACGGTACTGAAGCACTGTTTGTTTTAGACCATTAGGATCACAGGAGCCGGCCAAGGCGCTTTTGTTTCGCGCAGATATCGCGCGCAGTTTATGCAAAACAGGCCCCGGGAGGGAAAAGGGTAGCGGCCTTTTGTAAGCCCCGAGTTGCCGACAAACGGTTGACTGATGCTGTTTATAGTTTGGTACCGCGCACCGGCACTATCTTAAGCTGAGTCAAGTCTATTGTTCTTAAAATATGGTTTTGATAAACAGTTTCTTATAGTTTGAGGGTAGTTCAATTGTCACGGTATAAATTAAAATTGCCATTTCAGTAATAGGCGATTTTCAGGTTGACGTTTTACTTAAATCTACGCGTAGTTATACTTATAAGTATTCTAGTTTTCTTATATTATATCAATGACTTCTAATACATGTTATAGTACATTGTATTATGTATTTGTTTTGTGATTTGTTTCCTCGCAATCACTGCTTCACGTTCGATCTGATATTGTGATGATACCGATTCAGATGGACTCTGGAATAACAGCATCTCACAAAAAGTCTATTGGAGAAAATTCCCTACATCTAAATACATAGATTTGATGATAACGTAAGAAAAAAATGTTATTAGAAATCGTAATCGACAAAAATTCCTCCTGATTCATGATTGGCATAAAAAAATTGAATAGTTTTCCTCACAGAGTGGAACGGGTGGAAAAGTGGGCACGGGTTTCCTCTTAGAGTGGAAGGGGTTTGGCTATTTTTCACCACGCTAGCCGAATACGGATTGGGAGGCTTTCTACATATACTAATGAGAAGGTTCATCGCAATCATCAGATGCAGGTTTGCTCGCGGTATTTTCCTATACCCGCTAATGAAATGAAAATTTCCTAAAACGTGCATTACTCGGAAAAGACTAAGGTGCGTGCCCGGGATTTGAACCCTTGACCTCTTGATAAGAGATAGGGGTCTGTAGACTAATAGACTATTACCTTACAAATAAATAATAGGTACTTAAACACTTCAATAAAATACAGTAAAATAAGGTTGTCATTTTTAGGCCCATAACGGTACAACACAGTGAGAAGAATCTGATGTTTATATTAGGCTATTAGGTTCATAAATACCGCCATACACTCCTTAACCGCAGTTTTTTTACATTATAAACCCTATTATAAAGAAATAGAGTTCGAAATGATTTGAGGATAGTGTTATTAGTTAAAAGATCTACCGTTGTATTGTTTTGGGGATTACTTTTGAAGTTTTGAGCTTTTGGGTAACACAAAATGCCGAAAAGTAAGGTGTCCTCCCATTTTGTGTCAAGTTGTGGTGCAAATAAGTTGTCTTAGTGCGGTAGTGTGTGAATAAGTGGATTTTGATGTAACTTTGAAGGACTGACAGTTCAAGGATTGCGAGCAATGGCGGCGCATTGCAGGTTTTTCTTCAGGTATTTTCAACATTTTGGTACCTATAAGTAATCAGAAAAAATCTTTGTTATGAAAGGAAAGGCAAATTCTGTACCTACATAGTACAAACGTCTAGGTACTTACTTTAAGGAATTAATTAATTTAAGATAAGTGTACAATTAAGTACTTATGCTTAATCAATTGTTATCATTCATAAGTATGAACAAGTACAGATTTCTCTTCGAAAACAATTTTGAAAGAAACCCATCTGCTTAACCGTCTAAAAATAAGAACGTATATAGACAGTTTATACCTTGGATTTATATAGGCTACTTCTGGTAGTTTTCACTAACATTTTAAGAGTCACCTAAGATAGGTGACAGTTTTTGTATGTGAAAACTGTCACCTATCGGCTTAGGCGTTTATTAAAGTGTTGGTGAAAATGGTCGTTCGTATCTTCTTCATATGAAAAAATCGAAATTCACGCAGGTGGACCCGCGCCGCGTTTAAAATTTAGTTTTTAACCGACTTCAAAAAAAGGAGGAGGTTCTCAATTCGTCGGAATCGAGGGAACTCTTCAAATTTTGCTAGTATACTTGAAGCGAGTTGGGTATTTTTTATAGTTACTGGTGCATTTGCTAGCAGATACTGATTTGATGACTAAAGTCATCAAGTCAGGGTCTGATGATGGGATCTTGGTGAAATTGAGGGATCTCTTCAGATTTTAGGAACACACCTCAAGCGATTTGGGTAGGTATTATCACAACGCCTTGTGCATTTTATTCTTTTCCACTAAAAAGTAAAAAATAAAAAATAAAAATGGGAAATGCTTTCCAAAAAACCAACGGGCAATTCGTACAATCATAGTCCTTCGTATTAATCGCCCGACTTCGAATTGGTGTACCTACATTGAAAAATTATTTCACTCTTTGTAGTGGCATTTGAAGTCGGTTTTTTTTAAAAGAATTTTCCATTTTGTAATAAAAGTAGTAGCTCATTAAGTGTTTGTATCTACCTACCTTCTCAATGCTGTGCACCATTTAAATAAAATATATCTACACAAAAAATAAAAGTTTATAAAAAATTAACTTTCAATGAATGTAACTTACATACACTTCATTATGTATTTTTACAATGAATTAGTCTAAATTAAATTAGTATAAGTGAACTTTCATATTAAAAATTGAAAAAATAATGAGTTGGTATATAGTAATTTAAGCTTGTTGTCAACAAGTTTTGCTCTGGACCGTTAGCAAACTAACTTTCATCACAAAAAGTAAAACCGATAAAATATGAGTTAGACTTATACATGCAGAAAGCGTCGGTAATAAGAAAAAGCAATTACTACTTTACTGAACATAACAATTTTCACATTAATTTTCCCTTGAATAAAATTTAGGTCCAAGGAAAATGTCCTATATATTATAAGGTTTTCATGGGCGAATTAGCAAGCCAGAAAATTAAGGACATTATATTTTTATTTAGTTTCCCGATGTTTGTTTGTTTGTAATTAAATCTTGCAAGTTATATCTTCCTTTTGGCTTAGTACACCTTTCCAGCAAGTTAAAATAATGCTTTTAAAATCTTCAGATTTAATGTATTATACCTATGACTTGCTTATATCATTGATGCCATATTTTTTGTTTAATATTTAAGTATTGTAATAATTGTATACTTTAATCACAACTAATTCACTAATCTTGCAAGTTGAATTTGATCCACTTCTACCGACTGAGATGAAATTTTGCATGCATGTGTAAATCGCATGACAATAAGTACTAGTGTTTATTTATTTGACTTTCACTTCAGTTTACAAATACGAGTAGATTTGCATCCTCTTATAAATAGATCGCACCTCTGACTTTTCCGAGTTATGTGCGGTTTAGGAAACTAAATATCACTTGCTTAGCGGTGAAGGAAAACATCGTGAGGAAACTTGCATGCCTGAGAGTTCACAAAAATGTTCTCGATGGTGTGTGAAGCCCGCCAACCCGCACTTGGCCAGCGTGGTGGGCTATGGCCGAACTCCTCTCAGTCTGAGAGGAGACCCGTGCCCAGCAGTGGGACATAAAAAGGGGTTGAGATGATGAGATGAGATTTGCATCTACCTATAATTATTTAAACGTTTATTTTTATTATCATAACACTTATTTACAATTAATTATTATAAAATTAAAAGTAATAAATTCGGAATAGTACCTATTTGTATACAGTATGTCTTTCTACATATTATTTCCTATAACAAAGTGGATTTAAAGGGTTTTTTACAAAGGCTATGAAAGCTTCACGTTTACAACTACACCTGACACAGAAGAGGTAGGTACTTAGTGTCAAAAATTTCCTGCTTAATTAAATAGAAATTGTTTGACCATTTTAAACATAATTGACATGCTCCTGACTGGTGCGGGCAAGAATCATTATTCCATTGACTGTTTCAAAAATTAATATAAATTACCTACAAGATAAGTGATAATATTTTAACGAAGTTAAATAGGTAGGTTTAATTAATTATTGAAATTTAAAAAGTGAAATAAATTTACTGAGTCATTAATGTACAAAATAATTAAATACTTAGAATTATCATTTGTCATCATCAACATATCAATAAAAAATATTTTAAATCCAAATTAATTCAACTCGAAGATGATTTTCATTCTGGTTCCATAATAAAAGCTATTCACGTGTGGTCCAACCGGCTGGCAGAACGACCCAATGACCAATATGCCAACATGCCATGCCAAGCCAAGGCGGATTCTCAAAAAAGTCCTATCACGAATTTAATTTTTGGGCCAGCCCACGTTGCGCCCGCATCGAAAATTTGTCGCCCGGCGAGCGAGACAACAAACAAAACGAGCGTGCCGCGAACGAGAGTGAAAGAGAGGAAAACAGGGCCGTCTAACGGTACTCCACTAGGAAGTGTGTCAGTGGCGTAAAGCCGTGCCCGAACACGGAAGGTCGCAAGCACCGTGCGCTCCGCATGAGAATTTCAACCTTGACCTAGAGCAGTAGGGTCGAGTATCGGTCGTGGATAGGAAAGTTTTCGTTTTCACGGCGCTGATTCACTGCAATGCAAGAGGCTTGATCTAACTTCAACCTACCTCAAGGCTAGAAGATGTGTGGGGTAAACATAGCTCGTGCGGAAATATTTTTTCTATTGATGGTATAGATTACCATCATATTCTGTTGATGGTATTTATAGATTAGGTAGATCCTGTGTGTGGAACGCTATTGTTTTCATACATAAGTATACCAGCCAGCCGCTACAAGGTTTTAAAAGCATGCATCCTTAGGTACAGATACATATAAATTAAATTCTCATCTTAAATAAAATTTAGAACTGGAATCCACCCTTCTGCTGCAATGTGAGCTTTTTCGACATTTCAATAAAATTCGCTAAAAAAATAATTTAATGATCTTTTAAATAAATCATTAAGTAAATTTATTCCTAAAGTAAGCGATAGCTTGTGTTCTCCAGCTGTGGGAATCGAACCCACGACCTCCAAAGCACACGGCAGGATCGCTGCTGCTACGCAAATATTTAAGTAGTCACAATTTCATTTTAGGTGCAAACAATAGATATAAGTACATACGTGATACGTGAAACTCAAATTAACTTAAATGACTTATTTATTTCATACTCGTATTGGCCTTATTTATTGGCTTCTACGAAAAGTCAGTAAAATTAAAAATCTGATTATGCTTAATGTTGAATTTTTTATTTATGCTAGTTTCTGAATAGAATTATAGGTATTTAGTGATAATGGATTTTATTATTTCGTTATTATATTTATTGAAGGTATATTTTACAGAGTCAAAAATATTGTAAAGTAACGTACGAGTGGTCTAATAGATTTTATGTTCCTTTTTTAAAATCGGATAATAGTGTTGCCAAGGATTATGAAGGAAAGTAAGAAATACAGGTTCAATTTCTCCCTTACTATGAAGTTAGGTAGGTACCTATTATGCGACGGGTGAAATAGTACCTAGTTTATGAAACGGATGCATAATGTATTAATGTATTAACGGATGTATTAAAACACGAGTGTGAGTTTATAAAACGAGCCGCAGGCGAGTTTTTTAATAGTATCACACGAGTGTTTTAATACCTAATTATGTAGAGTTTCATACACTACTTCATCTACGCTTATATTATCATAAATTTAAACCATAAAATCTTTGCTAACGTTTGTCGTACATCCTTCACTTTGTTGGTAAAAGATTGTGGGTCATTTTTGTTGCAATTACTGAAATGTCAGGTGGAGTTAAATTTTCTTTATTAGTTTTCACTGCTAGAAATTTTAACGCGCAAAGTTTTGACTAAGTAACAAAAATAACACATTAAAATTTTAAAAGTTAGAAGATATGGCGCCAAAATTCAGTTGTAAACTGCGAATGTGCGCGCAGAACCATACACATAGACAATAGATTGTTGTTGTTGTCTATGCTCAATCGTGGCCCATCCATACTCTCGGTAATGACAATCAACTATATTATGCTGTCTGTGGACTCATAAAAATACAAAATTAAGGAGGCTCTATACTCTCTTTTGGATATGACGACATGTAACAATACAGGAACCCAGAGTCCAGTATCGAAATGGAAATTATTCAACTACCTTGAAATATTTCCATAGTACATCGATGTTTTTAATAATTATAGAAGTCTGTGAATAAAGAGGGTAATATGTGACACATTTTGATTTCATAATTTGAACTTTTTAATGACCATAGATAAATCAATATAAAAGACTTCAACGAGTTTGAAGCTTGTATAAATTTTATTTATTTATTACTCCTTCACGTCACAAATATTTAACCAATTTTTTAATGTTATAGGGTAGACTAAAATTAGTGAAAAGATATAAACGTTATTTTAATATAGGTCGATCGGCGATTTTATCAGTCAAATTGGAAATGTATAGATCTCTATTTATAAATAGTGCTAATAAATAATTTTGTGTCTAGGACTACATTCGATTTCTAAGAGCAAAATTAATTCATCAAATCTAAAATAGGTGAATTGATGTATTGTAGGTTTATGGTAAAGATAATCGCGCAATTATTATTCTTCTTATTAGCTTGCTGTCTATAATTTGCGAAAACAATTAATAAAATCAATGTTTGGCGGATTAATTTCACCCAGTAAACTTAGGTCCACTTGCGCAAAATGGGGGTTAAATATTTACATTTTTAACCCTAGAGTCAACATCTCTCATCGGACAATTTCGACAACTTGCTCTGGGTTAGCGCACTTGGGCCTTAAAGCCTATTTATGTCAAACAGTGGGTTAAATATTGACATTTTAAAACCAAACGTTTAAAGTCATTGGAATTTTGACAATTTAGCCCAGAATTGCTACGTATAACTTACGTAAATCTTGTGAAAATCATATTACTTTTTTTACGCAGGTCTTACCTGTGGGCCTAACTTATAGACTCTTATAAAGTCACAGCTCCACCGCCAAAATTGGAAAGAAGGTTTGCACCCAGAAGAACTGGCAAAAAACTCGGCACTTTGGCACTTTTCAAAATGTCATCGTAGAAGTACAATTTTCCTCATAATATAATAGTTTTATGATCTCTTAATGAGCAGACGGTGAGTTCTTTAAATATAGTAATCAAGCTTACCAAGGTTGTCGCGAGTGGGACATCGGCTCAGCACGTCATCTCACACTCTTTTATAAAGTACAGGCCACAGCCTCCGCGGCTATCGCGGGACACTTTCACTGCGAAGTGCCGCCGCGACCCATCAGAGCGGATAATGGCGGATAAAGGAGACTTTCTCGTTAATTCGGCGCACTGTTTAAGATTCTTCTATTATACTCTGGGAGTTTTGGACGTCTGGTTTTGTTTTGGACCTTACCTTTACACAGGTTTAAAGCCACTGTCAAGAAACATCTCATAAATCTGGGTTACTATACTATTGATGAATTTTTTAATGACAAAGGTTCTTGGAATGATAGGGATATATTTCCATCTCCTCATGAGATATCCTAAAAGTTATGTAATAACGTTTTATAATATATAAGAATAATTGTTTATCATGACATTTTTGAAAAGAGCAAGTGCCGAGTTTCTTGCCAGTTCCTCTCGGTGCAACCCTGCATTCCGAACTTGGCGGTAGAGTTTTTGTCATTTCATGGGCGCCTATTATTCAGGCCTATGTGAAATAAAGAATTTCATTTCATTTCAAGTTATGTAGCGCCGGAGGAAGGGTAAAAATTAATGTACAAATCTTAGGCCGTTTGTCCACCGCAGCCGTCGCGGACATCACTGAAAGCGAGATTATTTCTGGCTGAGATACCTATTAAGTTGATGGTGTTAATCTTAAGTTAACCACAGACGGGCTACAACTGAATTTAACCTGTGTGTTTGTTTGGTTTATTGCCTAATGATGAGTAAAACTTTTTTTACGCTATACAAGTTAGTACTTGCCTGCGATCTCACCTGATGGTAAGTGATGATGCAGCCGAAGATGTTAGCGTACTAACTTGGAAGGGGTAAGTTATGTCACCCCCAACGGTTCGTACTGGAACGCTAAATCGCTTGGCGGTACGTCTTTGCTGGTAGGGTGGTAACTAGCCACGGCCAAAGCCTCCCACCAGACCAGACCTGAGCCAATTTAGAAATTATAAAATTCCAAAGTGGGCCCCGTGGCGGGAATCGAACCCGCGACCTCCCACTCCAATCCGAGCGTCCCCTGCGCCACGGAGGTCGTCAAAAACTATTAGCACAAGAGTGTAGATGGTTGATGTCCATTATGTTTATGTGAAAAATTCTAGTTTTTTGAAGGGCTTGTTCCCATTCATCGGTGCTTTACCAAGTTAGCGGGGTCGTTGTTTCAGCCGACGGACTGTCCTTATTTCAGAGACTTTCTATCCTTATTTCATTTAAAGGCTTCTTTTTCATAACTAAATGTTACCGGGCCAGATGGGAAAAAAAAATCAGAAAAGATTCCCATCCTGCCCGGCAAACGATTGCACGGTGCGCAACGGGCAGGATGGGAATTTTTTGTGCCATCCTGCCCGGTACCGGGCAGACACACCGGGCGAAATGGGAGCAACCCTTGTCATCCATCCACCTGGTGGGGAGGGGGGTTGCCGACACTGCGATTCCCTTTATGCGGGGTAAATGAGAAAAATGCATGAAAAACATTCCTAAAACCTAAAGCTTATTCTCTTGTCCGTCTGGTCTTGGCGTATTACCGTCTATTATTTTTCGAGCAAACCATGTTTATCAATTATTATCAAGCGACAATGGTTTTCAAAACAAGCCACATTCGGAACGCAATCGGTTTTGTAGTTTTTCTATATCTTTTTTTCCAATAATTTCGCCATGTTTACCGCGGCCACGGGCCGTTGACCTGCGCAATAGTCTTTGCGAAAAACGCCGCAAGGCCAACAGCCGAGACAAATCTTTAGTGTTTATTAATCGAGTTTATTTTTTACCGAGCGTTGTTGCACATTGTTGATTTGTTGCGTGCCGGCTGCAGTTTGGCAACTGTGCGTGCCGGCTTGCGGTGATATCTACAATAACTGCACAGACTGCACACAATACTGCAAGGTAATATTCGGAGCAATAACTATTAACTTACACAAAGAAAGGTACGGAATTACATTTTATGGGTAATGTATAAGCAATAATAAATTGAAATTATTGTAGTCGAGACATATTTTTTTCGCAAAATTATATAGGTACTTGGTATATTATACCTTAATACTTTCAGAGCTACTGTAATCAAACTATAGTCAAATTGAATCCATTGTATTCGTCAATTTATTATTATTATCACTATTTTTTAATAGTATTGTACATATTATAAAAATTCCTTTACTGACCTTTCTTCGTTAAAATATAAATAGGTTCGTTACAGATTAGAGAATAGACTTCGTTTCAGATTTGTTTTTAAATAAATAATAACGGTATGATAAATTGTATGATTTTAGCAAAACATTACTACTTAATTTATTACCCAGAATATATCTACGGCAGAATGAAAACCAAAAGGAAAAAATAGATTTTTGTTTTATTTAGGAAGAGGTGTCTACTTGCCAAAAATAAATACTTATTTTTTTATTGAAAAAACTTATCTCTGCAATCAATGTACTTATAGGCTAATTGATACTGTACCGCCGGGATATTAGAAAACACTCACATAAAAGCAAACAGCTACACACCTACTTATTATAATAGTAATATCTCCTCGCTGTATGTAATTAAGATTAATATTAGCATTAATGAGATCATTAAGTTGAAGCTACGCGATGTACAGATATGACGTTGGTCCACTTAGCGCACTATGAACAAGAGCATGCACCACTTACACGCTAGACTCCTAACACCTGTCCTACAGTTATAAAGACTTTGAGGTGTGGCTGCTTGTTCACCAGAGAAGTGCTACGTTTTGTAACAAATGTACTCGTACCTATAAAATCGCTTGATTTTCATTCGATATGAATTCGAACTAGAATTAGGCGGTTCTATTGATGTGTCTTACAAAAAACGTAGCACAGAAAATTAGCTCATCTCTAACGGATAAGCAGTGAGCAATACCAACGTAAACTTAGTTTTAAGTCGACTTGGAGTTATCGCCACAAATGTGACAAATATCATACTAACCTATTACAAGAGCCTGTATTTTAGGCCTATGTGAAATAAAGATATTTTGAATTTTTGAATTTTTTGAATTTTCAATAAGTCGCAACACTCGTCGTAGTCGTCTCATAAAACAATTAAAAGTTCCTTCTTTTCTAAGTGGCAATAAGAAGTCGATTCAAATTTCAGGACTCTTTATTATTGTTATAACCTCTTTCACAACAATGATAGTCTAGTTTTTGTATTTATCAACTCGTTAAAACAAATCAAAATCTTAGTAACTAGCTGAATTTGCGTACATCTTCTGCAATTCTTTCATCTTCGGCACTTATAAGTTGATTTATATCGATTTCTCAGTTTTTTTAAGTAATTAATTTACAGCCAAATACATAATTTACAGCCAAAGCAAACAAAGAAACAGTGGCACTCACGCAGTAGTAACTAACCAATTTTAAATTAAATTAATGTATTATTTATTAGAAATGAAGTATAATATTTAGTAATCTTCCGACAATGTTTGGATGCTCGGAAGACCAGCACTATGCCTGGATCTCCTCCACGGTCGTAGCAAATGCTGACTGGAATCCATATTTGACACATACATCTGTCATTCATAACTGCATTGGTTCTGAATAAAGTCTTTTTATTTTCTTATCTTTTTATTTCACTTCAGAAGCGTGCTAAAAGATAAAGATTCTACCGTGTATGTAGTCATGAACGCGAACAATTAACCGAGTTATTCGAGCCAGTACGGCTGACCGTATTCTCGCCGCCCGCCTACTAACTATCAAATGGAATATTGAACCCTGAATACTGTACAGTATTAAATTATAGTTAGCTGCCTCGCTGGTTTAGTGGTTAATAATCGACTTAGATCACGAGCTCGATGAGTTAAGATTCGATTCTCTGCGCAGTTCAGAAGATATTTTGTTTTATTGACATTGTTACAGTTTATGGGTTAAATATTCACACACTACCGGTAGTATCTGGCTCTCTACAACCATAGTAAAAACTTAAAATCATAATAAGTGTCTGTAAAAAAAATGTTTCATTTTTGAAAACAAAATAGTCCATGTGTAGGAATTGTTAATTTCTACATTAAACATCATTGGGTATTAAAATATTTTCTTGGTTCTTTAAGCGTTCTGCTAATTTTAAGTATTTTTGCCTATTTCTTCAGTGTGTCAAAAAACACCCTAAGATTATTAAAATCATGACGAAATTTTGAATCATGAGGTGGATGAAATTTTTTGAACCAAAATAACAATTTTGGGCGCATACTGCACAGCTCTTTTCTTAATTTCCGTATAAAAATTAAACTTAATTTTGGAAGAGTAACTTTTAAGTCTTTTTAAAAAAACAGAATAATTATTAATTATTGAAAGAATTCATTGAATCTTGGTTTCGTTAAGTGTTATTATATGTGACAAAATATAGACTGTAAAATTGATCTTTTTTGTAAGGAAACAATATAAAGCGGTCTCTATGTTTCTTAATATACCAATATGAAATAAAAAACAGGTAAAGTACGAGTTTAACTCGCGCACTTCTAGTTCCGTAGCACCAGAATATTTAATTTTTTTTTTCTCATTTAATTTTAACTGTTGATATACCGACCGTAGTATGTATTCTGTGAAGATAAAAAAAAAACAATATTTTTCTCAAAAAACAAAAACCAATATTTTTGCGAAGTTTTATAATTCTAAAACAGGGAAGTAGCTTTTATTTGCAAGAATCAAAATTAAGTACATTTACAAACTTAGAAGCATTGCATTTTCTTCACCTTCAGGGGAATTCGAACTTAGCTGTAGTATCTACTTGGAATTTCAACTTTATACCTCTAACCGTTTCTGAGAAAGCCGCAGTGGCAAGGTATAGGGTATACGGGCCCTTACAGGCGGCTATACGTACGGACAACAAAGTGTTTTGATGAGGGTTCTTTTTCTTAGGGTACGCAACCCTAAAATTAGCTGTGTAGCAGCAAATAGCAACACCGATGTCTACTGAAGCGGAGCGGCGCGCGCGCAGGTATAATGGCAACGTTTATTGAACGCCAATATCTTGATTTCGCATTCGAGTAACCTACATTAAATTACAAAATACAACACCTAGATACTGTACATTCTTTTTTTTGTAAACCGATGACAATTTAGTGTAGTTTTTCTTGAAAAAATAGACTAAAAACTTGTCTACAATTCTTTAAAATCTAGCAATACTTATAGATGTTTCTACACTAAGTGATAAGTGTAGAACCTTAAATACTGGTTAAACCATAAACCTGAAAGGTCGCTCATAATATTTTCTTAGTTTTCACAGCGTTAGCGGATGTAGTGTAGAGATAAAATCATAGGTAACATAGCTGAGGCAGAGCGTTCTGAAGTGCTAATAAATTATAATACGCACAGATTTTTTTTTAATCGACTATCGACTGCTAGATAAATTTAGATTGACGATAGACATTTTGGAATATTAGATTACGTTGTGTTCTTCAATTTGATAGGCATCGATTAGTATGAGACAGATTAATTTATTATGCTATTATCCGCTACTTGAAAGGATTCTGTATTGTGCAATATGCAGGAACACTACCCACCTGAAACACCACACACAATTTTCTATCACTTTCATCGACGCACGTTTCGTCCCGACATCGGGACATCCTCAGGAGATGTTGACTTCACAATGCGTAATCGTAGAGTTGACAGTCATTGTGAAGTCAACATCTCCTGAGGATGTCACGGTGTCGGGACGAAACGTGCGTCGAAGAAAGTGATAGAAAATGGTGTGTGGTGTTTCAGGTGGGTAGTATTCCTGCATATTGCAACATACAGAATCCTTTCAAGTAGTGAATAATAGCAAAACAAATAAATCTGTCCTGCTAATTATGGATTTCCGCAAAATAACGCCTGCTTCCATTCAATATCGATTAGTATATTAAAATGCGTGTGTGTGTGCAGGGAGCGCAGCAGGGTGGCGGCGTCCAAGTATGGCGGCGGGGTGTCCGTGGGGTCGGGCGCGGCGAGGCGTGCCATGAAGTGCGGCGACGAGCTGCTGCTGGGCGCGTGCTGGCTCGACCCCAAGGACGCGCCCTCGCCGCCGTGCCACGAGCTGCTCGACTCGCTGCTGTCGCCGCCGCCGCTGGCCGAGCTCAAGCCGCTGCCGCCCTTCACCGGCTACACCGGCCACCTGTCCATCAACGGCATCTCCGGCCACCACTTCCACGCCATCGCGCAGCGCCTGCCCGAGGAGAACAACAACTACCCCACGCAGAGCGGCTACCACGCCGACCACGACGTCGTCTCCTCGTCCACCTGCGCCGCCGACGCCGAGCCGCCCGACCTGGAGGACGTCAAGCCCTTCCCGCTCGACGCCGGCGCGAAGCCCTTCCCCGAGTCCTCCGTGTCCGCGGCGGCCGACTCGTGCGCCGAGTCGTGCTCGCCGCCCGCCAAGATGTTCGACGACGGCAAGCAGGACATGTACCCCTGCGACATCAGCTCCATCGAGGACATCGCGGCGATCATCGGCTCGGCGATCGCGGACACCACGGTCCCGTCGCAGCCCGAGGACCCCGAGAAGAACGACTCGAGGGACAGCTGGATGGACATAGACGCCTGGATAGCGGGCGCCTACAGCCAGCACGGGGACAAGATCGTCCCACAAGACTTGTCCGAATTCGGCTTACCGGGGTCTCCGCCTCCGTCGCAGTCCAGTCACCAGTCCAGTATAGATTTCCCATGCAAACCCAGCCAGGAGTTCATCAAGAGTCAGGAGTTCCTTCAAAAAAACTTAGGCCAAGCCGGCTCAACGTTACAGTCGCTGCTGACGCAGAGCTACATGCCCTTGCTTCAGAATAGATTACAGAACGGTCCCCCGGTGAAGCAAGAAGCGCCGAGTTCCACCAGCTACGGAATGGACGTGATCTCGACGTCATCACCTCCCGGGAACGCCGTGTCCACGACCGACGGCGTGGGGAGTTTACTCAACGGTCGATATGCGTCGCATTACGCACTCGGCTTGAAACCGGACGGGCTGTGTAGTCCAGACAGATTACTCGGTTACCCGCACGCTCACACGACGACAGTCACTCCTTCGAATAAGAGCAAAAGAAGTAGAGCGAAGGCAAAACAGCAGAACGGCCTGCACGGGAGCACGTTAGCGTTCGCGTCGGCTACTTCGGCAGAACTGAGCGGGCTGCTCGGTAAGGAGAAGCCGGTGCACCGGTGTGGGATCTGCAATAGAGGGTTTCTGAACAAATCCAATATAAAGGTGCATCTTCGGACGCACACAGGCGAAAAACCGTTTAGATGCGACGTGTGTGCGAAGGCCTTTAGACAGAAAGCGCATCTAATAAAGCATCAGCAAATCCACAAACGGATCGGGCGGGACTAGGGGTCGGGTCTATAAAGGCCTTATCGCCAGCTCAAATTGAAGCATTTTTCTAGCTCATAGTTGTGTGAGTGAGTGGTGTGTGAATGGACTCATATGTGTACGTATATTATGTGACTCTTCTAAAATGATGACGTCCGGTGACGTAAGCAACGTCGTTCACATACGTTGTAATTGTAACCCTGTAGAATAACACTCCTCCTAAGGACAAGTGCAATGTTAACTAGTTTTAAGCCCTTCAGATTTATTTTTGGTGTAGATAATATTGTTTATAATTTGTTACGTAGCGAAGGTTTTGTATAATTTGACTTACCCCATTCCATGCTAGTATAATGCCCCTCTTTCAAATATATTTATCAACACCGACTCTATGTCATCTTGTGTATTTATCTTAATAACTAATTAAAATAAGTTTTTGAAAACTCATGTCATTTACGTTTCAGTTCTAGTATTTCAATGTTATGATAACTTTTAAAATTTACCATAAATAAGTAAGAAATCAAGTTTTTATCTCAATTTGTAAATCAGTTCCTACGAACTAGGTTCCACGCATAGAATTAACAGTATAACAGGATCAATAGGGCTTTGAAATGCCTGAAACAGTTGTGTAGGGGTAACACATGTGCTCTCGCTAGATGTGTCCTATGCTTTAGCTTTCTATGACTCCGATTACCTATTTATAGTCAGTCAAATAAAGATATATAATTAAGCTTTATATTGTAATAAATATTACTGTATAAGTATTTTTTGTAAATTTTTTGAGGACAAAGCAAAAGAGGCTACATGATGAAAATATTATAGTACTAACGTTGTTCTTTTATTTGTAAAGTTATTGCATTTGCTATAATAAATAAATTAGCCTATTAATCCTTAAAGTAATATTTATAATTTTGTCACAAATATAATTTTGACTAATATATTTATACAAGCAATTCCTGTAAAATATGTTATGAGTTAATTTATTTGCCAGATTTAGGAAACTGCTCTAATGATTTGGATCAAATTTTCTATTAAAAAATATCTGTCATGTTAAGTTTACCTATGTAGCTAGCTTTTTGGAAAAAACGCCACTCAACCAGCCTCTTATTAACTCAACGAAGAACAACCTCAATAAAACTTAATTAAATTGATGTCAAAAATACATTAATTAAAAACGATTTTAAGACTTCAATATTATGCTTTAAATCATAAAGATATTTTACTAGTTTTCTGTGCGTGATTGAAATAAGTTGTGTTGGTCTAAGCCATTACGTCGAAGCAATGTAACGAGACATTTCCAAATTACGACATTAGTATCTCTTAAACCCCATTTTATGTCCAACTGATGGGCACGTTTGATAATACCCCACCACAGTGATCAATTTCGAGTCGGAGGGCTTCGCCCACCATTTAATACTTTAGTGAACTCTCAAGCATGCTGTCCTCATGATGTTTTTTTTTCTCCGTCGAGCACTAACAACTTCAAAATTTAGATGGTTTTGATTCCTCGACTTGTTGAAAGACAGAGGTCTAAGTCTCAACCAATAAGCTATCAGTGTTTACATTAGTATGAAGTATGATAATACATTTATGTAATGTTAACCCTAAAACACATAAAAAGTACTCGCAGGAATCCTTCACAGAGCGCGCTCGCACGCGATGCTCACGTCCGGGAAACGGACGCTGAAAAACTCGGCCCGATGTTCTAATAGCGGCGATCCGCTCTTACGCAACGCGCCCGCTATTCGGCTAGAGTAGTGCGATTATAATATAACACGACTAACCTACCTACACAGCTAATTAAGGACACCACGGCTGTGCCCGCGAAATTCAAATTTTTCGTGGTTTTTCGCTATTTTTAAGCTAATAAGACATAATAGGCTTATGGCCGTCAAATTGCGATAATCCCAATATATTCTTCACGTGCTTATATAAAAATCTCTGCTCGAAAGTGTCGAGTTAAAGAAATTAGTCCGAGATTTGCGAGTTACTCACATAAAACTCGATACTCGGACTAATTTCTTAGGATACACATTTTTATGCAAAGATTTTGATATAATCATGTAAAGATGATACTGCTATTCTCGCAAATTGATTGCCATAAGCCTATCATGTCTAATTAGCGTACAAATTGCAAAAAACCACGAAAATTTTGAATTTCGCGGGCAGACCCGTTGATTTCACGTTAACATTGAAAAAATCAAATATAATAGCTGACCTGGCAAACGTTGTTTTGCCCTTAAGGATATAAAAAAAAAATAGATAAATTGAGATTTAAGCTATCCTATCTTTTAAGTTAGAGCAAACTGCACCCTGCGTGCGAATTTTATTAAAATCGGTTAAGTGGTTTAGGAGTCCATTGAGGACAAACATTGTGATCGTGTCACAATGTTTGTCCTCAATGGACTCCTAAACCACAACAAAAGCAAAAGAGGCGACATGATGAAAATATTATAGTACTAACGTTGTTCTTTTATTTGTAAAGTTATTGCATTTGCTATAATAAATAAATTAGCCTATTAATCCTTAAAGTAATATTTATAATTTTGTCACAAATATAATTTTGACTAATATATTTATACAAGCAATTCCTGTAAAATATGTTATGAGTTAATTTATTTGCCAGATTTAGGAAACTGCTCTAATGATTTGGATCAAATTTTCTATTAAAAAATATCTGTCATGTTAAGTTTACCTATGTAGCTAGCTTTTTGGAAAAAACGCCACTCAACCAGCCTCTTATTAACTCAACGAAGAACAACCTCAATAAAACTTAATTAAATTGATGTCAAAAATACATTAATTAAAAACGATTTTAAGACTTCAATATTATGCTTTAAATCATAAAGATATTTTACTAGTTTTCTGTGCGTGATTGAAATAAGTTGTGTTGGTCTAAGCCATTACGTCGAAGCAATGTAACGAGACATTTCCAAATTACGACATTAGTATCTCTTAAACCCCATTTTATGTCCAACTGATGGGCACGTTTGATAATACCCCACCACAGTGATCAATTTCGAGTCGGAGGGCTTCGCCCACCATTTAATACTTTAGTGAACTCTCAAGCATGCTGTCCTCATGATGTTTTTTTTTCTCCGTCGAGCACTAACAACTTCAAAATTTAGATGGTTTTGATTCCTCGACTTGTTGAAAGACAGAGGTCTAAGTCTCAACCAATAAGCTATCAGTGTTTACATTAGTATGAAGTATGATAATACATTTATGTAATGTTAACCCTAAAACACATAAAAAGTACTCGCAGGAATCCTTCACAGAGCGCGCTCGCACGCGATGCTCACGTCCGGGAAACGGACGCTGAAAAACTCGGCCCGATGTTCTAATAGCGGCGATCCGCTCTTACGCAACGCGCCCGCTATTCGGCTAGAGTAGTGCGATTATAATATAACACGACTAACCTACCTACACAGCTAATTAAGGACACCACGGCTGTGCCCGCGAAATTCAAATTTTTCGTGGTTTTTCGCTATTTTTAAGCTAATAAGACATAATAGGCTTATGGCCGTCAAATTGCGATAATCCCAATATATTCTTCACGTGCTTATATAAAAATCTCTGCTCGAAAGTGTCGAGTTAAAGAAATTAGTCCGAGATTTGCGAGTTACTCACATAAAACTCGATACTCGGACTAATTTCTTAGGATACACATTTTTATGCAAAGATTTTGATATAATCATGTAAAGATGATACTGCTATTCTCGCAAATTGATTGCCATAAGCCTATCATGTCTAATTAGCGTACAAATTGCAAAAAACCACGAAAATTTTGAATTTCGCGGGCAGACCCGTTGATTTCACGTTAACATTGAAAAAATCAAATATAATAGCTGACCTGGCAAACGTTGTTTTGCCCTTAAGGATATAAAAAAAAAATAGATAAATTGAGATTTAAGCTATCCTATCTTTTAAGTTAGAGCAAACTGCACCCTGCGTGCGAATTTTATTAAAATCGGTTAAGTGGTTTAGGAGTCCATTGAGGACAAACATTGTGACACGAGATTTATATATATTAAGATTTATACAAATCGAGAAATAACTAAGCATGTAGCGACTGAAACGACGGCATTCGCATCCTGGAATAGTTTGTACATAAACATATTTGGATGTGAGTGAAAAGGGTACTATTATGTAAATTTTGGCATAAATACTGTATAACGTAAATTTTGATTTAGCTCATTCACATCCTTATTTTTTTCGATTTGTAGTATTTATTATTATTTATTTAATTGAGCAAAAAATCTTGTGCTTTCAAATACCCAATTTACTTCGCGTAAATGTATTTAAAGTATGTGAAAAAAACATGAAGTAATTTTATCTGTACGAGTTTATCACGTTGTATTTTAAAATTAAACACACTAAAATTTATATTTTCAATTTTATACGTTTTGAAATTGTATGCAAGTAATTAAATCCATGACATCAAATAACAACAAATTGCAACTTGATTAAAATGACTTAGGTATACCTTACCTTATCTACCTTGTAAACCTAGCCTTCAATTTTTAATAAATTATTATTATCTGTAGGTAATACATATGTATATTTGATATTATTACATAAATTATTTTTAAGACAAAAGAGAATTAAGGGTGTCAATTAGAGATTCCATGAATAGTGATTATCCGAATATTCATTATTCGGCGACGATCTCGGCCAAACCTGAAAAATGTAAGTACATCGAAAAAAATGTTCTTTCCAAAAAAATCCAAATGTAAGCCAAAATCCCAGTTTCGAAAATGTTATGGGATTTGATGAGTAGATATTTATTGAAATCAACCATCCTTATCCAAGATAAAAAACCTACATATGAAAAAGTTTGGTGCCGACAATTGCTGTGAAAACTAACCACAAAGTAATTGATTTTTCAGTTTACTTCAATTATTCTAAGTAAGTTTATTAAATACCCGGTATCGGCCGAATATTGAATATCCAATAGCCGAATGCTGAATAATCGCCGAATATTCTTGGTATCTCTTGTGACGAAAAAAATGTAGGGCTTTTAAGCCTTGAGGCCTTGATAAATGGGCGGTTGAAGCCGATCTACTTACTTACTGTAGGATAAACGCGCGTTTGCGAAACGCTTTTAATCATTAATTATTAATTATATTATTATTAGTTTAAAAGAAACAGTTCTAGAAACCATTCCAATCCAGATCATTTGTACTAATTCTTAGATCATAAGTGGTATTTATACAAATCCGTATTTCACTAATAAATAAATAAATATACTTTCGTGTTTCGCACGCAGCGTTTCTTACAGGGTTTGTAGACCTAAATAAAGTACCTTTTTAGTAATAAGTCACACTAGTTTTTAAGTATTTATTGATATATGTAATTTTGTAATTTTATTGTAAATCCTTCTGTCCATTTATAGCATATCTAAGAAGATCGGGTCACTGTCTAACGAGTAATGGATGCTTTCACTCAGCAGTTATAATAATGTTTTAACTGACAGGGTGTTTTTAAGTATGTTTATAACACAAAATTTTACATTAGTACTATTTGCGCACAAAACTGTATTTTTTACCAAATACATAATGCGCACAAAATTGTATTTTTTTACGAATATACTTACGGTTAAAAATTTTTGCACAAAAAGCAACGATTAATATAATGACAAATAAGAATTTCTTAACTTTATAACATTGCAATTAATAAATATTATAACTGCTGTCCGCAAGCGTTTTATAACACTGCCTGTAGCATAATAATTAATTTTACATAAAATGCATTTTTTACAATTTTTACTCGTTTTATCTGAGAGTGACATTTGATTAAAATTTTTATAGTGACAAAATGTTGTCGTATGGAGAAATGTTATATTTTCGAGAGGTTTTTTCATGATAAGTATTTTGTAAATTAATGTAAAATAAAAGGAGATTTTTTTGTTAACGATAAACTGCAGTTTTGTATTCACCTTCCAATTCCAATTTGCGAAAAAAAGGTTAGAAAAAGTATTTTACTCATAATTAATACTATTTATTAGTTAAACTGATTTTTCCAGCCATAATTATTGTGCAATAAATAATATTTACCATCTTAATTTCTTTGCGAAGAGATTATTATTTCCTAACGTGTTTTAAAAAGTACATTTTTTAAATATTTTGTTTAGATTTTTTGTAATTTGTTGATTTTAATGAAACTTCTTTTTGTGTCAAATAATCCAAAACAAGTGTTTTAAATATTTTTTAAATACTCGTAAGTCGTAACTTAGTAGTTTAACTTCATTTATCGCCATTTTCATTCTCTAGATAATTGCGAACAAATTTTTAATTAGTTATTAAATGACAAATACACATGATAATGAATTTGAAAACTAAATGGAAAACCACCCGTTTAGTTTAAGATTTCATAGGCTTTTGATTTGTGACTAGCTGTGTTCTTAGGTAGAATAAGTACCTACTACATTTTTTTAAGCAGCAAGCATTTAGGGAAACAAACATCGCTCAGTCTTTAAAGTTCGTTAAACAGTTAATTTGCATTCAATTAAACGGCTATAGTAAACACAACAAGAGTTAATGAGAATTTTTTTCTTGACTTTAACGAAAAAGGTTTGCTTTACAGCAAAGTGGGTCGAATAAGACATCGCCGCAAACAAAGGTGCGAACTTGAAAGAGAAAGATCTCGGTTCACAGGCGTGTTCCCGCGGAAGAAAGTCGGATGTGAAAATAGCCATAATGTACGAGACTGCTAGCATAATGTGTGTGTGTACTGTGCACACGACAAATTGACTTTTCGCGACAGGTGCCCCCGCGCCGCGCTGCGCCTGCGCAGGGCGCGCGAGAGAAAACGCGCAGCACATGGACACCGAGCGCGCGTCTGCGCACTAGCACGCGAAACGTACGGTTGGAAAAAAAATCTTACAAAAAATACAAGAAAAAAGTTTTTTTGGTTTCTAAATTTAAAATGTCTCGTATTTTGTTGTAGAAAAAACGTAATGGTAGAATCACTAAAATTGGCACATATAAAGGTTACTATGAATCGCTACAATCGATGGACTGGAATAAGCGGTTTTAACTGTAAAGAAAAATTTCATACGAAAACTAAACTCCGCACTAACAGAGAAATGATTTGACTATAAAATACCTCATTTTTATTGATATTTTAATAAAAATAAAAAAAGCATTTCTTAAATACCATTTAAACCGTTTAAACATTTACCAGGTAAATATTTTATCTACAATTTTTTTTTTTAAGAAATCTTGCTTAAGGTCTAGAAATATATAAGTAGACCAATACCTGTAAAAAAATATTAAAACCTTATACCTGATACATAGTTTTATCTAGTTTTAGCTACGCCCATTCCAGGTATTATGAAATCGTTGATTCATTGCCTTATTCTAGGTAATTAGTTTTTAAAGTAATTAATAATTATACGTCCATTAGATGCGGTGTTATAAGTAATCTTAAACCCTTTACATAACGCTTTTGACAAATATTGTGAACAAACCGAAATTGATTTTCTGAACAACAAAAAATTGTAAAAACCTTGAATGGTAAGGTACAATTTTTGTAATACTTATTTGAAATCCACTGTTCAAAACATTTACTTGGCAACATTTACAGTTTACTTGGCTTTATAGATAGAGCTTTTAGTATAAAAAGTTAGAACAGAGCAATATTTGATAAAAGTTCTTTTGATAAAACAAAGGCTACTTTAAATTAATAAGAATTTTTTTTGGGTTTCAAAGTTGAAAAACACGCAAACACGTCTCAGAATAAATCCGGTTAAAATTAATCCAGGTAAAACGGTTGTTTCTAGGCTTAGTATATATATTACATCGGTTAATATTTTTGAATACGTACGTACATAAAAAAATATCATTTCTGCGTTAATTTGTCTGAATTAAATCAGTTACCTATTTATAGATGGTGGTGCCCCCAAATTCTTTACTCTTTTTTTCCAACTATACAATGTAGGGGCAGAAGACAGTGCTGGCGTTTCTGCGGACGCTCCTCGGCTCGGAGCTGCGCGGCGAGATTCTTTCTCCAACCCACTTACGGCTTGATTTCACCGACGCGACGACGGCGAGGCGACTCGCGTACGTGTATGCTAGCACCTGATGAAAAACTATATGTTATTGCATACTGCGATTGGTAAGTCTGTGTAAGTAATCTGTAAAGGATTTTAAAACAAAATCTGAGCCGTTGAGAGTTTATAATATGATAATAGGTAGGTTTATGGGCTAATTTTATACATCGTAGGCAATGAGTTTTGCGAGTATAAAATTACTAGATGACCTGGCAAACGTTGTTTTGCCCTTGGGGATTTAAAAAATAGTTGAATTGAGATTTAAACTATCCTATCTCTCAAGTTGGATCGAACTGCACATGGTGTGCGAATTTTATTATAATCGGTTAAGTGGTTTAGGAGTCCATTGAGGACAAACATTGTGACACGAGATTTATATATAAATATAAGATTAAGATTAAGATTATGCATCTACATGCTTTTAATAAAAACTTACGCATTTAGTTTATATTGGTTCCCGATAGCTCCCAATCTGGGCTATCGGGTATCTGTACCTATTCCCTTTAAAAATATGTTTTTCCGTATTCAACGGTGTTTTTCACATTCTAAAAACAAAATTATATGCAAGAATGGTTGATACCAAAACAAAAAAAGAAATTCAAACTTGAAATAAAAAATAGTTCATTAATTAATCCTTGAATTATTATGGTATTCATCTCTCCAAAAAAGTACTTTTTAACGAAACTTTTTTCACCTCGTTAGCGAAAAGTTCACAAAGTAAAAAACACTAAACAATTAAATTTACTATTTCTCGCGTATCCGATATAATTAATTTTATTCCACAATTTGAATTATAAAGTTTTTTATGTGTTTTCAATTTACCCCCAATATGCCCAATATGCCACTTGTATTCTAGATGAGCTGGCCCTTATAAGTTCAGTTCAGCTGTCCCGTTGCGTGACGAGAGGGCGTAACTTACAAGGCTTAGCAAATTTTGATGTAATTATCAATTCGTAGGTATTTTTTAATCTTAAGAACTTACACAAAGTTTAATAATTACCGTTGTCTCAATATTTTAATTAGAACATTTACGGTGGCTTGGCACGCCATCAATTTATCACCGAATTCGCCGAGAGTAACCTTTGCCTTCATAATAATCAAATACCCGGTGTGAATTCTTCCAATATAAATAAGTAAGTACACTTATACTGTAGATTATTGCACCTTATCTTCATGACAATAAAAGCCCGATGCCTTGTAACCTCGTTCACACGCCATTTCGCTATTTCGTGGTTAATTTCGTTAAAATGCTAAGTACAAATTATGTCTTTATGTCTTTATTATAGGCACACAATACTTTATAATAATCATCATTATCATTATAGCAAGCTTCAACAGTTTAACGGTTACGTAACGAACAGAAACTGAAGGGTCGCTGATTAGATTCCCGCCCGATGATGTCTTCCCAACAAAAAAGGGAAAATTCGACAGAATTTTCGTTATTTCACCAAATTAATTCATGTTTCTTAAAATTATTATAAAAATACTGGTAGACCCAATAGGCCTTGTTCTGCGCTGGGATACTCGTAACAACGCTGAAAACACACACATAGACAAAAACACGAAAAAAATCAACAACAAAGTCAGTTGAACTTTTTTCGGGTTTTTCTCTATAAAATATTAGGGAAGGCCCGCGCTTTGCTTGCATGACTTCCATTTTAAACCATAATTTTCATAAATCTTTCAATATATTGGAATTTGGATGCCTACATTATAATATAATATTAGGGTGACCGAGCTTCGCTCGGTAGTATCACTACTGGTCAATACATGGCAGCAGGAGTCATATTTTTTTTGGTAAATTCGACATTTTCTAAAAGTGATACCTTAGCCAGATCGATTTATTATATACTAAATTTCATGAGAATCGTTCGAGCCCTTTCCGAGATTCAGATTATATAGAAATATATATATACAAAAATAGCTCGTTTAAAGGTATAGGATTCTGTATGCCTAATCCGAATCCGATAAGTCCAGTAGTTTGACCTATACGCTGATAGGTCAGTCAGCTTGTCAGTTACTGTTTAGTCAGTAAGTCATCTTTTCATTTAATAATCTGATTTTAAGCCCACGGCAGAAGTACCTAACAATGGGGTTGAACCAACGTGATAAAAATCATCAGGTAGATTGTAAATCATTTATTAAAATCCGACAAAAATAATAACATATTAGAAAACTAGTCACTTTTAAATGTCGGTCAACAGTCAAAACAATAACATCTGCGAAGCGCCGCAAAACGCGGTTTAAAAAAGCTTTTAACCTAAATATAAATGCAAATGTGAAACCACACACATAGTTTTTACAGCTCAATCACTGCATTAAACACATAATTGTGGCGTAAATTGTAATGGTGTGTGAACGAGGTCTTATTCTATTCAGATTTAGTTACCAAGTGATAAGGCTGATGATATAGTCAATTAAGAAGACGCTTTTATGTCTAAGATTGTATTGTTGAAGGAAAAAGGCGAAAGGTTATGTGTTACTTCTCCCTCCCGTGTTTATTCGGTATTTCACCATAACGTGGGATCCGAGGATTTTTCTATCATAAAAAATAGCCTATTTGTAGCCTAGGCCCTAGATTCTAAATCTAGGGTATACTCAAATCCCATTCCAAATAGCCAAATCGGTTTTCTAGTTTTAGCATGAATGAGTTGCAAACAGACACACATTCAACCTTTCGCTTTTATAATATTTGTGTGGTTTTATAAAAATGATGCAGTTCTTTTGATATTAAGATCTTGCTAAGGAATTTAATAAGGGAAAGTTTAAGTGTAGATACTTCCAGGTATAAGGGTAAGTTAGACATAAGTCAAAAGAAAAAAAAGAAAGGACGTGCTACTCTGGGAGTTCCGACAGACGTGAAAACATGAACAACTCATGAAAAAAAAATCCTTCTATTTTATTATTCGTCAGACTACATAAAAATACACACACTAAACTACAGATTCTTATAAACAGAGGTTACGGTACGGTAACATTGTGAGGTGGTAACAAAGTCGCTAGTTCAATGGTTTTTGCCCAGCGCAAAATTTCATCTGTAACACAAAGTCGGATGTATGGAATCAGAGAACTGTATATCTATACGAGTTCCCATTATATCGAGACAAAATTTCGCACGGTCGTTAAAGGTCATGTAACTCCGCTCGGCATGTTACAATGGGCAAGTTTAACGCAAGTTCAAGTATGAAGGGCGCATTTCACTGCAAAGGTCGCCCTGACCTTTCCTTCAGTTTGTATGCATGTTACTGTAAAAGCGAATTGGTACGATCAATCCTGAAACCGCTTGTATGACATGGTTTAAATGAACACTTTTTTTTCTCTCTTATTTTTTTTATTAAAATATAACTTATTGCTAACTTTTGTTTTAATTCATAAGCTAAGCGTATAAAATGAAGTTGGTTGTATGCGCAAAAATTCATACATCCTGAGATTTTTCAAGCTTCACAATAGCCATCCGAATATGTTCCTATTATGTTATTACTGTTCAATGTTAGGTTAGGTTATAAAAACATATCGATTATTACCTACCTTTATTTTATGAGCATTTTCTTAGCAAAGATTATTTAAGACATCATAATTTCTGAATTAGGTAAGGCTAAGCGATTTCATGTCATAACATCAAATATGCCATCTCCGTTGTCCAATTTTTAAGATCTTTAAGTGACTCATCTGATGATAAGTGATAATAATTAATGATAATACAGATTACAGCCGAAGTGCATGAAATTAACCCCTATCCTGTCTGCTACTCACCTGGTATTACAAAAAATCGCACACAGCCTTCAACCAGAATTTAGAAATTAAAAATAAAAATGAAAATAAGTAGTAATATCGAGAATTAAACCCAGGTAGGTACTTGCCACAAATCGTAATCAGTAAAAATCTACGTAAAACCGTAGGGAAGCTGTCAAAGATGGCGTGGGTAGGTACATCTACGCCATTCGAATATGTCAACACCAGAGATAACAAAGATAACATAGGAATCTCCCAAATCTAGCATAACCTTGACCGCGCAACCTCCAAGCGGAACTTCCGCTCGCGGAGACGTGCGCCCGCGCACCGCGAGCGGGGCGGGGGGCGGAGAAAGGGGCGGAGGGGGGGCAGGAAAGTGGGCCAGTGGCACGCCGCGGACCTCTGTGCCACATCCGTGAACAGCGAACACCGCCGCTTAGGAATACAACATTTAAACTGAAGTATGAAGGACTTGTATGAGTTTGTTACCTAATTAAAGCCTTTTAGTTTGGTATGTATTAGTAAGTATTCTATTATTTCTGGAAAAGAAGACATACGGCTAAAGTAAGACTATTTTTGCCACACTTACGTGACTTCGAAAGGAAACCTACAGCCAAGCCCTCAAAATTCCTATACCAAGATTGCACTGGGACTCTTTAATCATTTAATGAAATGTGGTAACTGGTAATTCGCCACGGCTGAAGCCAGACGTGAACTAATTCACATTTAGAAATACTAAAATTCGTACCTCCTGGGAATCGAAGTCGAACCCGGGAGGTCCAATTGGCGGAACTAATGTAGACATCTCTGAAATTTGGGTTAATTTATTCATTAGCGCTATTTCTTTCAAAACCTAGTGTAAATCTGAGTATACAGACGGTAGCGGTGCTAGAGCGGGGCGCGGGGCGCGGGGGGGTTAGAAAAGTAAAAGTCTCGGGTATAACTGTACCCGCATTCGCTCTCGCCGGTGACACACTTCGTGGTTGGTGTCCACAGCCCGTCGTCCGGTCCCGCGCGAGCGATGGCGGCGCGAAATCACGCGATACATCGCTTCGCTATTCCACGTGATGTCACTAACAGAACAATGATACTTGCAGGATGTATGTTGTCATGTCGCTGCCCAGGGAACAATAAAATTCGACACTAAGCCCCTTCGCACACGGGTCGTAGGCGTAGCGTAATCCGCGCGTACGACGAGAGCAGTACGAGCACGAATGTTTCCTCAAACATGTCCTCAGACGAAGCGGTGTTACAGCGAATCATAAGGGGGTAATTTTCATATTGTTATGCGTAGCTTCAAAACGATACGCTTACGCTAGGTTTGCGCTTACGAGTCGTGTGCGAGGGGGCATCAGCTCAGCTTTCTCAGCAGGCCTGCCGTAGGAAATACCCTTTTCCACCTTTTCCCCCCATAGACAGGGACTGTTAACTACAAGTATAGTAGATAGATATTATAATTCAAGAACAAAAATACATAAAAAGAAAATCTAAAGTATTGCAAAGCGATGCGATAAACCTATCACTGCTATGAACCAATTGATAATAATAGTCAAGATAGGCCCTTCCGAACATTTTACGTAAACCTTCTTCATACAAGAAAATGTAGCACCATCTGTCGAAACTCCTGCGAAATACTGCGTAGGCTTACAGCTTACTACTGACGCCGGAGGAAATCACAATAGACTTTTTGCTACCATAAACTGGCGACATTTTTTCGCGCGGTCCGCCCCGTTTAGAGTATACGTCAATGTATGAACCCATAACAATTTCAACCGTATGAAAAACCGATCCCGTCTCGTCGCTCGCGCTGGACGCGAGCACAATTTTCGCGTTGAGTTATTTCGCGAGTAACGGTGATTGCTGTAGGTAACGCGGCAAACGAGCTCGGACGAGCAAAAAACAAGCTGCGACCAAAATACTAACGATTATTGTAATGAGTCATATATAGCGACTGAACACGATTTCTGAACAACCGAAATAGCTTCTGTAAAGCCGGCAAATTCACTTTAGCACTTTTTAAATCCTTTTTATACCAGACACGCCATTTATCTACTGTTGCTAAGTGTTGGTGGTCAAACTTCGTACGCCTTTGAGAAGATTATAAAGAACTCTGAGGCAATTACTCATGATGTTATTTCTTCACAATTGAGCAACATTGAACCTCATTCAGGCATTCACTCATTCACTGGTTGACGCGTCGACTGAACGTAGAAGGCCTCTTCAAGGGAACTCCAAACTGTATGATTTAGCACCGTTGGAATTCAACAGCTCCCCGGGCTAGTCTCTTTTGAGTCTGCCAACTCTGCTCTTTCTAAATCGATTTATCGCCCCCGAAACCTCTAACAAATATACAAAATTTCATCAAAATTGTTGGAGCCGTTTCCGAGATTTAGATTATATTGTACAAGAATTGCTTGTATAAAGGTCAATATCTGGGTGACCGAGCTTCGCTCGGTAGTTTAACTACTGGCCAATAGATGGCAGCAGGAGTCATTTTATTATTTTTTGGTAAATTTGACATTTTATTAAAATGAATCCTAGCTAGATCGATTTATCGCCCCCAAAACCGCCTGTATATAAAATTTCATGAAAATCGTCCGAGCCGTTTCCGAGATCCAGATTATATAGAAATATATATATATACAAGAATTGCTCGTTTAAAGGTACAGGAATATCTGGGTGACCGAGCTTCGCTCGGTGGCCAATAGATGGCAGCAGTAGTCATATTTTTCTTTTTTGGGTAAATTCGACATTTTTTAAAAATGAATCCTTGCTAGATCGATATATCGCCCCCAAACCCCCTGTATACTAAATTTCATGAAAATCGTTCGAGTCGTTTCCGAGATCCAGATTATATAGAAGTATATATACAAGAATTGCTGATTAGATTAGATATTATGTACTTACCTGCTAAATTCTGTGGAATATTCTTCTGAAATTAACTTTAATATGTCAGTTTGAGCACTCAATAAAATACGAACGTGAAGATCTTGTTATGCACAGGTCTTATTTTTAAGTAAAGTATTTTTAAGTAAAACGACACATTTTTGTGGTTCATTGATTACACAAATCTCCTTGCATGATGTCATTCGTACGGGACATGTCACCGGGTGGGAGGCCCTACTCTAGTTGTGCAGTTTGGCAACTGTTTTGGAGTTAGCGCCGTTAGAAAAAAAGGTATCCACGATGATCAACGTCGTCTTCTCTTTAACTTCGAAATGGTTCATTGACATCGCACAAACGATGCAGTTTTTTTCACAATATAGGTTAATTAGCATGTACTTGACTGCAATCTTACCCTTGAGCCGGTCCACGCCCTCTACCACGCTACGACGTGTGACTGTCCGCCGCCTAGTGGTTTTGGACGCTTACGGGAATTTGGCTGGCGCATGCTGCAGTTTAACTTAAATTACTCGGTTTCTATTCATTATTTTATGTATTTGTAAGGAAAATCTAAACCTTTATTAAGTAATCTTTCTTTACTGTAAATTTAAGATTCATTACTAATGAATTTTAGCCAAGCTGATACCTACAATATCAGGGAAGGCTTTTCAGGGTACTATTTTATTGATATATTCAAATAAAACCATTTATATTCTAAAGTATATTGTTTTATTTACACCTTTTATCATTAGCAATAAGAAACAAAAGAAATATCTTAGGTCTTCATACATTTTTTTGTCACATTGTTTGTTTTTGTATTTGGTACAAAAACACCCATCTCAAATATGGCCTCATTTGCCATAGAACAATAACCCTATGTAGACATCGGATAGTCGTATTTGCTGTCTCATTTCATTGACTTTAGTTTAGAAGGTATTAGAAAAGGTCAGATATAGATCAGTGAGCACTGTTTATGGAAATATGAAGAGGCAAAATCTCAGATGTCCCGAACCACGTAGTGGTTTTGGACGCTTACAGACTAACGTCAATGAAACCACGTCGTGGTTTTGGACGGCTCCCAGGGTCGTAAAGCGATAAGCGTAAAGCGATGATGTATTTGAAGGGGTAAGTAAACCGTAATAGTTACTACACAGCAACGCATCGGAACGTAAGTCTATAGAATTTTTTTTTTAATTTCAGAGACAAAAATTTCAAGTAGCTCCGAAACCTGAGGATATGGTCATCAGACCATTTTACGCAAATATTTTCACAAGCAAATAGCAGCTTCGTCTGTCAAAATTTCCCACAAATAGTTTACACACAATATGCCGGAAACAGTGTCCATGGATACTTGCGGCCAGACTATTGACAGGTGAAGTGATCTGTAGCTAGGACTCCGGTCTATTTACTGCGTCGGCTTACTATTGACGCTCTCGGTGCCAAAACATACATTTTTGACACCGGTAACCTGGCGACAATTTTTCTCGCGGTCTGCCGCGTAAAGGGTTATAATATGTCCATTGTGCCGGAAATCGAATCAGAGACAAAGTGTGGCAGGAAAATTATAACGCACCAACGGACTTAGTAAGGAGAACGCTTAAAACCGTGCAAAGTGGAAAAAACTAAGCAGGAAAGCTGACTCTGGCCAACT
This sequence comes from Coenonympha glycerion, assembly GCA_963855885.1. Classification (NCBI taxonomy): domain Eukaryota; kingdom Metazoa; phylum Arthropoda; class Insecta; order Lepidoptera; family Nymphalidae; genus Coenonympha; species Coenonympha glycerion. The sequence goes on along the minus strand of OY979630.1, from coordinate 18,304,839 downwards.
ATGAATCTAAATTTCGTTTCTACTTTGTAACTTTTCAGACAATATCAGAGGCCAGAGCAGCGTGTTGCAAACTTTATTAAACATATCGTCAGACAAACTTCGTTGTAGCTACATCGCTTACCGACCATCGGTATGTCGCTAAGCGACTGTCAGGTAGTACGGTGGAAAATCACCCTAACTTTTAACTTGTACTGTTTTGGGATAACATCCGTTAGCGGCATCGAGGCATTAATAAAATACAATCCGTATTGCTGATGAGTCATTACCATGAAGGGATTGCCTTAATCGTGGTTATTTTTGGGTGCCCACTTGACGTAAATGTCTGGCAATGTTGCATTTTGACCGCCCACGCTAAAAAGGAATTTAATACGTGTCCAAAGCATCGATCCCTTTACAGAGAACTGATTCCTTGATTATTTTAAGGAATTAAATATTTTTTTCGGTCTTTGAACTTTTACGATTGCTATTGATTGCCGTTGAATATTTTTTACACACAAGATAGGTATTGTGTATTTTTCTTGCAAAGGAAATAATGATGACACGAGCGAGGCAGTGCGTCCTGTTGCCTTGCATAACATTGTGATACGAGGCACTGCGCTCATCACTCCAAGACCAAAGAGCATTTAAATATACTCGTCACAATCCATTAACTTTGCTTTGACGTAAGATCTTCAAAAATCTTGACGGCATACATTGCCCTTCAAACCGAAACATAGAAATACATTACTGCTTTACTGGAGACACACTTCGGTGGCATATAACTATCCTTGGGAAGAGTCTCACTACCAGTATCGCAATTATGTACCTATAGTCTATTATTCACGTACCAAAGCTGAATAAAGCTAAATCCTAACTCAATCTCTAGCACGTGCTACTCCGTATGTGGTAGCAATTACAGGCGTGCCTAGACTTGTTTTTATTCACCTACCCACACATGGTATCGTGTAGGCATCACATGCGTGTACAAAATACATGTGAATAAAACACTCTGTCTGAGATACATATGTGTGCGTTTTAGGAAAGCTAACTTAACATGATATAGGTACACAAGTTGATTCTAAGTAGTGACTATATACAAAGCTAAATACAATTGAAGTTTTTATGCTCCTGATCTACGTGGTACAGAACCCTTAGTGTGCGAGCCGATCGCACTCTTTTATGAAACAGAAGACAGCCGAGACAAACGTGGTTTTCGTCTGATGTCAAGTGATACGATTCATGTGTCATTATGTTTGTTATACTCGGCATGGGCCTAGCCAGGATTATTTCGCTCGGTCTGAGAGTACTAGGTCGTAAGCTATCTTTTATATTCCTAAATGACAAAACAACTTTTGCCGGTTTGCTAGAATTTATCTAATGTTCTGCACATTTCGGGGGGTTTTGAACCCCCTGAACCCCCTGGCTATGCCCATGATACTCGGTTATTCACCGGCTTTAGTATTTTTCAAACTACCAATTCGAATGAACTCTGGCCTCTGTTACGAAATTCGAACCTACGCTCAAAAGAAGCGGTAAAAGATAGAGTGATTACCAACTTGATAGCTAAGTAACCGCTTATAACAAGCTGTCAATGATAGTAGCAACCAAGTAATCGTACCCGTAAGGGGTCCGTACTTTTTTGTGTTGAGTTACGGAATTCTAAAAGAAGCCTGAGAAGTAATTAGGCTAGTATTAAACAATAATTGATGATTAAACGAACTTACCTGTAAGTGAAGTTCTATCACAATTATGTGAATCTGGGGACACGGTAGTGTCCCCGCCAAGACGAGCCAAGCGAAGCGCGAGGGCACTACCTATCTTTTCTCGAAGTGTTTCGCCGTATTTTTAAACCCTTATAACTTAGGCCTGAATAATTTCAGATAATCAAAATTCTCGGAAAATGATGTCGCCAGTGAACTTATTAAACCTATAAAGTTTCAATTTTATAGGTCTTATACTTTAGATTTTATTGACGTCTAAAAAACCCAAATTTCGTCACTGACTGACTGACTGACTCACTGATGATCATCAAAATTCCTAGGTACTTCCTGAAGACCTAGAAAGCTGAAATTTGGTATATAAGCTAGTATTAGCACACAACCAACAAAAAAATTCCAAAAGTTGGAAATTTAACCCCCCAACCCCTTAAAATAGGGGATGGAAGTTTGTATGAAATTACCGCAAATATTGATGCTAGAGGTCTCAAAATTGATATAGGGACTCTTTGTAATAAACAATTAAATACGTGTTTCAGGATTTTTAGTTAATCACCCCACATCCATAAAATTAGGGGGTTGGAAGTTCGTATGGGGTTTCCCATTCCTAGGTACTTCCTGAAGACCAAGAAAGCTGAAATTTGGTATATAAGCTAGTATTAGCACACAACCAACAAAAAAATTCCAAAAGTTGGAAATTTACCCCCCCCAACCCCTTAAAATAGGGGATGGAAGTTTGTATGAAATTACCGCAAATATTGATGCTAGAGGTCTCAAAATTGATATAAGGACTCTTTGTAATAAACAATTAAATACGTGTTTCAGGATTTTTAGTTAATCACCCCACATCCATAAAATTAGGGGGTTGGAAGTTCGTATGGGGTTTCCCATTCCTAGGTACTTCCTGAAGACCTAGAAAGCTGAAATTTGGTATATAAGCTAGTATTAGCACACAACCAACAAAAAAAATCCAAAAGTTGGAAATTTACCCCCCCAACCCCTTAAAATAGGGGATGGAAGTTTGTATGAAATTACCGCAAATATTGATGCTAGAGGTCTCAAAATTGATATAGGGACTCTTTGTAATAAACAATTAAATACGTGTTTCAGGATTTTTAGTTAATCACCCCACATCCATAAAATTAGGGGGTTGGAAGTTCGTATGGGGTTTCCCATAAGTATATAGGTATAATAAAAACTTAATTTCATGTTAGATATCTGCTAGTAATGCTAGTAAACATATGGAAAACACGTAAATTTTTCCACTGATTCCAGTGCCCAAGCGGCCAAGCGTCCAAGTGCCCAGTGCCACGTGCCCAGTAATATTACACGTTTCAAGCCCAAGTTCCAAGCATTTCATGTTTAACGAGCCGAGTTTCACTGCACGTCGAGTGACCATGATCAAGTGCTCAGTGACAAAAACCCACATTGAGCCGAGTGCCCAGTGCCCAGCGTGAGCTGTCGAACGTGCCAAGCGTCAAATCTGATTTTGAATAGCGTTATATAGCGCTCAAATACCTGCTTAGTGCCCAAACGCACGGATTTAAGTTAATCCGATGCTTAAAAGTGGGTTAAAATCACGTTCAAAAATTTCTTTACATACCTACCTACGTAGAACTACAAGAACCAAGTAGGCAGGTACTAAGTTCTCTCATTTAAATGGCAGACTGCAATCGGACAAAACTTAAAAGTATCGTCTAGTGACGACCCTGTGGAAACGCACGTGTGGATTATTAAAAAAATCGTCCAGTTACTTAGCGCAAGCAAGTAGGTATTTTCAAAAATGATATTAATTATGCCTTATGCCCATGCCCGTATAGAAAGACTTGCAAGTTCAGAGCTGGGAATTTTGTTCTTGAAATATTGCTCCGGGTGATTTTGCAATGACCTTGGGCCATTAACGCCGACATCTATTTCCATGTAGATAGCGTAAGTAGGTAGGTAGTTGCTGAAATATTCTATTGTTTGTGATAGACGGACGGACGGACGGACGGAGGAAGTCTCAACATAAAGTTTGCATTTTTAACATTTTAATATACGAGTAGAACCCAAAAAAAGGGCCACGCGCAGACATACATTATAAAGTATAAATAATAGACACTGTAGGTATGCATCTTGTATTTGATAAATATTTTCCATGGAATTATAACGAAATTCTTACTATTTTCAAGTATATTTTATAAGTTAAGGCCAATACTCGTTAACTCGTTACTTAACCGTGATAGTTTTCCTTAGTTGAACTTCAATAGCACCCCAGACCAAACTAAAAAAGATAAACGAGAAGATAGGTAGTGTGGGCTATAAAAAAGGCACCTTTGATGCGCAAGAAATATAATACATATTCTACAAATAAGGAAAAAAATAAACTAGGTGAACCAAGGAGGGTTCCCTCATTTAAATGATAGAGGGGGGGATACTTGATTCGGACAAATATCCACCTTGCAATGATATTCAAGAAATACACCAAAGAAAAGGAAATTAACCAAATAAAAAATATAGTCGTAAACAACTTACAAAAAGAAGTGAAATCCCAGCAAAAACATTTTCATGTAAAATGTTGCCAAGACGAGAACATGTGGCTCACACTATCAAAAAGTTATCAGATCAAATGTAGAGCAAGACTTCTAACTCTACACGCCCTAACTCTATAAATCCTAACTTTATAAACTCTAAACTTTAGTCAAAATATATTATGTCTTGGCTGTTTCGTTACTGTCACATGGGTGTAAAGTAAAAATATTATTCACTGACTTTGTACTTTTCTGATATACAATACCTAGTTTCTGTAGTAACGATTATTTATTAGATAGGTATTGAGTCTCCTCAGAAACTGCACTTAGGTTTTACTAACTGCATTGGTTTCAAATACTTCATCACACTTTGCAAAAGTGTGTTCCTTTGCTTTAGAGGATATTTTTAATAAATGGAAGTTTTTTCCCATAACAATGGTGATACCATTTAATTTTAATGTGAAATTTCTTGAATTTTGCATGGTCCATTATGCCACTTGCAAAACTCTATTAGAAAAGTACTGAACAGTGAATAAATTCTTCACTTTACGCCCATGTGACGGTACCGAAACAGCCAAGACATAATATATTTTGACTAAAGTGTAGAGTTTATAAAGTTAGGATTTATAGAGTTAGGGCGTGTAGAGTTAGAAGTCTTGCTCTACATTTGATCTGATAACTTTTTGATAGTGTGAGCCACATGTTCTCGTCTTGGCAACATTTTACATGAAAATGTTTTTGCTGGGATACATTTTATTCGAAAATAATAATAAACACAATCAGGTATACTTTCATTGTACTGGCAATTTCGCACTTTTATTTATTTTGTTTTTTAAAACTGACCACCCTGATGGACACGCTGTCCCAGCCTACGTCCGCGCCATGCTTCATTCTTTAGAGAATATTTAACAAAATTTTCGTATTATACTCATGGGTTTTGGGTATGGGAGGGACCTTATATTATTAATTTCGAATAAAATGTATTCACATAATTGTGATAGAACTTCACTTACAGGTAAGTTCGTTTAATCATCAATTATATTTCATACATTTTATTCTTCAATAATAATAAACACAATCAGGTAGATGTTTAGAGATGAAAATTTTTGTTAAATTATGGACATTAACAGATAGTAAATTGTTTCCTATTATAATAGGAAATAGGTCCTCTTTATACCACAGAAGTATTTAATTAACACAATCTTTTCGTTCAATTCCTGGATTAATAAACCAGTCACATTACAAATAGGTTTAATTTATATTTAGATAGATTATAATGATTAATGATTAGAGAGCAAAAGAGCTATTGCGACAGAAGCATCATCGCTCAATAAGAGGTTATAAAACTTAGGTAACGTCCGTAATGGTTGTTACCAGCAGACTGCTTTTCTGATGAGGTCAAGCAACAAACTACGTGCTCGCCGAGGAAGTGTTGCGTACTTGGTGCTGAGTACACTGAAACGCAGGCCTCTCTCGTGAGAGATTATATTCCTCGGCAGACACGTTCTCACGGTGGTCTGCCTGCAGGCGACCTTATGAGGTCGCTTCAACATTATCAAGAGGTTGTCTATTATATATCTTGGTCTAAGATTTTGTAAACGACATATCGATTTGTTTTTCAAAGCTGTGGCAAATTTTTATACTTTCTCTTCAGTTTTGATTATGGTATAATTAAAACTGGTTCGCCCTGAGTAGTAGCTGGCGTTGTATAAACTCAATAATTCCCTTGAATTATATAAAAACAATAATACTAACTTTAACTAATGCTAATGTTTTCATTCTGTGCTGTGTCTACTGCCTAAAGCTAAAAAAGTTACAAGATCAGCAAAGCAAAGTTACGGAATGAATAAACTCTTATTAAGGCCCATTGAGCAATGTGTTAGCATACTATATTGTGTGCTACTATGGTGTTTGATGTTAATTTATCTATTCATTTTCGCAATATAATATATATATATATATATATATATATGTAATGAAATGAGTGACATTTCATTCATTTGAATTTGCCGCGCTTCGCGTATCAGCTGTCGCGTATCTATGATATTGATCTGTGTCGATGATTTAAAATGGCGAGGGACGCTGAAATTGTTGTGTGCATTTTTGTCGTAATAAAAACTCATAGAAAGAATGTGATTGAGGACTCGAGATATAGTGAACTTTAAATGTCGTTTCTTTGTTATTTCAGGGAAACAATTTGTGTTTAATTTTGGAGATCCTCAATGTCTTATAAAACGACATTTTTGTGAACTAAAAGAAGATGGACCGGCTTCAATTTGAGTTTACAATAATAGCCTCAAATGATGGCAAATCAAATGTATTAGCTATAACCTCAATATCTACTGAAGAAGGAAAATGTTATGTTTTACCCGAGGAACTGAAGCCGGTGAGTCATCATACATATATTGTTAAAACGAACACTTTCACAAAAGTAAAAAATAGCATTAAAAAAAGACACCAGAGTAGAAAAGTATGGATAAAGTTGGATGAAAATCTAAAGAAGACATATGTAGATGAGGAAGGTAATATGCAATTTTTAGATCAATATTTAGATGAAGTGAGCACAACACAAGCAAAGGACAAAAATGACACTTTGCAACAAATCTTGGAACAATTAATAGAAACTACAACTAAGAAAGAAAGTCAACATAACTTAAAACATATCTCAGAAAAATTTATTATTGAAAAATTCACAAGCAAAAATCCTAATGCGATGCAATGGATAGAAATTTTTGAAAAAGAGTGTGCGCGCTTTAATATAACAAAAGATGAGACAAAAATAGATATTTTGAGGTTATTTTTAGATAAACCTTGTTTGGATTGGTATAGCTCGATGATCATAAAACTAACAATAAATTCTGAATGGAGTGAATGGAAAGACAAGTTTTTAGAAACTTTTAAAAACCAAGGATGGGACATAGTCACATATGCTCTCGCATTTAGGTATAAAGAAGGACAGTTAATTGATTATGCCATAAAAAAAGAACGGCTTTTATTAGATATAAACAAATCTATAGATTCCAAAACAATGATAGATCTTATTGCAACTGGTTTACCTGGATTTATCTTAAATAAGTTAAACAGGGATGAACTCAACAACACTACTGACTTGTTCAACGAGATAAGAAAATATGAAGGCACGATGTATAAGAAAAACTCAACTAACATAAAGAGCAGTACATTTTATAATAAAAATAAAACTTATGAGAAGAAGTCATGTAAGACTTGTGAGTCTTTGGACAAAGGGATTAGATATCATCCGGAGGAGTCATGTTGGTTCAAGAAAAATAAAAATGAACCTGAAAAAGATCTTAAAACTAAAAATGTAAACAATAACTCCATAATTGAAGTAGACATAAATACTGAGAAAAAAACTAGTAAGCACACCATTAATCAAAATCAAGCTTTTATTAGAAAATAAACTAGAAGTGAGTGGTATTTATGATTCAGGCTCACAGATTTCTATAATAAATTCAAGATTAATAAAAGTAAAAGAAAAAAAAGATGATGTGAACATAGCATACATGAGAACGGTTAATGGTGTGAAGAAGATGGATGGCTTGATAACAATAAAAATTAAAATATTTGATTTAGAAGAAGAGGTGGATGTATACATAGTAGAAAATGAAGATTTTGATGATTTCATAATCGGATTAGATATGATAAAGAAATTCAGATTAACCCAAAATGAGAACTTGCAGATAGAACAAAAGAAAATAACAAATAAAATAGACAGGATGTCTAAAGATAACAGAAATGAAGATAATAATATAAAAAAATATACAGTAAATTTCAATGAACACATACAAACAGAGGAATTTATAAGTATGACAGACCATTTAGATAATCAAAAGAAAATTGAGATAGAGAAAATTATAAAGGAATATAAAACAATATTTGCTAAGGACAAGTATGATATAGGTTCAGTTAAAGATTATGAAGCTCGCATAGATTTACAAGTAAATAAATATTGTAGTAAAAGACCATACAGATGTACAATACAAGATAGATTAGAAATTGAAGAGCAAATATCGATGTTACTAAAGAACAATTTAATAGAAGAATCATACAGTCCTTTCGCTGCTCCAGTGACATTGGCGTTTAAAAAAGGTGAAAATAGAAAATCCCGTTTATGTGTAGATTTCAGAGAGTTAAACAAAATAGTTATACCACAAGCTCAACCATTTCCTTTGATAGATGATCTAATTATTAAAACTAGAAATTGCAAGTATTTTACTACACTAGATATAAACTCAGCATTTTGGGCAATACCATTACGGGTGGAAGACAGAAGTAAAACAGGATTTGTCACACAAGATGGCCACTTCCAGTGGACCTGCCTCCCTTTTGGCTTGAAAACATCACCAGCAATTTTCCAGAGAATCTTAAGCAATATTCTAAGAAAACACAATCTCACAGGATACTCTGTTAACTATATCGATGATATTTTGATATACTCGTCTACCTTTGAAGAACATATAAGGCACATTAGAAATGTATTAGAGGCAATAATTAAAGAAGGCTTTAGACTGAAGTTTAAGAAATGTACCTTTGCTTCAGACTCAGTAAAATACCTCGGCCATATAATTCAGAACAATTCAGTAAGACCACTAAAAGACAATTTGATTTCAATAAGGAACTTTCCAACTCCTAAGACGCAAAAGAACATCAGACAATTTTTGGGAAAAATAAACTTCTACCATGACTATATACCAAGAAGTGCAATTATTTTAGATCCATTACACAATTTATTACGAAAAAACGAGAAATTTGTATGGTCAGAGAAATGTGAAGAAGCATTCAATCTGATAAAAAGATATTTATGTTCGCAACCGGTCTTGGAAATATTCGACAAAGACTTACCAATCAAAATCTTTACCGATGCATCTTTGGAGGGCATTGGAGCAATATTAAAACAGACACAACTAGATGGTAAAGACAAACCGGTGGCATATTTCTCAAAAAAATTGAATGAACATCAAAAACGGAAAAAGGCTATATATTTAGAATGTCTTGCTATGAAAGAAGCTGTTAAATATTGGCAGCACTGGCTCATCGGAAAACAATTCACCATTTACTCAGATCACAAACCTCTAGAGAACATGAACATTAAATGCAGGACAGATGAAGAATTGGGTGATCTCACATACTACCTATCTCAGTATGACTTTACCGTAAAATATATACCTGGTAAAGAAAATGTAGAAGCAGACTGTTTGAGCCGAAACCCTGTATTAGAACCAGAAGATAACAGAGAGGAAACATTGAGAATAGTTAATTTAATACAAATAAAAGATATAGTTGGAGACCAAGAGAAAAATGAAACAATAAGAGAAAAGAAACAAAATTTAATACTAAAAAATAATATCTATTATAAAAAAATAAAGAAACAGGAAAAGATTATCCTCTCAGAAGAATTTAGTAAAAAACTTATAAAAAAGGTGCATGAAGATTTATGCCATATTGGGATCAGACAACTGCAGAAAAAAATAAGTTCAATATATACGGCTATAAACCTAACAAAAAATATCATAAATATTTGTAAAACATGTGAAATATGCATAAAAAATAAATCAAGATGTCAAAAAAAAATTGGATTAATGTCACAACTGGGACCAGCTACCAAACCATTTGAAATAATGTCAATGGATACTATTGGTGGATTTGGAGGATCTAGGTCTACAAAGAAATATCTACACCTTTTAGTAGATCACTACACAAGATATGCATTTATTGCGACTTCGAAAACCCAGAATGCATGTGACTTTATAAATTTAACAAAGAAAGTACTAGAGACAGATGAGATTGGAATTATCCTGACAGATCAATATCCGGGCATAAATTCAAGAGAATTTAAACAATTTTTGCAGGAAAATAATATTAAACTAATTTTTACAGCCGTGAATACACCATTCTCGAACGGCTTGAATGAAAGATTAAACCAAACAATAGTAAATAAAATAAGGTGTAAAATGAATGAGAAAAATAATAAGAGAACATGGACAACACTGGCAAGAGAATGTATACAAAAATATAATGAAACAGAACACTCCGTTACAGGTTTTGCACCAAAATATTTACTGGATGGTACAAATGTCAGTATTCTACCAAATGAATTCAAAACGATGGAAAAGGAAGACAAGTGGATTGCTGATAGAAGATTGGCATTAGAGAATACAATAAAATCTCATGAGTATAACAAGAAAATATTTGATAGAAATAGAAAAATGCAAGAATTTAATGTAGGAGACAGTGTATATGTAGAAAATGGAAATAGACTGAATAGAAAGAAATTAGACGAATTAAAAATAGGCCCTTTCAAAATAATAGAGAAAATATCGAATTCCATTTATAGGATTGATACAGGCAACAGAAAAACAGAATCAACATTATTTCATATAACAAAATTGCAACCTGTCATAACAGAGGCTGAAGAAGATGAAGGAGATGATAATGAATATGAAGATGACTTATAAGTACATTTTACAGATATATTGCTTAGAATTTTCGCTCTTAGGGGGGAGATGTAATGAAATGAGTGACATTTCATTCATTTGAATTTGCCGCGCTTCGCGTATCAGCTGTCGCGTATCTATGATATTGATCTGTGTCGATGATTTAAAATGGCGAGGGACGCTGAAATTGTTGTGTGCATTTTTGTCGTAATAAAAACTCATAGAAAGAATGTGACTGAGGACTCGAGATATAGTGAACTTTAAATGTCGTTTCTTTGTTATTTCAGGTGAGATAGAAGTGTAATTGTCGTAACTTGATAATAACTAGATAATTGTAAAATAAAACAAAACTTGTAATAAAACAAAACTTTGTTATTTCAGGGAAACAATTTGTGTTTAATTTTGGAGATCCTCAATGTCTTATATATATATATATATATATATATATAGAATGTATAGAAGAGCAAAGGTAAACTTGGTGTTCCAAAATGTTCAGAATGCGTCTGTTTCTAAGACGTCTGGGTTCATATTGATTACATTTCGCATTATTGCAAGAAGCGATAAATTCAATAACTGGATTGAACTCTTTGAATAACTTTGAAGTATATAATTTTACAGCGATAGCTTAATCCCATTAACTGGATGTAACTCTTGGTCAGCTTTTGATTATCTTTAATTTCCATATAAGAAACAATTAACCCAATCGTTTAAATGAGGATATTTGATATCCTCTATGCAACTGATGTAAATCATGTGTATCAAAATAGATGTATCGAAAAATATGGCCATCAACTCTGTAAAGAGGTATTTCGATTCATCTTAACGTTAATTATTACAAAAACAAAAATCCCTCTAATGAAAAGAATTAGTCTTCATCTAGACCGGGAAATCGTGTGAATCACTAGTTCAACCTTTTAGGTTTAAGGGAGTTAGATGACTTAAAAAATGTTTTGTAACCACTGGCCCTCTGATAGGATAACCGATGATGGACGAACAGCTGCGTCTAAAGTCTAATTTTTCTTACGGGCTACATTTTTTGTTTCTACAGACGTTCTGTGTAACCCCATCCATACCTAATAGCTGGAGAAGTGGACTTTAGGACTTTTAATCGGAATTAAGCTTAACTCTTAGATGATACAACGAGTTAAGCGTATAAATTTTTTACAGAATTTGAATTGTTACATAATTCACGTCATAGTTTGCGGTTGGGTAACGATACTGCCATATCGTCAGAAATTAAAATAAAACCAGGAAACTGAGCATGTTTTGAGGGTAGTAAATAACTTTAACACTCTAACACCTAACAAATCTTCATGAAAAAACCGCGGTAAGTATCTGAGATGAGTCACAACTTCTTTATGTATTTTACCAAGGATGAATCGGTACTTTAAAATAAGATTCTTCAGTTCATAGGCATAAAACCCTTTTTAAGTATTCGCTTGTAAGCTGTTCTATGACCTATCAATTTCAAAGGATTTTGAACTACAAATTCATTCAACGCCTTTAAATTTAGAATGTATCTTTTACCACGTAAGATTTTGAGGTTAGACACATCTTAACTATAATCGAACATACTTGACTCACTCCCACATTATCTCACCCAAAAAAGAAATGTCGATTGTCAAAGACATTTGTCGTTTTTTCTTTGTTGTGAACGTGTAAGGCGGTACACTGTGTTAGTGTACGATTTTTAAAATGGTATTATGTAATAATAATTTTTTGGAGCTAGTTCCTTAATTTGTTCAATTCATTAAAATATTTTATTGAATGTACGTACATTTGTACACCTAGTGAAAGTCAAAAAATAGTCTTCACTTATTATAACTCCCGAAATTCTAGATCATGTTATAGATCGTGACGGATTCCTTGTCAGTGATATGTAACCAATAAACTTCAAAATGTTGAAGACAACTGGCATATAGGTACCTTAATGTCTAGCGTCGTCGATGAACCTGGTCCTTGTTGTGGCTGATGCTGGAGATTCGCTGCCACGTCGCATCTTCCTCGCGGCTGATCGCCAATACTCAAGTGTGTCACGCCCCCCCTGCTGGCCGAGCCGTAACGAGAGGGGGCCAGCTAGTTTCTCGAGAAACGAGATTGCGCTGTCCCAGCGGTGGGTGTCGATAGCAAAGTCGCCCGCCGCGCCCTGCTGGTTTCTTTATTTACAACACCTGACGATCAGTAACCATTGAAACTAGTATAATGCCCGAAACTATTTCTCCGAAAAAACATCTGGTCCCGTTCGTGAATTTTAATTACTTGTCATTTGTCGAAACAAAATGTCATTTGTCAATACTTAAGCTTCTTCTCAGTTCAGGACGCGTTGTGGTTTAAGATTTTTATTAGTTTCAGAAAGAATTTAACAATTCACTTCAATGAAACTTTCAGACTAATGGTACATTATACATAATATTGTTAACTTATTGAGTTTTGAGCTAATAGTTAAATTATCATCCCATTACACAATCTGAACATTAATTTTCGAAAGTAAGTAAAATTATTTTCCACCACAAAATCTAAACATTATTGTTGTAGGTACATAGTTAGAAAAGTTCGACGCGTTGGTACCCTCGTGGAATTAGTTTTTAAGTCGTGAAATAGTTATCACTGATAAAAGGCTATAACGTTTAACTGGCTATTCATAAGCCAGGCAAGTATATCAAATAAACTATTTGATTCTTTGCAATGAAGGTCGGCTAGAATTTTACAACTGTCGGGACTAACCATTAACCCTTAACCACCTACCACCTATTTTTGTCCCTTAACCACCTACCTGCGGTCCTGGAGACCGCTCATGATAACAACCTTAAATTCAGGTTCTACAGTATTTACAAAGGATTCAAATGAGTAAAATACTTGTTTATACTTTAGACCTTTATTTTAAACCTTTAAATGATTTAAACTATAATAAGATTTTGAGATTTGTTACAATCCTTCAAAAACTAGCATTTTTAACACAAATAGACACTCTTCTAAAATAATGAGATCTGATACATTAAAAACTTAAAATATCAACTTTTTTGGGTTTATTTCTTTAAACTTAGGATACTAACTATAAAATTAAACAAAAAAACTAAACATTAAACAAAAACTTCAACAAAATTGCAACCCCCAAAGATTCACAAATTTTCGCTGCAGTTGCAACATATTTTTTTTGCACACTCCAAACATATTGGTACCTTGCACTTTTTCAAGAAGTTTCATTCGACGCCCTAGATGGGGATCTTGGTCTTGAAGAGACTGTACCTGTTGGTTTAGGCTGAGATGAACTGCCTTGCACTGAAATTACATCATCATCACCCTCGATCTCAGACTCAGATTCACAGTCTTCAACCTGAACGACATCCTTGGCCAAATCGGGTTCCACGTCGCTACAATCCTAATCTGGCATAACCTCCTCGTCTGACATCTCTTCTTGTAACCATCTTTCTATATTTTCGTCTTGTTTATTCATCTTTTACTAAAACAAAAAAAACGTGTGAGTGAAAAAAAATCACTTAACCACCTACGAGCGGTCTCACAGACCGCTGGCGAAAGATTTTTACTTACCCTAACCAAACGCGCGCACGTATGCACTCGCCGAGCGAAAGCGCGGTACTGATGGATGTGTAGAAAAGGTACATAGCCGCGTACTATCCTACGACCCACATAGATCGAAATATTTGATTGTAAAAATACGTTGCGGTCTGAGAGACCGGTGGTAGGTGGTTAAGGGTTAATATAGTTCTTGTGACTGAGCGCCGATAGCAATTCGGGATCAAAGTCCGGGAGGTCATGCGGAGCCACTTTGTAGTGAAGCCGAGAACAGCGCCACACCGACATCGTCCCCCGTTGGTATCCGCAAAGTACTTTGAGGTTTTTTAAAATCCTTCGTGTTGACCCGCAGTCAACCTCCAGGAGCATTGACGCATCATGCTATGCTTTCGTGGTATCCTCAACGTGGTACCCTCCAAGCTAGCTTAGAGATGCCTGGACTATTTCGCGCATCATGCTATACTTTCGTGATAACCTCAATGTGATACCCTCCAAGTTAGCTTAGAGATGCCTTAGGATTTCAATTTTTGGACACACTTTCGTCAGCATTGATATTTGAGTTGATGTGATATCTGGGAAAAAAGGTTAATTTTCACTTACCCTCTTTCCTCGGTGTCTGACGAAGATGAATGCACAATTATATGATTTGATTTGATTTTATTTTTGTTTTAATAATAAATTTTACTAGCGTCTAAGCATTATCAGTATAGAAAATTAAGCAAGTTTTAACACTGAACACTTAATTTTTTTTTTTTTTTTACTTTGAACCTAAATTAACAAAAACGAGACGTGTTTTTGCAGTCGAGTGCTCATTGCCGCGCACAATAAAAGAATGAAGCATGGCGCGGACGTAGGCTGGGACAGCGTGTCCATCAGGGTGGTCAGTTTTAAAAAACAAAATAAATAAAAGTGCGAAATTGCCAGTACAATGAAAGTATACCTGATTGTGTTTATTATTATTGAAGAATAAAATGTATGAAATATAAATGAGCTATAAGCGCTTAGTGGTTAATACTTCAGTCTCTGGTGTTTGAACCCTATACATGACGAGCCTTTGACTTTTTGTAACATTTGCGAGAAAACAGTACAACTTGATTAAGCAATTACTACTCTACTACTAGAAATGAAGAAACTAGGTATCCAGTGTAATAATGTTGTTACTAGTTAAGCGCAGAAATGTGCTCAAGTATTTAACCTATTTAAGGTTTTTGCGGCAGCTGAACGAGCGATTGCCGCCTACCTGATGAAAGGTCAGGGGCCGTACCACCATTTCTTATACTGCCCTCGTAATTGAAAACACAGTAAGTGGAGTTACTGTGTTTTTGCTTTGGATAGCTTTTTAGAATCGCGCGATTGCGCTCTGTCTGGGAAACTTTTCGATTTTTCTGTAGCGTGTATAGTTACTGAGATACGAAAAGTAAAAACACAGTAACTCGAAAAAAAAAATTACTTTTTTAATAATAAACACAGTAACTTAGAATTTTTAGGTTTGAACACAGTAATTTTTTGTTTACTGTGTTTAAATGTATGTCTATCGATTTTTTTTAATAAATTTTCCTTGGCTACAACACGGCATCTTCAAATACTGTGTTTATTTGTAAACATTTTGTGGAATCTTTTAATGCTTTACATAAATTAAACACAGTATCTGAATTACTGTGATTTAAGTGACTGCAGTTTTAATATTAACTTCAGTAAATACTTAGCTTGAACCCAGTAACTATCGACTTACTGTGTTTTAAACTAACTTTTCGTGGAGCGAGGTTAGAGGGGAAGCTACTTCTAAATCGTGCGCACTGCGCGCTTGGAAGTTTTTGGCGGCTTTTACGGAAATATTTCTGTTAAAACCATATCGATGACTGAAATATAATTAACTAGCAGAAACCCGTGACATCGCCCAAGTAAATTTTAGTTTTCCCTACAACCATCGAATTTTTGGAATAAAAAGTAGCCTTTGTGTTTTTTTTAGGATGGAATCTGTTTCCAGTCCAATTTTCAGCCAAAAATATTCATTAGTTACGGCGTGAAGGAGTATATCTCCCGCATAAATATCTGATATAGATACTCTATTCCCGCAGAAATCAAGGATTTCCAGGATATCTAGTAATCCAGGATATAATTATCGCCGTTCCAAATTTCAGCCAAATCGGTTCCATAGCTGCAGTTGCGGTGTGAAGAATTTTCCGTATGAATTGGGAATTTTCCGTGTGAATCGGGATAAAAAGTAGCCTATGTATTAAGCCAGAGCCAGCCTTCATTCCAAATTTTAGCCGAATTAAGTAGTTGCGTAAAGGATCATTTAAACTTGGTAAAATACAAACTTCGGATCCCTGTTTTGGCCCCTTAGAGGGTGGATTTCGAAAAATCCTTTCTTAGTGCACCCCTAGACCTCACAAGGAATCTGTGTACCAAATTCGGTGTCTCTAGACCTAGCGGTTTGTGCTGTGCGTTGATATGTCAGTCAGTCAGTTCCTTCTTTTATATATTCAATGTAAGTAAATTTTCTTTTTAAAATTATTAATTACTTATATAATGTTAGCTAAATTGCTCTTTTCAAGCATTCATTAAGCTATGCAATTTATTAATTCAAACAGAAAATAATTTTACATATAAACAATTAATTATAAACTACGAAATAATAGTTTACCTACAACATCAGCTTCAGAAATCAGCATCTTTTGTTACACTCTTTTACTTGAAATTCCCGTGATAACCCTTTACAAAGAAGTAGCCTCGATTAGATTCTCTAACTAGACTGTATAAGTCCTAATAATTTATTATTCAGCAGTTCTAAACTCAAACTCGAAATATCTTTATTTCACATAGGCCTAACGTACGGGTTCTTGTAAAATGTCAATATGATATTTGTCACATATAATATATGATGATAACTACAAGTCGACTTAAAGTTAAGTTTACGCGAGGGTTCAACACGCCCTGCACTGAGAGAAGCCCACTACAAACACAGCTGGGTTTTATTTCCTGTCATCACCACATCTCACAATGACACTTAAAAACAAATTGAGCTAGCATAATTACGTAAGCTAATTTTGGCGATTTTTCGACTTTACCCCCTGAAAAGATTTAATGAAAATTTCATAAACCCAACTCTCAGACTCTCACTTATCCAATAATTTAAGTTAGTTAATTTAACGGAATAATCAGGACTTTACACGAAATTATAAGCATTCATTGAAAAATCACAGACATAACTCATTTCTTCTATTTGTATGGATGTCTTAATGATATCTATGTTATACATACCTATAAATTAAAGACTACCGAAATAGGAACGAATAAAAATTCGGAATCAGATACGAATATAAATATAAGTACAGCAGCACAAATAAATTCATTATCAGCTGGGATATCTGAAAAATCTGAGGAGGAGAAGCAAAATTCTACACACAGGGTGTTTTTACACATATGAAAAAAAGGTTAACTTAAAACACAGTTTCTTTAGATGCTATAACGGAAACTAAGAGTTAACATATTGCAAAATTAATCTTAAACACAGTATCTTACTTACTAGAAATCCATCTAGTAAATAAATGGTAGGTATTGTTACCTTACAACACAGTAAATGTATAGTTACTGTGTTGTGTAATCACGAGTGTTTGTATCTTTACATGGTTAAAACACAGTATTAAATAAAAGTACGTTAGAACACAGTAACTATTAAGTTACTGGGTTTAAGCGTAAAATAAATTTACTTTAAAAAATTATATTACTATGTTAAAACACATTATCTAATTTAATTAATTAGAGAACAATAATAAAAGAGCTTCATGTACATATAATGAAAGCTTTATTTATTCCTCGTAGTTTAAAAAAACCCCTATCACGCTAACGTATATAGTTGGCTCATAACATATCAATTTATCTATTAAACTTTAAATGCGTTTTTCTCGAAACGCAATTTTTGGAGATACTGTGTTTTCAATTACGAGGGCAGTATAGCAGTATTATTGTAATATTGTTTTAAAATTTTCATACTGGCGCTGTATGAAAATGTTAAAACAATATTACAATAATACTGCTATAAGAGACGATGGTACGGCCCCAGGTGTTTATCAAAATGTATCGAGATAATAATGGAAGTTTTATAAGAGACGATGAGTAGTCCGAAACAACTACCCTAGCTTCTCAGCAGGATTTTTCACTTATATGCCAACTCGATAATTATTATCATAGCATCGCTTTGCTGAGCTGCACTAAAATATATCTAGTGATTTTATTCAGCTCAGCTAAGCGATAACTCACATTCGGCCAATTTTCAAACGTCAAAACAATACTTATATCTTTGCCCGCCAAATTAATATAATTGCTTATGTTCAAGTCGATCCCACGCGCTGAGGGTTCCGCACATAAAGACCAATTCCAATATCCCCAGTGAGTGTCTTGGTGGCACATTCTGCGAGGGTGTGGCGCGAGTGTGGAACCCTAAAAATGTACAGGTACATTACAATATTACATCAAAAGTTATTTATTTTTCGGCTCAAAACCTCAACCTCATATTCTTTTAGCCCGGTTGCTTGAACTTATTTAAAACAGAAACATCATCCTTACATACATACTTAATATGTGTAGGTACTATTAACTATAGCGGTTTGTCTAACGCTTTGTCACAAGACTAAAGTTTAGGGTTTTAGCTTCTATAGTAATGATGGACCAACCCCCCTCATTCTGAGGAAAGACCCGTGGACAACCTAACCTCCTAAGTCTAGCTTAACCTAACAGTTTATAGATATTGTCTTCCTGAACTGCACGTACCTTCATGAATTATTAGGATCACATATAATTTAGATCTCGAGTCCACACCTCTCGCTAAGCGCTCGCAGCGAGTTGCGCCTACGCAGCCTGCATCGAGTGTACCTTTACACCCCCCTCCGCCCCCCAGGAGAAATGCCGCGACCTTGTTTCTTGACCTACTGCCGACTGGAGCGACGTCGCGGCCGAGCACGACACACACACATAAAAGACACACATAAACACGAGCTCATTGAGTTTTCCGAAGCTTAGCCGCGTTACTTGTAAATGCTAAGGCAGTTAGGCCTTACCTAACCTACAGCCGTAGGGCTCCTATAATTTTGGAGTAGAATGTAGGTAGATACACGAAGGTAGACATTCTAGCTTACGCATGATGCCTTTATAAAATGGTTTCGATATTTTTAAGGATCTGCAGATGCCACTAATGGTTTTTTTTGATCGCCGAATATCACAGACATTTACATTTTGTAAACTTTATAATAAGTTTAAGTTGCACAGTGGACATGTACCTTTTTTTTTATTTTGAGATATCCAATTGGATTATGTGGAATTTTTACCCACTAAAACCCCCTCGGACATCCTCAGCGCTCATGTTGGAAACCTCCGGGATCTCATACGAACGCACCGGAGGCTCCCTTGCGCAACGCCCGTTGGTCTCTCTCACCTCTGGCTGACCATTAACATTTGCCACTTTGTGAACGTGTAGTAGATGTAGATATAAATGCTATTTTTACAACAGTCCGACGTATAATTACTTAGCCTATTTGAGAAAAACTAAATTACCTATTTTTTGGCAGATTTTTAGATTTTTGGCGGGTGGGAGATCGGCTCCGTCCGCGTGAATTTCGGTTTTCACAAATCCTGTCGGAATTATTGATTTTCCCGGGATAAATGAAGTTGGTTAAAATAGCCAACAAACCAAATTTAAATTTAGTTCGGAGAATTTGCAAACTTGTAGTCAATTAAAGCGTTTTTTGAAGTCCTAAAATTTTGGTTTTGCACCCTATTCAAAAAATATTAGAAAACTATTATTTATTTCAGGCAGCCCGGCAGCCTTAGACATAGAGAAATAAATAATAGGTATGAATAATCTTTGGCCTTAGAGAAGCTTTGTTTAGAAGAATTAAGTATGTAATACAAATTATTAAAATTCCTTCGACAATTTTGACTATACCCACTATTGCCGTTCTAAAGACAACAGGCGCAACCTCACAAAAGTACATCATCATCCGAAGCCTATAGGAGTTCACTACTGGATTAGGATTTAGGACCTCCTAATTGGAACGCCATTTTTCTTTATTGTTGATTAGGTAGGTATATATCAATATGCCTCCATCTTCCTCCCGCGGCCATCAAAACGCGGGCGCGCCATCTTGTATCGCTCTGGTGGTCGATCGAAGCCTCTCTTTTTTCTCAAGCGTCAACACTACATCCTTTTCCTTTGTACCTACGCGCACAAGTTGCTGTTACCAACAAAAGAAAATTCGGTGGCAGAAATTAGAAACCTTAGCGCACACGGAAAAATTCGACAAAATTCCGCTTGCGGAATAAATTCGAGAGAACCTCTTCGGGAAGGGTAATAGGTAAAAGTTGGTGATCACTGCTGAGGCGCCATTGAGACCCGAGCCGTTAGGTGTGAGGGTCTTGTGATCATCAATACTCACGTGTATCATACGACGTTTTTCAACACAAGTAGATAAAATTAAAATAAAATAAAATTAAATTAAAATAAATAAATAGTAATGAAAAAGTCACAGTTTGCGATTATACGAGTAGATGCCATTATGTGCTTAGTTGCGGTGAAGTGAAGCGAAGAAATTGATTTTATGAGCAAGTGTGTTGAAAAAAATAAAACAATATTATTTCATCAATCGTTTTTATTTTATTACTAACGAAGTGAGACATCAGACAATGTTCTTGTTTCATACGCATAATGAAACAGAACATTATTAAATACCATTAGGTATTTAATAATGTTCTGTTTTAATTTTAGAAGAAATTGTTTTAATTTTTTGGTACGTTAATTTTAAAAATTTAGAGAGAGTTATAGTACATGCAAAATTAACATCTTATTGCGTCTGATTATATTTAAAAGGTTAAGGAAATTCATATTTTAGTGACAATTTATCAAAAATTGCGCGCTTAAAATATGATGCAGATTATTATTTTATTTATATTAAAGTTGTATTTAATTCACTTTGCAAAATTAACATCTTATTGCGTCTGATTATATTTAAAAGGTTTAGGAAATTCATATTTTAGTGACAATTTATCAAAAATTGCGCGCTTAAAATATGATGCAGATTATTATTTTATTTATATTAAAGTTGTATTTAATTCACTTTGCAAAATTAACATCTTATTGCGTCTGATTATATTTAAAAGGTTTAGGAAATTCATATTTTAGTGACAATTTATCAAAAATTGCGCGCTTAAAATATGATGCAGATTATTATTTTATTTATATTAAAGTTGTATTTAATTCACTTTGCAAAATTAACATCTTATTGCGTCTGATTATATTTAAAAGGTTTAGGAAATTCATATTTTAGTGACAATTTATCAAAAATTGCGCGCTTAAAATATGATGCAGATTATTATTTTATTTATATTAAAGTTGTATTTAATTTACTTTTCTGTCGTCATACTCATAATATTGTGCATGTACTTAATTGATTTGATTCTGAAAATAATACTTAAACGTACAAAAAAGCGTACTTAAATACATAATTACAAACTACTTAGGTAGGTAGCATATAAATTCGCTACAAGCGAAAAATTCGTCATATTTAAATGAAAAAACTTCTAATAACAGTCAACGACATTACAATAATATGTCAGTCAATGTACTCAAAAATATTCTATTAGGAAATCCAGTACATAGGAACACAAGCGCCTACAGCTGTCTCAACTAAAAATATATAAAAACAAACTTAAGTATATCCGAGTATACCATAATCACAACACTCAAAAATATGGTACGAAAAATTCTTGCAAACATAATATAATCAGTAAACTTCAAAAAATCAACGAAGCATCTGATCAAAATAAAATCATTTATTTTCATTTGATGCTTATTAAGAGATGACTGCATAATTTGGCAGCGTCAATTAGCGATATTTTACTATAGCGTCAATTTGTTAGCCAACGCTTCCCAGTTGGGATCCAGCGGCTGAATGTGCGCGTAGGCACTGCCGTCGTTGATGACGGTGCGAGGCGCTTCGCCCATCTGCACGTAGTCCCTCGGGGTGTCGCTAGATGGCGCCTGCCAGCTGCGGCGGTTCCTTAGACTCAGCATCATTGCATTTGACTTGGAACGCTCTGAAAAAAAATATATACCAACTTTAATTAATAGGAAAGTTTGAAAGTCTAATAATTAAAATTAAACAATTTGAGAATAGAACACAAAAACGACAATGATTGATTGTTATTGTAATGAATTTCTAGTTTTCGTAGGGGATTGGGAAAAGAAAGACAGTGAGCTGAGCGACTCGACCTACCGGCCGGCGTGGCGAGCGGGCAGTACTTCAGCGTGTGCGCCGAGTCGCCACTGGTGCCGCAGCGGCCGCAGCGGTACGCGCGCAGCACTGGGCACTGCACCTTCCCCTCGTAGCGCAGACGGTGCCTGCGGCAGAAGGACTCTGAGCGACTCGACCTACCGGCCGGCGTGGCGAGCGGGCAGTACTTCAGCGTGTGCGCCGAGTCGCCACTGGCGCCGCAGCGGCCGCAGCGGTACGCGCGCAGCACCGGGCACTGCACCTTCCCCTCGTAGCGCAGACGGTGCCTGCGGCAGAAGGACTCTGAGCGACTCGACCTACCGGCCGGCGTGGCGAGCGGGCAGTACTTCAGCGTGTGCGCCGAGTCGCCACTGGCGCCGCAGCGGCCGCAGCGGTACGCGCGCAGCACCGGGCACTGCACCTTCCCCTCGTAGCGCAGACGGTGCCTGCGGCAGAAGGACTCTGAGCGACTCGACCTACCGGCCGGCGTGGCGAGCGGGCAGTACTTCAGCGTGTGCGCCGAGTCGCCACTGGCGCCGCAGCGGCCGCAGCGGTACGCGCGCAGCACCGGGCACTGCACCTTCCCCTCGTAGCGCAGACGGTGACTGCGGCAGAAGGACTCTGAGCGACTCGACCTACCGGCCGGCGTGGCGAGCGGGCAGTACTTCAGCGTGTGCGCCGAGTCGCCACTGGCGCCGCAGCGGCCGCAGCGGTACGCGCGCAGCACCGGGCACTGCACCTTCCCCTCGTAGCGCAGACGGTGCCTGCGGCAGAAGGACTCTGAGCGACTCGACCTACCGGCCGGCGTGGCGAGCGGGCAGTACTTCAGCGTGTGCGCCGAGTCGCCACTGGCGCCGCAGCGGCCGCAGCGGTACGCGCGCAGCACCGGGCACTGCACCTTCCCCTCGTAGCGCAGACGGTGCCTGCGGCAGAAGGACTCTGAGCGACTCGACCTACCGGCCGGCGTGGCGAGCGGGCAGTACTTCAGCGTGTGCGCCGAGTCGCCACTGGCGCCGCAGCGGCCGCAGCGGTACGCGCGCAGCACCGGGCACTGCACCTTCCCCTCGTAGCGCAGACGGTGACTGCGGCAGAAGGACTCTGAGCGACTCGACCTACCGGCCGGCGTGGCGAGCGGGCAGTACTTCAGCGTGTGCGCCGAGTCGCCACTGGCGCCGCAGCGGCCGCAGCGGTACGCGCGCAGCACCGGGCACTGCACCTTCCCCTCGTAGCGCAGACGGTGACTGCGGCAGAAAGACTCAAGTTCGCCGTTGTTCTTGCAAAAGCGGCATTCGATTACCTGTAAATATACAGTACATATTAAGGAAATCTAGCCTATAGATATTGTGATCAATGTCTTTCGACTAGCACGGCTGTTTCTCGACTGGACCTGGAACTCACCTCGGCCCGTCTTGCAGGTCTGGTCTGGGACGCGCGGTGCTGCTCGAACTTGGCGAGCAAGTAGTAAATTACTTCATTGGGCAGACTGTTTAAAACCCTGAATTGCTGCTCGGTCAGCATGTCCCATGACCAGGATTGGCGTTCCTGGGCTGGAGCTGGAAGAAATTATTAAAAAATGTAATATTGCTATGTTAGTTTTGCGGTTCGTTAACAAAAATGATTTTTAACGTTTCACTAATTTTGTAACGTACCCTCGATGCGCGAGGGATGACAAAACGGAGATCCAACCTGGTTGTTACCTACCTTGCTGGGACGTCGCGGTATAGTGTGTGGCGCCGCTCGCGCCGGGGTACGAGTAAGATCTGCGGTAGAGGGCGCTGTCGGCGCGCCCGGCCGCCGCCCACGACCTGCGGCGGTCTCGCGAGCCCGGTGTGCGTATGCCCACTGGCGCTGCAGAAACAATTTTTATTATAAATAAATAAATATACATAAATATAAATAGTGGACAATATCACATACATTGCTCCGATCCCTTAGTAAGTAGCTTATGCACTTGTGTTAAGGAAATCAGAAACAACGAAGGTACCACAACACCCAGACCCGAGACAATGTAGAAAACTTATTTTTTCTACATTGCCCCGACCGGGGATCGAACCCGGAACCTCAGAGATGGCGGCGCCTTAAAAACGGCACGCTAACCACTCAACCACGGAGGTCGTCAACCCCTATTATTAACCCTGAGATGTTCCAAATAAATTCAAGACTCCATACATTTTTTTGACACTTCATGTGAATAATTTAGATAGTTAAACTTTTGAATTTGTTTCGAACAAGATGGCATACGTAACTCCTATAGATTTCGCCCATTACAATTTCAAGATCGAGGCGTATCTAGTTTACGTGAAATAAGAAGATAAGAGAATACTTTTCAGCGATTCTATCGGCTAACATCGCCGGTACTTTCACAACCAGTCGGTGTCTATACCTAACGCCTACGCTGTTCAACCGATGCGAACAATTGACATTCTAGAGAATTGCTTAGCAGTGGTGAGTGGATGTATAAGTGAGTTGTAAGAAACATGAACTTCTATAGCTAGTATTACCGAACCTGGGTTTTGAGAGCCCTGTCGCACGAACTGCAGTAGGGAAAGGCAATGCAACCTATAGCTGGTTATGACCACTGCAGCTGTTAGACCTATAGCTGATGTACCTAGGTGTAAGAAGGTTTTGTCTTAGTTTTCCGGCCTTGACGCTTGCAGCTTGACATCCAGGTTCCAAACGCAATGTTCCAAAGGTTGTTTTTAACAGACGTCAAAAAAAGGAGGAGGTTCTCAATTCGTCGGCATCTTTTTTTATTTTATTTTTTATGTATGTTCACCGATTACTCGAAGACGTGTAAACCTATTTGGAAAATTCCTTTTTTGTTTGAAAGGGTATACTTCCAAGATGGTCCCATTTTTTTTGGTCAGGATCTGATCATGGGATTTTGGGTGAAATCGAGGGAACTCTTCAAATTTTGCTAATATACTTGAAGCGATTTGGGTATTTTTTTATAGTGACTAGTGCATTTGCTTGCAGATGCTGACTTAATGACTATAGTCATCAAGTCAGGTTCTGATGATAGGATCTCGGAAAAATTGAGGGAACTCTTCAGAATTTATAAGCACACTTCAAGCGATTTGGGCATTTTTTTCAATGCCCTGTGCATTTTTTGTTTTCCACTAAAAAGTAAAAAATAAAATGGAAAATTCTTTTAAAAAAACCGACTTCAAATGCCACTCACACAATTCGTACAATCATAGGCCTTCGTATTAATCGCCCGACTTCGAATTGGTGTAGGTACCTACATTGAAAAATTATTATACTTTTTGTAGTGGCATTTGAAGTCGGTTTTTTTGAAAAGAATTTTCCATTTTTTGCAATTATCTTTGACCTTCTTACGCTACATCGATTTTTGCAGCGAATTCTGCTCCCACGTATCTGGAGGTATGCATGCGTAATCATCATCATGCATGCATTAGTTGCTGACTGAGAATGTGTACCTGCACTGGTGGTTGGGTATAAAGAATAGTCCTCCTCATCAGGCTCGTAGGGGGAGTCTACGCCATTAAGTCTGAACTCCGCCATTGCATCGACGGCTCGCAAGCCTTCGGCTGAAACATACACACTTTTATAACTGAAATCATAGATCATATATTATAGTTTGGGGAAAGTATGTATAGGACCGCAACTAAGGTCCGGTTTCCACCAAAGCGTAGAGGACACGGATGGAGAGAAGATAATATTATTATGCTCGATCTAATTCCACCGAAGCTTTCGGAGAGATGTGGATCATATAACGAAATCTGATTGGTTATTCAAAACATGATCTACTCTCTTCTCTGCTTTGGTGAAAACCGTTCATTATGGACCGATTTCGTCGGATTTGGAATGGAGATCAAAATAAAAATATTAAATAAACACACCCTGGATTAACACACACAATTTGCCTTTGCTTAATTAAATAATAAATATCTGGGTGACCGAGCTTCGCTCGGTAGTTTAACAACTGGCCAATAGATGGCAGCAGGAGTCATATTTTTATTTTTTTTTGGTAAATACGACATTTTCTAAAAATGAATTAGATCGATTTATCGCCCCCAAAACCCCCTGTATACTAAATTTCATGAAAATCATTCGAGCCGTTTCCGAGATCCAGATTATATAGAAATATATATATATATATACAAGAATTGCTCGTTTAAAGGTATAGGATCTATGATTTGTATTACAATACTTATTAGTCTATTTAATGGACAAAACCTAAATGTATTTTAAATTTGGCGGGTATAATCGCCTAATACTTCTTTACTAGTAGGATTCAATGAAATCAATAATAAAAAAAAATTGAAAAACCAAAACATACATAAGTACAATACAGGTATCTACTTGACACTAAAATCGGAAAGAACTTACTCTCGATAAGGTTTGAAGTACTAGTTCTAGTACTATCTGTTGTCAGCAGCAAAGACTGAAAATCCGGCCATGAATCCCCTATTCCCTGTAAAAAAAATTAAGTACCTACTGATTTCTTTTGTTGAATACACGTAGGTATGAACTATGAACTATGAACTCCTCAGGTAGGTAATGCTCTAGACTTTAGGTCTAGAGTGTCGAGACCAAAAATAATGTATATATTCTCTTTGGTCTAGACTAAGCTTATAGGTGCGGCGCGGCTTGCGTTGCTCTGCCTTTTGCGATATGTTGGTGAAGAGTAATGACATTAGGTGATGAATAGGTAATGTTGATGATATAGGTACCTACTCATATTATAATAATAATAATATAACGTGTCGAAACGACAGATGTAGTTATATCGCAACGGGATTCAGCTCAAACATAGTTTCTGAACTTCTACTTGTTTTATGCACATCCGTACTTGGCACGGATAAGGAACCAAATCGTACCTTCTAAGTAGGTACCTATAGACTTTCTTACGTGGAGATTGAACTAGCTTAAATAAGGGTTTGTACTGTGTTTGAGTGATCTGAGGGTTTGTAGGGTCCAAACTTTTAAAATAAGTATAAGCACCGAATAAGAATTTCATAATTGTTTAGGAAATTATTCCTGACGATATGTTGGCACCACTGCAAATCATTCACGGGTGTGCCCGCGAAATTCAAAATTTTCGTAGTTTTTTGCAATTTGTACGCTTATTAACTTTGCTTATGGCAGTCAATTTGTGAGAATGGCAGTATCATCTTCACATGTTTATATCAAAATCCTTGCATAAAAATGTCTATCCTAGGAAATAAGTCCGAGTATCGAGTTTGAAGTGAGTAACTCACAAATCTCGGACTAATTTCTTTAACTCGACACTTTTAAGCAGAGATTTTTATATAAACACATGAAGACGATACTGGAAATACCGCAATTTGACTGCAATAAGCCTATTATGTGTTATTAGCTTAAAAATCGCGAAAAACCACAAAAAATTGAATTTCGCGGGCACACCCGTAGTACGTTGGTAATATTATATATTCGTTGCCCGTAGCATGCCCCTTGTTAGCGTAGTGCCAACTTGACGACAAGATTGACTATGTACATTACTTTACTTATTCTTTGTACCTGTGTTTTTTATTCTTTGCAAAAAGGTAGGCTGGCAATATGAAATAAAGATGGAATTATCTTTTACCTTGGATAAATAAAATATCTAAAACCTACCTAAGTACCTACGACGCATTTTTGAATAAATTATTTAGATCTACCCTCGTGGGTACGTACCCCGACTTCAAATTAGTGATTTAGATGCCCCTCTTGCATACTTAATTAACTAAGTAATTTTAAACTTTAGGATGTTGTCATGGACTAATAAAGTGGGTAATTGTTGTTTGTTATGGATGAGAAATGAGATAAGTACCTACCTAATAGGTAAGTCTAGGACCAAGGAAGGTACCTAGACTTACTACCTATTTGATTTTTTTACCGCGGATCACCTTTCTCTGACGACAATGGTGGCTGCCATCTTGGATTTGAAATTTATATTATCATAGCAAGTTACTAATCAAGACTCAAGCCGTTTCATTTCAGTTGTGAAAAATATGTCAACCGCCATTTTGTGGCGGCGGCGGCCATCTTGAACAACTTGATTTTCAACCAAGAAGAACACTCTGGACTAAGTAATTCACACAAACTCACACAGACACGTCAAAATTATAACATCTCGTCGTTTTAGCGTTGGGATTTGAAAAAAATTGATTTCATATTAGTTAGTAAGGCATTGCAAAGTGAAATCTACAAAGTTAAAGATACGCGTAGAGCCTCCATTCTTTTTTAGTCTCTAGATATTAAAATCTGTGATTTTAAATAGGTATCTTCTGTCCCGTTCACAACGTTATTTGTGGAAAGGGGTAACACTAGTCTAGAGAATTCTTTCTGATTATAAATATGTCCTACTAGGTATCCCGCTCCAACCTTAGCATTGTGACAGTAAAGAGTTTTTTAGACGCACTAAATTTAGAGACTCTAAGCATCCTTGGTCTACTGTTCTAGGACAAGCCATGTGCTCCGCTTATCTCTACTTGTAAATAAATAAGCATTATATTTTAATAGTAAACAAAGGTCGTCTACTCACGCTTTCCGAACGATAATCGTTGAGCACCATGATAAAATTTTTAAACTGAGAACGATTTTTAGACGCTTGCGCACGCGCGTGGCTGACTGGCTGTCGTCAAAATGTGACTGATGCCGATTGCCGAATGCCGAGACGCGAGAGCGCGACTCAAGAAAATACATAATAACAAACACATAGAAGTCTTTTTGTGAGTCGATCTAACGCAAGGGTTCCGCGTCTTCTGAACTTTACCGCCAAAAACTTGAGGTTTTCGTACCAAAATGGTTAAAATATATTAGTAAGTTTAATAATTTAAAAATATTTTTAAAACCTGGCTTTTATTCTTGTCAGCACCAAACTTTGGTTAGGTAGGTACTTACCATCTAGCATCAAAGTACCTTTTTGTCGAGACTGATCAAACGAGTCCAAACTGAGGTTGTGTCGTTTAACTACGGAGTTCCTATGGCGGTGGCCACCTCCCAGGGTTCCATGATTCCATCATCAGCAGGGCTAGACAAAGTAACAGTCGTTTAGCGTTTACGACTGTAGATAAAAATGTATGGACAAACGTCATCGAATAGAGAAAAACACGCTGTGTTTGAAAATCGAGTGCAACAATTTGAATGCTCCCTGGCGTTCTCGCAGACTTGTTGATAACTAGCGTAGGTACTAGTGTAGCATGACAACTGAAAGCTGACACTGAACAACGCTAAGCATAGAGTCGATTCTGCTTTCATTTGTTTTGTACTGGCGGTCACGTGGTTTTTCAACTGAAGTCAACGTTTAACGACA
Organism: Coenonympha glycerion; assembly: GCA_963855885.1. Lineage (NCBI taxonomy): Eukaryota > Metazoa > Arthropoda > Insecta > Lepidoptera > Nymphalidae > Coenonympha > Coenonympha glycerion. The sequence goes on along the minus strand of OY979630.1, from coordinate 18,275,097 downwards.
AGTCACTTTGTCTGGGCCTTCAGATCAGCTCCATGTTATCATAATTTCGCATTGGATGACAATGCAATGGAAAATTTCAAACCTGTCACACCTTAAATGCCATTGGAGCTTCGTGCGGCTTCGAATTTTCTTTTTGCGAGAAAGGGGTAAAATACCCTCCCATTCCAAAAGTAACATGCCTGTAACTTTGTAGGATTTAAATTTTTAAAGGGTATCAACGCCATTATTTTTATCCTTGTTCATAATAAAGTGTGCCTAATACCCACATATTACTAATGCAATTTGGACAATTTAACGCAAAAATAATAATTTCGAATTCCGAAATTAAAATATGGTGTACCTACTTAATAATGAACCTAAGCATAGAAAAGTCCCATTTTTTTAGTGTCTCATACCAATAAAAGACGTTTTTGCCGAAGCTTACGAATCTGTATAGTCATTAATGTGATAATAAATCTAATATCCTTTAACACTGGTTCTTTCAGTGACGAATGGAACCCTAAAAATATAACTCGTAAACAAACCACTACACTGGCAACGCTAGCGCCACAGTGTAGACGAGAGGTAGAGACTAGAGTAGTTGCAGTGGGTACTTTCAACTCATTTAATGATTACTCCTACCTTTGATAAGGAATTATAGTAGACTCCTACCCATTGGTTCAGTGTTCTAACCTCTGTCTTTCATTAGGAGTCGCGGGTTCGAATCCCCGGGCACGCACGTTTGACTTTTGAGAGTAATTATTGTTCGTTTGTGGACACTAACGACCGTTTTCACTAACACTTTAAGAAACGCCTAAGTCCCTTGGGTGACAGTTGTTGTAAGTGAAAACTGTCACCTATCGGCTTAGGCGTTTCTTAAAATGTTGGTGAAAACGGTCGTAAATGTCTTGCTGTCTAACTTGCTTAGGGGTGAAGGAAAACATTATAAGGAAACCTGGGTAGCAAATCGCGTAACGTTTTCATACACTGAGAGAAGTGAATAATTGAATAAAATGAAAAATTAACGCTGAAAAATAAACTTTATTTAATATTGCTATATAGAGTGTAAAATTGAATGTACTTTTTTGAGATAAGAAATACGACTTTGTATTCAATTTTACATTCTTTAACAATCGTAAAGTTAACTTTTCAGTGTTAATTTTATTTATTTATTCATTTCCTAGGCCCTCTATGCTTGAAAGAGGTTATCACTAGGTTGCCAAAAGTGTGCGAAGCCCCCGAACCCTCGATATAGCCAAGCGTGCTGGAGTTTGCCCGTTCTTCTCGGTGCAATACTGTTTTCCGAACGTGGCGGTAGAGTCTGACATTTAATGGAGCCTGTAATTCAAGCCTACGTGAAGTGAAAGAATAAATACTTTGATTCTGATTTTACGGCCATAAGTATACACTTATTGCTGAATGTGAAATAATTGTTCATAAGCAATAAGGCTCTTCTACTACCTTCTGGAAAAACAAAAGAAAAGCAGATCAACTTTCAAAACACAACCTAAGTCATTAAAAACAACTGAAGACATCACTTGTTATTTGAAGAATTTAGAAGAAAACTTACAAGAATTGAATTTCCAAAACGAAGATCATGACGTCCAAACATTATATGACAAATTAGAAAACGCCATCAATAAAAGTATGCCAGCAAAAACACCAGATTCAAATACAGATACAGTTGGAAAAATTCTCAGTAAAAGTACCCGGGATATGCTGACAAGACGAACAGAGTTAATAAAAATAAAACAAAAAACTAAAGAAATGAAAAAAGAATTAAGTGTTCTCTTCAAAGCAACAAGCAAAGCCATAAAAACAGATTATGATAATTATAGAAATAGGATAATAGAAGACAACCTACAGAAATACAAAAGCTCGAAAAGAGCCTATAAACAATTGACAACACATAAAAACTGGATACAAAACCTAAATACAAAAAACAAGGCGACAAAAACCAGAAATGATGTGGTCAATAGTGCAACAGAATTCTACAAAACACTTTATGAAGAAAAGACTGACATCTCAAAAACTTCTCATTCAAGTAGGAATTCCCAGCTTTGCGAAATAACTCGTCATGAAATTGATATACCACCAATAGACGATCGGGAAACCATCCAGCATCTTCAAAAGTTAAAGAATGAAAAAAGTCCCGGACCTGACAATATACAAAACGAGGCCTTAAAAACTGGCTCTCTGCTCCTAGCTCGTCCACTCACTTACTTATTCAATAAAGTTTTGGACACTGGTCAGGTGCCAGAACAATGGAAAAAATCCGATATAATCTTACTCTACAAGAAAGGAGACCCGACAGACGTAGGTAATTATAGACCTATAAGTCTCCTTTCAAGTGTGTACAAGCTATTCACTTCAATTCTCCAAAGCAGGCTATCCTCAGATATTGATGAACACCAACCGCTTGAACAAGCAGGCTTCCGTGCTGGCTTCTCTACAACAGACCACATTCATGCTATTCAACAAGTCATAGAAAAATACAAAGAGTTCAACAAACCACTACATATAGCTTTCATCGATTATGCTAAAGCTTTTGATACGATCTCACATAACTCAATATGGGAAGCCCTGGATAGATGCCAAATTCATAGAAAATACATAAAAGTATTAAAAAATATCTATGACGGAAGTACCAGCAGAGTAAAACTGGAAAAAAGAGGATCCAGTATACCAATTCTCAGAGGAGCACGACAAGGAGATCCTCTTTCGCCTAAACTATTTATAGCGGTGCTACAGCTTATCTTCGAGAATCTACACTGGCTAACGCATGGAATCAGAGTAAATGGGAAGAGACTAACCCACCTACGATTCGCTGACGACATTGTCCTTTTCGCTGAAACCGGTGATAAACTAGAGGAAATGATAAATACTCTAAGAGAAGAAAGCGAAAAAGTCGGGCTCATAATGAACCAAGATAAAACCAAGCTAATGACAAACGGCAAAACTAAAAACATCAGCTTATATGGCAAGCCATTAGAATACGTTAACAGTTATATTTATCTTGGCAAACAAGTATCATTCAGTAATAAAAATGAAGAAGAAGAAATAGAACGACGAGTGAACATAGGGTGGAAAAGATACTGGAGCCTAAAAGAAATCCTAAAAGGCACTTTTCCATTACACCTGAAGAAGACTATAATGGACACATGCATTCTACCAACTCTCACTTACGGCTGTCAAACATGGACATACAACACAAAAATAAAAACAAAACTAGCAAACTGTCAGAAAGCGATGGAAAGAAGTATATTGAAAATAAGAAAAATTCAAAAGATAAGAAGCACAGACATAAGAGCAAAAACCAACCTAATAGATGTGCTTCACCATGCGCGTACACAAAAGTGGCGATGGGCAGGACATCTAGCAAGATACACAGACAATAGATGGACGATAGAAACAACTATCTGGGAGGGACCTATGGGAAAAAGAAAAAGAGGGCACCCAAGGAACAGATGGATTGACGAAATAATTTCAGTAGCAGGAACAAACTGGAGGAGAAAAGCACAAAACAGAAAAACATGGAGTAAGCTAGAGGAGGCCTATACCCTGAGTGGGCTTCCAATAATATAGTTAATGTAATCCTAATTACTTAAATAGTTGTTAGATAAATTAATGTTATTTAAGATTTATTGGAAATAAAGAGGCTTATTATTATTAATAAGGCTCTTCAGGTAAGGACAGACAGACGGATAAAAGCAAACCCATCAAAGTGAACTCGAATACCTCGCTTCGCTCACTCATTTACGAGTAGTTACATTACGGTGGAAGTAGTTGAAGCTTGCCTTGTGGTTATACTGATTTTATTAAACTGTGGTCTTTAACACCACTTATTTTGCTCCTACCTGCAAAAAATGTGAGTGATAAAAATCGAACCGCCGCTTATAGGAAGTACTTCAAAATATTGTTCTTGCATCTCACCTCAGACTACATTAAATAAAGGCATCTCACTCGAACACCGGAAAAGAGAAACAGGTTTCAAGTGATAGAATAGTAAAAACAAAATTAGCCATCTCCTTCTGCAGTTCTGTGTTGTTGTTGTTTAGACATTGAGCTATACCTACCTACGTAGGTACTTATACAATCACTTATACATCATGTATGTAATATGTATGTATGTATGTTTTTATGTATGTTTGTTTGTATGTATGTATTTATACTATGTACTTATGTATGATATAATCTTCAACCGATTGACCTGAAATTTTGTAGGTAAGTAGGTATAGGTACCTAGGTATTTTGTAGGGTATAGCAATGTAACATCATTCTAAATCCTACATAGTGGAAAAAAACGAGATGGTTAAGTATTTGCACAGATTTCAATTACCTATTTATTTGTAATGCACACCTACAGTGCGACAAGGCTATCGTGGCGCGTGGCCAAAATCGGAACTAACGCCGCTATCGTGTGATACTGTTTGATAGTTCGCTATGTCGGTATATCGCTATAATGGTATAGTGTTGTTATTGCTTAATATCAACTATAGTAATACTAAAATTGAAGTAAAATTTAAGAGATTTTATATTCTGGCTGCCTTTGTTCTAAAACAGCGCCCTCCTGACAATGTCATTCAAGTGCCGATAGAGCCTTGTCGGACTGTTCCTACCTAATAGATTTACCGCGTAAATTATATTTTTTAGCGCATTTCAATAAAAGCTTTTATTAGGGTTCCGTATCCGAAGGGTAAAAAAGGAACCCTATTAGCGAGACTTCGCTGTCCGTCCGTCCGTCCGTCTGTCACCAGGCTGTATCTCTGGAACCGTGATAGCTACTACAGACTTGAAAATTTCACAGATGATGTATTTCTGTTGCCGCTATCAACAAATACTAAAACATATAGAATAAATAAAATATTTAAGGGGGCTCCCATTACAACAAACGCGGTTTTTATGCTCATTTTTGATTTAGTGAGCAGGGGTGTTTAGGTTAATTTAATACTATAGACAAAGGGAATATAGGAACTCGCTTGATGGTACGGAACCCTTAGTGCGCGAGTCCGACTCGCACTTGACAAATTTTTTAAAGTATTTTAGGTACCTTTAATTTTTAGGGTTCCATACCAAAATGGTAAAAATGGAACCCTTATAGTGAGACTTTCTCCGTCCGTCTGTCACACTCGATTATTTCAGTAACTGTTCAAGCTATCGACTTGAAATTTAGAATAGTTATAGGTAATAGTGACCCGACGTCATAACAATCGTAAAAATTTGAAAATTGTTTTTATTTTTATTTAAAAAGGGGGGAAAACCGGGTCGATAAAATTTCAAAATGAGATAACAATATTGAGTGGGGTATCATATGAAAGGGCGTTACTTGTGTATTCTAAAACTAATTTTTATTTATTTTTAAGCCTGATAATTTTTTATTTATTGGGCAAACTGTCGAAAAAAATACCGTTCCCCCCCCCTTATCTCCGAAGTTTACCGATCGAAAAATCTGAAATAATTATGATCAATAGAAGTTAACGTATATTTTACAGGAAAAATAAAATCAACTCGCTGACTAATATACTTTTTTTGATAATAACAATAATCCGCCAAAAACAATGTTACGTTTGCGGTTTGCCAACAAAAGTACCTACATGTAAATTATACTCGTAAATTCATGAACAAAAGTGATTCTTTCAATGTTTTACTTCTTTCATGGTATGGAACCCTCGGTGCGCGAGTCCGACTCGCACTTGGCCGGTTTTTGTGTTTCGTTAGATTTGTTTTTGACGACCTCCGTGGCGCAGGGGACGCACGCTCGGATTCGAGTGGGAGGTCGCGGGTTCGATTCCCGCCACGGGCCACTTTGGAATTTTATAATTTCTAAATTGGCTCAGGATCTTCTGCTGCATCATCACTTACAATCAGGGGAGATCGCAGTCAAGACGTATAGACTACTAACTTGTATAGCGTAAAAAAATAATTAAATTCCTAGCCAATCCTAGCTAGAGCTTCGCAGGTACCAGGTACCTATACCTAGATATTTAGTTGTAGGTATAGATCACGTATAGGTACATAGATAGGTAAGTATCAATATCGCTATCGAATTGTTGTTTTGTTACACGGCATCGAGTAACACAAAGGCTTGGTGGTCAATATTATAATTTATAATTACATGTGTATGTATTTGATTCGATTTCAAAGTACCGCCGCGCTGCTCCGCCAGTTCAACAAAGACTTGCAAGTTGCAATCATTGACTTGCGGTGTTTTGTGTACAAAATACTTAGATAAAAAGGTATATTTAGCTGTACCTAGCTGAAAATACGTAACGCGGCAGCTATACCCATAATATTATGTGATTACTAGCTGTTGCCCGCGGCTCCGCCCGCGTGAATTACGATTTTTTTACATAATATACCTTCCTACTCGAATTCCTTGATTTTTTGGGGAATTCTGGTGTGATGTTGTACAGAAACCTGTTCTTATTTTACACGGGTTATCTTGTGGTGATTTTGAAAACTCCTCTTTCTTAATAATAATATAAAGTTTCATTAATACGTAGTTGAAAGATCAAAAGGACGATTTTAACTGTCGATATTGCGACCCAGTGGCACAAGTCGTGGTCACTACGTGACCACGACTTGTACCAATGTATCGAAATCGTCCTTTTCATTGTGATTTTGATTCTGAAACCACGAAATATGTCAAAAATTATTAAACTATGTGAAAAGTTGTACTGGTGGTAGAACTCTTCTTTCAGAGTTCGGCCGGGTAGGTACCACTGGGATAAATTACTCTACTAACAATATTCCCCAGCCCAACATAATATAAGAGTCTTTTAAAAATCTTTGCTTCATCTCAATACAATCCAAAACATCAGAATGGACAATGGCTATATATTTCCTTACGTATAAAAAGACCTTAGATGAAAGTCAGTCGGTTAGGATCGATAAGACCTAAGAGTTAAAAATATTTGTGAACCATTACCCTTTCCATATTGCGGATGATAAAGTTTAAATCTGTTCATGTGCCATCAGTTATATAAAGTGCCATCTTAATATAAAGTCAGGAAACAGTAAATAACATGACAGTTAATTTTTATTAAAAAAAAATTCGGAAACCTATCTCAGAGTTTTACATTCAAGTTCCACATAAATTGTAGAGATGGCGCTATACGGTATAACGTAGCGATAACATGATTTTTGTACACCCTAAAATTGAAAAATTTTAAACCATACAAAATCTCCTGCTAAGCCTATTTATTTACGGCTGTAAGGGTACTCCAGTCTTACTTGAACCCTACGTCCTAGCCCTAGGTTCTTTGTGCATTCCGAGTTTCAAGTCACCTATCTACTTGAACTTAATGGTTCTGATGTCTGTAACTTCTGAACTACAAAAGTGATGATGATAAGATTTGTATGGAATAATCTTTAAAGAACCTCCTTTCTAACAAAAAAAGAATGAATCCCACCAAAAACATTCTGTAAAAAACTAGCCAAAGTCAAAATGGAGCTGCTTGTTTATCTCTAAAAAGTACTGAAATCTAGACAAAGTCGTGCCAAGTCTAAGGTTCCTTACTGCGATTTCTTTATTATTATAGTTAATGTTGCGTGACTTGGCCGTTGAAGGGTACACAAGGGTTCAAACCAGGTGCTCCATGACACCATTGCACCAATCTGTCGCCAGAATTTATCGTCAATGAGTAGCGGTTTTTGGTCTTCAACGGCCAAGTCACACAACATTAACTATAATAATAAAGAAATCGCAGTAAGGAACCTTAGACTTGGCACGACTTTGTCTAGATTTCAGTACTTTTTAGAGATAAACAAGCAGCTCCATTTTGACTTTGGCTAGTTTTTTACAGAATGTTTTTGGTGGGATTTCACTTCTTTTTGTAGAAACTTCAAAATATTACAAAATATTTCTGTCCGTTTTTCTAGATACATTAACTGCATAAATAACTTTGTAATCTCATATAATTTATATGGAATTACAAAGTTATTAATGCAGTGATCACCAGGTACTCCAGATCTTCGATTATCCTAGTTTTTATAGTTTTCCCTTTATGTGGCCATTAAACCCTAACTCTGTACCAAATTTCAGCTCTCTGAGTTTATGGGAAGTACTAGTTCTATTTTGATGATTATGAGTGAGTCAGTCAGTCAGTGTCGAAAATGCGAAACTTTGCTTTCGCATAACTTCGGAACTATATGACCTACAGACTTGAAATTTTGGGTTTTAAGTATGTGATTATAGCTTACTGGATAGCGAAAATTTCAGCGTTCTGGTCTTATCCAGAGGTTCTCAAATAGGAGCCCGAAAATGCGGCGAAATGGTTCCTGTAAAGATGGTACGGCAGTTTTGCTTCGCGCTTTGACTTTGGCGGGGGCACTGCCGTGCCCCCTGATGGAATCGGACAACGCGTTAATGAATTGTAACTAAAAAACATTTGGACTTTGATGCCGTCTTCCAGGGAAACCATGATGAATTTCGGGACAAAAAGTATCCTATGTCCTACCTCGGGGTATGAACTATAATCATATCAAGTTTCATTTAAATCCATCCAGCGGATTAGCCGTGATGCCCGGTCGTGAAACAGACAGACAGACAGACAGACAGACAGACAGACAGACAGACAGACAGACAGACAGACAAAAATTAAACAAATTACAGTTTTGGCTTCAGTATCGACTAAATAGTGTCCTCCAACAAAAATTTTCAAAATATCTTCAATGTACAGAATTCGACCCTTTACAGTTTTATTATAAGTATATATAAGTATAGAAGATATTATGTCCTATCCGGATGCGTTTTAAGGTTCCACAAAATATCGGTAAGGATGAAACCCTTGTGGTGAGACTTTCTCCGTCCGTCCGTTCTCTAGTCTCTGTCACACTCGGTTGTTTCAGTTCGATAAAAAGTAGCCTATGTGCATTACATAGCAACTCAATGCCTATGTGTTAATCCGGGTTACCTATATCACCCTATCTTCAGCCATATCGGTTCGGACACTAAGGTGACGAACCTTTACATTCTGGGACTACCGACTAATTACTTATTATGTATACATGTTGAATTATACCAAAATAGTATATCCTAAAAATGGGAAATGCTTTCCAAAAAACCAACTTCAAATGCCACTACAAAGAGTGAAATAATTTTTATTTAAATTTTAGGTACCTACACCAATTCGAAGTCGGGCAATGTTTCATACAATCCCTAATAGTCCTTCTTACTTACTTGATGTGCGAAGAAATGACGAAGTCATAGACAATCGCCCGACTTCGAATTGGTGTAGGTACCTAAAATTTAAATAAAAATTATTTCACTCTTTGTAGTGGCATTTGAAGTTGGTTTTTTGGAAAGCATTTCCCATTTTTATTTTATACTTTTTAGTGGAAAACAATAAAATGCACAAGGCGTTGTAAAATACCCAAATTGCTTGAGGTGTGTTCATAAAATCTGAAGAGATACCTCAAATTCACCAAGATCCCATCATCAGACCCTGACTTGATGACTTTAGTCATCAAATCAGTATCTGCTAGCAAATGCACCAGTAACTATAAAAAATACCCAACTCGCTTCAAGTATACTAGCAAAATTTGAAGAGTTCCCTCGATTTCACCAAGATCCCATCATCAGACCCTGACTTGATGACTTTAGTCATCAAATCAGTATCTGGTAGCAATGCACCAGTAACTATAAAAAATACCCAACTCGCTTTAAGTATACTAGCAAAATTTGAAGAGTTCCCTCGATTTCACCAAGATCCCATGATCAGATCCTGACCTGATGACCATAGGACAACTTGGAAAATATTACGCTTTCTAATAATACTCAAATAGTTTCATGTGTCCATACAAAATTTGAAGAGTTCCCTCGATTTCTCCAGGATCCCATCATCAGATCCTGACCTGATTAAAATGGGACCATCTGGAAACAAAACCCTCTTAAACAAAAAAAGAATTTTTCAAATCGGTCCACGCGTCTTCGAGTAATCGGTGAACATACATAGATAAAAAAAAAAAAATAAAAAAAAAAAAAAAAAAAAAAGATTCCGACGAATTGAGAACCTCCTCCTTTTTTTGAAGTCGGTTAAAAATAGAAGGAACTCAAGGAAGAATTTAATAACCAATTTGTTTTAGTTTCTAGATGAGTGATTTTTATTTCATAACGTATTGCTATTTAAAAATGGCAGGCGGTGGCCGCCTAATCAACAGTTTAGTTTTTACTTTCTATTCTTCTTGAGTTCTTGCAAATATCATTTTTAATTTTTATACAGCGACAGGAAGATATTGAATAAAATACAGGAATATTTTAATTACAGCATTTATTACAGCCTCGATTTTAAATATAATCTTCTTTATTCCCACAATACTGATAATTCCACGTTAGTTGACACAAAGGCTTTAAATGCGGCTAAGTATGCTACGAGATTCGCATACTATACTATATAGTAAAATGCATAAACAATATCGATGCGTTTTCATGTTACATTACACGATTTTTTAACTTCAACACCATAATAAATCTTTGTTAATTGTTTTTTCTCTGCGGATCCCATGATCCATTTGATTTGGAACACATGGTCCTAATTAAGTAATCCAATAATTTTAAACTTTAGTTTTGAATATAATTCTATTTGAAAAGTAGATTTTAAAGCATTGAAATATTTTCAATACATTTATCTTTGTTTCAGGGAGATGCCCATGAAACAGAAAAGTCTCAATTCTTCAGCAATTAAGGCTTTCACACAGTGAACATCACAGATCAGAGATTGAGTTTTTTCTTCTGTGGTGAACATATCATATTTTATATTTAAAGAGATGGAATAACATGAAAACGCATGTATAATATAGACAAAAAGTTATATTGTCTGTATGAACAGTTATCATTATCACAGAGGTGCGTATATTAAACGGTTACGAAACAATTTTCTATGTTAGATATGCGTACTATTTCTAATTAGGTTTGTAAATCAGTAGTTTCAAATATGCAGGGTGTTCCATCTATCTGGGAAATTAGCTTATAGTTTCTTAAATTTTAAAATATGCATATTTGTCACCACTAATTACAAACCTTTAACTTGCAGACTGACAACTCTTGTTAACCAAGGTTTACACGGGTTACTCTGGTTTAGTTGTAAACTTGGATAACCGAGGTTTACATGGGTTACTCTGGTTTACTTGTAAACTTAGGTAACAGGTTTAAAGGGGTTACTCTGGTTTACTTGTAAACTTGGGTAACTGAGGTTTACACGGGTTACTCTGGTTTACTTGTAAACTTGGGTAACCGAGCTTTACACGGGTTACTCTGGTTTACTTGTAAACTTGGGTAACCGTACCAATTTTTACTAATAGCCTTTTCAACCCTCAGTTAACAAGTGTCGAGTCTCGTGAAGCGGGCTTAGTTGGAATTCCCGAAGTACTCCTGCGCGGCCTTGGTGTCGGGTTTGATGGTCTTGGAGCCGGGCTTCCAGTTGGCGGGGCACACCTCGCCGTGTTTGTCGGTGTACTGGAAAGCTTGCACCAGGCGGAGTGTCTCCTCTACAGACCTGGAATGGAGAAAGCATTTTTTTTCACTATACAAGTTAGTACTTGACTAGTTGACTACGATCTCATCTGATTGTAATGCCAAAGATGTTATTGTGCTAACTTGGAAGGGGTAAGTAAACTCACCCCAACGGTTTTTACGCTGCATCGCGCCGGAACGGTGAACCGTTTGGCGGCGCGTCTTTGTGGTAGGGTGGTAATGGTAACTAGTCACGGCCGAAGCTTCCTACCAGACCAGACTGAGTCAAATTAGAGATTATAAAATTCCCAAGTGGCCCGTGGCGAGAATCGAACCCGCAACCTCCCACTCGAATCCCATGCACCTCCCGGTCGTCATCTGGTTGAGAAAACCAAGCGATACCGAACAGTGGTCTCCTCGTTCAGACACCGTAGTTGCGTGATGCGGTCCGATTCTTCGCGCGTACCGATACCAGGCCAGGTTCACTTATCGCGTGATCGGAGAAGCTACGTACGTCTCGACGTACTAATTTCAGACGGCCTCCGCGCGCCGGCTACTTTGCTCGCGTTAGGCGGCTACCTGTAGTTTCTCGGTCACGTGACAAGTGAACCTGGCCTGCCTAAAAGTACTCACCGTCCCACCGGCAGGTCGTTGACGGTGATCTGGCGCAGGTTCTGCTTGTCGTCGATGATGAACAGCCCGCGGAAGGGGATGCCGGTCTCCTCGTTGAGCACGCCGTAGTCGCGCGAGATGCGGTGCGACTTGTCGCTCAGGATCGGGATGTTCATGGGTCCCAGCCCGCCTGGAACATCACAACACGCATCAATAGAGTGGTGCCGCCTACAGACTCACGCCGAGAATCCCCGTGAACCGTGGATGTGAGAAGTTTCTCGCCGTCTCGTTTTCGCGCTCGCCTGTTCTCCGATCGGCGTCGGTATTTTGACCCGAGGCAATGGATTTCTTCTGATCACAAGTGAGAAAATTGAGAATGTGGACAATTTGTTTGTTAAGCTATTGCATAGCTTCTATTGCGGGCCTTGAGCGTGGAGACCGAATCCAGAAATTCCGTAACGAAAATAACCTAACACCCCTGTTAGACGTTGATAAAAAATGCTATGCAATAGCTTTACCGCGGCAGTCTCCGAGTGCCACACGAACTTTCTCATCGTGAGTCTGTTGGCATATGGCACTTTTGGTGGAACGACAAATCGTGTCACTCTGACACTTCACCCAACTAACTCGTAACCATCGTTGTATGGATAGAACAATGTATGCCGGGTATCGGCAGTGGGCGAGGCCATTGGTACGTGGCACAAAGTGCGAAGTATTGTATGATCTAATATTTGATAGTTCTTTGCAACCCGTCTAAAGCTTGAAAATATTTCCACTTTGCTCTCAAAAAGTGGTTATTACCATCAACAAAACAATATTTACGCACACCTAAGCCGGATCCCAATATTCTATTTATCTCCTATTTGCCCTACCAGAGATATCAATGCGACATAAGCTCCAATACAAGTTATGCCAAAAGAGAATGACCAAAGGTGGTATCAAGTTTTCTCAAAACCAAAATAGTCTAGGAAAATAAAATAGGTTTTTTTTAAGAACTATTGGCACTAACAATTTGGTTTCTTTTCATACCTGGAATTTAATTTTCATACAAAAAGTTACTTTCTTTTCGATGCACATTTGTGTCACTCCGATTTTACTAAGAAGTACAACTTGTTTGTTTGCGTATAACTTTAGAATCCGGATATTAATTAAAAAAATAATAATTGTAGGAGTTAATGTGGAGCCGTAGCCTATAAAAAATAAAGTTTGGGTTTGATTCAGCTTGATACGGGAATCCATACATCCATAGTCATTGTCCTTTCCATTTCTAGTAAAGCAAACCATGGCTAGATATTGGGAACCGCCATTAGCGCCGTAACCCGTATCCCAAGATGAATAGCACCGGCTATGAAGACTTGCATTAAGCGACACGACAATGTACCAAGAAAATGCAAATCCCACGATATAGCCATACCATCCGAGTCTGTCTGCTCGCTCGCACACGGCGCGCGCAAGTCTGGTTCGCTTCTCCGTCGGAAGCACGGCGCGATCTTGTACAGACACGCGAGGGAAGATCGTTTGCGTTTGTCCGTTGGACTGTTGTTGGTAATGTTGGCATTCGCATGCTTGGTACCATTGTTCGACACATGCTCAGCTAAAAGCCACAGGGCGTGTTAACTACACTGATTCCTATGATCTGTTAGATTAAAGAGCACACCACTGGTGTGCCCGCGAAATTCAAATTTTTTGTGGTTTTTTAAGCTGATAAGACGTAATAGGCTTTTGGCAGTCAAATTGCGATAATCCCAAGATCATCTTCACGTATTTATATAAAAATCTCTGCTTGAAAGTGCAGAGTTAAAGAAATTAATCCGAGATTTGCGACTTGCTCACTTAAAACTCTTTACTCGGACTAATTTCCTAGGATAGACATTTTTATGCAAAAATTTTGATATAAACACGTAAAGAAGTAACTGCCATTCTCGAAAAAATGACTGTCATAAGCCTTTTATGTGTAATTAGCGTAAAAATTGCAAAAAAACACGAAAATTTTGAATTTCGCGGGCAGACTTGTTGAGTTTGCCTTAAACGAAATTAAAAAATGCGGTTAACCAAATAAAATTTGAATTTGGTTAGTATGCCAGTGTAATTGGATTTTAGGATGGATGAATAAAACCTACAGGCCAATATTCAAATTTTATTTGATTTTAGCATATAGTAGGCTAATTATATTATACATCGTAGGCAATGACATAAAAACATTGCTCAGAAATTCCTATTCATCTGACATCGGTTTCCGAAAGATCATTTTAGCTACAGTTTCCCATATTTGGAGCTATTATAAAGCAATATGAAGTAAATAATAAATATTTTTGAGCAAAACATGTACATACAAAGTTATTGCCATAAGCCTACAATGTATAATTTAGCCTACTATTTGCGAAAAACTAAATATAATTTGAATTTTGGCGGGACGAATGTTACTCATCCCTTTTTAACCGACTTCAAAAAAAGGAGGAGGTTCTCAATTCGTCGGAATCTTTTTTTTTTATCTATGTATGTTCACCGATTACTCGAAGACGCGTGGACCGATTTGAAAAATTCTTTTTTTGTTTAAAAGAGTTTTGTTTCCAGATGGTTCCATTTGGCCACATAAGTGTCTGATATATGGGAGCCTCCCTTAGTAACCATTTTATTAATTTTTTTAACCGACTTCAAAAAAAGGAGGAGGTTCTCAATTCGTCGGAATCTTTTTTTTTTTTTTTTTTTTTTTTTTTTATCTATGTATGTTCACCGATTACTCGAAGACGCGTGGACCGATTTGAAAAATTCTTTTTTTGTTTAAGAGGGTTTTGTTTCCAGATGGTCCCATTTTAATCAGGTCAGGATCTGATGATGGGATCCTGGAGAAATCGAGGGAACTCTTCAAATTTTATTTGGACACATGAAACTATTTGAGTATTATTAGAAAGAGTAATATTTTCCAAGTTGTTCTATGGTCATCAGGTCAGGATCTGATCATGGAATCTTGGTGAAATCGAGGGAACTCTTCAAATTTTGCTAGTATACTTAAAGCGAGTTGGGTATTTTTTAAAGTTACTGGTGCATATGCTAGCAGATACGGATTTGATGACTAAAGTCATCAAGTCAGGGTCTGATGATGGGATCTTGGTGAATTTGAGGTATCTCTTCAGATTTTATGAACACACCTCAAGCAATTTGGATATTTTTACAACGCCTTGTGCATTTTATTGTTTTCCACTAAAAAGTATAAAATAAAAATGGGAAATGCTTTCCAAAAAACCAACTTCAAATGCCACTACAAAGAGTAAAATAATTTTTATTTAAATTTTAGGTACCTACACCAATTCGAAGTCGGGCGATTGTCTATGACTTCGTCATTTCTTCGCACATCAAGTAAGTAAGAAGGACTATTAGGGATTGTATGAAACATTGCCCGACTTTTTATTATTTCGTTGGTGTGGCATAATGTTTGGAAATAAACATATTTTTCTTTCTTTCTTTCTTTCTTTCTTTCACTGACCTTGCTTGCGCGGCGTGTTGATCCACGCCAGGTGCGTGAAGTGCGAGTCGGTGGAGGCGGCGATCACTTCGCAGCCGATCTTGCGGAAGTCGTCTGCGCGCTCCGAGAACGCGATGATCTCGGTGGGGCAGACGAACGTGCTGGAAGTCACAAAATAACTTATTAATACACAAACTCACACATGAATGGCTACGCCTCCGCAAACAACACCCGACAAACGCAAAGTTGTGGTCTCTTTCTATGGCGTAACTATCTTATTCGACGTACAGTCCGACAAGGCTCTCTTGGCGCTTGAATGACATTGTCAGGAGGGCCAACAAAGGCAGCCATAAAATCTCAATTTCAATTTAATTTTAGTTTTATTTAAGTTATTATTAAGCAACAACAACACAACATACAATAGCGATATACCGATAGAGCGAACTGTCAAACAATATCACAAGATAAAGGCGTTAGTTACAATTTTCGCCAGCCTTGTCGCACTGCACTAAGGTTGCCTCGCAATCGGGTGCACGCAGCGCGTGAAGTAAACCGTACAAGAACTAACGCGAGCAAATTAACCGGCGCGCGGCGGCCGTCTGAAATTAGTACGCCGAGACGGCTACCTGTAGTTTCTTCGAAAAGTGAACCTGGCCTGGTTATACTCACAAGTCGAGCGGGTAGAAGAACAGCACGACGTATTTGCCCTTGTAGTCGGAGAGGGCGATGTCCTTGAACTCGCCATTGATGACCGCCGTGGTCTTGAACTGGGGCGCGGGTTTCGTCAGCTGCAGAGGCATTTTGTTGAAGCTGAAACATTAAATACCACTTGCGTAAATATGTATTTTTCTTCAAATTTTCAGTCATATCGCTAGCAAGGTTAAATGTTTGAAAGTTAACTAGTTAAGACTATAACAGTTGCCGAATGTAAGCATGCGTTGTCCAACTGTATATCTGTGGAATGTTTTAGAAAGATTTAAATGCTCATTTTCTTTGGTTTTTTGGGCATCAGATTTCATGAAAAAAGCTTTCAAAATTTGCACAATTTCCAAAACTACTTTCTTGGGTGACTCCATATCTTTGCGCTTAGGAGAAATCGATGCATTTATCACCGGCATAGATTTGATAAGGCGGAATTCTTGCAACTCATGACACAGAGCATACCTATTTAAAGCGTGGAATTTTGGTATAGAAATAGTAACCATTTCCTTTAGGTGCACCAATAAAATTTACCTTTGATAGGCGAATGTTACACTTTGAAGTATGCAATTTAAAAGATAATTAAATTGTTATATATAAACATTCGGTATATCTACACCTACAATAAAATTATTATACTGATAGTAATTGTATCAAGAACATTGGTATGTAATATTGCGTAATGCGGCTATCTTAAGGTTACTATCGTAACGTAATTATGATACCAATGCTAAGGAGCTAACGCATAGACGCATATTTAAACCTTTTTTTCTATCTGTTCTACGTGATGTATTACTTTGAGCGTACTTTAATACAAATAAAAACATAGGTCAAGAATATTAAACAGAGATATAGATAATTTAAGATGTACCAGAAAGATAAACATAATATTATGTAGTAAGATAGAAGATAGTGTGAGCATAGCATTATTGAATGCATTTCAATGATACATAATGTGTGAATGATTGCACAATGTTATTAAACTTAATTGCTTGCACGATACTACCTACTGCAATATGTATTCTTTAGAAAAAAATTGAATTCGCTGCCATTATCGACTACGGATAATTTTTAACAAAATTCAAATCACACGAATGTTCCCAGTGGGAAACAAAATTAAGGGAACCAATTTAGAGAATTACAAAATTACTACAGTGCAACAAGGCTATCTATCTTGGCGCGTGGCCAAAATCGGAACTAACGCCGATCTCTTCTGATACTGTTTGATAGTTCGGTCTGTCGGTATATCGCTATTGTATGTTGTGTTGATTTTGCTTAGTATTAACTATTTTAAACTAAAATTGAACTAAAGTTGAGGAGATCTTGTTTTCTTTCTGGCTGCCTTTGTTGATTGTTCTATAACAGCGCCCTGTTGTCAAATGTCATTCAACTGCCAAGAGAACCTTGTTGGACTGTACTTTACAATATGATGAAATTACACTAAACTACACACAGCCAAAACAATGTTTAAATGTCTATCAACTTATCTCCTTACAAATTACTATTGTCTTTCTCTCACATCAGTGATTTGACATTCGAAGGAAAAAGACAAAACAGTTTAACTATTTATTTATTTATTTACTAATAAACCTCTATTCCACGTTTATTCGTGAGTGGCAAACCTAGGATCAAGGAAATCGCTCTCAGTCAAAAACTCTGCCCTCAGCAAGTGAACGGTGTACTTGTTTCTGTTGGTGGACCTCCACAGTTCAACCAGTAGGTTCCCATCCCCATGGTAAAAGTATTCGGTTAGGAGCCCGCAATTTAGCAAGTTTGTTAACACCGTCTCGAGGTTAGAGACCCTGGGAACATGGGACAATGGGCTTCGTTTGAATAATTCTGTTTGATAACGTTTTAATCACAGATTTTAGTTTTAATTAGTTAGGCGGTATTTAATCTTTTCGTTTATACTGTTAGATGGATAAAATCTTATACCTTTAAACGAGCAATTCTTGTATATATTATATTTCTATATAATCTGGATCTAGGAAACGGCTCGAACGATTTTCATGAAATTTAGTATACGGGGGGTTAAATCGGGGGCGATAAATCGATCTAGCTAGGATTCATTTTTATCTATTGGCCACCGAGCGAAGCACAGATAATTTTATATTAAACTCAAAGATTTTTTGAAGACTTTTTGAGGTTATTATACACTTCACTTACTCATACATATGGGACATTTTATAATTCCCTCAAGATATGAGCTACATGTATCATGATATTGTTTATTTCAGTATCTATACCCTTTCCCCCACATTAGGATTTTGGCTGCTTAGGGCAATAATAACTCACACTTAGTATTATACATATGGACTTTATAAAATCTCAAAGAAATTGTCAATGGATATGAAAATGTATTGACAAATCCCATAAGCGATATGTTATCATTTTAAGCTAATTATGATTTGCTCATTCTACAAATTACTACATACTGAGTACTGACACATTAAATTCTAATCTAAATAACCTAGATATGAGATATCTCTAGATATATCATTTAGCACTATCTTAATCTGTATTTTAGTAGACAGTTTGAGTTAACAATTATTATCAATAAACGTTACATTATCAGCCAAACGTGACACACAACGTTGTCTGATAGCGGTTTCTAAATATCAGTTATTTAGCGAGTATTTGGTTTTTCGTGCTCCCGCGAGAACCATAGATTTTACCAAGATCAAAAGTGCCCTATGCGTTAATCCAGTGTATTATCTCTCTCCAGTCCAAATTTCAGCCAAATCAAAAACATACATCCTTACAAACATTTATATATAGTTTATTTATATATCTTATACCTTTAAACGAGCAATTCTTGTATATATGTATATTTCTATATAATCTGGATCTCGGAAACGGCTGGAACAATTTTCATGAAATTTAGTATACAGGGGGTTTTGGGGGCGATAAATCGATCTAGCTAGGATTCATTTTTATTAAATGTCGAATTTACCAAAAAAATAAAATTATGACTACTGCTGCCATCTATTGGCCACCGAGCGAAGCTCGGTCACCCAGATATTAGTTTATAATATAGGAAGAATAGTATAAACGTGGGCCAGATTTAAAGCTTTAGATGCTAGTGCTAGTAAATAAATTGTATTATGTATGTAAAATGTAAATATTTTTAAAGATATTCTACACCAAAGAATCAAATTAGTTCTCATACATATTGATATGTGTATACAATTTATGTATCTATCTTTCATGTGATAATTTAATATATGTGTATTGACTACATTACCTAATTAGGTACTACATTATGCCATACCCCAAGTGCTTTATATGCAAATTGCTTAGCACTCGGATAACCATTTAGAGAAAAAAATACTTAACTTTATTATACTCTAAGAGAAATATTTTTGTGATGATTTCTATTTAGTACTTTAGAGGTATTAATGTAATGAAAGCATTTTAAAGTTCTGTTATGTTAAAATTTAAGATGAGATTTAAGCAAAAACCTAAGTTATTCAGTCTTAGGTATAAAATACTAATATTTTTTACTTTTAATCTATAAGAAGGCCTTAAGCTGTTATAGTAAACTAACCTAACTACTAGAATAAGTAAGTACCTACATATAAAACTTCAACTACAACAATAGGGTAGTAACCTCATGGAGAATGGCCTCATCATTGGTATGAGGTGCTCTGGTTTCTTGAGGTCCATACTGTTGACCTCATCTCCACGACAGAAACACTTGTGCTCCATGGACATCCTTGCAGCTGGCACTTGGCAATTTCAACCGCTGTTTAATTGATGTCATTATTTAACTGCCACATTGGCCTTGTTGTGAGCATGTTTGACTGCAGAGCTCTTATATGTATTTGATTCCAGAGTTGAGCAACATCAAAATGTTTATTCTTCCAATTAAGCCTGACTGCCAGGCACTTATGGAATGTCAGACAACATCAAAATGTTTATTCTTCCAATTAGGCCTGACTGCCAGGCACTTATGGAATGTCAGAAAACTATCATGTTCAGCAAGTTGTTTTGCACCAAGATGAATGGGAGAAAAATGCAGCACTTGCCTTCAAAAAATATTTGTTTACAATCTTATGTGCAGACAGAATATTACTACTACTACTTTCAAAGCGGCTTTGTCACCTAAAGAATCATTCATTGTACAGTAAGCCTCAATTAAAAGATGATACTTTGCACCTATTTAAAGGTAAGTCTAAAACTGTCTTACTAAATTGTTTCGAGTTTTTATTTCAAGAAATTCTTAGCACCAGATCAGAGTTTGGAAATTGGATCTATGCCTTAGAGACTTGATACCTTGAACCTATGCTTGATTTTCATGCTCATAATATCATAGCTGCAATACCATTGGACTACGAGAGTGAGAAATAGAGTATTTTGTCATTCACACATTGTCATTCACAGGAAAATATATGTTAACAACATATCATATTTTACTATTGACTAATGAATTTTAGTCATACTGGATTGTTGAAAATAAAATGCTAGAAACATATTTGTGGCTAAATTTTCCTTACAGTTTATGGTTTTCCCAATTCCCACAATTATTGCAAAACAATTGTGAATGACACTGAGAAATCGCTCATTTGCATTTTGTTGAAAACATTGTTAGTACAAGTAAATAATTTAAAAATTAAAAAACAACTGCCCTGTGGTAAAACGTCTTTAAAAAAAAATATAGCCTATGTTACTCCGGCTTATGTAAGGATTGTAATGATACCCCATATGTCCAATCTATTCAGCCGTTCAGAAGTTATGGTGGAATAAAGAAACTCACATACATACATACATACATACATTCATACATACATGAACCCTAAAAATATTACAATCCTTTTTTGGCCAGTCGTGTAAAAAACTTAGATGTGTAGATGTAATGCAAAACTACCCTCAGTTTTATTGTAAATTTGTGGCATCAGACAAACCAATTAAATTGTGAAATTACTGAACTACCCTTTTCTTCAGTATAGGTATTTTCAAATTGATTACAAATTGCATCCATTATGTAAAAATCAGTTGGAGTATTGTGCTCATAATTGTGATCATTGCATGAATTATAGTAATTCTATTATTATGATAATAATAATGACACACATTCCAATTCTGCAAACTAATAGTTCTGTGTTTGGTGTACTACTAAACTTTCTCATACTTTACTGACTGAACATAAGAGCCTATAATTTTATGAAATAAGACATTTGAATCTCTTTGAAAGAACCATCATTGTGTGGAGCCACAACGATAATAGAGGATTCAGTGATAGACGAACATCAAAAAGTTCTACATCTACCTCAGAATATCTTATTTGTATGAGGTACACAAGGGACATAATCATTCAAAAAAAATATTCATCTAAATCTGATAAGATATGACAAACTTTTGGAAGAACACCAAAGTGCTCTTTCTATCTCTGAAGATATTCTAAATTTAACCAAATTGAAATTAAACTGTGACAACAGTGTACAATAGATAACAATAGGATTGGTTAAAAAGTATATTTTTGTTTCCACTGAGTAATAATTACCATCCCGCCCGAACTACAATTTCAGTGAATTACTGAAGCACACTATACAATTTGAAATTTGCAGCTCCAAAGTAAGCTTTCTCAACTACTGCAAAGGTACATCAATTGGTAGAGGATGCATTTACTCTGCAGTCATATGGAATAATATCAGAGCGCAGTGAATATTATATACAATGCAATAGGTGGGTATAAGCCCAAATTTTCTTTATCAAATACAATAAATACATCCCTCATGCAAAAACAAGGCAAAACCCTACACCATGACTTCACTGACCTGTCAGTTAATAACTTTTTCGCAACGTTTCCATTCATTTCATGGGCTGATTCACTTGGCAACCTTTTCCTACTGCCTACCTCTTGCACCATGATAACCTTTGACCCTAAACCGATACTTTAATGTTATAAAACATACAACGAAAGTACATTCTCTTCTTACAAATTAAGTTAAGACAGTATTTAAACCACACCACACAGATACATTGAAAACATGAAGGTGGTACAACAATATCGGAAATAACCTTTTGTTCAAAGGTCAAACAATTTAAACCGTTAATAAATAAGTAAAAAGCGCAAGAACGGTTGTGGTGAGATAAAAAAATACCATTGAACAATTCGTAGAATGCGTTTCTAGATAAATCTGTCTTTAAAAATAGTGCAGTGTATGTAAAGATTTCCAGGCGCGTTTTTTCGCGAAATTAAAAGCGCTTTTGTTAAAAGATTGTATGAAGTTTTATTTGAATGATATAAATGGAAAATACTCACATGAAAACCTGAAGTTTATGAAGGAATAAACGAATCAAACCACTTTTAACGGCGTGAAAATGACAAATGGATGCCGATGGCCGAACGCCGATTGCCAATTTGCCAATGCCGGTCGGAAGAACCGAGAACGTCAAGTCGACGTATGCAAAATGGAGGCCAAACGAAATGTCAAACTTCAGTGTGACCAAATTAGTTTTACAAACTCCGTGCTTCTATGGCAGCCACTTGTAAAGTCATTCTTCGGCTTACCTATTTTAGTTTCCATAACATTATTAAGCTATTGCATAGCTTCTATCGCGGGCTTTGACGGTGCAGACCGAATCCAGAAATTTCGTAACGAAAATAACCTGGCACTCCTAAAGTAGGGCTTTTGGTACAAGGCTAACATGAAAGCAAGGAGTGCAACTCCACAACTTCGATAGATGGCAAACTAAAAACTAAAAAGTTTGTGAAGTTGCACCTGGTACCAAAAGTTCTACTTTTCGATTGATGGCAAAACTAAAAATAACTTTAAATTCTATGCAATAGCTTTACCGCGGCAGTCTCCGAGTGGGTGCCACACGCCTTTTTTTTATTATTTTTCAATGGAAAACTTACAGCTAAATCTACTGACTAAAGTTATATGAAACGGCTTTCATATGTTGATAATATGAAAACTATTAGCGGACCAAATCGGCCATCAGTCATCAATCGTTGAGCTGAATCTATGTGGATTAGAGGCTTTAATTCCTCTTGATGACTGTTAGGTATGACCTATGTGATATTAAGCGGGACTTGTGCTCTGCGAGACATGGGGACGTAATCATGTAACATTCCCAAATTCCTTACTATGGGTCGGTACAGAGAATTTGGAAAAGGTTAGAAAATATTTTTTTTTTTTTTTTTTTTTTTTTTATTTGGGTCACAAAACTGGTTACAATCATACAGTTGCTTACAGGGCTTATAACTAATTTGAGAATCGAGACTGTAACCTACTCGATGCAACCACAACATACGTTAAAGATCATTAAAGTTTACACTACAAATTACAATGAGTATAGATTTAAATAATCTTAAAAGTCAAAGCTAGGTCTAATAATAATATTTTTCCCGCAACGTTAAAATCGTGATAATAAACGCGCTCACTTTTCAGATGTTTTAAGGCTAAACCAATTGACGGACAAAGTTATTAGCTGCTTATATAACTCAAAGACCTCACTTTGCCATAATTAGTTCAAAAAATCTACGTCTGGTCACACTGGAAATGTCAAAATACACACAGATAACAATAATAGTAAAGTTTACGTTCAGGATTTTTACTAAATCCATTAAAATATTATACTATCTAAAAAGATACCTATTATACCACTCTATAATTATGATTTATGTTATTTTCATTATGAAGTTTGATGAGTTTATAATATTATGTCCAAAAAATGTGTTGAAGTTGTATTACTGTAAACTATAGATGGCGCTGATTATTCCGTGTTCCGAGTTTGTAATAGCAAACATTTACTAATTAATGTTCTTATGGGCTACTAGGTGTCGTTGTGTTACTGATGATTTATGATTGATGTATCTGTTACAGTCATAGTGATTAAACAGCTATTATATATAATGACTGGTCACTATACATAATAGCCAAATTGACTGGACAATGTAATAAATTAATCACTTTATCCGGATATTGTACATAATATCAAATTTATCGAAAGTAATTTCTACGAGGCAAAGGCGCGTCCCAAGGTTTGTCAGGTCAGGTGACAGGATTAAATCGAGGTTGTTGTTCGAGAAAGAGGTGAACCGACTCGGCTAGGCCATGTTCGGGGTACTCCATCTCGTACTCTTCTCGTCCAACATGCCTCAGTAAAGTCTTCGAACAGTGCATGTTGCCATTAACGACTTACCGATATAGTCGCTGGCTATTTGGCCTCATAAAAAGGCTCAGGCTCACTCAGCGTGTGATGGAGAGAGCTATGCTCGTCGCTCGTGGAAACACAAGTGAGGTGATCCGCAAAAGAACCAAAGTGACCGACATACTTAGCTCAATGTGTGGCCGACACCGACATAGAAAACTGAAGTGGCAATGGGTGGGGCACATAACTCGTAGGACCGATGGACGTTGGGGACCCAAGGTGCTAGAATGGCGGCCACGCACCGGGATGCGCAGTGTCGGTAGAGTGTCGAACCCTCGACAGAACCATTTGACGGATGACATAAAGAAAGTCGCGGGGAGTAGATGAAGCCAAGCGGCGGAAGATTGTAGTGTTTGGCGGCCATTACAGGAGGCCTCTGTCCAGCAGTGGACGTCCATCCGCTGAAACGACGATTACGACAACGACAACGACTTGTTTTATTACATTATCCTAGCCTTGGAAGATACCTATTATGTAAATTTACTAGTTGATGTCCTCCATGACGTACCTATCCGTCAACGGTGACACCTTGGCTTTAGGTTCTAGCGTGCGCACGGATATGACTGGCAAAACCAAGCCCTGTTGCATGAGTGGCAGTACAGCTGACCACTGCTGTTACAGGTGTAGTTGTAGGATGATTTTGGCCTAGCTTTTCGGTCTTGACGCTTAGCGTCCAGATGGTTTTGACGCAACTAGTTAATGTGATTAATTCTGTGTTAATAATCACTTTATCTAAATTGAGTGGACATTATGAATAATGGGTGGATGGGTGGATAGTATTCATAATATCCGGATTTATTACTTTGGCTGTAACATATCTACATTCTGAGTAAACCGACCCTTACATTACCTATAGAGTAACTAACAATAATTTTTCTCTTCTGAGGATCGAACCCTTTAAGCGTGGTCCATCATCCCCATGGCTGTGCCACTGCACTATCGGAAGAACAGTCATAAAAACATAATCCCCGCAAGACGGATGAGTGTCGTCCACTTAGCAGTGTTTGCCAACAAGAGCGATTTGTTTACTCCGGGCGGCGGGCCCTGCTGCTAATTCATCTTGGGGACATCTTAATTAATTAGCAAAGACTTTTAGGATTTTCTTGGCAAAATATTGAACTAGCAGACGCCTGCCGCTTCGCTCACATCACCTTTGCCTACTTTCCCTCGGGTTAAATTCTCTAAGGGTAGAATTTTTGAAAAATCATTTCTTATGCCTATGTCATAATTTAGCTACAGTGCGACAAGGTTATCTCGGCGCATGGCGAAAATCGGTACTAACGCCGCTTTCTTGTGATACTGTTTGATAGTTCGCTCTGTCGGTATATCGCTATTGTACGTTGTGTTGTTTTTGCTTAATATTAACTAAAGTAAAACTAAAATTGAAGTATAATTGTGGAGCTTTAATTTTCTGGCTGCCTTTGTTATATAACAGCGCCCTCTTGACAATGTCATTCAAGTGCCAATAGAGTCTTGTCGGACTGTACGAGTAGGTATGTCTATGTATGTTCAAAGCAGCCCATTGATTAAACATTGTAGCGTATTTCGTTATTGAAGCAGCCCGATTCACTAAGTAGTTTGAGCTTCGTGTTTGATCAATCAGTTTCTAGGCCTAAGTCAAGTCCTAAGTCAAAACCTAAAAGTTATCGATACCTTAGATACCTAATCAAGATAGAGGAACCATAAAAAAGATGTAGATAATATTATGTTGGTAGGTACTTACCTATGATTTGATTTCGAAATTGGGAATCATTCGTATTGGCCATAATATCATCACAGAAATCTCAGCGATCGAAGATAGACCGAAACCTAATCTGGGCAAGACGTTATCACAACCCAAATCGTGAACCCGCCGTGACGGCGCGATGAGAAAATAACCAAATCGCTTAGCAAAGTGGCGCGCTAAATTAAATGACGCGCAGGGGTGTCTGTCACACGGAGCCAGGGCTCACAAACATAATATTGTGGGGCTAAGATTAAGGCCGAATGCTGTGGCCGAATGATATTGACTCCCGCGACGGAGCAGTCACGTTCTCACTGATTAACCTACTTAAATTTCGGGGAAATATTACTTTACAAGAATGTTAGAAGACCTAAAAATAAAACTCTCAACATAAGTTATTGCAATTTTTATGTACTTTTTTTTGTGTGCAGGAATTGTTTAAAAAGCTTGTGCCGTTTTGCAGACAATTTTCAAAGTATGACAAAAATGATGCTTTTTTGGGATTTTTTTTCGGAAAGATGGTTTGACTAAATTCAATTTCTTGTCAACATAGATTGTTCATTAAACCCTTATTTTCCGTTACAAATTTTTTCTTTAAAGATTCGATGATCAGTTACCTATTTAAACAATTTTACTTGAACATCATAGTAAACAGGCAGTTTGCCACCTCTTCAAGCTAGCAAGAATACAGAAACGAATCGAAAACAGCTGCGAGTCAATTCGTTTCTCAAAAAAAAGACGTGGCACCGACAGAACCCAGAAGTCAAAAATGAAACTCTAACAGAGCTGGAGACAGGTATCGATAGGGTATTTTATTAGGTATGCCATAATCCTCTGTTGCTAAGTAATACGTTTTGGTTTTTGGAAAAACAACCCCTTTCTTAATATAGTCAGCCTCTAAATTATGTTATAGGAAAACCGAAGACCAGAAATTAATTGAGTTATTGTTCTTGCTTAAGAAGGAAATCTGTATTCTGATTTCTGAAACCTTTCCCTTATGTTCTTAGAGGTGCGTAAATACAGCCAACCTATACTAATTGGCCATTGTGGCGGACGCACTTGGTTAATGTGGTGAGCGCACTTGCCCAGAGTGGTGGGGGCGTACTTAGTCGCTGTGGCTGTATTGGGCCAGTGTGGTGAATGTAGGTACTTGACCTGTGTGCTTACTTAGCCAATGTGATGGGCGCACTCTTCTCATTCTAAGGAGAATCGTGGCAAAAGCTTGAGAATATAATGGGGATTTAGTTTGCACTAATAATAATAATAATCGAGAAAGTTTGCATTAATAAAAATGAAATGACCTATGACTATATGACTCTAGTAGCAGAGTTCAGTCTCAGATGGACCAGTCTGGCTTAAAACAGAAGTTCTAAAATTTACGCCATCATTCGACGTTTGCAAGCAAAGTTTCATAAGGATTTTCCTTTTTCAAACTTACTGTAAGTACCTAAACTTAGCAGCCCTAATGGAGGGCCGCTTAGGGCTACGACAGGGGGCCACGCTAACTCAATGTCGACCCCTTCCATTTTCCACGTCGACGCATCGGAGGTGATTGCCGCCTAACAGATTAATACTGCCGATATACCTATGCATCATTGCCACGTATCAGTCTCCCCTTTATCGCCTGGTCGCAGGAAATTTTTCTAAACACGTTAGGTAGGTATATGACACAGCACGTGATGTTTTTTTTTTACGCTATACAAGTTAGTACTTGACTGTGATCTCACCTGATGGTAAGTGATGCAGGCGAAGATGTTAGTGTACTAACTTGGAGGGGGTAAGTTATGTCACCCCAACGGTTTCTACACAGCATCGTACCGGAACGCTTAATCGCTTGGCGGTACGTCTTTGCTGGTAGGGTGGTAACTAGCCACGGCCAAGACCACCAGACCAGACCTGAGCCAATTTAGAAATTAAAAAATCCAAAGTGGCCCGTGGCGGGAATCGAACCCGCGACCTCCCACTCGAATCTGAGCGTGCGTCCCCTGCGCCACGGAGGTCGTCAAAAAAAATGATAGGTACATTACACCTCACGCCTTCTGAAAGGGGGGTTTACGTACCATAGATGTTCATTGTACATCCAATGTAAATAGGTACATATTATTATTGTCTTCAAAAATAACCGAGGAGGCTGGATTCACCATCAATCATCACGACAAATGAAACGGCTCGCCGCCCGACTCAATCACTGGAACATTGGTCAAATGATGTGAGGAGCATTTATTGCTGTAAGTATTGTTACAAAGAAACAGGTTACTAAGCGCGGTACACCCATCCCACTAACCGGGTCAAAATTTTCCCTAACTGATGACATGGTGGTGTGTTAATAATATACTACTAACAAGCAATAATATCATAAAAAAACCGGCCAAGTGCGAGTCGGACTCGCGCACCGAGGGTTCCATACCATAAAAGAAGTAAAACATTCAAAGAATCACTTTTGTTCATAAATTTACGAGTATAATTTACATGTAGGTACTTTTGTTGGCAAACCGCAAACGTAACTTTGTTTTTGGCGGTTTATTGTTATTATCAAAAAAAGTATAATAGTTAGAGAGTTGGTTTTATTTTTCCTGTAAAATATACGTTTATTCCTATTGATCATAATTATTTTAGATTTTTTGATTGGTAAACTTCGGAGATAAGGGGGGGAACGGTATTTTTTTCGACAGTTTGCTCAATAACTCAAAAACTATTAGGCATAAAAATAAATAAAAATTTGTTTTAGAATACACAAGTAACGCCCTTTCATATGATACCCCACTCAATATTGTTATCTCATTTTGAAATTTTGACGACCCGGTTTTCCCCCCTTTTTAAATAAAAATAAAATAGATTTTCAATTTTTTATGATTGCAATGGCGGCGCGCCGCAATTACCTACAACTATTCCAAATTTCAGTTCGATAGCTTCGATAGTTACTGAAATAATCGAGTGTGACAGACGGACGGACGGACGGACGGACGGACGGACGGACGGAGAAAGTCTCACTATAAGGGTTCCATTTTTACCATTTTGGTATGGAACCCTAAAAATAAAGGTATAATATTCATGCACATAGGCTTATCATGACTACAGGCAATTATGAATTATGTCAAACTTTACCGTTACGTTCGGCATGTTTATAATATTCTGTTCGTTAGTTTGCTTCAGCCGACGCGACGGACGTCCACTGCTAGACAAAGGCCTCCTGCAAAATTTCCAGCCCTCACGGTCCTGCGCTGTCTGTATCCAGCGCCTTCCCGCGACTATTTTAATGTCGTCGGTCCATCTGGTTGGAGGCCTGCCCACATTGCGCTTTCCCGTGCGGGGTCGCCATTCGAACACTTTAGGTCCCCAACGAGCGTTGGTTCTACGAGCTATGTATCCGCGCATTGCAACTTCATAGCTTCGTGATACGTTGAGCTATGTCGATGACTGGTTCACCTCATTTCTGATAATTTGAACATTTCTAATATTGTGTGTATGTTTGAAATTAAAGACTGAACTAATTTGGCTGAAATTTGGAATGGATACATTATATTAAAGCTCGGATTTTTTTTTTATCCCAGCCCAAACTCTTGTACTATCTATCTATAGCTGAACTCTTACAAGAAGAAGGACAGTTCAAGCGCTTCACGGATGAAGTCGCGAAGAGCAGCTATGTGGAGTGAATAATTTATATCATAATCCCATTACGTGATTATTGTATTTTCAAGCACTTTGTGATTAAACTCACTATAATTATTGCCACAATCGCTTATAAACATCGCTCATAACCGATTCAATCGGATTATTTTAACACGCTTAAAAAGTAAAAACCTACCTATTGAATTTAATTGTTTTAATATCTGGGTGACCGAGCTTCGCTCGGTGGCCAATAGATGGCAGCAGTAGTCATATTTTTTATTTTTTTTTTACATTTTCTAAAAAGGAATCCTAGCTAAATCAATTTATCGGCCCCAAAACCCCCTGTATACTAAATTTCATGAAAATCGTTAAAGCCGTTTCCGAGATCCAGATTATATAGAAATATATATATACAAGAATTGCTCGTTTAAAGGTATAAAATAAGATAAAATAAGATAAGATAAGAATAACGTATTTCTTACACACTACAAACTAGCACTTGAAAGAAATTCACCTGCTAGTAAGTGACAATTACAGTCGAAGATGTTATGTGTTAGCCCTGACATTGGCTACCCAGAATCGCACCAGAGCGTTTTAGCCAAGTAGTCTAGGTCCCAGTCTTAGGTGTGCATAGACTCTGGCGACGTGTAGCCGGTTCGTAATGGAATGGCGCAGTTTGATAGTTTCAGACATAGTTGTTGTTCACAGTTCTGTGGTACCCCTACCAATTGCTATTGATTTTATAGTTACCTAGGTTCTATATTAATCGAGTGTGACAATTGTGGGAACAGCTGATAGACTGACAGACGAATTTTATATTTTCTAAATTGGCTCAGGTCTGGTTTGGTGGGAGGCTTTGGCTGAGGCTAGTTACCACCCTCCAGCAAAGACGCACCGCCAAGCGATTAAGCGTTCCGGTGCGATGCTGTGTAGAAACCGTTGGGGTGAGTTTACTTAACCCTTCCAAGGTAGTACGTTAACATCTTTGGTAGCATCATCAGGTGAGATCGTAGTCAAGTACTAACTTGTATAGTGTAAAAAAAAATTTACCACTTTGATAAGAAAAGAAACCCTAATTAATTATTAGTCGTAGTCGCAAAATGAACGATTTTAATTTTCAAAGTACTACTTAATCAGCAACCTGTCGAACACTTATTTCAAAACTGTAATATAGAGTGAAATTCAAAAAAATATGAGAAAGTGTCACATATGATCAATTTGTACCTCGAATTTTTTCTAAATTCCGTGAAAACAATAGATTTTCCGAAAGGAAAAGTAACCTATGTGTTAATCAAGGGTACATAGCCGAATTACTTCAGTAGTTTTTAGCGTGAAGGAGTAACAAACATACGCAGGAACCTAACTACTCTCACACCATTGTAATTGCCATCAAAGTGATAAGTTCGAGTATCCGGTAGTAAGGGTCAAAGCTTTACCAAAGTCATCGCCGCTTTGCCGTCAACGAAACACGAACTTATACACGATCTAAATGGAGTAAAATTTGAGATTGCCCCCGAGAACCGACCGTTAGTACGTTTGTTACTATCTGTTATCGCTGCAACTTCGCCTGAAGACGTTGTTGCTACTTGTAATGGCAGTTCGACTTACCTTAACTGTGTTACTTAAGCTGTAGTTCTGGTTGGTTCTGGTAAACACTTTTTTGATCATGAATACGCGTTTAAATTTGTTTCCATAGTTGATGCAATTGATTTAGAAAACTGGGGATAACAGAGTCGGGGAATGCAGCTACTCGTATTGTACCTAAGTTTCTATCACTCGCTAGCTCAAGGATCCAAAAATTCTCGCATAACACAAGGCTACTGTATAATTTGACGACCTCCGTGGCGCAGGGGACGCGCGCTCGGATTCGAGTGGGATATCGCGGGTTCGATTCCCGCCACGGCTGCCCACTTTGGAATTTTACAATTTCTAAATTGGCTCAGGTCTGGTCTGGTAGGAGGCTTCGGCCGTGGCTAGTTACCACCCTACCAGCAAAGACGTGCCCGCCAAGCGATTTAGCTTTCCGGTGCGACGCTGTGTAGAAACCGTTGGGGGTGACTTTACTTACCCCTTCGCAGTTAGTACGTTACCATCTTCGGTTGCATCATCACTTACCATCAGGTGAGATCGCAGTCAAGTACTAACTTGTATAGTGTAAAAAAATCTTATAATCTTCTTTCTTCTAATCTTATCTTTTTTGCTCTTATATATAAAATTCTTGTGCTAAGTTTTGTTACCAAACTCCTCCGAAAAGGCTCGACCGATTGTTATGAAATTTTCTGTGTATGTTCCGTAGGAGAGCTGGTCGTAAGCTATTTTTGTACCTATCCCTAATTGCAAAACAACGTTTGTCGTGTCATCTAGTATTAAATGTAAATAATGGTACATACTTGTAATTGGTACTAATTTGCAAACTAGCAATTAATCTCTCATTCATCGGAGTAAATCTGATGGAATTGATAATAATTAATTTATAATAATAAATTATAATTAAATTAATTTGTTTCCTAGTAAAATAAATAAATTATTCCGGACTAACATTTAATCTAGGATAAAAAGTGGAATAGTAGGTACCCATCATGATTTTCACCAGGTAATTTTTTGAGACTATACAAACAAAACATATTCCTATTTCGTATTTCGTTATGGGTATCGCAAACTTTAGTTTGGGAAAGTTACTTTTTGCCAATGTAAAACGCCTCTATTTCTTATTTTTTATGTATATTTAGTACCTCTGTCAAAGTAAACTATTAGTAAATTATTTATTATTACTTATTTTTTATGTATATTTAGTACCTCTGTCAAAGTAAACTATTTAGTAAACTATAGTTTGGGAAAGTTATTTTTTGCCAATGTAAAACGCCTCTATTTCTTATTTTTTATGTATATTTAGTACCTCTGTCAGAAACAGAGACCTCAAGTAATTATTTTACTTATTTATAAAGCTAGATTTTAGTATGATTATTATTCTTGTCAAAGTGAAAAGTGTAGCGCGAATTTCCATTTATTACCAGAAGGGGAGCTATTAACTGAAACGGAACGGAGGTGAAACGCGCAGAAAATACCAATCACTTTACAAAATATGACGTCATCAATTTATCACGCCATTTTCCATTACATACTTACCTATGCCGCGCTGTATTGTTGGGCGAGAAATTAATAAAAATAAAATAAATAAAAATAAAATGAAATGGGCGGGAAATTAGGTTCATTTTTAATTTCACTAGTCATTTATATAAATTATAAATTATATACTTAAATAAATTTTTGAAAAAAAAAAACAAATGAAATCGAGTACCCAAATAACGAAAAAGTTATGAGTAATTTAATAATCCTAATAAGACAGATATAGCTATATCGGATGTGATGTCACTATAACTCATGCCATAGTAACTCTATAGGTACAAATTTTCTTTTTGAAAATGGAGGTTTCACTTTTCAGACAAATTCTAACTTGTATAAATAACATAAATTAACAATGATTTAAACTGAAGTGATATTCATGTTTATGATGCATTAATCGTACATTTGTAGAGCAAGCGTCGCCATTTTGAGCGTACAAAGGTATAAAGCGGTAGTTGTTTCATTTCTCGCGCCACCATTTTGACAGATGACGGGTGAGACGTCAGTTGGAGCACAGAATACATAATAACCTCGCCAGTCACGGTTCCGTATTCTCAGCTGTGACGCCATCTTGTAATTGTGAAATTATGAATGGGAATGTTGCTTTTCTGAAAATTCATGAAACATGTCCAAACCTACCTAAAGTAGAACAGGCTCTCGCTTCTTTTCCAAATTTTTTCATAATGAATGATGGAATGATGAGACGAGTAAGACGGACATCTGCTATTTAGTACCTACCCACATCATAATATGCAATGTGTCCCATAATATTGCATAGCTATATTATCGTATTGCTATACAACGACATACTGCACTGCACTCATCACCCTAAGATTCACTTAAGATTCTTAAGTCATTTGGCCCAGTATAATCATGTCGGTGTACAGTACTTTTTAAACCTAAACAAAACAAACTGACAATCGCAAGAAGAGTAATTTCTCCGATTATTGAAATTTAAAAATTAAAAGGTACTTAACTGAGATTTTGAAAAATGATTTTTAAGCGCCTAATGTTTTATTGTACACTGTACAGTTGAAGTGTACATTTCAGAAACAAGAGCCGCTTGCAGCGTTCACGCTAATGTAAATACAAAGCGGATTTCATTTCAGGCGCCACCATGATAAATGTCGTCAGCTGACAGGCGCGAGGCGTCAGCCGTTCCTCTGTTCTCACCTGTGAAGCCATCATGTAATTCCGTTTCGTTGTTTCCGAAAAATTATGTTTGTTTGAGCCGTGTAGAGCCAAGCACGGATTTGAATGGGATCCATGTTTTACATTGATACAGGAATGGATATGATTTGATTTGAGAGGATTTTGGATTCATAGATTTATCGGATTAAATTACGACGGACGTTGGGGACCCAAAGTGCTGGAATGGCGACCCCGCACGGGAAAGCGCAGTGTTGGCAGACCTCCGACCAGATGGACTGACGACATTAAGAGAGTCGCGCATGACCGTGCGGGCTGGAAATCATTACAGGAGGCCTTTGTCCAGCAGTGGACGTCCGTCGGCTGAAACGATTACATTACACCTTACCTTACATATCACTTTTGTTTCTGCAAATGCTTATGTTTCGAAAACTGAAGAACATGACATGGAATGGTTGGACAGCCTTGTCGGAAAACAAATTTTTCAAAAGGAAACATGTCTGTTAAGGAAACTACGACATTGTTTGTAGCACTCAGTATTAGAAAGTACAATGCATTTCAAATTAGAATAGGACTGTCATTGTGTTTGCATCTCTCTTACACCCATCAGTCTCTGTTGTGTGTGAGCGGGAAACGAATAGAATGTCAGTCCTATTCTTATTTGAAACGAGTATTAACCACAAAGTACCTATGTCTAGCTGCACCGTATTGATGGCGACAAGTGAAATACATTTGCGAATATACTTTGACTGAATTATTGCACCGCAGTAATTGTATACAACGTTAGTGAAAAACATGGATACTTTCTTGCAGAATTTATTTGTTGACATCTATTTACGACTGTGTATGTAGATAGTTTTGAAGGCAGTAGTCCTGGAGATTACACGCATTGTGAGGCCGTTCCTTGCAAGTCCTGCTGCCGATGGGATGCCAATTTTCGTAATGTTTTAGAACATTGTTTAAAATGGTGCTGAGATTCTTGAGCTAAGAGAGGCATTAGTAGATCGCGTTAACTTGAGTTTAAAAGAAGTGTCTGAGTGGGGTGACGCTAATCTCGTCAAGTTTAACGCTACCAAAACACAAGCGTGTTTATTCACCGCAAAAAAGAGCCCCTTCACCTTGGCTCCCACTTTTCAAAGTGTATCCGTTCCGATCGGCGATCACATCGATCTCTTGGGTATTTAACATCTCCCCCAATCTCAATTTTGGAAAATGCATCGAAGA
The DNA here is from genome assembly GCA_963855885.1 of Coenonympha glycerion. NCBI lineage: Eukaryota > Metazoa > Arthropoda > Insecta > Lepidoptera > Nymphalidae > Coenonympha > Coenonympha glycerion. The sequence continues at coordinate 18,239,904 of OY979630.1, read as the reverse complement.
CACTGCATGAGGCTCAGGTTCGTTCGGACATGGAGTACTGCAGTCACCTCTGGGATGGATCTGCGAAATATCAGCTCGATGCATTGGACTCGGTTGATCGCCGCGCACGCAGAATAATCGGCAAGGAATCGCTAACACGGGCAAAATTGCTCAGTTTAGAACCCCGACGCAAGGTTGCCTGTTTAGCGGTTTTTTACAGGATATACTTTGAAGAGTGTGCTCAAGAACTCCACAATCTAGTACCTTCTTCACCTTTCTACCATAGAACCGCAAGACGCCGGGAGAAGTGGCATCCTTATGTGGTTGATGTCCAGCAAGCTCGAACGAAACGATTTTCTTCCACCTTTCTGATACGTATCGCTAAGGTGTGGAACACCCTTCCAGCTTCTGTGTTCCCAGCCAAGTACAACCTGGGTGCCTTCAAGAGAAGAGTGAATAGGCATTTTCTAGGCAAGCGCGCTCCATCCTAGACCTCATCATTTCTGTCCATCAGATATGATTGTAGTCAAGTGCAAGCAATAAAAGATAGATTGCGGCAGAGCAAGCGCTTCACCAATCCACTGGTGCTAACTACTTTATATAGTGCATATGTCCGAAGTAAGTTAGAGTACAACTCGGTCGTCTGGAGTCCACTCAGTGCTAGTCATATACTTACTTGCCATTGAAAGGGTCCAGCGAAAATTCGCGCGTGGTTTATATAAAAAAATGTACGGCTATTATCCATACTTGTACCCTTCCATGTTTGTCTCGGGTATGGTGGGTCTAGACACTCTGGAGTTAAGGCGAAAGAGAGCTATTCTCATCCATTACTACCTACTACTGACCAACAAGGTGGATAATCCGGACACACTGTCGCGGTTTGGGTTGGCGGTGCGAGCGCCGGATTAGATGTTCCGACCGTGTCGCAAGCGGCCTGGCCTATTCGCGCTCGAGTCGTTCCGTACGCAGTATGCGGAAACAACATTTCGCGCACTTTATATTTTTAATGAACTAATTGCTCAGCACCAGAGCCTAGATCTGTTTAATATAAGTTTGTATAACTTTATTTCATTTCTAAAAAATAACGAATTGTAATTAGGTATGTAATCAACGATTGTACTCAGACTCTGACTTGCTAAACGTTTTGGCGCAAGCTGTAAGTTTGGCAAGGATATTATGTAATAAATATATAAATAAAAATACTAATGAAAAAATTACAATAAATGAGAAAGTATTGTAATAATAAGTAACTGAATTGTACTACAACATTATTAAATCTTTCAAGTGGAAGTATAAAACTCTTACGCAAGATTTAACTGCAACATATTAATAATGCACTCATAGCACATAGTAAAAGAGTTCGTAAAGCTTCCTTAATTATTTTAAACATATATTTAATGGAAAAATTCAAAATTATCTCAATTATAAAGCGTTTTAATGACATAGTAGGTAAATTGAAAGTGCGCCAACAATTAAGTAAAGGCGAATAACTTGTATTTGACCGTTCGCGGGGTAAGAATGAATTATAAGGTACCTTCGTCAAGACGTCAAGATACACCATTAAGTACTGAATTAACAAGAGGTGTAATGCAATTTCAACAAAAATATTTTACGTTCATGTGAGCGTCTGCTTTCGGCCGTTTATTCGAAACGAGTCGATTAATTTGTAAAAAATCTGCACTATTGCAATAACCCTACTGACTTTTCGGAGTTATTATACACTGTGTAACAAAAACCCTGTGGTTCCTTTGAGCTGCGTAAGTAGAATCGATATTCAAACATAAAAAATCAACTAATTTGGAAAAACTAATGAATTAAAATATTCAAATTAAATATTAAATTATAATAATTTGTAATATAAAAATGATTTCTGACCCCTGCAAACTCTAGGGCGACAAGAAATAGAGCGACCGTTGGAAAGTAAAATGCGCGAGCTACTGGTCACTCTGCAGGCGGCACTTTGTAAATACAAAGGAAAGTAGAAGGCGCGGCGGCACGCTTTGACTGGCTCAAAAGATGCCGCGCCGCATCGCCCCTTTGAATTTGGAGGTACTATCAGATGTATGAAACATTTTTTATGTGTCTATTTTATTAGCTATTTTGACTATGAGCCATAACATGAATCAGTACATGATTTTTTAAATACGATTTTCATTAATGATACACCTACATGATCATGTATAGGTACCCAAAAGAGCCAACAGGGTTTTTGTTACACATTGTACCTATTCTAAGTGTATACACTTTTTTAAGTTAAAGAATATAATGAAGTCTGTTGACTGAAGTTGTCTGAAGTGGCTGTTGGTAAACATAATTTATGTGCCTTTGTGTTGACGAATGCGACACCTATTATAGACAGTTGCTACTATTAAAGCGCAGAGGTATGCTTCTGTATTCGCTCCAGTAAACTAACTACTTAGCAAGAAACAACGTCTCCCGGTGCCGGGAATTATGCGCCGGGTTTCAGCTATTTAAATTAATGGCAGATGAATTACTCACTTTGGCGTTCGCCTAAGTTTCGGTGTAAATACTACTGAGGTAGGTTACATTTTCCCTAACTGTTGGGATATCATCCGTGGGAGGCTTCGGCGTGGATACTTATCAAACTATCGAAAATATTTTCAAGTCTAAAACTTTCACCAAAGTCACCACAGAAACTAGTTATTAGTACTTAAGGGGCCTGTGAACTACGATGTCTCCGTTAATGCAAAATACCATTCATTTGTAATTCGTGAATATTTCGATCATGTTGTGGTGTTATTCGGATTCATATAGTAATAATCTATGCTCCCGGCCATATTTGGTTCGGAAATATTTCTTTAAAATAAAATAATAATCAATTTTGATCAAAATTTTTATAACTTTGGTCGAGTACCGTAATACCAAAAATTATGAATGAAAACTTTTAAACTTTCTTTATTAACTGGTGTTTTTCTTTAGCTGGACAATAAAAACTGTGCTCCTGAACTAATGCGACGTGAGATAGTGTTGCTTTTATTACAAAACAAATAAGCACATAAAATAAATAATTAAAAAAATCAAAAAACCCGACTGCAAAAATGTCCTATTAATTTTCTCTATGTTAATTTATAATTTGCGAAAATAGGTCCCGCCTGCTTTATTTTTAAATTGAATGCGAAAATTTAACTAAAGCTTTCAGCTCATAATGTTGTTTGTTAAAATGAAGTAAAAATTGCATCGTTTTAAGTTCATTATAATTTTGTTTTCGTTGTCCGCCTTGTTTCAGTCTTTTAAGTTATTGCATTTTAGTTGACATTTTTGCAGTCGGGTTTTTTGATTATTTTTTAATTATTTATTTTATTTCAGGCTTTTTAGTTGCCACACTTTACGAGCGAAACCCTAAGCACTTTTATCTACACAATGTCAAAGACGTAAAGTGGGTATATTTGGTTATATATTATTAGATTAAATCTGATCGACAAAGTGGAGCGCGTTTTATCAGCGCCATCTAGGGCGAGTAGCGAAAGTACAGATGTTAAATAATTGTTTAATGATTATATTAAATTATGTTTTCGATTTATGCTATGATATACCAAGTAAAAATGCACAATATAAAGTACGACACACATTTGGTCAATACAAGATTAACGCTATCAAAAACTAATAAATATTACCATTTTGAGCGCATTGATCGACTGTTTATAATTCCAAATTAATTTGAAACATAAGACTTATATATATTTTTGTAATCTCCTTGTAATTCCCTTCATTTTGATACCCCACTCGATAGGTTTGGTTATAAATATTTTGTAAATGACTGACAATTTTAGGCCCAAAATCCGCCATTTTGCTTTTTATTTTCAAAAACCTATCTAAGAACACTTGGGTTAATGAGACGAATCTAACGATACCATTAACGTCAAAATCTGTCCAGCCGTTTGGAAGATACGTGGTCATAAATAAATTTACATGCATACATACAAGATACGCGCGAAAAACATAACCCTTCTTGCAGTCGGGTAAAAACATGTCCTCTTTGACATAAAAATAAGCAAAACTAAATTCGTTTACAATTTCGTTTAACAACAGTATTTCGGAACCAGATATGGGCAGGAGCATAGATTATTACTATACGCACCGAATAACACCACAACATGATCGAAATATATACGAATTACAAATGATTCTGGTATTACGTTTGTATGGGAGACATGGTAGTTCACAGGACTCTTAACAATACAGGCTAAGTGTTTGCCGCCCTTTGACATATCAAGCCGTCAGCCTCCTGCATTCACGTAAGTGGCCACTATTTATTCACAAAGGTTTTAGCACGTGGAAATGTACCTACTTAGCCATAAGTAAATAATTACACCCTAATACCGCTACGCCGTAGCAGCGTCTTGGAAGTTATATACTGCGAGTAAGTTCCTCCATCATAATTAAGTATTCTTCTAACATAAAAATTAAGCGCTTAGTCTTGATTTCGTGCTATAACTTCAAAACATGACCAAGTTTGATATAAGTAATTTATTTCTATCTAGATCTTAAAATTGATGTACTTATCACAAATGGTTACTTTTCAAATGTTCAAGGAAACTGCAGCAATTCTCAATCTCAGTTCTCAATACCGTAAAATTTTATAACGTCGAACCATAATCTGATCTTACTCTAGTTATTTTTATATTTATCCTATGTTTTACTCACGACAGTCATCAGCTGCAGTTTCATGGTCAATTTAAGGATCTTGTGTTGACATACCCACTATGTACTCGTATGTTGTCATAGTGCTTGACTTCGAAGGAACCAAATATTTGGAAAGATCGGGTTTCTTCACTTATGGAATTACCGCACGGAAAGTGCCACTTTCTACTTTTCTTATTTTTGAGCGTAACGAATACAGATTTTTCCATTTATCTCTTACTCAGCTTGTCGCTGCTCTTATTTGCCAGTAACGCAAAGCGTGAACGAAAAAAGAGAGGCGTTTTATGAAGCCTCGGTACTTGTAATATATTCTAAAATCTCGTCGCGCGTACGTGATGTCTGCAAATTGAACTCATCCGTGCTCACTGCTCTGTTGAGATGCTTCCGACATAATTGTTGCCAGATTATCAAGGATATTTTAACGTTAAAAAAACGACAAAGCTTAGATAGAAAAACTGCTCTTATTTCGGCTAATGATTCTTCATAATATTCTAGGTGTCACTGTCACCGAAAAATCAGTATTATGGATCCTCTATACAGAGCTTGCATAGAAGGGTACGAGAGTCGAGACATGGTTTATGGAGTTCGTACAAGTCGTTGGGAAGGTGATTCTAATCCCGATAATGTAAATTTGTTAATACAAATGCCCTGATGCTCAAATTCAGGGTTGTATCCGTCCAACGCAAATCATAATATCTTGGCTTCTCTGCTATACTCCTCGAAGTCTTCGGTGACCTAGAAAGCCTGCTAAGCTTCTGGAGGGATCTGGGTTGGCTTATTTGTTCCAACATGGGATATACGGATAGATACGGATTTATAAAACACGATTATAACTTACGTGTCAAATAATAGTGGACATAATATAATAACGCCATACCTGCTACTAGTTTCCTGGCAAAAACAAACAAACTCTTAAACTACGTCAGTTCTCTTACATTTCTTAACGGTTGTTTACTGTAAGTACCAGTTTTATTAAAACTAAGTAATGGAATGTAAGAAAGAGCTCCCGTTTTGCACTCTGCATGCGGCTCTGGCGGAATAACTAATGTGCATACATTTAGACTGGCTGAAAAGCAGTTCTCCTGGACGAGGGAAGCTTTATTTTTTGTTAACATTTGCCAAAATATGTGACCATGGGGGCTGAATAACGTAGATGACAGTGTATATAGACGTAGTTAGTACCTAGTTTAAAGCGCCGCGTCACATACGGAAAATTTTAACGTACTTAGCTTTTTGTAACTCCAAAAATATATAAGTACCTATAGTGCCTACGTGAGTAGAAAAGTGAATGTAAAGTAGAAAATTGACAAACTACGCAGTAAAACAGCAAATTACGATTATCTTCAAAATGTATGACATATCAACATACTCGTACATCCCAAATTATTGGGTCTAGAGACTCCAAAGGCACATAGGCACATAATATGAGGTTTAGGAGTGCATTATAAGAAAGGAAAACACAAATTCCACCCACTAATGGGGTGAAACGGGGTTCCAAACTTTGTACTGAGGAATACCATCACGCTACAACTACTAAACCAATTTAGCTGAAATTCAGAATAGACATAGGTTATATTCTGCATTATCACATAAACTAATTTTTATCCCGAAAAACTCATGGTTCCCACGGGATCTGCAAAAAAATCGAAATCACGCTGGCGAAGCCGCGGTTGTCTGCTACTATCTCATAAAAATAGCGAATAGTCGTGTTACAACCACAGTGATTTTACGCTTGCAAAATAAAATTTCATACGTGTGTATTGAAAATTCAAGGAACTCGAGCAACTAATCTTACGATCCCGTTTGGGAGAAGACGCTATGTCAAATCGTAGACGTGTCGCTTGTTGGCAAACCAATGTAGTGAGTAGCTACTGTAGCTCCTTAAATGTAGCTCGCGAGAAAACCTTCAGTGCAAGAATTTCTATCTGATTCTATTTTTGGCTTTCTAACAAAAGTCGTTTCTCAGAAGCGACTCTTTTAATAAAGTAAAAACGTCTCTACATTTCGTTTTCCGTTTGCTCTGGTTTATAATTTAATTTCAAAAAATGTTTACGTCGTCCTGGGTAGTCATAATACTCGATGAAATTGGTATTGGCTAAGCACAAATTATAGAAAACCTAACCTAAGTACCTCGGTGGAAGGAATTAAGTCCCAAAACTTTACCTTTAGTGTTCACATTTCTTTAATAATAATTATCTTTCTTTTAAAACACTAAATTAAATGTAAACACAGAACATTAAAATCTTATCGAAATTAAGTCAACAGCTGGAGTCAAATTCGTGGAGCTCACAGATTGCAAGAAGTCTTGTTAATTTTTAATTTGTTTTTAACGTGAACCCTAAACCGTAACTTCGTTGAGTGCCATACTATTCTGTAAGTAGGGAAGCTTGCAGCGATGTTTCATATTCATCTTGATTTTGCTCTGACAATTTCTTAAGCCCCCGGTTTGTTCTGTTTTGCCTGCATACTAACAATTACAAATTCTTTTTATGTTTTTTTTCCTGTAAGAGGAAAATCTCATGAATGACATTTGACATGCCCGACTTCATTGGGAGAGGTGGTATCCTACCCAGCAACCTACGGACTAAAAACCTCCTATTAGTACTAATGTGGTATTTTGGCCTATGTTCTCTGGCCAACCTCCACGGAACCGCACGAAGGATTATATCAGCAAGGAGATACAAGCAATTGTAGGTACAACTTTTACAACATAATCAAATCAAATCAAATCACGACAATGTATCAGAATCGATTATTCATCTTCTGATGGATTGTCCTCAGCATGGCGCCGCTCGGGAAGACCTACAGCAACAACTGCAGATGAGACTGTGCAGGGGGTCCGTGCCCACCATTCTGGGCGGGGCCTCTGGACGAGATGCACTCATCAAATACGCGACCAGAATAGCTAAAATTGCTATTGAGAGGAACAGAACAATCGGTATAGATACGTAGTGTATCTTGTATTATAAGAATACACAGAATCACTCGTATAAAAATCGAATTGTTCTGTCCCTCACAAAAGCCAGAATATTCGGCTGTTCTGTGTACTTCAGGCTTTGCGTCATGTTCGACATTTTAAATTGAAAATAATAATGTATAGTAATGTACAGCCATAATAATATTAGATAGACAAATTCCCTCTCTATGAAAGGGGACAATAAAAAAAAAAAAAAAAAAAAATCAAATCAAATCAAATCAAAATATCTTTAGTTCACATAAGCCTAACATACAGGCTCTTGCGAACGTCGGTATGACATTTCTTGCATAATAATGGTGATAACTACAAGTCAACTTAAAACTAAGTTTACGAGGGTTCCAAACGCGCCCTGCCGCTGAGAAGAAATAAGTAAATGCATAAATGTCTGTTATTCGATCACGTGACAAATAGGGGGGGAGGGGGGGAGAACAACTAAGTCAATTAGGGGGAAAAATATGGGAACAATTATTATTATTGCTCCTCTTCTTTTTTTTGACATAAAACTGACAATAAGATAGAGATGAATTCAAAATTTCAAGTTCCCAAAACTTTAAGGTACAGAATTGGTCTATATACGTCGTGGGGACTGCATATTTCATTGCAGCGTCCACCCGATGCTTGATTTACTTTGAGCCGGTTTCAGCCCCGGGTTAAATATTAAAGTCAAGGACAAGGAAGGATAAGATTAAATATTAAAGTCCACTATTCTATAGTTTTCAAATGAATCCATTAAAGATTTTGAATATTCGAAATCGGCGCAAGTAGACATCAGGGGTTGAATTTTCGAAAGTCCTTTCTTAGCACAGGCATATATGCGTTTTGTTAAGTATCCATCCAAAATTCCACCAAAACTTTAGCACATTCGTCTAATGGATTTAGGTGAACATTGATCGATCAGTCAGTTAGTCAGTTACATTTTCCTTTTAATGTATACAGATATTACCGCCATAAACCTTTGCAAACTACTTTATTATAATAATATGTACTGTTTTATATATTTTTAATAGAGTCGTAATAATAATAATATAACAAGTACTCTGTTTTGAGAGAAAATAAACGAAAAAAGATCGAAAAAGTAATCCCAAAAAACATTCTTAGTATTTAATTTTTAACCGACTTCAAAAAAAGGAGGAGGTTCTCAATTCGTCGGAATCTTTTTTTTTTTTTATCTATGTATGTTCACCGATTATTCGAAGACGCGTGGACCGATTCGAAAAATTATTTTTTGTTTAAAAGGGTATAGTTTCCAGATGGTCTCATTTTAATCAGGTCAGGATCTGATGATGGGATCCTGGAGAAATCGAGGGAACTCTTCAAATTTTATATGGACACTTGAAACTATTTGGGTATTATTTGAAAGAGTAATATTTTCCAAGTTGTCCTATGGTCATCAGGTCAGGATCTGATCATGGGATCGTGGTGAAATCGAGGGAACTCTTCAAATTTTGCTAGTATACTTGAAGCGAGTTGGGTATTTTTATAGTTACTGGTGCATTTGCTAGCATTTGAAGTTGGTTTTTTGGAAAGCATTTCCCATTTTTATGATTAAAATAAACATCGTAGATACTTCTATGTCATATGTGAAAAAAGCATTTGATGTTATATACGGAGTCACTGAGGTGTTTTCCGTTTCGATATCTCAATTCGCAGTAATTGTCAATCGATTTGATACTCCATCTCGACACGTGTAAATCGGGGATATAGTTATAACCATTCAATACTGCGTCGACAGGAGTGGCTGTGGAAATGACTAATGTAGGCATACAAAGTTACGTAATTATGATACTCGTCTGTCTGTTTCTGAGTACGACTCTTATAAAACTGTGATGATAGTGTTGCGATAGCGATAGATTTGTACTGCCAACGTAATGATCACATTGGAACATGGCATGCTCAGCCGTAGACCACTAACCCCCTTTCGCACACGGCTCGAAAGCGTAGACGTATCGTAAGCGTATCGTTATGACGCTATGATACCCTTCGTATTGTAGCGTCATAACGATACGCTTACGATGTCAAGGAGGTTTAGTACGCGGCTAATAACGGCAGTTAGTGCGCAGGCACACCCTACGCGGCGCCCTCATATGCCGCTCCGCGAAATGCTTTACGTATTCGTAGGTATGCTACGAAACATTCCTACGAGTTTGTTCGTAGCACTTGCCTCATCTTACGCTGTGCAGTCCAAGGAACAAAGATACGCGGCTTAGAAAACTCTTGAGATAAATATTTTGGCAACAAGGATTTGAGCAAGAAATATACTTAAAAATCGGTAAAGTAGTCTGCAGACTTGAATTCAAGTACTTTGAGATTTGTTTCTTGATTTCAATAAATTTAAATCGGATTACTATAACCAACTAGGCAATGTCGACAAAATGTTTCCGACAATCAGACCTTTAATAATAGAAGATGATTTATCTCCTATTCACCTAGTACTTGATGGCTGATCTATTACTTCAGTACATCCTTTACATGTGCGCAGCGCGGTGAACTTATGACGAAATTCTCTTTGAATTTGAGTGCCTTGAGTTTGACGAATAACTTTGAGCGTGTAATTACTTACCGCGGTTTGGTTTACCTCTAAGCATTTTAGCTTAGTTAGGACGATCTCGTATCCATAATGGAGGGGGACTGGAGTATGTATCCTAGGTATCTTTTGGTATTGTAAATCTCTGATTTAAGAGGTTTGCAATTTCAGTTCAATAATTAATTGCTAGTAAATGTGCTTGCTCCTTAAACTCTCCATAAACTTCTCATAGGTGTGAGAGGTTTGTTTGTCCGTCTAGGCCATTGCCATACTATTCTCGGGTCACGTATTTAAAGTGTGTTTCCATCTGTAACGCCACAATTTCCGAACATTCTGTTATTTTATGCAGTGAATCTAAAATGAGATAAAGGAGGATAATTTCAGCAAAGTTTTTATTGAAAATATGTATAGATACCATTGCCATAAAAAAATGAATTTGGGGACACTTCCTACAAGTGCCAGCAAGTTAAGCCTACATGTATTATGGAAAAATAAACATTTTGATTTAATCGGCTTTTATAGAATACTGCCCAACGCCAATATTATAATATTATTTTAGTCCAACACGCCTCTTGGTAACTTTAGGGAATTTAATAAGATAGGATGTCACCAAACTTTTTGATTAATGTCCCTTATTGATCGGGCACCCGAGCAATTTTGTGCTGAAAATTAATACAGACATTAATATTAATAATGTAAAATTGTTATTATAGGAACCTTATGGTGGACATAATAATATTGGAAATTGTAATTATACAGTGATACACATTTAAGTACTGACTAATATAATATTGAGAAGTAGCCCTTTTACCATAAACCAGAATTTCCCGACAAAACTGTAATTTTTTCTTAAAGTTGTCAAAATCTTTATTAGCATAATCTAACAGTTTGATGATCTTAGTAAGTACATACTAGTCATTTACTTTTAACATTGTGACAATAATTGATAAATAATAAAACTAAATATCTAAGCTTTTCGCTGTTGACCGCTATCTGAAATTACAACCGACATTAAATAATAAAGTTTTTCTTATTAGTTTGTGGATACGACATTCCACGTGACAGTAATTGCGCGCAAGGTCTGTAGCCAAAGACACCTATACTATAGACCCGGCGGACCGCGCGAAAAAATGTCGCCAGTTTATGGGAGCAAAACCCCCTCCGGCGTCAGTAGTAACTAGTAAGCTGTAAGCCTACGCAGTATTTCGCAGGAGTTTCGACACATGGTTCTACAATTTCTTGTATGAAGAAGGTTTACGTAAAATGTTCGGATGGGCTCATCTTGATGTTATTATCATAGGTAGCAGCCCTAGAAATGTGCTCAGTGTGCACAATACGTAAGATAATAAGTGTCTCCATTAGAACAGGCTTATATTAAGTGGGATACGGGAGTTTAGGAGCTTAGCAATCTTGACCTCGTTTGTGTGGATTGTGTTACCCTACAGAAGGGAAAGGGAAGCGGCGAAACAAAGTTGATTTTAGGCGTCAGGCGTTTCCTTCATTACCGGCCTAAAACTAGCGGGTTAAAAAATATAAAGAAATTTCTCGATAGAAAGTTTTCCAAAACTTTACTTTTCATTATATCGGAAATAAATAAATATCACCGTATTAATTCAATACAATATAAGCAAATCACAATATTCCGAACAATGAGTTAACTAGAATTGTAACGAAAATATCATTCCAGTGATTTCATGATAACTTTTGAAAACTTTACAAATATTAATGAACGTGGGTGGTAATATTTTGAGATTGATATTACAATATGTAGGTAATAAAATTACGTACTAATATTATCATTTACTAACCAAAAATTGTCTAAACTCAATTTAAAATTCATAGGACTCTAATTAGATTTGTAGACTTCCATAGATAGGTATACGAAACATATAATATTACTTTAAATTACTAAATTCAGTGACATGGTTAGTCCTGTACCTATGCAAAAATATAGATTTTAAATCCTGTAAAGAATTTTAAGTGTTTTCAAACAGACAGAGTCAAAACTTGTTGGATGTTAAAATTAAAAAACAACTGAATGATTTTACTAACAATAACACGTCGTACATATAATGTAGGGAAACAAAGACAAAATTCGATACAACACAATGCAACAAAAGGACACAAGTTACAACAATGCAACAACGCGACACTAAAACAACACTCGTTGTCGAGTGTTTCTATAATTGATGATTAAACGAACTTACCTTAAGTGAAGTTCTATCATAATTTTGTGAATTCCTGTATGAAGATATTAACATGAACACTTATTAGGTATTTACGCCAAGTGATAGCCATTCAGACACTAAAGTTGAGAGAAAAAATAAAAAATTTCAACATTTTTCATTACGATATCTCACGCTAGCAACACTGTGTCTGTCCTTTCATTTAGTTCAGAGTAATTTTTATAAGAGTGCCTTTGTGCTTCGATAAGCTCGTCTTGGTAGGAGCACTACAGAGCACCCAAATATGTATCATATACCTAATATATACATAACTACACAATATTATACATAACCACACAATATTATATATGTAAATATAATAATATATATATATATGTGGGTTATGTTGTCTTCAATAAATATTTTTTATTATTGTAATATGTACATTTTTTATTTACAAATTCATACATGGGTTTTTCCACAAAACAGGGGCGGGAGGGTGTTAATATCTTCATACAGGAATTCACAAAATTATGATAGAACTTCACTTAAGGTAAGTTCGTTTAATCATCAATTTTGATTCATTCCTGTATTCGATATTAACATGAACACTTATTAGGTAGATGTTTAGAGCCATGACATTTGTAAATAAGAAATGCTTTTAAATTAATAGAATAATAAGCATAATCGCTTAATATTGAGCAAAAAAATAAAAATAACAACTTAAGTTGATATTCAAAGCAAATTAATAATTAATGGCATAATTTTGTAGAAATATTAAAACTGTAATAGATAGTAAATCAATATTATTAGTATAATATATTAATAATAATATATGTACAAAAACATATATTTTTATATGTGCGAATACCAAGGGTATATATATTAAGACTATATTCTAGCAGTACTGCTCGTATGTAGTCTTGACGATTAAAAGAGGTTTTAAACCTCTTTCAACAAGCTTGAAAATATTTGTATCAGTTAAAACTTTTAAATGCAACACTTGATTAATCGTAATAAATTGAGCTGTTAATATGCAACCATGAAAAAATATATTTTAAACAGTAAATTGATCACGAATATATTTTTATAAACTTGAGTAGAATAAATATTACCGAGACATATTATTTTTGGAAAGAAAAAAAAATAAGATCAATTTATTAATATATAAGATTAATAAATCTATGGGTTGCAGAGAACTAGTTCGTAAATTTTTGTTCATCTTGACTTCACTTTACGAAAATACAGGAGTAGGCATTAGTATTTTCGTAAAGTGTTGTTTAATTTTATTCATAGCTTTTTAGAGTTATTTCTATTAAATGAGTTAACAATGATATTTTTATTTAATTTCCATAATAATATTGTTATTTGGGTTTTGGTGTAGGTACAGCTGTAATAAGGTCATTAAGATTTAAAGTGACCTTAAATTATATTTTTAACTGAATAGGGTGAAGTAAGAATATTCTCAAGAGATTTTGAAAAAAGCCATAGAGAAATCATCTTATAAGCCTATTTTAAAGTTGATTCTGAGACAAAGGCTGATGAAGTAACTGTATCTACTGTTTATTCCTGAGTTCTAATAAAGTGATAACAATAGAAACTTAAGATAGTCTGAAAAAAGCATGTTTTCTAATATTGTCAGACAGTAAACATCTTATACAATATAGTATGTAAAACCGTGTTGAGTTTCTCATTTCACATAATATTAAAATTTTAACTGAAGGCATAATTGTTATTCTTATTCATGTTATAATAATGTTGTTTAATATCATTAATTGTTATTTTAACAGTCACCCCAACACTACTATCGCTGTTGTACTGGTTAGTTGTAAACAAAAAACCACATATATAATTGGAATACAAATATTAGACAATACTTTGTAAGTTCTTCAGTTTCTGCATCAAGACCATTTTTTAATTTAGCAGTCTTTCAGTTTAAAAATGTGATCTGATTTTTCCAAGTTGATAATCGCAAAAATCAACGAGCAAATATAACATGTAAATAGGTAGAAATGTTTGCAATTATTACCTAATATAGAGACGATAATCTTATTAACTCACCCTCATATGGATGTCGTCGTGATGATCACATCCTTTTATGCAGTGTCCTCAACATAGATGCTTTGCAATTATTTTTTGCAATTATTAATACAAAGGCGATAGTCCTCAGGTTTTTCACCTACCAACTACCCTCAATGTATGTTGTCGTGAAGGTCACACCCTCTTAATGAAGTGTACCCATCACCGAAGAATGCATCTTGATTAATCTCCTCTTGCAGTAATTAAAACAAAGGCGATAGTCCTTCCAACTACCCTCAATGTATACTGCTGTGAACGTAACACCCTCTAAGAGGTGTACCCAACACTGGAGCAATATGGATTTTCTGAACCAATAATAACAATTCCGTAGATTTCACAATTCGTTTTGACGATGAATCCGCTTATTTTGAATATTTCTTTTCGGATACTTTGATTTCCGCAAGAAATACTTATAATCACTCACTTTTTTATACGAGTTTAATAATGTTGTGTTGAACGGCCGAGCACTAGAACGCTAATGAAAGGACAGACACAGTGTTGCTAGCGTGAGATATCGTAATGAAAAATGTTGAAATTTTTTATTTTTTCTCTCAACTTTAGTGTCTGAATGGCTATCACTTGGCGTAAATACCTAATAAGTGTTCATGTTAATATCGAATACAGGAATGAATCAAAATTACGCCGGAAATCGATACATTTCTTGTCGCAAGAACAATGCAATGTATGCGATGAAATACCAAGAATATTCTCAGCGTATTTGAAAAAATAAACCCGCCAAGTGCGAGTCAAATTCACGCACCGAGAGTTCCATACAAAAAAAGGTAAACGTTATAATCACTTATATTTATATGTACAAGTTGGTACTTTTGATAACGAACCGCAAACATTACTTTATTTTAGATATTTATTATTAATTTCAAAAGTATAGGTACCTACTATAGTATTTGCGCTATAGCATGGTGCGGGTGACAGCTGTCATTCGCACAGTACATTCTCAGTCTGTCTCACTGTCTTTCCCTATTGCTATTTTCATGTCATCTGTCACCCGCACCATGCTGCAGTGAAAATACTATAATTAAATTGTAATTAAAGAGTTGATTTTATTTTTCCTGTACAATGGATCAGAATTATTTTAGATTTTTTAATCGATAAACTTCACAAATAAGGGGAAGGTGTGGAACGATTTATTTTTCGACACTGCTCAATAAATCAAAAACTATGATGCATAAAATTAAAGAAAAATCAGTTTTTCATTATAGTTGCTGAAATAATCGAGGGTGATTAATGGAGGGACGGACGGAGAAAGTCTCACCATAAGGGTTCCATTTTTACTATTTTGGTACGGAACCCTAAAAACACAAAGAGCACACTCGATCTAATACGACACATTATTACACCTAACCTTTTCCTTTACCATCAAGCAAGTTAGTTTCCACAAACCACTGTGAAGTGTGTGAAGCCTGATCTCCGATCACCAGGCTACACTGCACAGCACTGCGAATCAGCAGCAACTGGTATCCATTGCTAATAAGCGCCACGTCTCATCAATCACGCCATTGACGGATGACGTGGAAACGCATTTTAAGCGGGATTTTTCGCCACGTCATTTATTACCGTGAGCCAATATTTCCCAATCTTTGAAACCCTCGCAACCAATTTTGGAATTTCTCAGCGGCAGGGCGCGTTTGGAACCCTCGTAAACTTAGTTTTAAGTCGACTTGTAGGTATCACCATTATTATGCAAGAAATGTCATACCGACGTTCACAAGAGCCTGTATGTTAGGCCTATGTGAAATAAAGATATTTTGATTTTGATTTTTGATTTTTTTGATTCCCTCCATTGGCATATAAATCTATAGACTCCGGTTGTAATTCAAAAATTCAAGAAAAAAGGGATTGAGAGCCCATGTTGATTTAAGTTATAATTTTTGTTTCCTTTACTTTACAGGATAATAAATACGCACCCCACTCCATCTTTGACTACGATGCCAGCCAGCTATATTGATACTTAATTAAATTAATTTACTTTAGCGCAACGGTTTGATACGCCATAGATGAATTATAGCAACGCATTGTTGTATTTATAGTAAGTCCATTATCGTTATTAAACTTGGATGTTATTATTTAACATGGATTAAATTGATACTTTAATTGTAGTAAGCCTTGATTTAAGAGTAAATTTCTGAACAGGTGACCGTCATTAAAGATTTCATGTTATATGCTGCCTTTCCTCACAGAAGAGTACCAAACATTCAAAAATGTATTTTATTTCACATAGGCTTAAAGGCTTACTTTTGAAGAGTAAATACATTTTTAAATATCCATGTGATGTATGTATGGTGATAACTATTTCATGGCTCAATACTGTTTTACCTGTACGGATTAATGGCTTGATTCGCACTTTGGGAGGCTCTGTACTAAGCGATGGAAGGGCCCATGTTTGAATTAGCATACGGAGCAACATCAGCGGAATTTAAAAATAAAAAACGTTTCTGAACCGTTTTGCTCGGAAAATTAATATTTCCGCGGGGTTTTATTTTGAGGGATCGTGGTTTTATGTTAACCTTATTTTGAGGCCCTGCGACGTGAGCCTTGAGGAACCTAAGAATAATGCAGAAACAATTTGTGGAGTTGAGTTCCTTGCTTTTATACCATGCGCTGCAAGAGAGTTTTGGAAGCGACAAAATCACAGGCCAGTCTCACAAGAAAGTATGGTCTTTAATGATGATGATGATGTCTAAACCTCGAACAATAAAAATCTGCCGACTCCCGGTCACAATAATTTTGGTTGTGGTGAATCCACCATCTGATACATACCGAAAAGAACTGATGTCGAGCCGGTACAAAGCCGTATGAGATCTCACAACTTATGAGATCGATAAGCATGAATTAATAATTGATCTTTTAAAAACATCATTATGAAAAATGTTTCTTGTCAGTTCTTTTCGGTGCGAACCTGCTTGGTTTTGGTTGAACTTGGCGGTAGAGTTTTGACTTTTCATAAGAGCTATTAATTGGGCCTGTGAGAAAAATAAAGTTTTTTGTTTTTATTATTTTCATCGCAGTAAAGTCGATCGATAAATATCAGTATCCAAAATAATAAAGATGGCGTTTACCGAATACCAAACTCGTTGAACGGAACGGAGAGGGGTAACTTAAATCGTATTTTACACTGTTTAGATGGTTAATTAACACCGAGAAAAATCTGTAAGCAAATCGGCACTTGATAAACTTTGCTAACCATTCAAGGAAAATAGTTTCTAAGGCCACCAAGTGTGCAATAGAAAATAGAATTACCTAAACGCATTAAGTGCTTACCTCGCCCTTTACTCCAAACAAGTAACCGAGAGACAAATCCACACTAACGTTCCCATTACTGAGCGCAGACACCAGACAATACTGTCGCGTGTTCAGCCGTGCTATTCTGCAAAACAGCGACGAGCGTACATCTATGCATCTATGAATTTGTCAGTTATAATAGAGTACAATTTTGCATGCCATATTCGGGTTGGCAGCAGTCTGGCAGCTATTTCATTTTGTAGAATAGCACAGCAGTAGTATGACGTATTCATCGGGACAACCATAATTATGTTACATACACTTAGTTGGAGTTTACAACTTCGTAGTCATTTTGAACTACTAGTAGCTGACGAGCTAACTGACGTCTAAGCGAAATTCTTTTAACTCACTGAGGCCCGGTGTCCACGAAAGCGGTGCGGAGCGGAACTGTGTTTGATTAACCAATCAGATTTCTTCATTTCGACATTTCCTCTTCCCCCAGTTTAGGAGAGAGAATGTCGAATATTGATTGGTTACTCAAACACAGCTCCGCTCCGCTTTTGTGGCAACCGGGCCTGATATTGGTATTTGACGACCTCACTGATGAAGCCTAAGATTTGGCTGGAGGAGCCAGATTTTGTTGGAATTCAAAGATTATTATACTATTATTATTTCCAAATTGGTTTTATCCGATTTGAGGCTTTGACGGCTGGTTACAACTACTGGCAAAGCCGTATCGTAAGTGATTTAAAATTCCAGTGCGATTCTGTGTAGAAACCAACAGCCATACCCGTTTCAAGAAAGTACAATATTAGCTGCATTGCATTTACCATCACCAGATGTGAACAGCGAAGTTTAACGAAAGAGCGACTGTCGTGTCGCAACCCATTTTTAATGGATTAGTATTTGTTGCAGGTCTGTAGAACCCTACAATAGCGCTACCCTGTTATATTCGGACGAAATCAAGTTTGCGTTAATTGTGCCCGGGGCGGATTAAGACCCAATAAGCAGTCGTTTTGACCCCGGACCATTGACATACAACCTTAAAGATATACAACTAGATATTATATTATCAGTGTATGCAGTTATAGATTTTTTTCAGCTAAAGATGAAGCGTTCAGTGGACTGCACCACAATGGGTGGAGAAGTGGTACTTGATATTTCTACTTTACGTTCATTGTAGATAGATAATATAGCGTGAAAGGAATCATTTGTCTCTTTCTGTCTGACATGATAAAGACATGAAAGAGAGACATAATACGTATATGAAATCCGGTCAAGTTATGACAGTTGCTTCGATGTGTACTTGATGTGTTACGGGAGTTTAAGTAAAAGTTAAGTGGTGTAGCGGCTTGGAGTTAGCTGAATTTTGGACCATATTGGTAGCGATTCTGTTTTAAATTTTCTAAATTAAGCGTATCTAAACTGTCCCTACTACTATCCCTTACGCAATGGTACGGTCGGAAAAAGATTGAACTATTTTATAAAGAATCGTTATCCTTTGCCTTAGGGATTATTGTGAAAGGGATACTAGATTTTAACACACGCTAGAAATTTTATAACAGAATTACTACCAATATCTATGGACCGCGGCAGTGCGAGGCGAGACTGACATAGGGACAAAGAATTACAGAAAATGACGTGTAGGTATTGAAACAATATGATCTGCGTATCTTCGGTTTATACAGATCATCGGCCCAAAGCCGGTCGGCATATGAAATAAATGTAAGTAAATATCAGTAATACCATTTGCGGGCTGGTTATATTATTCGGGTTAGGATTTTAGCTGTCGCACGCTGCCAGGATTATATTGACGTCATTTTGTTATATCTCAAACACTCACGGATTTTCGTGCGTACTATTTTGACGGTAGTTTTTAGGGTTCCACACCAAAATGGTTAAAATGGAACCCTTATGGTGAGACTTTCTCCGTCCGTCCATCCGTCCGTCCGTCTGTCACACTCGATTATTTCAGTAACTATTCAAGCTATCGACTTGAAATTTAGAATAGTTATGGGTAATAGTGACCCGACGTCATTTCAATCGTAAGAAAATTGTTTTTATATTTACTTATTTAAAAAGGGGGGAAAACCGGGTCGACAAATTTTCAAAATGAGATAATCATATTGAGTGGGGTATCATATGAAAGGGCGTTACTTGTGAATACTAAAACTAATTTTTATTTATTTTTATGCCTGATAGTTTTTGATTTATTGGGAAAAATGTCGAAAAAAAATACCGTCCCCCCCCTTATCTCCGAAGTTTACCCGAAAAATCTGAAATAATTATGGTATATTTTACAGGAAAAATAAAATCAACTCGCTGACTACTATACTTTTTTTGATAATAACAATAATCCGCCAAAAACAAAGTTACGTTTGCGGGTTGCCAACAAAAGTACTACATGTAAATTATACTCGTAATGAACAAAAGTGATTCTTTCAATGTTTTACTTCCTTTATGGTATGGAACCCTCGGTGCGCGAGTCCGACTCGCACTTGGCCGGTTTTAGATTTTATTAGTGACTGAGGTTTACAACTATAGTTTGGCAACTTCGTGCGTGACTCTCCTGCGGGGTGACAGACGGTAGGGGAGGTAAGGAACTTAGATGTCAGCGGTTAGCGGTCGGACGTGTAGCGGAGAAGTGGACACTTCTCTGCATGTATGCGTTTAGCGTTACCACGTCCCCCGGCAGTCTGACATCCCGCAGGAGGGTCGCGCACTAAGTTGCCAAACTATAGGCATCCATTCCTGAACGATGGATGCTTGAGGCATTGGTGAACTTCACTAAAATAATTTTAGGATGAAAGGAATCTGCATTCCTGGGAGTTGCAAAACTGTTTTCATAGGTGTGTGAGGCTTGCTAATCCACATTTGGCATATCCTGTGTGTTTTTGACAGCTGCAACCTAAAGATGTGTATTTTTCTTTGGTATTTATAAAAAGAATACCTACCTAACAATACTGCAAAACCTTGAAAATTGATAATTAGTAATCCGCACAAATATTAAAGTTAATCTTATAAGTACCTTTAAACGAGCAATTCTTGTATATATATTTCTATATAATCTGGATCTCGGGAACGGCTTTAACGATTTTCATGAAATTTAGCATACAGGGGGTTTTGGGGGCGATAAATCGATCTAGCTAGGATTCATTTTTATAAAATGTCGAATTTACCAAAAAAATAAAAATATGACTACTGCTGCCATCTATTGGCCACCGAGTGAAACTCGGTCACCCAGATATTATGGATTAATCGTCACAATATTATCTTAAATTCAGGTAGCAACAGAGCGTATTATTTAAATTATTGTTAACTTCTTTTGTCGACTAACATTTTGGTGTCCCACGGTCGCATCAGATACTTAGGTATTTGCTAGGTACTTGTGGTTTTATACCCAACATTCGGAGTACGCCCACAGTCTAACTAATATCAGGGAGATGAGTTGAAGTGTATAAGTCTGTTGAAATTTCATAACACCACCCCGTTGGCCGTTGGCCTTTTCGTTGGCGCTGAAACAATAAAGGCGGTCGCTTGGCGCGCGGCCAACTCAATTATCAGCTCAGTGGTGGATGATAGCTCTTTATTTTTAGTTAAAATTTGGCCCAGTTTGACTTTTCACCAATTTAATTGAAATGTTTTTCTAATTCCTATAATTACTTCTACTGCCTAGCTATTCTAGAGCCTAAGCTAATTTAAACAAGTATTTTTTAACCCCTGTTTCGGCAGATGAGTGATGACATATCAAATACAACAACAAAAACAAAATCGGTGAAATTGGAACTTTATGCCTTCGTGAAAATCCTCTTAAATGGTTTTCCAAAATTAGCTCACACAAAGAAACCATCTACACATTCGCGTTAAGCCGCCTTTGGGCGTAGAGTAGAAAAATGCCTCGCAACTTTTTGCCGCCACGTCCATCTTTTCCTTAGAATTAGGCGGGAATTCCTACACTGTGGCCGTCATTTTTTGTTAAGTACATCGTTAAACGGGAACAAAGCGCCCCGCTGAAAGTTCTCGGAAACGGTATAAAAGACTGTGGGAAAAAATGACAGCGCTAACTTACAGGTGCTATTAATTTCACTGCTTTTGTTATACGTTTTCCGAACATTACTTTCTTAGAGAATTGTTGGAAAATAAATTACTTTTATATTGCCTAGTCTTTTTAATCAGATCGGAGGTTCTAAGAAGATTCTAAGTTCTATGTGACTTTTTTTATTCACTGATTTCTTTACTGGTTTAGGCGAAAATGGTACCTACCAAAAGCCTACCAAAATTAATTAAAAAATTTGTACAACGACGTTCAAAAAACTTCAAAAACGTTGGCCTTATAGTGGTATCGCCTTACCATAAATCTCTTATGCTCGTTTTTACCAACACTCCGACCACCGTGGCGCAGGGGACGCACGCTCGGATTCGAGTGGGAGGTCGCGGGTTCGATTCCCGCCACGGGCCACTTTGGAATTTTATAATTTCTAAATTGGCTCAGGTCTGGTCTGGTGGGAGGCTTTGGCCGTAGCTAGTTACCACCCTACCAGCAAAGACGTACCTCCAAGCGATTTAGCGTTCCGGTACGATGCTGTGTAGAAACCGTTGGGGTGTCATAACTTACCCCTTTCAAGTTAGTACGCTAACATCTTCGAGTGCATCATCACTTACCATCAGGTGAGATCGCAGTCAAGTACTAACTTGTATAGCGTAAAAAAAAAACACTAAGAAACGCCTAAGCCAATAGGTGACAGTTTTCACTTACAACAACTGTCACCTGAGGGCTTAGGTGTCTCTTAAAATGTTGGTGAAAACGAGCATTATTAGTAATGTTATATTATTATTTACATCATCATATGCGACGCACCTTGCGAGGGGAGGTGGAAAAGGGTTGAAGGAGGGGGTAATTAACTCTGTATGCGACGACTTCCGAATAATGATATACCTAGATAATTAAAATGCAAATTGTGAGAGTTAATAATAACTTTATACATTTGTATGTAGACCTCAGTCTTCAATGAAAACTGCGTTGTTGTGGTACCTCATTACGTTTACTGTATTACTATAGTAGGTACTTAAATCAATTTTATCTACGCTCATTGCTTAAAGTTGGAATTATGAAATCAAAATGTGTCACATATTGACCTACTTTATTCACAGACTTCTATAATTATTAAAAAGTTATACATTATAACACCGCTGTACTATGGAAATATCTCAAGATATTTGAATAATTTCCATTACGATACTGGACTCTGGGTTCCTGTATTTTTATGTATCGTCATGGCCAAAAGAGAGTGTAGAGCTTCCTTCATTTTTCTATATGGAGTCCACAGACAACATGTAGTTCAGAGATTTTCAAACTTATTTCTTCACCGCCCCCTTTGAAAATCAATTATTTTTTATCGCCCCCAATTTTTATACACTCCCAAAATACTTAAAACCACAATTTCATTACTTTAATTAAGTTATCGTGGTTTAATTAAATTAGGTCAATCAAACCGCTGATTGGTACTGAATTGCACCAAATGCGTTATTTGACAAAATCAATTGTTACAAATAAGTTGCGTAGATACTAGATACTGCGTACAGGCTATCCCACAAAAGCTATATTTAATTATTTTTAGATTTTATACCATCATACCTAAATTAATTATTCCATATTGAGTAGTAGTACCTAGGTAAGTTTTAATTTTTGTAAATTTTAAAATATAAAGTACTATAGTAAGTATACTTACTACAGTATATGTAGTATACCAATAGGTATCTAAAAGAAATAACAATTCTACCATTGCCCCCCTAAACAATTCCAATGCCCCCCATTTTTTTCTGTGCCCCTTAACGCCCCCTCCTAGGTGTCCAACGCCCACAAGGGGGCGTTATCGCCCACTTTGAAAAAGACTGATGTAGTTGGTAGTCATTGCCGATGGGCCATGATTGACCATAGACAACAACAACAATGTCTATTGTCTATGGTTCTGCGCGCATATAAGCAGTCTATATGTGTTCTGTGTACGCAGTTTACAACTGAATTTTGGCGCCATACCTAACTTTTAACATTTTAATGTGTTATTTTTGTTACTTAGTCAAAACTCTGCGCGGAAAAATGTCTAGCAGTGAAACCTACTAAAGAAAATTTAACTCCACTTGACATTTTAGTAACTGCAACAAAATTGACCCACAATCTTTTACCAACAAAGTGAAGGATTTACAACAAACGTTAGCAAGATTTTATGGTTTGGATTTATGATAATATGAGCGTAGATAAAGTAGTGTATGAAACTCTACATAATTAGGTATTAAACCACTCGTGTGATACTATTAAAAAACTCACACTCATGTTTTAATACCCCTCATTATGCATCCGTTTCATAAACTACTATTAACTGACCATGTGAGATGACTATAACAAAAAAAGCCTTCTTATTCTTAGAGTCGTCGTCTCCTTTTGAAGGTTAGCAATCATTATGGTGATTCGTACCTTGGATACCACCACACTCAATTTAATCCATTGGTCTTCCCAAACCACTGGCGTAAGTTTCTAAGCCAGGATATATTTCTGCAACCTGGGGGCATACCATTACCTATGTCAGTTTGCAAATTTTTAAGAATATTACAATAATTGGTTGCGCGTAACCTTAAAATTCCCGCAAATCGCAATACCCAATAGACCATCCACTTCCATACAGTCCATTGCTTCCGCACGACCAATAATATTACTTCACGTCATAATATTAGGTCACGGCGGTAGGCTCCCAGGCCTTCTCCTACCTACCACCTTCCTTTGCATTATCAATTGAAGAAGCTTATACTTCTAGGTGTTATGCATTCCGTATCTGAAATACTCTGGTTTTCTCTTCTTTATAACAGTACTATAAGCACTTTCATATTTTTCCCTATCTTCTGGAGCTGTTCCGAAAGCGATCTGTCCAAGAAACCAAGAAAAACTACCCGAGTGTATGTTAGCTCTTCTCTATATCGGGCGCATTGGATTTGGAACTCTTGTTAATTCAAACAAATAATGTATTATCACCATCAACAAATTTCTGAAAAATCCTCAACTTTTACATCAATAAATGTATTAGGTAAATCCAACAATACGAGTAGTAGTTTTAATCTAGTACAGTGCAGTGTAGTAAATAGTAAAACACGATGTTCCCCGGTTCAGTAATAAATGTAGCTCAGTGTCAAAAGTTGGAGAATTACATTTACACTGTTTACTGCACTTACAGTTTACACAGAGCGCCGGCCATTTTGTGTAGTTGGGTTCAACTTGTGCGAATTTTGTGTTTAACTTTTTGTGTAAAGTTAGAAAGTTGTAAAAAATGCTATTTACGCTGACCTATGATCATGCATAATCTACATTCTTAATGAACCTCAAGACGTCCATTCCAAAGGCAAGCTACCACACGGTCCTTCTGCTCTACTTTCCTCATCCACTCGCTACATTGGCATATAAATCTATAGACCCCGGGTGTAATACAAAATTCACGAAAAAAGTGTCACGAGAAAACCTACCTAAACGACAATACATGCGTATTTTTATAAACAAACTAAAACATTGTAATTTATGTCTTTAACCATTATTACACAGCCTAATTTAGCTTAAGTGCGATTGGAACTCTTTTCGCGTTTTGGCATTCATTAGCGCACTTTTTAGCGTTGACCCTTAATCCTTAGTTTATATATCAATGACTCGCTACCAGAAAACTTTCTCAGATACCTAGTTGGCTCAGGCAGAATCTAAGGCAGGACTTACCAGTATGTGCTCTCCACTCCAGAACGCATTTGCCCCAATCGCCATCGGTTATGCGACAAATATGGTATATTACTATTAATTATTTTATAAGCAGGACTGATTAATTTGTTTTGCTATTATCCGCTACTTGAAAGGATTCTGTATGGTGCAATATGCAGGAACACCATCCACATGAAACACCACACAAAATTTTCTATCACTTTCTTCGACGCACGTTTCGTCCCGACACCGGGACATCCTCAGGAGATGTTGCCTCACAATGCGAAATCGTAGAGAATTATTTTATAGATCCCACAAAGTGTAATTCCATCTTCTTGTATCATGAATTCAACAACTCCTTCATATTCTTTATAGTCTGAACCCCAATGGCCAATACCTACGCTAACTTTAGCCTTTAACTTCCAAATTTTAAACGCCTTTTAAAAATTGGAAGGCTAGGGCCGAGCTCATTGGAACCTATATATTATGGTTTATACTTCATGTTCATTGAAGGTTTGCTACAAAATCCTATTAGCATTTTATTCATTAAAGCAGGAATGTATAACGAACCATAGACAATGAAGCACACATACTAGCTTTCATTTAGTGAAAATCAAATAAGGGCACCCCTTGGGTCTGGTCTGATTTGGTTTCCGCAAATTGTCATCCATTTCTCAAGTATTTTCAATAGCTTGCCTGTGTTATGGGAGAAGTTAAAATTAATACAATAGCTTCAGTAAAGTACCCAATTACGTGATTAACTTTTATATCAACAATCCCCTAATTGTTTTGCTACTGGCCAACAGCCTGCGAACTTACCCGCGCCAAATTGGTGTATTCGGACACAATCATACTTGTGCCACACCTCGCAAACTTGGACTCTATTGCTTTAGACACAAAGTCGCAAGTCACAATTCCCACATACCATTGCGCACACTCGGAAACGTAAAGGTTCGTTTCCTATTACAGTTTTGCCTACAACTTATATTAGAGGTAATTCGGGTTAATTTTTGGAAATAATTAACAGGAAAGGGTCAGGGCAGGTTTTTATTTGACCTAGATCTGAGTGCGGATAAAGGGATTAACATGGGTTTCATTACGCTTATGGTTGTAAGTTATACATGATGGCATTCAACTAATACAGGTCATACAGTATACTTATACATGTATAAACTAGGTCATTTTATTCAACTAATCCAGTTGTATGTAAGATAATGTACATAAGAGATATAAGAACATATGTATTATAAGGGCCGGTTTCCACCAAAGCGGAGCGGAGCAAAGCTGTGTTTGAATAACCAATCAGATTTCATTATTTCGACATTTCCTCTTCCCTCAGTTGGTCGGAGATGTATAAATGACGTGATCTGATTTGTTACTCGAACACAGCTCCGCTTTGGTGGAAACCGGGCCTAAGACGTAGAAAGATATGTGAAGATTGGTGTAGGCTGATGTTATCCGTCTATATTAGGTATTGCCACAAAATATGAAATTAGTTTTTTTCAGAATGAGTATCATAATAATCGATTTAGAGAAAGATCTTATGTTTCGTTTTCGGGTTACTGGTCATTATGATTTTGGCTTGCAAAACCTAACGTTATATTTATGTCAATGATATTATTTATTACTACAAATAAATTAAGCAATTAGTAGCAATTTGTACAATATGGAATAGGCATCTATAATAACACCGAAAGCTTTTAAAATGAAGAGCCAAACTAAAATGCAAAGGGCGAGTCCAGTGCGAGATGAAATTTCTAATTAAAAAAAATAGTAGCTCTCTAACAACGTGAGCAGACGATTGAGTTGGTCGTCTGCCAGCGCAGTGTGGCCACGGCCTTAGAAGAAACGAAAATTGTTTTACCGGATAACTATAATAAATGGTAACGATGGTACTTACTTATATTACATCTTTAATAAACTGTAGTTATGTTTTAATTTCCTATGTAAATATTTTTTGGGTTCCGTACCTCAAATGAGAAAACTGAAAGCCAAGGTATTGATCTCATAGTGCTAAATAATAACCAAATATTAAAATCTTGTACGGTAAACCCACTTAAAAGTTGTGACATTTTTTTTCTTCAAAACCTATGACGAATTTCCCGCTGATTGAAATGTCGACTAATTTAATGTTTCTATGTTTTCTAGATTACGTTTATAAAAAAATGCATTGGAAGCCCCCAATCAGTTCAGTCATTTCACGGCGTCAGCTGAACTTGTGGCGGGATGAAATTCCGTGCACTGTACATCTGTGAGGGGGGAAGGGGGAGTTTTAGGTACGGGAGGGGGAGATAAGGTACTTTTCTACTGAGTAGAAGGCTCTTTCGTCTTGTTAGAGCTATCAGAACATTAATTTACTATATTAGAGATACAACTCGGTTCTCTGCTAATCCTGCGAAAATCCATAAAATTTTTCGGTTTAAAAAGGAGCCTGCGGCTGCAGAATGATGATAAGCACAGATTGTACATACTCGTAAATACATACTTGTAGGTACCAAATTAGAAAACAAATGCCAAGTAGAACTTGTAGAATGATCGGAGCAAGTGCCAAGAGGCAAGAATCTGCCTTTTTTATCTAAACAGGCTAGCAATTGACTTAGATCTTACAAAGTAAGTGATGAAGAGTATAAGGTGAAGCGCTCTTACCTAGGTGGTGGGAAAGACGGAGGCCGAAGGGTATTCTTTTATTTTAAGGGAAGGCTTGCAGCGTTTTAGGAACGAGGAATCAAACCGTACGGGCCTCCAGACTCCTGTGTTTTGACTCCAGAGGGGTTAGTACAAGCTTTATACGAATTTCGAGTCGAGTCGCATCGGAAAAAAGAATCGCATTCCCCCAGCCATGTCAGCGACTGTCCCTAGATGGCGCTGGCTGTAAATATATAGAAATATTCGATTCGCTTTTGCGATGCGAGTCGCCTTGAAATTCGTACAAAAACTTGTACTAATTTCCCAAGTTCCGTTAAGGCAGTGGAGTCATCGGGGGGTAAAAGTGGCGCAGGGGACGCACGCTCGGATTCGAGTGGGAGGTCGCGGGTTCGATTCCTGCCACGGGACACTTTGGAATTTTATTATTTCTAAATTGGCTCAGGTCTGGTCTGGTGGGAGGCTTTGGCCGTGGCTAGTTACCACCCTACCAGCAAAGACGTACCGGCAAGCGATTGAGCGTTCCGGTACGATGCTGTGTAGGAACCGTTGGGATGACATACTTCTTCCAAGTTAGTACGCTATCTTCGGCTGTATCATCACTTACCATCAGGTGAGATCGCAGTCAAGTACTAACTTGTAAAGCGTAAAAAAAACCGGCCAAGTGCGAGTCGGACTCGCGCACCGAGGGTTCCATACCATAAAAGAAGTTAAACATTAAAAGAATCACTTTGGTTCATGAATTTACGAGTCTGGGGACACGGTAGTGTCCCCGCCAAGACGAGCCAAGCGAAGCGCGAGGGCACTACCTATCTTTTCTCGAAGTGTTTCGCCGTATTTTTAAACCCTTATAACTTAGGCCTGAATTATTTCAGATAATCAAAATTCTCGGAAAATGATGTCGCCAGTGATCTTATTAAACCTATAAAGTTTCAATTTTATAGGTCTTATAATTTAGATTTTATTGACGTCTAAAAAACCCAAATTTCGTCACTGACTGACTGACTGACTGACTGACTCACTGATGATCATCAAAATTCCTAGGTGCTTCCTGAAGACCTAGAAAGCTGAAATTTGGTATATAAGCTAGTATTAGCACACAACCAACAAAAAAATTCCAAAAGTTGGAAATTTAACCCCCCAACCCCTTAAAATAGGGGATGGAAGTTTGTATGAAATTACCGCAAATATTGATGCTAGAGGTCTCAAAATTGATATAGGGATTCTTTGTAATAAACAATTAAATACGTGTTTCAGGATTTTTAGTTAATCACCCCACATCCATAAAATTAGGGGGTTGGAAGTTCGTATGGGGTTTCCCATTCCTAGGTACTTCCTGAAGACCTAGAAAGCTGAAATTTGGTATATAAGCTAGTATTAGCACACAACCAACAAAAAAATTCCAAAAGTTGGAAATTTAACCCCCCAACCCCTTAAAATAGGGGATGGAAGTTTGTATGAAATTACCGCAAATATTGATGCTAGAGGTCTCAAAATTGATATAGGGACTCTTTGTAATAAACAATTAAATACGTGTTTCAGGATTTTTAGTTAATCACCCCACATCCATAAAATTAGGGGGTTGGAAGTTCGTATGGGGTTTCCCATAAGTATATAGGTATAATAAAAACTTAATTTCATGTTAGATATCTGCTAGTAATGCTAGTAAACATATGGAAAACACGTAAATTTTTCCACTGATTCCAGTGCCCAAGCGGCCAAGCGTCCAAGTGCCCAGTGCCACGTGCCCAGTAATATTACACGTTTCAAGCCCAAGTTCCAAGCATTTCATGTTTAACGAGCCGAGTTTCACTGCACGTCGAGTGACCATGATCCAGTGCTCAGTGACAAAAACCCACATTGAGCCGAGTGCCCAGTGCCCAGCGTGAGCTGTCGAACGTGCCAAGCGTCAAATCTGATTTTGAATAGCGTTATATAGCGCTCAAATACCTGCTTAGTGCCCAAACGCACGTGATATATTTTTGGTTTAAATGTGACTTATATTTGAAAAATAAATGAGAAGGTTCAAGTGGATAAAGATGATTACAATTTGTTATG
Source organism: Coenonympha glycerion (assembly GCA_963855885.1). NCBI lineage: Eukaryota > Metazoa > Arthropoda > Insecta > Lepidoptera > Nymphalidae > Coenonympha > Coenonympha glycerion. The sequence continues at coordinate 18,209,848 of OY979630.1, read as the reverse complement.
TGTATGATTTCAATATAGGTAGATTAAATGAAGTTAATCTGAAAAGTTTACCACAGATTGTTTATAGTAATTATTACTCTGGGTTAACAATTCTGTGTTTATTTAAAAAGTGGGATTAATGTAAAGATACCTTCTAGATGTCAATTCGTTGGTAAGAGCTAAGACAGTTAGTTATTGTACCATAATTATTATTATTATGCGAATCCATCAATTATGTCAACAAATGTTACCTTAAGTTACTGTACTATATTTATGATTAAAATAATATTAGTAATTAATTACGAATTAGAATAACTTTCATTGTAAACCATAGAGTTAATATTTATGTAACTCTTTACTCTATGTTGTAAACACATTTGTACTGAAGTCACTACACCGATTATTTCTAAAAGCTATTATTTTATTACTACAAGTCTAGGTAAGAAAGATAATAATTCCTAATTATTTTAGTAGTATCACTCTATGTTTAAATTGTAATATTAGTAGCCTCTATGCTCTATGGTTGCCAAATCTCTATGGTATGGCTCTATGGTATGGAACCTGCTGTAGTAAGTAATTAATTACGAATTAGAATAACTTTCATTGTAAACCATAGAGTTAATATTTATGTAACTCTCTACTCTATGTTGTAAACACATTTGTACTGAAGTCACTACATTGATTATTTCTAAAAGCTGTTATTTTATTACTACAAGTCTAGGTAAGAAAGATAATAATTCCTAATTATTTTAGTAGTATCACTCTATGTTTAAATTGTAATATTAGTAGCCTTTATGCTCTATGGTAGCCAAATCTCTATGGTATGGCTCTATGGTATGGAACCTGCTGTGTTATTTGTGTTGGCATTATTGACCAAGGTCAGTGATGCCAACATAAGTAGGTGAAGTTGCTGAAAAAGTCGGCCATGATGGTTTTGGGGTTCCTTGGATTAACAGAGAACAAATACACGTGGCAGTTTGTTGAAGTAAAAGTTTAATCATAATTGGGTATTTTGATACGGCCGGTAAAAAGTAAAATGGTGTATGATATGGGTCGGAGCTCCGAATCTTTGTCGGTGTAAGAGGTTGTACCTGGCGACGAAAAAGTTAAGTTACCTATCCTTAATTACTTTCTCTCATTATTATGCTTTGCTGTGTTTTATTTTATTATTTATTAGCTGACACGGCTAACGCTGTTTGCCATTAGGGATATATAAAGTAGATAAATTGAGATGTCTGGTATCCTATTTTCTTAAGTTAGATTCAACTGTACACGGTGTGCGAATTTTAATGAAAATCGGTTAAGTAGTTTAGGAGTCAATCTCGAACAAATAACGTGATGCGTAATGTATATGTATCAAGATTAAGTACCGGTGATGTTGCTTAAACAATATGTAACAAAAGTATTTGTACCAGAATAGATTTAACTCTATCAGAGAACCTATCATGTTGCTCTATACGTATAGTCTTATAGTATTACCTATTAATTTGTGTATTATTTTTAGTACCTATTGTACCTGGTAATTTGTAACTTTATTTTACTAACAAATGCTGAGTTTTGAAAAGAACAAGTGCTGAGTTTCTTGCCGGTTCTTCTCAGCGCTAAACCTGCCTTCCGAACCGGTGGTAGATTCATTCCAACAATTAGAAAATATAAATATTTTAAAATAAATTAACGTTTCGAATAAAAGTTTAAATAGTGGATAACCTCTTTCATTTAAAACACTTCTGGTGACTCCTTTAACTCGAAATTTTTGTCACACGCATTTAATTTAATCCGATGCTTAAAAGTGGGTTAAAATCACGTTCAAAAATTTCGTTACATACCTACCTACGTAGAACTACAAGAACCAAGTAGGCAGGTACTAAGTTCTCTCATTTAAATGGCAGACTGCACTCGGACAAAACTTAAAAGTATCGTCTAGTGACGACCCTGTGGAAACGCACGTGTGGATTATTAAAAAAAAAGTCCAGTGACTTAGCGCAAGCGAGTAGGTATTTTCAAAAATGATATTAATTATGCCCAATGCCCATGCCCGTATAGAAAGACTTGCAAGTTCAAAGCTGGGAATTTTGTTCTTGAAATATTGCTCCGGGTGATTTTGCAATGACCTTGGGCCATTAACGCCGACATCTATTTCCATGTAGATAGCGTAAGTAGGTAGGTAGTTGCTGAAATATTCTATTGTTTGTGATAGACGGACGGACGGACGGACGGAGGAAGTCTCAACATAAAGTTTGCATTTTTAACATTTTAATATACGAGTAGAACTCTAAAAAAAGGGCCACGCGCAGTCATACATTATAAAGTATAAATAATAGACACTGTAGGTATGCATCTTGTATTTGATAAATATTTTCCATGGAATTATAACGAAATTCTTACTATTTTCAAGTATATTTTATAAGTTAAGGCCAATACTCGTTAACTCGTTACTTAACCGTGATAGTTTTCCTTAGTTGAACTTCAATAGCACCCCAGACCAAACTAAAAAAGGTAAACGAGAAGATAAGTAGTGTGGGCTATAAAAAAGGCACCTTTGATGCGCAAGAAATATAATACATATTCTACAAATAAGGAAAAAAATAAACTAGGTGAACCAAGGAGGGTTCCCTCATTTAAATGATAGAGGGGGGGGGGATACTTGATTCGGACAAATATCCACCTTGCTATGATATTCAAGAAATACACCAAAGAAAAGGAAATTAACCAAATAAAAAATATAGTCGTAAACAACTTACAAAAAGAAGTGAAATCCCAGCAAAAACATTTTCATGTAAAATGTTGCCAAGACGAGAATATGTGGCTCACGCTATCAAAAAGTTATCAGATCTCATGTAGAGCAAGACTTCTAACTCTACACGCCCTAACTCTATAAATCCTAACTTTATAAACTCTACACTTTAGTCAAAATATATTATGTCTTGGCTGTTTCGTTACTGTCACATGAGATCTGATAACTTTTTGATAGCGTGAGCCACATATTCTCGTCTTGGCAAAATTTTACATGAAAATGTTTTTGCTGGGATATAATTTACATGTAGGTACTTTTGTTGGCAAACCGCAAACATAACTTTGTTTTTGCCGGTGTTTTGTTATTATCAAAAAAAGTATAATAGTTAGAGAGTTGATTTTATTTTTCATTTTGAAATTTTGACGACCCGGTTTTCCCCCCTTTTTAAATAAAAATAAAAAAGATTTTCGATTTTTTATGATTGCAATAACGTCGCGCCGCAATTACCTACAACTATTCCAAATTTCAGGTTGATAGCTTTAATAGTTACTGAAATAATCGAGTGTGACAGACGGACGGACGGACGGAGAAAGTCTCACCATAAGGGTGCCATTTATACCAAATTGGTATGGAACCCTAAAAAGTATATTGAATAGTAGCGGGGGTCTCCGTTTAGGTGGAGTCGCATCCTAAAAGGGGTACAAGTAAAAGTGCATCGCAGGATTAGTTTTCCGAGTCCCGCCTCGCAATCACACGGTGACTGCTAGCTAGTTGCCGTGAACTATCCCGTTATGACTTGACTGTGGAGTTATTTGTGTAATTTATATGTTTGTTTGTGTATTTGTACATATGTAAGAACTCTCAGGAAACAGAATATTGCCAAATTAGGGGACGCATTGCAATTGATATGGGTATACAGTATACTCATTATTTTTTTATTAGTGCTTTACACACTTAAGGATGTAAATTTTATAATTTTAAATTGATATGGGTATACTCATTATTTTTTTATTAGTGGTTTACACACTTAGGATGTAAACCCTATAATTTTAAATACGAATCAAACTTTTACTTAGTTCTGCCTAAGAACTTAACATAACGAATCTGAATTTCATTATGGAGGCATACATTGTGGCTCATATATAGCTCGTTGGTAAGAGCACCCAGCCGCGATAGCTTGGAGGACGCGGGTTCAAATCCCGCTGCGAGTGAAATTTTGATTCGTATTTAATTTTATAGGATTGACATGGATATGTGTATCACTTATTATGAGGTAAACGTCTTTCGCGTCTCATCATTGTTTCTCAAATATTTGTAGCTCATATTATTTTGTACATTAAATGTGATTTAATGATACATATTACAATACTATACTATGGAAATCTCCGCCAACCCTTCGCCTTCCCTGCCGGTGGACAAATTGAAATTAATGGTGCATTCACATGCCGACAGCTATTGTTAAAATTACACGAGGATCGTATAAAGAGGATTCTTGGATAAATATAATAATTATTATAAAACACAGTATGTTTCTGGAGCATTATTTTTATGTTTTTCATTTTAACATTATATGCTAGCGCTTGACTGTGTTAACAGCTGATGGAAAGTGACGATATAGTCTAAGGTGGAGCGCGATTGCCTAAGAAATGCCTGTTTAGACTTGATTTGAAGATGCCCAAGTTGTAAGTGATATTTAGTAACCACGAACTGTATAACTAAGAATAATACGGTTGAAAGGCTCGGATTTGAAATCCGGACCTCCGATTGAAACTCAGACATCAGACCTATGGGCTGTGTCCATTATCAGTAACCGACAAATGATGCTTCGGTTGTTGGTTGTCGGTAAGCGATGTCGGCACAAATTGTTCGCCATTCCAATGTCGGATGATAAGTTTACAAACAGTGGAGTACCAGCAAAATGAACTCCATATCAGTCATTGTGCAGGACACGTTTCTGCATGCCTTAGCTATTATTTACGATCGCCACAATTAAAAAAATTAATAAAGTGTGAGAATGACATATCCGACCGCTAATTGATCACGTGATCTTCCACGCAGAGAACTGTCAATTTTTTTAATTTCGTTCTATTTGAGCGATCGATGCATGATCGACAGCTTTTTGTGTCTATCGAGAATTTATTAATTTATGTTTTAATGCGTTTCCTTTGTTGTTTCTTAATAATGGCAGTTAAGCTATTGCATAGCTTCTATCGCGGGCCTTGACGGGTGAACCGAATCCAGAAAAACCGTAACGGAAATAATCTGCCACTCCTAAAGTAGAGCTTTTGGTACTAGGCTAGCATGAAAGCAAGGAGCCCAACTCCACAACTTTTTAGTTTTTAGTTCGCCATCTATCAAAAAATAGCAGAACTTTTTAATGACTTAACTAAAAACTAAAAAGTTTGTGAAATCGCACCTGGTACCAAAAGTTCTACTTTTCGATTGATAGCAAAACTAAAAATAACTTTAAATTCTATGCAATAGCTTTACCGCGGCAGTCTCCGAGTGCCACACGCCTTTTTTTTATCGATTGTCGGATGTCGTGTCATTTGACGTCACATCGGATGTCAGTTGTCGGTAACGTGGACAAAGGGCCGATCACTGAAGGAATACTGAAAGCCAAATGTTTGGGTTTCATTTCAATACAATATAAGATAGTGGAAACAATTCCTTGTTGCTCGAGTCCACGTTGGCTTTATAGAGTAATCGAGGCGTATTGCGCGCTCGCGGGGTGCCATAAAAGTAAATTATGTGCACGTCTCAGCCTCTTTGTGCCGCAGATTTATCCCCGCATTAGTGGGAGAGATAAAAACTTTCTCGTGATTCCATCTCCGACTGTGTCTGTGTACTTACATTGTTTATGTTGATAACTTCTTTGAAAGTTACATTTGTCTGCAAGCACCTATACGCTACGATACGATTACCTGATACGATATATTTATTTATTTATTTCACACTTTATTTCTATATCTACTCCTATATCAAGGAGTAAAAAATAATAAGTACAAAATGCGGACTTATTGCTAAGTAGCGATCTCTGCCAGGCAACCTACAGATGAGGAAAATACAGAGGAACCACGGACTACAGGTGGTGCAAAAATATAATATTTATACCTAAATTCAAATAAGTCCACTATTTGAAAGATCTTTGTTAGGGAAAAACCGAACCCTTATAGGATCACTTTGTTGCCCGTCTGTCTGACACGACCATTTATTTCAGTTAATATAAAAGCTATCGACATGAAATTTTGAAAAGTTTTAGGTAATAATGGCCTAACGTCTTTGATATCAAGAAAAATTGAAAATCGAATCGTTTATTTAAAAAATAAAAGGGGGAAAGCTGGAGTCGAAATTTCAAAATCAGATAACAATATTGAATGAAATGTTATACATAATATGAGAGGAGTTACTTGTATATTCTAAAATAGATTTCTTTACACTTTTCTTTACTAGTTTTCGATTTGTTGGGCAAAATGTCGAAAAAAATACCGCGCGATTCAAGCCAACTGCATGGAGATTACAATATTTGCACCACATCTAAAATCATACGCTTCCCAAGACAATATTATGGGACGCACTAAACTGCGCTCATTATCTTGAGGCATCTGCTGTGCTATTCTACAAAATGAAATAGCTGCCAGACAGCTGCCAACCCGAATATGGCATGCAAAATTGTACTCTATTACAAGTGACAAATTCATAGATGCATAGATGTACGCTCGTCGCTGTTTTGCAGAATAGCACGGCAGTTGTCTCAATTTGCTAGTTACGTCACGTCAGCATATAGTAGCAGTATTAAATTACTGCTTCCCGTATTAAGTTAAAACATTCATTGAGAAAATGTCCATCATTACTTTTTAATAACCAGCTTGTAACTTTTTGAATCACGTAAAGCGGAGTTCAATGGAGGCCTTCGTAAATCGTAAGCCTTTTGTATGGAAATATAAAATAAATTCGGAATGATCGATGCTTTAACAAATACACACAGAATTAAAGTCAAATAATTGGGAGCCGGGACGCGTATAAGCTAAATCTACCATCGGAACATTGATATCTATCTATCCACATTAGCATACCTATTTTGACTGGAGTTTGTATGTTTGCGGCATCGCAGGAAACATCTAGTTTTACTATAAACAATTTAAGACAAATTATTGTAGTTGAAGATATTGTATTTGTTCTACTTGCAACTAGTAACCCCAAATCTATTCTGCTATCTTTGTAGCAATCTACAAAGAATCGTTTCAAAATGAATCTTCGCTAGTAGGGTATAATATATCCCATCTAGCGATTGACAGCGATCTTATTTGAAATGACGACGCAGCCGAAAATTTTATCGTACTAATTTGAAAAAGTTAATAATTACTGCGTAAGGTTTATTACGCAGCATCGTGCCGGAACGCTTAATCGCTTGTCAGTGCGTCTTTGTGGTAGGGTGCCGGGTGGTAACTAGCCACGTCCAAAGCCTCTCACCAGACGAGACCTGAGCCAAATTAGGAATTTGGGAGACCCGTGTCGGGAATTGAACTCGTGACCGAATCCCCGATTTCGAGTCGAGTCAATCCGAGTCCTCACCACTGCGCCAGGAAGGTCGTAATGGTTACTTTCTGTCCAAGCTATAGAATGAGCGATCATCAAGGTTCTTGCACCAATCTACGCTGATACATAATATGGTTAGAGCTGAAGGGGATTAAAAAGCCGGGAAAAACAAAAATCACACCACCACGTGTTTCGTCAAAAGGTCCTGCGAATGTGATGAGTGAACTGATGTGGAGCAATCGTTGACAAAATCCGCTAATATCCATCGAACAAGATAAAACAATTTTTAAAGCCTCTTCGTTGAAAAGCCTAGACTCTCGTTTAAAACTTCGTTATAGGGTTTTGCTTATAGGCAGTCTGGCAGCGGGGAAGTGAACGGCTCTCGTATGAAATATTACCACGGAAGCGATAATTCAATATTTCGCTTTCAGTGAAACACTGAAAGAGTTTATTTTTGACCCCAAGCGTAAAGGTTTTGTGCGTGCAAAATGATTGATAATTTATATTACTTTATTAAATTTATGATATAAATGAAATAATAAAATAATAAAATAAATAATTAAAAAAATCAAAAAACCCGACTGCAAAAATGTCAACTAAAATGCAATAACTTAAAAGACTGAAACAAGGCGGACAACGAAAACAAAATTATAATAAACTTAAAACGATGCAATTTTTACTTCATTTTAACAAACAACATTATGAGCTGAAAGCTTTAGTTAAATTTTCGCATTCAATTTAAAAATATAGAAGGCGGGACCTATTTTCGCAAATTATAAATTAACATAGAGAAAATTAATAGGTCCCGCCTGCTTTATTTTTAAATTGAATGCGAAAATTTAACTAAAGCTTTCAGCTCATAATGTTGTTTGTTAAAATGAAGTAAAAATTGCATTGTTTTAAGTTTATTATAATTTTGTTTTCGTTGTCCGCCTTGTTTCAGTCTTTTAAGTTATTGCATTTTAGTTGACATTTTTGCAGTCGGGTTTTTTGATTTTTTTAATTATTTATTTTATTTCAGGATTTTCAGTTGCCACACTTTACGAGCGAAACCTAAGCACTTTTATCTACACAATGTCAAAGACGTAAAGTGGGTATATTTGGTTTTATATATATTATTAGATTAAATCTGATCGACAAAGTGGAGCGCGTCTTAAAGTACACACAGCGCCATCTAGGGCGAGTAGCGAAAGTTCAGATGTTAAATAATTGTTTAATGATTATATTAAATTATGTTTTCGATTTATGCTATGATATACCAAGTAAAAATGCACAATATAAAGTACGAGACACATTTGGTCAATACAAGATTAACGCTATCAAAAACTACAAATATTACCATTTTGAACGCATTGATCGACTGTTTATAATTCCAAATTAATTCAAAACATATGACTTATGTATATTTTTGTAATCTTCTTGTAATTCCCTTCATTTTGATACCCCACTCGATAGGTTTGGTTATAAGTATTTTGTACATGACTGACAATTTTAGGCCCAAAATCCGCCATTTTGTTTTTTATTTTCAAAAACCTATCTAAGAACACTTGGGTTAATGAGACGAATCTAACGATACCATTAACGTCAAAATCCATCCAGCCGTTTGGAAGATACGTGGTCATAAAGAAATTTACATACATACATACAAGATACGCGCGAAAAACATAACCCTTCTTGCAGTCGGGTAAAAATATGGAACCCTAATTATGTGTGTGTTTTGTGTGTCATTTGTATAGGTTTTAATTTGCTTAAGTATTGGTTTTAGTAACCGTATCAGTCAGTTTTCATTCTTAACTGAAACAGAAAATTTCCGTATTTCCACTGTTCGTGAAAACATACTACAATCAGAAAAGTACTAAGCCACATTTTTACCATTTTAGACTGTATTACAACAGACATTAGGTATGTTTCCCGTAAACGTAAACGGTTCCAGGAATAAGCCACCACTAAAATAATACGCAAGGCTAGACTTAAACGATATTTCAGACATCCAGCCTGCTTTAGTAGACCAGTTAACGGATTTAAATGTCCCTGTCATTTTGTCTAGCAGCTGAAAAGCTGACTAAAGCTGTAGTCTCGCTGTTTAGAAATGTCAAACACATAAAGGAAACCTGGCTTTCAAAACACAGCGGAATGAGACGATGAAGAGAAAAGGCGAACTTTTGACTTGTCTTCTTGCTTCGGAAAAAACTGGGTTTGTTTTGGGTTCACCTGATGAGTACCGTCAGAAGCTGGGACCTTATGAGCTGCAGTTAAATGAATATATTTACCACTGCAATAAAATGTCTTCTTATAGCTTGGCAGATACTATAACACGATTGGATAGTATCATCTGTGTGGAAAATCGGTCTTAGGTTGCATTTAGGGCAGTTTATGCCACAGTGTTTGATTTAAACTGTACATAAACTCCACGATAGACTTAAGCTACTTATGAAAATAAGTAACCTTAGACCCAAGTTACTTATGAAAATAAGTAACCTTAGACCCAAGTTTAACTTTAAGTTACAGTTTGTATCCAAACCTTTCAATTCATTTCTGAGCATCTAAAATCTAAATAAAATAATAAAAGCAGTTTTGCACCGAGAAGAACGGGCAAGAAACTCTGCAAGTTTTATTGCTCTATTAAAGAAAGAAAATTCGCCAGCAGTTAAATGTTCATAATCATAATCTTAGCATAAGACCCAAGAACTTTAAGTTCAGCAGCTAAGGAAATATTTAAATCACGTCAAATAACAGAGCTAAGCTGCACAAACTTGGAACAAACTTTATAATTTCAATAATAAAACAATCGTAATTAATCCCTTCCTCGCAGCAAATCCTCCGTAATTGGTACATAATTCCCGCCGTTGTGTGTTTGTTTGTCAATTTAGTCACAAGTGGAGGTTGTCTCGGTTTGCGCTAATGAATTCTCTTTCAACTGGGCACGGATTTAGATCTTACAAATAGAGATACGGCTCCATTGCACTCCGGCTTTTGATAAAACCGTATCGTACTACCGTCCCTAAAATAAAGCTGTGACCATTGACACATATACTATAGACCCGGCGGGCCGCGCGAAAAAATGTCGCCAGTTTATGATTATTAGTACCAACAGTATAGGTAAGGCCACGCGGTAGTTCGGTCAGCGGCGGCGGCGGGTATTTTGACAGATGACGCTACTGTTTGCTTGTATGAAAAAGGTTCACGTAAAATGTTCGGATCGGCCTATCTTTACTATTTTTAGGGTTCCATACCAATTCGGTAAAAATTGAACCCTTATGGTGAGACTTTCTCCGTCCGACCGTCCGTCCGTCCGTCCGTCCGTCTGTCACACTCGATTATTTCAGTAGCTATCAAAGCTATCGACTTGAAATTTAGAATAGTTTTAGGTAATAGCGACTCAACGCCATTGCAATCATAAAACATTGAAAATTGTTTTTATTTTTATTTAAAAAGGGGGGAAACCGCGACTTCGAATTTTCGAAATAAAATAACAATATTGAGTGGGGTATCATATGAAAGGGCGTTACTTGTGTATTCTAAAACCGATTTTTATTTTTATTTTTATGCCTGATAGTTTTGGATTTATTGAGCAAACTGTCGAAAAAATACCGTTCCCCCCCTTATCTCCGAAGTATATCAATCGAAAAATCTGAAATAATTATGATCAATAGACATTAATGTATATTTTACAGGAAAAATAAAATTAACTCCTTAACTATTATACTTTTTTTTGATAATAACAATAAATCACCAAAAACAAAGTTACGTTTGCGGTTCGCCAACAAAAGTACTAACATGTAAATTATACTCTTACGAGTACAAATTTTTCAAAATTCATGAACAAAAGTGATTCTTTCAATGTTTTACTTCTTTTATGGTATGGAACCCTCGGTGCGCGAGTCCGACTCGCACTTGGCCGGTTTTTTATTTATTTATTGCTGTGACACAAACACAGAGAAGTCAGACTGCAGTTGTCATGAAGGCAAGGAGTGATTTACTGATAATTTCAAATCTCTGGATTTTTATACTAAGAGTTTGATAGAAAAAAACACAAATCTGTTTATTGTGGACCGAACATGCAATATTACAAGCTGAATTCGTTACAGTGTAGAGTGAGCTCTCTTGAAACGGTTATGATTTCATTATTCTGTAATACATTATTATTATTTATAGCTATTTTTGTAGTCTGAGCTGTCGCACTCGCAATTCAGGATTCTAGTCAGCGGGCAGAATTCGTAAACGATAACGATAACGATGAATACGTTTTCTTAGACAATCTAGGAGCTTATCCATTATAAAGGAAACATTTCTAGCGTGGCTGTTAGGTATTTTTTTATTATAGCTCTGTAGTCTGAGGTCACATCCTCACCAAAATAATATGGTACTATTTTGAAAGTATACCCTATCAAACTTTTGGCGTCGATAAATAAATGATGAATTATTATATATTTATTTATAAACAAAGACATCCGATTATTTATTGGGTAATGGACACCCTGCAGTAGCCGGTTGAGCCTTTATCGGTAAAGCGAAGGAGGCAGGTAAGGCGGCCTAATCTCTTTAATCAAAGTTTTCAACACAATAGAGTGGGGAAATGGAAGGGAATTCATTTGAATATGGATACTGTCGGTCCTTTCTTTATAACAGGATTTATTGCTGTCTTGCATCGTAATTTAATTGTAACGGTTGAGGATTGTAGATTTTTTATACTCTACAAGTTGTTGCTTGACTGCGATTGCATCTGATGGTAAGTGAAGATACCGAAGATGTAGTCGTAGTTACATGGAAGGGGTAAGTAAGTAACGCTTATTCGCTTGGAGGTGCGTTCTTGCTGCTAGGAGGTAACTGTGGCAACTGTTAACTAGCAACTGTCTAAGCATCGCACCAGTCGGTCTAGTCTCCGGTTCTGTAGATTAAAAAAAAGTGTCTCCGAACTGTCCCACTGTTTCTACAGCCCATAGGAAGCTATGTCCCTAGTTACACTGATTCTACAGTCATACTAAGGCCCTAGTCAGTCATAGTCAGTCTAAGTCATAAGTCAACAGAATTAAATGGGGGTAAAAACTGAGAAAGGTCATACAGATTAATCAAATATTGCGGATCACAGTAAGAAAAACATAGTTCAACGATTACCATGGAATTCCATAGTGTAAACCTCCTAATTAGTGATTTAATCTCTTACCATTAATCCAAAATAGGGTTTGTTTGACGGGTGCGAGACGGTAAAACTGTACCTACTTTTTGACCAAGAGATTTTATATTTTGAAAACGTTTTTGTTTCGTCTTGGTACCTTCAGATTCGATATTTGAAGAGACAATTAATTAATGTCTTTGTTAAGGCTAAAGCTGTTAGCGTGGACGCCACGCGCCCCGCATTGACACTCCAGCTTAGCCGCAGCAGACGTGGCGGTGACGTCGCAGCAGTGACGTCATTGTGACGTCAGCGATTCACCGCTCGCTCTGCCGGATCGCAGTAATTGAGTTTTCATTGTCGCTGTGTCGCTGTCTTGAAAACCAAGTGGTGTCGCTGGAGAGTCCGCTTTTAAACTGTTAAACCAGCAGATGTCTTTCCCACTTTATGTTATTGTCTGATAAGGTTTGATATATTATTTAGGATTTTCTTGTGCTGCTAACGTTGTTAAGAAGAGTTTTTTGTTAAGGCCACCGATAAGAAACCTCAGGATATGGTCAGTAATCGAACCATTACCTTTTTCGAAGAAGCAAACAGTAGCGCCATCTGTCAAAATTCTATAGGTGGCTGCTTAGCGAACTACATCGACTGCTGGTGAAAAAATAAGCATTATTGGCATCGGTAAACTAAAAACATGTTTTCGCGCCGCGTCCGGTCCGCCCTGTCCAGGGTATATCAGCTATGTCTATTGTTAAGGCAAACAAAAGGGCCTAAAAATACTTTAGACACTTTGACACTTGATACTTTGACTGAAGACCGTCATGACTCTCACTTAAACGAATTTTTAAAGTTAACTCTCTTGAAATTATTGAGTAGACATTTTAAACATTTTTTCAAAGCCACATTTAGCGGCATTATTAAATATTCCCAATTAATACGAGGTGAGGAAGTCGTTAAAAGCATAACACCTTACTTGACACTTTACACAGATCGGTTTCACTATACATGACCTAGGCAAACTGAGATGATCGATGTACCACAGCATCTAGATCTCACTACCTAGTTATCAAACCGAATTTAATCTTAATGCTTTTGAAATAAAGCTCAAAATAGATTGCCATGCCAGGTGTCATGAATGGTTTAAATCTTGAAACTAAATTGCTACCTTATACTTAAGTGGGCATAAGGTTTGAAATGTATTGAGAAATGGGTACTAATAAAGGTTTATGCTTATTCCGAAGTATACAATAATGGAGTCTCCATTAGAGCAGGATTAGCATAGGATTGAGTGTCCCTAGAGACTTAACGTTAGGCTACAGCGTTGAATCTTGATCTTACGAGTATTATTCTCGAAGGTTGTATTAATATTAAGCCGTATACAGGTTTTACTTCATTGTACAACAAGGAATTAATTGATTATGCCATAGGTTATGTTTAGCATTTAGCAGTAAAATCCCAGTAGTTGGAACGTGCCTTCTCATCTGGGATCATGGGTTTGAATTCTAGGCATGACTGAAGTAGCTTGCTTTGATCAGCAAGAGGAAACCCTGTGAAAGATGAAAATCTTGATATGAAGATTTTTATTTTTCACTTAGGTCAAAACTACCACAATTACAAAACCAAATTTGGAAAAAAGGTTTGCACCGAAATGAACTAGCAAGAAACTCAGTTGTGGTTCCTGCTGCGGCGTTTTCGGGATTACAGTAAACGACCAGTACTACTTCATCTTGCCTAGCTATATCCCCAGTCATTTAAGAACACTTTTACACGTTTTCACACGCTAATTGTAAGCGAGTGTTTAGTAAGAAGATTCGCGAAGCTCTCGACGTTGCTTAGTTGGCAAATATCCCACTCCAGAATGGCTCTCCAGGTGAAAGATGAGTGAAGCCTGCCAACTAACACTTGGCTAGCTCAGTGGATTGGCAAAGGTTCTACTGGCAGATTGAGACAAACTTGAATCTGACGCAATATCGAGATACAAAAAAGTCGTTACAAAAACTCACGAAGTTGCAAAGTGTCCATCTTACACTAACTCGAGACTTTCAAGTAGTTGAGAACTCATTGAAAGCGAAAAAACTACTCGAAAAGGTAGCCTTTATTGGGCGAACTTTAAATAAAACTCCGAATTCCGGGCTTTCTATCGGCACTCGTAATTAATTGACCCCAAACACAAAGGGCCAAGGGCTTTAGGAATTCCCGTTTTGTTGGGCACTCAAAAAGTTGTACAAAGGGAGAATTGAGTTAAACATTGGTAGGGTTATTTTTATTTCCTCTTTAACAAGTCATGAGTAGTCAAACTTACTTGATAACATATTGGTAAAGGCTATCTATTTCATATCTTCTAGGAAAGGTCTTTATTATTTAGCATAATGGGCGTATCTAAGCCTTCAGACGTCCACATTAAAAAGGTCTTTATTATTTAGCATTATGAGCGTATCTAAACCTTCAGACATCCACTGTTGGACATAGACCTTCACAAGCACGCGCTACCACACTTTGGCCTGTCCTCAGCTTTCCTCATCCAGCCCGAAGCTTCCCGAATTCCCCCACCCTTTTTATGTCATCGGTCCAACGGCCTGGAGGTCACCCCACACTACGCTTACTTGTACGCGGTCTCTACTCAAGGACTTTTCGGCTCCAACAGCCATCACCCCTGCGACAAACGTGACCTGCCCATTGCTACTACAGCTTGCTGGTTGGGCTATGTCGGTGACTTTGGTTCTCCTGCGGATCTCCTCATTTCTGATTTCATCCCGCAGGGAAACTCCTAACATAACCCTCTCCATAGCACGCTTATTTGAGGACCGGCAGATACTTTCGTTTTCAATCATTGAGGATTGACGAAGAGAAGACCTGACCGAGTAAGTATGGGTGATATGGTAGGTTAATAAGTAAAAAAATATTTAAAATTGACAAAGTCATCACGAGCGATATTGATGAACCTTGCATGCCTATTAAAAGTTAAGCACAATGCTTTCAAATGTGTGTAATCTTTTTTTTTCAGAGCTGAGAATATCTTCTCGTTGTATATCAGTTAAAAATTGGTTACAAGTAACAACAAAAAGCTTTGTCTCTGGGAAAAGATTTCCCCCGAGATTCATACCGCAGCATAATCCGGGTGCAGCGGAACACCGTGTTCAGACTTGCGATGAAATGCAAAATCCCGGGATAATCCTGCAGGTGTGAAGCCGCCTCAATATACTTCTCTACATTAATTTTTCTCATCATCTATTTTCATTTTTCCTTACTTTCTCCATGATCTCTGAAAACTAGTTATAGAGATCTCGCCAACTCTTTAAATAGCCCGCTGAGTGACTTAGAATTTGTGGACCAGCTAGTCGGACCATGACACAAGATCTGTGGATCAGCGACTAGCGTGGCTGTGTTACTAGGCAAAGTCACCAAGTTTTGGACATAGCCCACTGCGCTCGCATTGAAGTTATAATGTTTGGGCAAAGGGCAACGCAATTTTTTAAAACAGTTTTCTTCTAGCGAAGTCAATAAGTGCTTTGCTAAGCTAACTTACCTAATTTTTAATTACAAAATTAAAATTATTTATTTGACTAAACAGCCAATTAGGTTAATTTAATGTATTTTTAGTATTTTTTGAGGAGCTTATAGGTGCATGGTGGTAGAGTGGTACAGATCTTTAGGAGGAGATATTCTTATTAAAGTCAAATCAAAACAGTGTCTCTTATGGTGCGAATTTCTAACAATCTGAAATCTACTCATAGTCACGAATTGTTTTAATTAAATAAGAACAGCAAAAAAAATATATATATAAAAATACATTGATTGATTTTAGAACCGGCAATAATTTAAATTGATGAATTTATGACAGGGAATTTGAAAAAACTGATGCAATTTAAATGTTAATATATAAATTCTTCCCAAATTGAAAATACCAGTGTAGTTTATAAATTAAACTATCAACGGCTGCGATAAAAGGATTAAAAAATAAATGTAATGGCGATGGGCACAGAAATATTTCGCAAATGGCTCTTAATTTGGGATACTTTCATTTAAAATGATCCGGTCGGTGTAGCGAGAGGTATTTTACTAAAGAGTTTCGTTGAATCGTTGAGGTGTCAATAATTTTATTCGGGAGCACTCATTCCAATAAAACTTTAAAGGATTTCTTCGGGTGTTGGGATTATATTTAAGAGATCGTTTGTTTACATTTTACTAATAACACTACAATGTGCCCTGCCTTCGCGTGCGTAGATTGAGGATTTTACAAATCCCCGCGGGAATCGTTCTTTTTATAAAAACCTAAAATAAATGACGTTTATTTGAAAATGAAATTCTTAATTTTTCACATTGGACTACTTGAGGCTACTACTATATTTCAGGCTCTTATGAAATGTCAAAACTCTATCCTCGGTTTGCACCGCGAAGAACTGGCAAGAAACTTATGGCACTTGCTTTTTTCCAAAGTATCATTGTCTTCAACTTGTCTTACAAAGTATGAAAAATTGTTACATAATTTTTATGATATCTCGGGAGAAGATAGAAGCATATTCCTCATTATTTCTAACTATCAGACATGATTGTAGTCAAGCGCAAGCGTAAATAAATAAAAAAATATCCCTATCATTACAAGGATCCTTGACATATAAAAATTGGAAAGTAATTTTTGTATTTATATTTTTTTAATTGCAGGCCACTAAAAATCGCTTAAATAATTGCTTAGCCCGTTTATCCAATTTTTAGAAAGGCGCCTAGAAAAAGTACGGGAAACGGTTAGTAAATAACGAATTTCAATTAGATGCTATGTAGGTATTTTGGTTGTAATTTAATTCGTTCATAATAAGAAGAATGCATTAAAATAGGCGCCAAATGGTATTCTTTAAACCTAAGCCAATCGTCAGTGAACATTTAATCTTAGTCCCGGAGCTGCTTACAAGGAAAAGGCGGTGCGGAATCTATGTGGATTTGTTCGCTCTGACAAATGACTGCGAGTTGCAACGAGTAGTGAGTGACTTACTAGAGTTTATTACAACTTGATTCACTTCAGCAGTAGGGGAAAAACTGATGCCAACCAATTCGGAGGACACAGTTTGATTAATGCAGCTATTTCTATCATCTACATCCAAAATTTTATCACACTTAAAAACGGAAAGATCAAAAAGTTTATTAGACCTATGAATGTGAAAAACGACCTTTGGAAGTGTATATTGCGTCTGCTTATAAGAATAGAATAGAAAAGAATAGAATAGATGGAATAGAGGCGGTAGAGTCTGACATTTCGCAAGTGCTTACAGGCACTTAGTGCATTTTGATTTGATTTTATTAAAATGTGACAGTCATAAAAAAATCATAGTAACATTTTCATGTACAGTAAACGGAAGTAAATTGCAACAACTTTGCTTACGACAGCGACTGAAATTACAAAGGCGATGGTTTAATTGAAAATTTTGCACGATCCTTGGCTACTGCAGCATTTTGATTTAAACTGAAACAAATTAGTATTTGTAAAATAATTCAGAGAAACTTAGGGTTTCTATATATTGGTGGATTTTTTCCAGGTATGAGATACAAATGGGCCTTTAGATAACCAACCTAAACTTGTAAAAAATTTATATTGGATACCACGCAGTGTTATATGAACAGTAATTATTTTTTTATTGTTCTTATATTTTTGTTACTAAATTATAACTAAATACCTACAGTTGGACGTAAATTATAATGATGGTTACCTAATACCTGCTCCCCATTAACCGTATTAATCCGAAACATGCATATTCCGATAATAGGCAATATGATATTATCTTGATTGGCCACTACATAAATAATGCTCCCAATGTTCTAAATACAATGGTGGTTCGACCTGTAATGTTATTAATCCTCTAATCAATCCTATGTACCTGCTATAATGATATAAACAAATATTAGTAATAATTAAATATTAGTAATATATAAGCTTACCCAACGCCAAACGTAGGATGCCTACATTACAGGCTTTTTCTAGAAAAAGCGACGGCCAGTCATTAAGCAAATTGAATCTGTCTGAAAAGGATGATTTGTTTAGGTTTTCGTTGGACTTTTCACTCACTGAAAAGGGATTTGAGGAATTATTAGCTGACCCTCGTTATATTTATTTTTTGTTACCTAACCACAATAGTGTAGATTTTTTAAAACCTTGGAGCTAGCATAGAAACGAGCTAAGCTCTAACAACGCATTGTCGTATGCTGACGTAGGCTACTTGAAATAATCATCTTTTAGATCATACTTATCTTTGAACTGGCTTATTTCAATCAACGAAAGATAAGCAATATATATATCCTAATATTATTTTAAATGTGTTTTGGATATTATGTATTTGTTATTCCTCCAACTTGCGACTGCTGAGACAATCTGGGTGGAGATAGTAAATTATTATAGCCTGAATTATACCCAAGTCAATTGCGCTTTGTCCCAAAAAATCTGCGACAACTGTGTAAATCGACGTTCACACGAAATGAGTCTATGAGAAGATTAATGTTTTATTTATTTATTTCTCTTATGGAGGATATAGTATATTACTACAGCGGCCAGCAAAAGAGGCATTGATGGTCGAACGTGTGAATGTGCGCCGAGGCAACGCACGTGAGTCTATCAATGCCTAGTTATGGCCAAGGCTTGTATAGGACGTTTTTCAAACAATGCGCGGAGTTCTCTATTTGCAAGCCAGTTTGAAGTTTAAATAAAACTTTTGATTACTTACTTTGTTACACGACAGATATGAGTTTAGTATGTAATTTATTCATCCGCCAAACCACGACAGACATGGCTTTTCATACAACAGTTGTTGGCTAGTTACTAGCCTGTCAAAATAATGCTTAAGCATATTTGAGAAAAAGGATTTTTTTGCATATTCATGCGGCTTCACGGCAAAAGTCTCGCGTACGTGAATTCTTTTACAAAGTGTGGTGTATCTCATAAATCTATACGGTAGCGTACGTGCTGCGGAAAAATTGAACTTATCACAAGCGGCTCACTCTTTACTCGTTTAGACAAGCTCCCTGGCGTAGTCTGTGGAACGAAAAGGTTTTGGGTTCGATTCCCGTGGCAATACTGCGATATTATTTTTCGTCGGTTGAGCTATCTTTACATTATTTAGGTACCAAAATATAGTACTAGGGAATTGAATGTTATATAAATAAATAATAAATAAATAAATAAATATATAGTGGACATCACATACATTGCTCCGATCCCTTAGTAAGTAGCTTATGCACTTGTGTTAAGGAAATCAGAAACAACGAAGGAACTACAACACCCAGACCCGAGACAATGTAGAAAACTTATTTTTCTACATTGCCCCGACCGGGGATTGAACCCGGAACCTCAGAGATGGCGGCGCCTTGAAAACCGGCACGCTAACCACTCAACCACGGAGGTCGTCAAATGTAACTATATTATTTTCATCCCGATTTTACTATATCGCAGTCGTGTACGTTTTCTTTATAAAGGAGATTTATTGCCACAATAATTTATGCGAAATGTATACAACAATTATGTTCCATTATTGAACCTATTTGTACGTGCATCTTTACAAACCATAATTGATTCAAGCACTAGGCGGCTAGGATACCTACACCGAGCCTAGATCCGTCTTGGAGCAGAGGTGATCATCTTAGTTAAGTGTAGGTATCCCAATATTGGAGTAACAGGCTGAGAGGACAGGAAAACCATTGAGGGGCTAAAATATAAAAGGTTATTTGTTTTGTTTTTGTCGCAGAAAGTTTAGGAGGTTTCGTTCTTCAGCAACACTCTGATATGCTCAGCCTTTCTCACGTCTTTGTCGTCCGTCCGTCCGTTACCAGGCTGTATCTCTTTAAGAAATTTTCACAGATGATTTTTGTTGCCGCTACAGCAACAAATACTTACATATACAATAAAAAAAGGTTAGCATACCAATTAATATTCATGAGATTTTCCATACAGAGAAAAAAAAGTTTCCGCAAAGCAACATTTTGACGACCTCCGTGGCGCAGGGGACGCACGTTCGGATTCGAGTGGGAGGTCACGGGTTCGATTCCCGCCACGGGCCACATTGGAATTTTATAATTTCTAAATTGGCTCAGGTCTGGTCTGGTGGGAGGCTTTGGCCGTGGCTAGTTACCACCCTACCAGCAAAGACGTACCGCCAAGCGTTTTAGGGTTCCGGTACGATTCTGTGTAGAAACCGTTGGGGTGACTTAACTTACCCCTTCCAAGTTAGTACGCTTACATATTCGATTGCATCATCACTTACCATCAGGTGAGATCGCAGTCAAGTACTAACTTGTATAGCATAAAAAAACATAGCTCTCGAAAATTCAGTGGTGTTGCGTGCACGGATTTGAACTCTACGTCGTGCTTTGAAGCTGAAGTCTGAACCAGTGGGCTATCCTAGTTCAGTAATTCACTAGTTACCACAATGAGACTCCTCCACGGCTGTCATAGTCCTCGTGAAATGTGACGGAGGTATCAGTTGTAATTAATTCAACAATCGCCACTGAGGACGGCATCAGTGCAGCGTTGCCACGTTGATTGATTGGTCCCGCGATTAATTGATCTGAAACTGGCCTTTGCGTTCGGGTGCATGATAATTGCAAGTAATTTATGATTTCAATGCAATCATTTTATTATCGACTGTCGGTGTTCTCGCTGCTTCTCTACTGACCCCTAATATAGGTTGTCGTGGTGTGAGAAGTCCAATTTCGAGTTTCTTACTTAGCAAAACATAGGTTTTTTAACCGACTTCAAAAAAAGAAAGAGGTTCTGTATTCGACCCGTATGTATGTATGTGTGTATGTATGTATGTATGTTTGTCCGCGATTATTTCACGTTTGGCTGAACCGATGTTGATGCGGTTTTCAGGAAAGTATTTGTTACATTCTGGAGAAGGTTTTAGTATATTAACCGACTTAAAAAAATAAGAGGTTCTTAGTTTGATCGACATATTTGTATTTAAGTTTGTTCGCGATTATCTCGAGTTCGGCATAACGGATTTAGATGATTCTTTTTTTGTTAGACAGGCCATACATCACAGGTAGACTCGTTTTAATTTCGTCGAGATTTAATGAATATCTTCGGAGATGGAGAGCGGAACTCCTCAACGGAAAATAGTAAATCGCTTGCGATCGGTATAATAGTGTACAGTGCCAGCGAAGCTTACTACTACTACATACTATGGATGTAGTTTTGCACTATTATTAAGATTTACTTATCTATTTGAATTGGCTGGCACCGACTTCAAAATAGATGAGTGGGTAGTAGCGGTTATAATAATTATATATTAATTTATTTTTCGCTTTTGAGTGCCTATTTGTGGTTTTGAAGTCGGTTCAATTTTTTTAAAAAATAATTTATTCTCATAAAGAATAGTAGAGATTGTTGACCACAACTGGAAGCAGTACCTATGATATGGCATATCGTATTAAATTGAATATTGCGAAAGATGCAAAAATATCTTATCCTCCGTTCCCTAAAGGACTCGAACTCAACATTAACATATTACAAGATTAAAAATATATATTCACCACGCAGGCGAAATTTAACGGAAAGCGCTTTTTCATTGCTGCGCACGAACACGCTATGCACGTGTACCGGGATTGTGTTTTCCAGTAAAATATGGGTAAGAATCGAACCAATAAATAGTCCTAAACGTCTTCGTTACGCAATTACACAGCTGGTGTAGCAAGCTGTAATGTAGGTATATTTACTTCCTTTACCAGCAGGACGGAATTCCAGCTATTCCTACTACATACGAGTAAATCATATTTATTGGATTTCTTAAAATTTTATTTGAACTATTCTTGCCTTTATAATCCTACTAGATACATTAATAAAAAGATCTTGAAGTCCTCCCACGCACCGACCCATATTAAAATACCTTGAAAGGTTTACCCTTCAATTACTCTACATCTATTCTAGGTTAAATAGTGCCTAGAATAAAGCTTTTTATGAAAAATAACATCTATAATTATAACTGAAGAGAATGATGATATGTTTAATTTATGGCGAACGTGAGAAGCAATGGGCCAGAGTCTTTGTGCGCTAGGTTTTTTCCTCTCAAGTATTCTCAAGAAGGAGCGCGGAGGTCCGTTAATGTATGCACATAAGTTACACTGACTTGCGGCGTGTAAAATGTAGAACAGTTTTCATTCTCACTCCTTCACTTAGAAGTCTAAAGCAAATACTGCGCAGCAGTGGAATCGTATCTTCAAATCTTCTTAATATATATAAATCTCGTGTCACAATGTTTGTCCTCAATGGACTCCTAAACCACTTAACCGATTATAATAAAATTCGCACACCATGTGCAGTTCGATCCAACTTGTGAGATAGGATAGTTTAAATCTCAATTTATCTATTTTTTACTATCCCTAAGGGCAAAACAACGTTTGCCAGGTCAGCTAGTAGTATAATAATTTTATCAATAACAAGTATCTTAAGCGACGATCTAAACGAAAATATTATTATAATCACAGAGCAAAAAATCGCATGTGACTTTACTAGTATGTTGAACCCTAACATCATGAGTCAAAAATGCGTTCAGAGTCTATGCCATTCTTATCGGTGGTCGGTGGCTATCTCGGGTGGTCATCTCGGTTGAGAACTTGGACTTACTGAATGCAAAATGTGCAAAGTTATGTAATAAAAGTATTATATTATAATAAGTAATAAAAGTATTATGTTATTAGTTCTTAACGTTCTTATATTTTTATAATTTTTTTTTTTTGGTTGTAGTACTTTTTAATTTAATTCGAGCACAATTATTTGTAAACGCTGTGCGCAGTTCTAAATGTCTACCCACGCTGTCCAGTGCCTTTTGTATTCTTTATTTTCAACGTTTCGTGTATGTGACGTTATTGTGCTTTAATAAATAAATCAATACATATAATAAATCTGTAGAGGTCGAATTTCTGTACAAATAAAAAAAATGCTAAAAACGGAGTCAGGGGGATGTAAGAAGTGAAATAGAACTAATTTAAATTTTTTTAAATTTTTTTGTTTCTCTGTTTGTCTGTTTATCTGTTTGTCTGTTTGTCTGTCTGTTTGTACGGGCTAATCTTTGGGACGGCTGGACCGATTCCAATGAAATTTTGTGTGGTGGTAGCTTATGTCCCTGGTCAACATATAGGATACTTTTCATCCCGGTAAAATAAAGAGTTCCCGTGGGATAGTTAAAAAACTGCAATTAATTTAACAGCTTTGTAAACAACAACTAATGTACTTAATTTAGTAAAATTTGTTGTGCTGATACCTTATGTTGCCTCTTTAACAAAATATATATATAGTAAAACTTATTAATCCAATCGAGTTCCCGCGGGAAAGAAAACTTTACAAAAACAGTTACCAGGCGTCTCAGTAACGGATTTAAATGAAATTTAATGATCCTACTATATATATTACCTTTTATATTGAGTTATTTTTGGCTGAATAAAAACTATTTTATTTTTATTTTATTTTTATTTAAGATACTTTTCATCCTGAAAAATTTGAGAGCACCCGTGGGATGTTTAAAAAAACCTATAGCTACTTATCTACGTAGCACAATCAAAACGGGGTCGGAATATCGACAGTTTAAATCGTCCTTTTGATCGTGCAACTAGGTATAACTATATAAGATAACCCGTACGTAGCAGGAACGGGTTGCTACGTACACAGCAGCGCATCAGAATGCTTAATTACAATATCTGGGCGTTGGTATCATCTCAGAATATGATAAGTTTGGTTAGTATAGATATTACAATCCACGATGACACGCCCCACTCTGTCTTACTCCATGCGAATTGAGTAACATAAGCGATTTCGACAGAGTGTATAAGTAGAGGAAGACCAAAGAAGATATAGGTAAATTGTGTGAAAGATAGCACGTTGACAGGAGAGATTGGAAGAAGACTCCTTTACGGGTCCATCGAACCCAGGGACCACTCATTTATCTTGGGAAAAATTAAGAAATTCCACGAGAAACATTTTTGTAAAAAAAACGAACTGCACGCGGGCGGAGCCGCGGGCAACAGCTAGTAAATAAATAAAAATAAATAAATAAATAAATAAAAGTGACAGTTGTTGCAAACTGATCATAGTGTACAACTAAAATTAATAGGCACTGATATACAGAAAAGCCCTACTGGGCCCATTTAAAAATGGTGTTCGTCAGGAACTGTACTGGAGACATAAAAATGGGAAATGCTTTCCAAAAAACCAACTTCAAATGCCACTACAAAGAGTGAAATAATTTTTATTTAAATTTTAGGTACCTACACCAATTCGAAGTCGGGCAATTACAATCCCTAATAGTCCTTCTTAATGAAATGACAAAGTCATAGACAATCGCCCGACTTCGAATTGGTGTAGGTACCTAAAATTTAAATAAAAATTATTTCACTCTTTGTAGTGGCATTTGAAGTTGGTTTTTTGGAAAGCATATCCCATTTTTATTTTATACTTTTTAGTGGAAAACAATAAAATGCACAAGGCGTTGTAAAATATCCAAATTGCTTGAGGTGTGTTCATAAAATCTGAAGAGATACCTCATATTCACCACGATCCCATCATCAGACCCTGACTTGATGACTTTAGTCATCAAATCAGTATCTGCTAGCAAATGCACCAGTAACTATAAAAAATACCCAACTCGCTTCAAGTATACTAGCAAAATATGAAGAGTTCCCTCGATTTCACCAAGATCCCATCATCAGACCCTGACTTGATGACTTTAGTCATCAAATCCGTATCTACTAGCATATGCACCAGTAACTATAAAAAATACCCAACTCGCTTTAAGTATACTAGCAAAATTTGAAGAGTTCTCTCGATTTCACCAAGATCCCATGATCAGATCCTGACCTGATGACCATAGAACAACTTGGTAAATATTACTCTTTCTAATAATACTCAAATAGTTTCATGTGTCCATATAAAATTTGAAGAGTTCCCTCGATTTCTCCAGGATCCCATCATCAGATCCTGACCTGATTAAAATGGGACCATCTGGAAACAAAACCCTCTTAAACAAAAAAAGAATTTTTCAAATCAGTCCACGCGTCTCCGAGTAATCGGTGAACATACATAGATGAAAAAAAAAAAAAAAGATTCCGACGAATTGAGAACCTCCTCCTTTTTTTGAAGTCGGTTAAAAAAGACGAAATTTCGAAACGTATCATATTCATTCCTTCGACTGAACTGTGAGAAAGTAAGGTAAAGTATACCTACTTATATATTTAGGAGAGAAGACATTTCAATTAATTAAACAAAATATGTTTTATTTATAAAAAAAAAACAATAATTTTCGTCGTACAAAACTAGGCCTACATTTGATGAAAAGTAAAGGTCTAAAAATAGTGAATTTTTTAGAAATAGCCACACATAAACTATTAGTGTCGTTAGAATCATCCTCACATGAGGTAACTTCACGACGGCTACAGCATGAAATTACGAGGAACGATTTCTACAGAGACCAATTCTAAGAAACATAACGTACCTAATATTAAGGAAAAGAAATAAGATTTTCCTAAGAAAGTAGCATTTTTCAACCATTAACCAGAACAGACGTGGAAACCATCAATTAACCCTTCAGCGCTGACCGAAGTGCCGATAACGACCTTCGGGGGCCGTAATTCCGAACTGGAATTAGAAGGTATTCGGTTGTCTGTCGATAATTACAAGGGTTAAGCTTCGGACGACGGCCGGCCATATTGAGTTATAACTGATGGCCCGATGAAAGATAGTTACGCCAATTTACAGACGAGCTAAGCCAACTTTGGCTTGCAGCTACTCCTCTTTAGTAACGTGCTTCGTGGTTCATGGATTGGTCATTGGAGATAATAAATATTATATTTTCTAATGTTTAATACTTTGATGTGCATTATTTTTATGTGCAGAGTAAATAAAACTTAAGATACTAAGGCCCATTTGTGTCACCCTGGGTCAACGTTAGTAACTCGGAGTTACGTAGCAATATTTAGCGCAATGTTTGGCGCTAAAATAAGTTTTTCGTCTTGCAAGATTAAAAGATGGGGAAGATTTAAGCTTGCAACAATTTCTCATTTGAGGAGTTTTAGAAGTGTAACCTTCTTTTTACCCGACTGCAAGAAGGGTTATGTTTTTCGCGCGTATCTTATATGTATGTATGTAAATTTCTTTATGACCACGTATCTTCCAAACGGCTGGATGGATTTTGACGTTAATGGTATCGTTAGATTCGTCTCATTAACCTAAGTGTTCTTAGATAGGTTGTTGAAAATAAAAACGCAAAATTCGATTTTGGGCCTAAAATTGTCAGTCATTTACAAAATATTTATAACCAAACCTATCGAGTGGGGTATCAAAATGAAGGGAATTACAAGGAGATTACAAAAATATATATAAGTCATATGTTTCGAATTAATTTGGAATTATAAACAGTCGATCAATGCGTTCAAAATGGTAATATTTGTAGTTTTTGATAGCGTTAATCTTGTATTGACCAAATGTGTGTCGTACTTTATATTGTGCATTTTTACTTGGTATATCAGTGACTGAGTGACTTGAACCGACATAATATAATATATAACCAAATATACCCACTTTACGTCTTTGACATTGTGTAGATAAAAGTGCTTAGGTTTCGCTCGTAAAGTGTGGCAACTAAAAAGCCTGAAATAAAATAAATAATTAAAAAAATCAAAAAACTCGACTGCAAAAATGTCAACTAAAATGCAATAACTTAAGAGACTGAAACAAGGCGGACAACGAAAACAAAATTCATTCAAACAAACTTCATTTTAACAAACAACATTATGAGCTGAAAGCTTTAAGTAGTTAAATTTTCGCAATCAATTTAAAAATAAAGCAGGCGGGACCTATTAATTTTCTCTATGTTAATTTATAATTTGCGAAAATAGGTCCCGCCTTCTATATTTTTAAATTGAATGCGAAAATTTAACTAAAGCTTTCAGCTCATAATGTTGTTTGTTAAAATGAAGTAAAAATTGCATCGTTTTAAGTTTATTATAATTTTGTTTTCGTTGTCCGCCTTGTTTCAGTCTTTTAAGTTATTGCATTTTAGTTGACATTTTTGCAGTCGGGTTTTTTGATTTTTTTAATTATTGAGCACATTCTTCTTTCTTTCTTTTTGAGAAATCGCGCACTGTTACAGGCACCTTCGATACATTTAAATTTAAAACTTTTTAGGCACGGTAAGCAGTTTTTGAAATGGGAATACCATTGAACTACCGAAACCTTTATTTGAAGAAATATCTCCTGGCCATCCATGCACTCGTAGTTGTTCAAGTTTCACTCCCGGACTGCCATTAGTTTTTTGTCAGTCATTTCATCTACGGTAAACTCGGAGCATTATG
The DNA here is from genome assembly GCA_963855885.1 of Coenonympha glycerion. NCBI lineage: Eukaryota > Metazoa > Arthropoda > Insecta > Lepidoptera > Nymphalidae > Coenonympha > Coenonympha glycerion. The sequence goes on along the minus strand of OY979630.1, from coordinate 18,182,165 downwards.
CTATACAGTTATGGTAAATTCGTATTCATGCCTATTTGAACTCTACGTTGATCCCATGCACTATTAGTCACATAATCCTGCTCGTATGTATAAAGAAATAAAATCCATATTAATTGAATTGCCATCAAAACCGCGGATAAAAAAAAAACTTTACATCGGTAGTTACGCGCCAATAAATCGGAATTACAACTCGCGTCAGCCGCTAAAACCCCCCCATCCCCCAACAACACCCGTTTCACCTGTCAGCTGACGACATCCATTATGGGAGCGCGCGCCAAAATGAAAATTTCGTTTGCTACAAAATTAGATATCTAGGAATACAGAAAAAATAATGGACTTTCATCTCTAATCTTGTACACAGTATTTTTTCAAAGATTTACCTTTTACATGTCTTTCTCGTATAAATATTGCCTTTTCCAGCTATTGATGTTTTTCTATATTTTTTTTTTAGTTTCTGTTAAAAAAAATGTCGACGTTTAATATTTCATGGGCATTGCCATTACCTTTAAATATAATATGGTACTCAAACCTCAAGGCGCTACCTACTATCCCACTATGCTTTGTAAACAAGAATACAGAAATAAATTATAGTTTTACTTCGGATTATAATTTTTGATTATAATATAACTTATACCCCTTTATTTTGAAGCATTTTTTTTCGTCAAAGCATTGCAGTAGGTATTTAAAGTCTTGTCAATATCTTAGGGTATTCAAAGAGAAACGCGGTTTGATTATTTAATTGCGGTTTGACTGACCGACGGTTCTCCTTTGTACTCAGTTTCTGGCTATTTGAATTTGACAAGACGAGGCGTAGCGGCGCGGAACGGCCGGATTCGATAGGCGCGTCCGTCCGAATTAGCAAGTTAAATTACTTGACCGCCCGACATTATTTAGACGTCACTTTACAAGCCTGACTGACTCATCTGTCATCATAATAAATGACTAGCCAGATTAGGACTAAGGTCTGGTTATGATATTGATTTAACCGAGTTGTTTGTATATGTTTCAATGTATAGAAAAGCCTTTGAAACTGCCAGACTTTATTTGGATGCATTGAGTTACTATGTACTAAGTTATTCAATGTTTAGATGTAACTTTTATAATATAAGCCTGACAAACTTGTTTGTCATCATCACACTGGTTAGATGCTGAGATATTGGTCTACTTATCGGCTTTGTCACTTTGCAATTAGCCCTTAGGGGTAACTTTAAAAGACTGTCTAAGATTTTTCTGACATTCAGCTTTACCAATATTGTGACATAAATGCGTAACAATAAAAAAGTGGAAATGGTAAAAAATATGGATCACGTGACTTACGTGCATTCTTTTTCTTATACATTTTTTGAATTTTGGTCTATTTTCATCTTTGTACCGGATAGAAATTAATGGCATATTGCTAGAGCTCAGGGTCCAATTTAATCAACTTTAATCTTTATTATAATGCTCCTCGACCTCATATAGATAATTCTTCTTCTGAGATATAAAAGGAACAACTTTTGTTCATATTGCGTGCTTTCCTATACAAGTACAACAGTGTTTGGAAACTCCGAGTGCCAAACTCTCGCTGGAATTCGTCGGATTTCATTAAACTCTGAAAGTTTGGCAGAAGTTTTTATTGCGGGGTCCCACAATGCCGCCTCATTCGCTCCTAAATGCAGCATATTACAAAACTGACGTTTGGCGGAAAAAACTTTTCCTATAAATTGAAGACGGCACGAGTCAGGTGAATTTTGGGACACGGAATATTTTCCGTAACATTTCTAGGGTTATGGACATCAAGGTGTTTATCAGATAAATAAAGCTTTATATGTTGGAGGTGTAAAAAACAAATCTACCCAAATGTTCCGTACTCGAAAATTCATAACATAAGGGATATGGGGTATCCCCATTGATTAAACACATAGTGACGTCACCCATGTATTTTTAGGCTCCACCCTGAAGCCGGCTTTTTAATTTGTCAAAACTGTAAAATGGCGCTACTGTAAGCGACAACATTATGTGTTGTCAGCGGTACCACACAGTACAGTTGTGGGCGGTAACGACGCTATATTTGAAAAATTTTGAGCTTCAAATGCGGCACATATTTTTCGTCCTCTTAGCGTAGCGTACTTGTGAAAATTGTGAAACGTGGAAAGAAATAAAAGGAAAAAATTCTAAAGGAGTTCTATCTTATCTATAAAATTAACACTTCCACAACTATCCAACTAATTTGACTGATATAAGGAATAAGAGTAGCTTACGCTATCCTTTAGGTTTTTTATAACGAAATACTAAACTCGAAATCTATGCAGGCGAAGCTGCGGTTCAAACTTAATGTTTATAAAATGTACTGTCTTGGGTTTCAAATGCAATCCAACATTTAGTATTGTTTACTGTTTAGTCTAGGGAATTGATGCTACATGGACGTTTCAAATAGTGAAGGCTGAAACTAGCAAAGGCTCCCTCGACAGCCAATAAACTGCCCGGAAAGTGAATTATTAACAACTGTGAGAAAACAATGAGTTTCTTTTGGCGGCGCTCCAAAGGACTTGCCCGCGTTGTTCTGGTTTGCAAAATTTACTATAGCTAGGTGGCTCGGCGGACGTCATTCTGTCCTTTCCTTAAGTCCTTCGGCATAGGCCCCTTGTTCAAAACCTTTTAAAAAATATGTACCTACAGGAAATCACAAAAGTTTCAACGTTATTGGATGAGTGGTACGAAAAATAGTCGAGAAGTCATGATTACAAAAGGCTTTTCTATATAGTGTCTATGAGCTATATTGTAACATTTTACTAATTGTTGGAAACAATTCTCAAACATTATACACTCCTTTTATGGCATTCATCAAAAACTAACATTTACTACGTTCACTGCTTTATTCAAGAGACTTCAATCGAGTTTACAGATATCGCTCGAAGCTCTTCTGAATTCAAATAGTGTAGCTGAAGATGCTACGGTGCGCATCGAACAGTCGAGAGAAACAGAATGCTCTGTTACCGATGCTAATTGGATCTACTAACATCCGATATTTGATTACAGACATGTAACGAAGTGGATTTTCAACTAGCTGGCCCTTGATACAGGAGGAGTACCTAAACGCACACAAAATTAAAACACTTTTATTTCAACAAAAAACCAAAATTGGTAAAACCAATTTAACATTTTAGCACGACGCATTTTCGAATTTAGAAATAATGTGTGAGCGAAAACGGAGGTTTATATGGAGAAGAAGTGCAGAAAGTTTAATTGCCAAGTCAAATTTCGACCAATGGCGGCAACCACTCATAATAAATATTGATCAGTCGGAAGGATTCCGGAGAGCGTTCGGGTTTGCATCGATAAATAATTTATACACAATGAATGAGCAATGAGCATGATTCCGTACGTCTGACCTATATCGTCTGATTACAATTAATTACGTTAAACGTACAAATTGATCAAGTAAGTTAACTTTGAGGAAAACTCGACGTTGAGTCCAACGGCGATACAACTTTGGAATTTCAAACATCAAAAGTCATTTTATAATTCACGGCTGCATATTGTTTGACCACTATTGAAAAGGCCATTTTTACTTTCGTTTCAACCCAGTTTTCAACCCAATCACGAAGGTACCATGCGATGTAGCGAGGCGCGAAGTTAGAACTTTAATGGGCCCAATTCTTCTACTCTTTTTCTTGAGCTGTTTGAAGGCATATACCCATCAGTATTTGTCTAGTTTACACTTACAAAAATACTCTTACTGATAACAAATTTTACTAATGACAAGAAAATTATGTTTACCGTCCTTGTTCTCATCTTTAACTTTTTTACCATGTAATAAGAAATTTCTTGTGGGAAATAGCTTTTGAAATCAGAATACACCGATGCACGATGTTAATCGTTTGTACAGAACAGCTGTGATGTAAAATCGTCGGTGTATTATAATTTATATTACCTACTCGGTGATCATCTCTGATACAGTTAATCAGGCGTATTACTGTTTGCTTTGATCATTGCAGAATTAAGCTGAGATAATTGTAATTACATTATTACACAGAACGCCCTCGCTGGCTAGCGTTTGTGCAATGCGTTCGGATCTAAATCGTGAGAAAACAAATAATTGTTCAAATGCAGGTCGGCAAATTTGCGTGCGTAGGGTTCTGTATCACCCAAACCACTATAAGTAGGTACCTTAATCTGGAAAACCTTTTTTTGAGATGGGGTTAAAGGTGGGGAAGAATTGTCCGAAAGAGAACCCCACCCTAGTGCCATAGTGTTTAGTAGAAGATGAAACTACCGTTAGATCCTAGAAGATGAAAGTTTCGTTAGAACATACCGATAGGTCTAATCATGGGATTGATGGACTAATATCATAAAGCTGAATAGTTTGTTTGTTTGAGCGCGTTAATCTCAGGAACTACTTACTGGTCCGATTTGATTTTTTTTTGCATAGTTAGATAGCCCGTGTAATATAGAAGGCTGGCTACTGTTCATGTCACAACTAACATATAAATAACTGCAGTTTACGCAGGAAGAAGCAGAACGCGAGTATGACTTAAACTCTAGTTAGGTATTCTCAAGCTACGTATTCACGAGAAACTAATTATGTTTCGAATAGGTACACAGTTTCTGAAAAAATATCTACAATGTTTCTTCTATGTTGAAATCAAAATGTTTATTTCAGAAACAAATCTACATGTTTGTGGCTTTACATTTAACTACCGTTCTCACAATTTTATATTTCATAGCCAGCTAAAAAGAATATGATAGTTCCAGTCAAAATATAAATTCATTCCCGTAAATATTTACACGGCCAGCGGTATTCATGCGAGCAAATGAACGAAATAGGCCACCAGGCGGTCCCGCGCGTCTCGTGTCCCGAAAATCCAATTCGTTATGAATTCGGAAGGATCTTTTACATAGTTGAGTATACAACCTTAATTTTTATTTGATGTAACTACAATCATGACTTTATAAATTTTAGGGTTCCGGTATCCGTAACTACGAGTACATCATTATGCTTATGACGCTTTTTGTAAGGAACGCTTATAATAATAATTAATTATTATCTTCGGAAATACTTGCCTATAAATATGAAAGCAACTTTTTATTGAGAGGAGCTTATTCTAAATTATTTTTATTGGTGGGAGGCTATTCAGAAAACTGATGATAACAAACATGGGAGAGAAAGTTTGGTAATGTGAGCAAATCCATCATCTATTGATAGTTCAGATAGGATTAAAAAATTATAACACATACTCACGTAAACTAGTATTCATGGTGCACATAGCCTTCGACCTAAATTTTTTTGGAACCGACAGAAATTGGATAGAGTATGTAGCGCCTTGAAAGCTACTCTATATTTCAACATGAGCTTCCTCTGATGTGAAGCGACTTTTTCTTAATAGTTGACCGAGAAAGAAAGAAAAAAGATAAAGAAAGATTCTCTTTTTTTCTTTCTTACCTCCTATAAATCAGGGGCAAGACACACACCACGATTTTATTTTGTCAAGTAACAAGTTCCACCTCAATATGCTAATATTAATCCCTTTAATTAAAGCCATAGATTAGTTAGTTATAAAGATATCGAGTTACATGGAAATTATATGAACATAGTCCATTAATCCGGTCTGATTGGTATTTTCTGTTTACCACCATCATGAATTCCGATATCCTAAAAGCGAAGGCTTAATATAATATTATTATGTTTTTGTAATGAAAAAATATTTATTAAGGTATGCAGTGAAACATTATTATGAGCTGCCTAACATTCTAGCTGATGCTAAGATTTCCGGCAAATGTCAAAAAATTTAAAAGTTGCAAGTGCGTATTTGTGATTAATTAATGAATTAATGAATTTTTATTTTTTAAAACTCGACAAACGTTGTTTTGCCATATAAATTATATAACTCTTGGCGCATGAAAAATAGTTTGTTAGTCTCTAACAACGGTAGGCATACACAAAAAAAGAATTATAACAATCGGTCAAGCCATTTTGGAGGCTTTTTGGAGGAGTTTTGTGACAAACACTGTCGCTCGAAAATTTTATCTAGAAGATAGTAATACTGTTCTAGTAAAAATGAGTATTTCGAAATAATAAAAGCGACAGAAGGTATCTAGTATGTGATAAAATGAGAGTAAAAAAGTTTACATCGCTGCGTAGCGAGCTCATTTGAACGCTATTGTAGAGCAAAATGAGCTCAGAATATTCCTGGTGATAGTATCGGGGGCTTAGTTTTACCGTCGTGACTCTCTTTGCTTTAGTATGAAGAAAAATTGAAAAATTATTTCTAAACTTTATTTTGTTTGTTTTAATATTAAACAAGGTGGTGAAAATTAACTCAAAATATTCATAAAAGTATAAGATACAATTAAGTTATTATAATTGTACAAAAAGCTTCTCTAACGTTTTGGAGGGCAAAAAAAATTTATAATCCAACCGAAGATGTATTTTTTCTACTGCTTTTTCACGATAGTTTTTTTCTTGAGTTTCTTAACATCAGAAACGTAAAAAATAGAGAGCGCGAGACAAATTTTATTCGTCGTAAAAAATTGTAACTCGCATCGGTCGTTAAAGTTGATGTTCAGTCAGTGATCGAACGCTATCCGAAGATTGCTTTCCATAACTCCGATTTGCTGAAACAAATCGTTTAGTTCCCTCGCAATTGACTGAATATTGAAGTCATTTTGCTTACAGACACTGATTGATCCTTCTGTGATTTCACATTTCACTGATTTTAGGGTTCCAAATACAAATCATCATCATCTTAATCGCGTGCCATGTTCTTCAGAGCGAAGTTTGGTGGTCAACATAAAAACGAAACAACCCTATAATGAAATCATGTTTCACTCTGACACTGGAGCATAATATTTAGAAGAAATTCCATTATAATAATATTTCTATTTTGGCATGTTTAAAATACATTTTTGTTCATTAAATTGTCGTAGTCGTGAGAACGTGACGTGAGACATTTAAGTATTACGGCACAGGAATTAACGGCCCGTAAAAAAAATTTGCATCTTACGTCTTTATTATCCACTTAAATTTAATTATGCTTGAGGGAAAAATAATAAGATCTAAATTCTTTTGATGGTTACAATAACTACTTTACCTACTATAAATATAATACAATTACTCATTTTCTATTAACGGCGTAGAAGCCGTATTTAAGCGATCTTTAGTGAAGTTTTGTTTATAAACTATAAAAACAATTACTTTTAAATTAATACGTCATGTATTTTGAGTCTTTAATCTAATATCGTTGAGAAGCAGAAACACGATTGGATAAAAATTTCTCGATAGAAAGTTCTCCCAAAAGTTGCTCTAAAATCTCAGTTTTTCTTCTTTTTTTTCGAAACTACAATGGGTGTAATTGTAATTTTTGTTTTAATGTGTCGGTAATAATAATATCTAAAAACGTTGAGAACCAGATTTTTGATAACTGGCTTAGTTTTAGAGAAATTAGGTAAAAGGTCGTTTTTCTGTTATATTCTTCCGCGACGCTGCATGTCGCACCCATCAACTTATCCGTGAGAGTGACAAAGACAAAAATAAATTCAATAAATCCCCTTAAGAGTATTATGGTGTTAACCTATCTAAAAATTATGTTTTTCATAAAGGTGCTTCAAATTTCTCCCGGGTCTGTAAATTCCTCTCCGTTTCAGACTAAGTGGAGCATACCAGATTGTGGAGTAGAGTTGTCTAGCAAATCCTATTTGCTCTTCTCTTGAAGCTATTCAGATTGTTATAAGTGACAGGACACACGAATTCCATAGGACAGTCCCACACAGTATTAATAGTAGAGTGTGACAGACGGACGGAGAAAGTCTCACCATAAAAGTTCCATTTTTAACATTTTGGTATGGAACCCTAAAAATGTGGTTAAAAAGGTTTATTTCACAAAATAAAAAAATTAAATATGTCTATCTATCAACTATAACATATTATGTATATGGTCTATCGGCCATGTTGTCGACGTATTTACCATATTTGCCACTGTGCCACAAGTAAGCGAGAAAAAAGGACCTTTGTAAGCATGTCGCGAGTTGTGGCAGAGATTAAGTGATTTTAAGACGTGTTTGGACGTATTAAATAAATTACCGCGGATAGGCAAAGGTCTCTCAAAGAAAATAGGCTACGCTACGCTAGTTTAGTCCTTAAGTGTAAGAGTATTTTGGAGCCTTCTGCCAATAAAGCTTCCCTTTTATGACTATAGAGAGTATTTTAGAAATGCGAGCTCCATAATCATCCTTTCATTTCCCCTATATAGGGGGGTATTTTAAAAGCATTTTCTTTCTTTAAAAAACGTTATGTAATGTCCTGACGACAATACTGTTTTCTAACCCATGCCAATTCCCAATTTACAGATATTATTACAAATTACACTGAAACAATAAATAAACTGAACCCACGTTTTAAATCACGGCCGGGTTGTGGCAAAGAATTACAAGTTTGAAAGAGTCAATTTGTGGGAGCGGAGCCACCGGGTTTTAATTAGGGCGGAATGCGGCGCGCGGGTGGAAAAAACCTTCGAACGAAATCGCCCCTCGTTCGGAAAGAAAATAAAGTGCGATCAGGCGCGGCACGGCGATAATGGGCTTTGGCTATTAAGTGGCTTTCTGGTATTACCTAAACTGAAGACTATGTCGGATTTGGTATACGGCTGCAAGTTATTTTGGTGCTTCGAGATTTTAATCCTTGCAATATACCTCAAGAGTTTGGTCCCAGATAGTCGCTATTACCCATCATACATGAAGTGCTGGTTATTTATTATTTATTTATTTATTTATTTATTTATTTATTACATAATATCCTTGCTAAACTTACAGCTTGTGCCAAAACGTTTAGCAAGTCAGATTCTGAGTACAAGCGTTGATTACACAATTACAATTTATTATCTTATTATTATATTTTAAAAATGAAGTAAACTTATTCAAACTTATATGAAACAAATCAAGGCTCTGGTGCTGAGCAATTATTTCATTAAAAATGGAAAGTGCGCGAAACGTTGGGGCACTCTCCGCATACTGCGTACGGAACGATTCGAGCGCGAATAGATCAGGCCGTTGGTTGGCGGGCGTCGAAAAAATTTTGAGATCATTATGGTGAACTCTCAGACGTCTTGTAGGTCTCACGATCTTCTTTTTTTACGTCAAGCCAGCGATATTTAGTTCCCTAAAACACAAGTAGTTCTGAAAAGTCAGAATTGCATGGGATTCGAAGCCCGTATTCCCTTATAAGAGGCGGAGATCTGAACCAATGCATCATCGCTGCTTTCAAAGCAAAATTTGTACCTGTTTTCAAAAACGCTGATTCAAGTTTTTGTGCTTTCTTCATACATCTGGCCAGTAGCCAGCACCAAAAGTGGACATCCGCAGAAAGCCTAGTTCACAACGTTTTGGACGCTAGCTTTAGACGTAAGCAGAAATCCGATCCGTTTATTCAAAGTTAGTCAACTCGAAAAATGTACAAAAACTTATAATAACCCTACTGGTGAAGCGAGAAAAAAGTTTTGAAGAGATGATTATGAAGTGAACACTAGTTAACACTATTAACAAAGATAATGCATATTATTTGTTGAAGCTCGATCAATTTTATTTCTCAAAATAAGCGTACCTAGGTACTTACTACTAAAAGACAACACGAAATGGATCTTCAACTATCGCGACTTCAAAATACCCTGAAATACCCGAGAAATGTAGTTTTCTTCTCCATTCCTCTACTTGGTATCATCACCGAATATATAATATTACTAACGTATATTATTAAGTTAATTAAACTTCACAACTTCTCGTTTCTAAGGAAACCAACGTCGTATAGCGCCCGAATCTAAATAAAATGTAAACAATGTGATGTCTTTTCAGAGTAGATAGTCAGTGTTGCTCTTTTAAGATGCTCTGCTATTCTATTCTAATTTTTACAAGACTGTATATTTCTCAAAGACGGTTTGAAACAAAGCTTCGGTAAGACCGGGTACAATTTAATCAAATGTTGTTTTTCTATAGTATTGTACTTGAGTTTTCTCAGATACTTTTTCAGATATACCTAAAGCTTCCTAATTACTTTAATCACTTGGCCTAATCTAGGTCTTTTGACGACCTTCCTGGCGCAGGAGACGAGTTCGATCGCGGGTTAGGTCGCGGGTTCGATTCCCGCCACGGGCCACTTTGGAATTTTATAATTTCTAAATTGGCTCAGGTCTAGTCTGGTGGGACGCTTCGGCCGTGGCTAGTTACCACCCTAGCAGCAAAGACGTACCGCCAAGCGATTTATCGTTCCGGTGCGATGCTGTGTAGAAACCGTTGGGGTGACTTTACTTACCCCTTCCAAGTTAGATCACTTACCATCAGGTGAGATCGCAGTCTAAACTAACTTGTATAGTGTAAAAAAACTTTTTTTGTTTAAAGTTTCCACACCTGTAGAACGGAGATAAAGCTTTATTGCCATTGATAATAATATATACCTAAAAAAACGATCCTTTCGGGAAATATATTATATTAACTATTTAAAATACTATTTAAAATGATATTTAACTAAAGTCATCTCAATAGCAAGTTTTGCAACAGGTGAAATCGACAGAGTGCGGTTGCTTGCATTGTCAAGACCGCTGTGGTGTGGTCTACATTCAACAACTTGTTCACTAACCAGCAATGAACATGTTGTTAACTGTACCCACTCGTACGTAAGCAGTTAGTTCTTACGTTGCAGTATTTTGCTTACGTTTCTATTTACGTAAACATTCAATTTGTTCGAGTTAACATCGAGAAACGTTATACCCAGACACTTGTCTAATCACATGAATATATTCAACATATCAGTGATGTAAAAACATGCACAATAACATTGTATGAGCGTATTATTTTATATACATAACTAGCTGTTGCCCGCGGCTCCGCCCGCGTGAATTACGATTTTTTTACATAATATTCCTTCCTACCGGAATTCCTTTGATTTTTCGCGGGATTCTGGTGTGATGTTGTACAGAAACCTGTTCTTACTTTGCACGGGTTATCTTGTGGTGATTTTGAAAACTCCTTTTTCTTAATAATTATATAAAGTTTCATTAATACGTAGTTGAAAGATCAAAAGGACGATTTTAACTGTCGATATTTCGACCCAGTGGCACAGGTCGTGGTCACTACGTGACCACGACTTGTACCAATGTATCGAAATATCGACTGTTAAAATCGTCCTTTTCATTGTGATTTTTATTCTGAAACCACGAAATATGTCAAAAATTATTAAACCATGTGAAAAGTTGTACTGGTGGTAGAACTCTTCTTTCAGAGTTCGGCCGGGTATGTACCACTGGGATAAATTACTCTACTAACAATATTCCCCAGCCCAACATAATATAGGTAAGAGTCTTTTAAAAATCTTTGCTTCATCTCAATACAATCCAAAACATCAGAACGGGCAATAGCTATATATTTCCTTACGTATAAAAAGACCTTAGATGACAGTCAGTCGGTTAGGATCGGTAAGACCTAAGAGTTAAAAATATTTGTGAACCATTATCTTACCCTTTCCATATTGCGGATGATAAAGTTTAAATCTGTTCATGTCTTAACAGTGCCATCTTAATATAAAGTCAGGAAACAGTAAATAACATGACAGTTAATTTTTATTAAAAAAAATTCGGTAGTACCTATCTCAGAGTTTTACATTCAAGTTCCACATAAATTGTAGAGATGGCGCTTTACGGTATAACGTAGCGATAACGCCAGTTACATGATTTTGGTTCACCCTAAAAGTGAACAATTTTAAACCATACGAAATCTCCTGCTAAGCCTATTTATTTACAGCTGTAAGGGTACTCCAGTCTTACTTGAGCCCTACGTCCTAGCCCTAAGTTCTTTGTGCATTCCGAGTTTCAAGTCACCTACCTACTTGAACTTAAAGGTTCTGATGTCTGTAATTTCTGAACTACAAAAGTGATGATGATAAGATTTGTATGGAATAATCTTCAAAGAAACTCCTTTCTATCAAAAAAAGAATGAATGGAATCGGACAACGCGTTAATGAATTATAACTAAAAAACGTTTGGACTTTGATGCCGTCTTCCAGGGAAACCATGATGAATTTCGGGACAAAAAGTATCCTATGTCCTACCTCGGGGTATGAACTATAATCATGTCAAGTTTCATTTAAATCCATCCAGCGGATTAGCCGTGATGCCCGGTCGTGAAACAGACAGACAGACAGACAGACAGACAGACAGACAGACAGACAAAAATTAAACAAATTACAGTTTTGGCTTCAGTATCGACTAAATAGTGTCCTCCAACAAAAATTTTCAAAATATCTTCAATGTACAGAATTCGACCCTTTACAGTTTTATTATAAGTATAGATATATATTTTATATACACAATATATATTTTATATACAATTATTTTTTATCTTCAGGAACGTGTACAACGTTTCCTAAAGATGAAACGAAATGAGATAATATTTTTTGAAGACATCAAACGAACGGGCTTGTTCGGTATAATAACTGATGAAAATATAACTCGGAAAAGCTGATGAACTATTAACAAGTGCTCTCGTTATAACCGGTTTTATTGCAAAAAATCTTATGAGTAAATAAATGATCTTAAATTTTATGTCAAATAAAGTGGAAAATGCGTTACAAGTAGCTATTTTACACGTTAATAGTAAGGAAGTGGAGGTTTGTATAGAAAATGCCAAACTTTTTTTCTGGCCCTTGGCCTTACTAGAGGAGTAATAAATCTGTCCACGCGCCGAGTCGGGTAAATTGCACGTGTCGGATTTATTGTTAGTGGGAACGACACATACTTCCACTAACCTACATCTTAAAATGTAGGAAGAAACTCCTGGCTCACTCATTATCCACAGAGCTCGAACATATCTTGACCCCGCTACATTATAAATTGTCATACTACTCGTATCATTTGCTACCTGAATAGAATCTGTATGATAACATGCAGTAACAAGGCAAGCACCACCCACATGCAAAACCAACCACAATACTCATATGATACTCGACGCACGTTTCGTCCCGACACCGGAACATCCTCAGGAGATGTTGCCTTCACAATGCGAGATTGTATTGCTTTGTAAAGTCACCATCTTCTGGCTTTTCAGGAAGTGGATTGAAGCAAGTTAACTTTTCTAGCTAATATAATGGATACGCCTGCTTCTATTTAATGGCTTTTGCCTCTGTATCAAGCTCCCTCAGAACTTTATAATTTCTATATAAGCTCAGTCTGGCGGAAGGCTTCGGCTGTGGCTAGTTCCCACCCTACCAGCAATGACACACCGTCAGATTTAGTTTTTCGCCGCGATGCTGTGTAGAAACCATTAGGAGTGAGGTTATTTATCCCTTCCAAGTTAGTAAGACACGGTCTTCAGCTGTATCATTACTTCATCAGGTCAAGTACTAACTTCATGGGATCGAGCTAAGCAAGGACGAGTTGAAGCCTGCTAACCCGCTTTGAACAAGCTGTCAGCCAAAATCTTCCAAGCACACTTTTTATAAGCGTGTCCGAAGTAATGAGCTTTCTGCTGAAGTATTAAGGAACTGATTTTTTTTCCCTTGTTTAAAATTAAGCTTACAACTTTGCCCCGGAAAAAGAAAAATATAGGTCCCGTAATAAATTAGTCGCGACCAATAAATTTATCTGCCACACCACACTAAGGTTCCGAAGAATTGTTACCTGTCCAAACAAGGTAACGCTAAATCTTAACGACTTTTGGTGAAGTAGCAATTAAAAATCTAAGAAACTTAAAGTTCAAGGCTGTCGGAAATAGGCCATTGTAAGTAGAATTATTCCTAAAGACAAAGTTATTGGATTAAAATCTATATCTTTCTGAAATAAAAATAATATCCGGCTGGCAATAGCTAAAGGTCGTATAGGCATCCGCTAAGAGAGGATTTTGATATCTACGGGAGTAGGTTTTTGACGACCTCCCTGGTACGTACAGTGGTGCTCGCTCGGATTCGAGTGGGAGGCCGCTGGTTCGATTCCCGCCACGGGCCCTTGGAATTTTTGAATTGACTCAGGTCTGGACTGGCGAGACCGCCACCAAGCGATTTAGCGTTTCGGTGCGATGCTGTGTAGGAACCGTTGGAGTGAGTTTACGATAACATCTTCAGCTGCATCATAACTTTCCATTAAGTGAGATCGCAGTCAAGTACTAACTTGTATGGTGTAAAAAAATGTACTTAAAATAGGGGCAAGCGCAGCAGTGAGAGCCTTTATTGAAATTACAAGTATACTTAGCTTATATACTACTGGTAATCATCAGTGTATAAAATCGGTTAAAGTGTTGTAAATATATGAAATATTTACAGTCTCATGGTTTGAGAATAAAGGACTTACAAAAGTACCGAATAGCAACTCATAAAACTGAAATTGCATGTCACTAAACTCGCATATTGGAAAAGTTCGCAACACCGCGCATCGCTCCAAGCTATTGTAACCGCATTTGGTGCATGTTTCGTGCATCTGAGATGCTTTTCTTTGAATTGTACAGTTTCAATGTACCTATTTAAATATCTACCGGCATCGCCCCTACTGGCTTTAATGGCTCCCTCCAATAATGTTTGACCATATCCCACAATGCTTGCTAAGTACTAATTATCAGGCTTTACTTACATTTGGTAATATTACTTACAGAGAACATGTATTTTGGATTTATAATCTAAAATCACTGTGGAGCAGAAACACGATTAGATAAAATTATCTCGATAGGAAGATTTCTCAAAAGTCGTCCAAAATCTTCGTTTTTCTATGTTTTATCGGAAATTACAATGGATGTCATTGAAATTTTTATTTTAATATCCAATAACGCTCTGAAACAGATTTTGATAACTGGCTACTTTTTTAGTAATTAGGTAAAAAGTTTATTCTTCCGCGACGCTGCATGTCGCATCCACCTAAGTATATTTGTAGAGTGAGAGAGACAAAATTAAATTCAATATATCCTCTTAAAACAAGGACACAAACATACAATACGACACGACGTGTTGCGAATCGATGTCGTGTCTTCGACTCATCATACGACGAATCATCGACTAATCGTATCGTGTATTTATGACTTTTATATTTTGGCTCTTAGGTAAGTAGTTACAAGTATAGTGGGCGTTGACAGGTCGAGGAAATAGCTCTAATTAAATGACTAAACTTCGTAAAACTATAAACTATCAGTTTTCATTTGGCAAACACCAACTTAAAACCCACAACTTTGAATCCCCGCGGAGTTAACGAACAAAACAATTTAGATCCGCGACCCGAAACTGAATTAACGCCAGATCACGGTCAATATATCACACTCAGTCATAGCTGTGAACAGCATACAAATCCGAAGTTGCGTGAAAGTTTTAATGAAACACATTCATCGCGCGCTCGCGTTTGCATGACAAACGTCGCAATAAATCCGCTGTAAGCATCGCGGGGCAGGTAAATTGCGCGCATGGATTTATGCGATGTGTGCAACCACCACTTGACGCCTTTTCTCAGTTGCACACGAGTTTCTTGCTAACTTAAACTGATGCACGCGACCCTTTGATGCATCTTTGTCCGTCCTTCCTTGATTAACTGATGCTTTGTGCGGTCCCGGGAAGGATGGTCAGAGAGTATATAGGAGGTTTTTATCTTCCTATACTACTCGTATCTCTCCCAGTTAAGTCGGGCATGACATTCATGAGATTTTTCTCCTACAGAGGAACAAGAAGATTAACTGATGAGCCATGGTCACACGTTATCGTAATCGCTAGCGAATCCTGCCCCGCGATTGGCTGACGCAAATCAGGAACCCAATCAGCGGGCAGAATTAGTAAACGATGACGATAACGATGAATACGTTTCCTGATTCCTGAGTCACACGTTCTTAACTTTAATTTTGCCCAGTAGTCTTGTTGAGTTCGTCAACGGTGACTTTCAAAACGAAACACTACAACTGTTTCAATAGACATACACCCTAAACAGGGCGGACGGCGCGAAAAAATGTCGCCAGTTTAGTGCCAGGATTTCTTGTTTTGCCACCAGCAGTAAGGCCAAGCTGTAGTTTGCTCAGCAGCTTCCTATAGAATTTTGACAGATGGTGCTTCTGTTTGTTTGTACGAAAGAGGTTAAATCGTTCGAATGCCCATATCCTGAGTTTTCTTAGCAGCGACTGTTTCACTGGTTTTTGTAGACTTTCGCTAAGCAACACCTCCACAATCCAAAAACTAGATACCTTGAGAAACGTAGAAAATCCCAGAAATAAAGATACCTTACACTTAACTGAAGTTACGTTCATTTGTCCGAGAGTGCTTCTTACGTAGCTTCTTGTAAGTTGTAACGAAGCTTGAAGCGAAACATAAACACACATTAGCTCCAGAAGCTGGAACTTTACAGCGAAGTAACGCTTGTGATACTCTCATAAAATGCATTGCCATGTGCGCTGGATGTGCAGTTGAATAAATTTTGAAAGCCTAGGTAGGTACAGTTGTAGTTATTGGTGTACTCTGCTTACGGAGTCCATCCGGTTAGGTGCCATCGCAGTATTAGTTATTCTAACGTGAAGTAGTTATAAGTTGTTTGAAGAGCACTGTAAGCCGCTATGATTACAGCCCCCTGAGACAAATGAAAAACAGCATTACGTATAGAAATGGAGCAAAATTAAAAAAAAATTATGATATTTGACTTTCAGTGACGCTTAGCTGAGCGATAGTTCGCATAGGTTTTTAAATATTGTTCCATTTCTATACGTCACGACGTAACTCAATTTGTCACTTGGCTCAGGCAGCTTGACAAAATGAGACTTAAGAGATAGGCGGACGTATAGCTTAATACGCGAACGTCAATTTTTTATAATTAATATTCTCGTGAGTAGGACCTTAGGTATAGGGTACCTTGCTTGTAAGCGATCACTGTTTTGCTGGGTATACGCTGGTTTAAGCACTAACTTTATACTCTAGAACTTGAGTATGATCATACCCGATGGAAAGTGATGATACACTCTAAAATGGAACGAGCTTGCCTAGAAAATGTCTATTCAATCTTGATTTGAAGGTGACCGAGTTGTACGTGGTGGGAAATAGGGTGGCTTTAAGGATATTCCAGACCTTAGCAGTGTGTCTGTAGAGGTGTAATGTTTTACTATGCCTTGCATTGCTATGGAATAGTATTCCTCCTTGAAAAACATCGGAGGAGCTGAATCTCGACAAAACCTGTCAAAC
The DNA here is from genome assembly GCA_963855885.1 of Coenonympha glycerion. NCBI lineage: Eukaryota > Metazoa > Arthropoda > Insecta > Lepidoptera > Nymphalidae > Coenonympha > Coenonympha glycerion. The sequence continues at coordinate 18,165,019 of OY979630.1, read as the reverse complement.
ACGTAAAAATATGACCAATGAGAACTTAGCATTCGTCTCATCATGCTTTGTTACAAAATAATATCCAAGTACTAAAAAGTAGCAAGCTGCAAGGCTGTATTAAAATCACACATGATACCAATAAGAAGGTCCTATTTAAATCACACATGATACCAATAAGAAGGTCCTATTTAAATCACTTATGATACCAATAAGAAGGCCCCATTAAAATCACACATGATACCAATAAAGCCCCTGATTACGTGGATATAGTAAGACCATTATATGATTACCCTAACGACGGCGATCCCCGCGGATCCGATCCAAATCCCTTCGCTAATTAATTACCAGCCTACTTCACGCTTCATTAGGAATCACTACCACATGCTAACAATATTATCAATACGTGAATTATTTATAACATCACCAAACACTCCACGAAAGATTACCTCCAAGATTGGATAAGTGATTGGGATTTTCGACGAAAGACCATTAGGTCCTGGATTCAATGCTTCGGCCAAACCATTGAGGAGTAGTCTGTAGTTATTAGTATTATCCTGATATATTTGAACTGAAAATAATCCTCTGTGTCTGAGCGTTTTCCATAAAGTTTTCAAAAGTGCATGAAGACTGTCAACCCGCACTTGCCAGGCATGGTGGATTATGACCAAACTGAGAAGAAATCTGTGCCAAGTAGTGAGTCATAAAAAACGTTGACGAGATGTATAAGTAATTCAATATCTGGTTGAGAGAGAGAGAGCTTCGCTCGGTAGTTTAACTACTGGTAGTTTAACTACTGGCTAATAGATGGCAGCAGAAGTCATATTTTTATTATTTTTTTATTGGTAAATTCTGGTAAATTCGACATTTTATAAAAATGAATCCTAGCTAGATCGATTTATCGCCCCCAAAACCCCCTGTATACTAAATTTCATGAAAATCGTTGGAGCCGTTGCCGAGATCCAGATTATATAGAAATATATATACAAGAATTGCTCGTTTAAAGGTATAGGATTAAGAACGTAAGTTGTTTTGCAGTTGTGTTTTCCTGGAAGCGAAAAGCTTTTCCTAAAGCCCTCTCGATCTGATGCGGATCTCTAAAAGCCGAGAAGGCGATTCCGGGAAGACTTACCTACAAGTATAATAAACTGCACACGTATCTAATATTATGCCGCAGTGTGACAAATATACAGATGGGTTATCATGCCCACGGCAGTTGCATCCGTATCTCTGTGGCAGAGCACCCAGCCACGATAGCTGGGGGACACGGGTACAATTCCCGTCGGCAGCGATAATTTTGTTACCCAATAAAATATAATATTTTATGGAAATAATATTGAAGATAATTATAATTTCGTCTTATTGCCGGTTCACTTCTAACTCTTAGAATGATAAGAATGCACTTAGTGCATTCTTATCATTCAATGCACTTAGTGCAATTGCTGATTAGCGGGTTTTATAAGTGTTAATTATTGATGATTTGCAGGAAGACTTCGTTGCATATAGTTTTCTTAATGCTGTTTTTATAACTCCGAATAATCCGAACTGTATGGGTTCTGAGCTCTTCCCTAAAACTGATAAAAAAACAGGAAATCTGCAAAAAAAGAAAGAAACATTTTAGTATGAAAAAACACTGAATTTCCTTTAATTCACTGGTTTTTGAAGCAAAAATTTATGCGTGTCGGTAATTTTTTTAGATGTAACTAAATTATAGCACTCGCAATACGGTTACCGATACTTCACACTATAATATTACCGTAATGTCCACCTCACTTAATTGTTACAGATTTCACTATGGTCAGCACAACCGGACCACCACGGTCTTTTCTTAATAGTTAAACTTACATTTAATGAAGGGAAATCTTTCTGGCCTGCCTTGTGTTTACTAGAGGTGTGTATGCAACAAGGAAAGGTGCAGATAAGAAAGGTGCAGATTTTCTTGATGTTTCGTTGCTGCGGTTTAAGCAAATCGACCAATTAGCCTTACTGTATATTCGCTAAACAGCGTGCACGAGGAGCACAGTCGTGGGTCAGGATTTATGCGGGACATTTATAATTGCGGCCGCCGAGCGCCCTTCGGAAGGAAGTGACTCGCTCTTAGTCTATCCACACCCCGCACACCCACACAAGCTTTTATACTCATACGTATTTAATAACGTTAATGTATTGAAAAGGTAGCTGTAGATGTATGAACGAGAGGGCTGCAAGAATCTACGAGCTTGTATATGACAAGTTAGTACTGTCTGGTTGTTACTGATTTTTCTAAAGAGCCAAGCGGAGTCTTTCCAAGCCTGCTTTTTGAAATTAACAGAGTTAAATTTTGATAAAAGACTGTGTTAGTAATTTAAAACATGAATATTTTAATTTTCAATTACCTTGGATGATTTAACACATTTCCATCTGTTTGTCAGAGCGAGAGCTGATTAAAACTTTTGAAATAATGAAAAAAAGGTTCAAGTGTAAATTAATGGCCCAAAGCTGTTAGTAACAGAAACAATTATAAAATCACTTTTAGCTCAAGTTTTAAGGTATTTATTGTTGAAAATATAATACTCATTAAACATGTTACACGACAATATATTATTTAATTTTATTTCAGAAATAAACATTGCCTGTATTTATTATGGGTAGATTCAGATGGACCAGAACAACACATAATTCAGATATTAAACCGGCCTTTAAAAGCTAACTAAAATAACCGACGACGTGTTCAAATACTCTGTGTTTCGCACGCTCGGATTCGAGTGGGAGGTCGCGGGTTCGATTCCCGCCACGGGCCACTTTGGAATTTTATAATTTCTAAATTGGCTCATTTCTGGTCTGGTGGGAGGCTTTGGCCGTGGCTAGTTACCACCCTACCAGCAAAGACGTACCGCCAAGCGATTTAGCGTTCCGGTACGATGCTGTGTAGAAACCGTTGGGGTGACTTTACTTACCCCTTCATAGTTAGTACGCTAACATTTTCGACTGCATCATCACTTACCATCAGGTGAGATCGCAGTCAAGTACTAACTTGTATAGTGGAAAAAAAAATAACTAAACACCTAACAAAATCACATTCAAAGACAAAGGGGTCGCCAGAACAATCGCGATTAATCCCGCATTTTCCAGTGAAGTCGTTAAAACTGCGCTCCGTGGCCGCTCTAACCCTTCTTTGAAAAATGACAAGACCGCTACGGGCGGTAATTAAAATCACAGAAATAGTTCCCGGCCGCGCCACACTGATAGCGAAGCTATGGTATGCAGAATAGGGGAATGAACGAGTATCTTTTCAAATTAATTCAGGAAAGAATTAAAAATAAAAGTCTGTGATAATCCCTTTTAAATTTCAAACAGGCATTGCAACCGTACCACTCAGAAACATTCATGGAGATGAATGAATGACAAGATTTGCTGCAGCTAAAAACTATTTGTTCGTAATCTGTATAAAATTGATTATTTCGGCGTATCCGGCGAAAAGTCCTTATAAACTAAAAAAGCTTGAATGATTGAGAACTATTCGTTCTTAATCTGTGTTACTATTACAGCTGTAACCTTATTTATAGCTTTTCCAAAGTTTCCTGTACAAGCGGCCTTTACATGGTTTTGTATTTATAAGAGCATAGTATAGTATACGGACGCGGGCGATACGTGCTCTGGCGGCAACGTCCCGCAGCCCGCTGTCGGCGTATTGAGAACTATTCATTTTTTTTATAATTTGTATTACAGCTGTAATCTAGACTTATCGCTTCTCCATCGTTTTTTTTTTCAGTACAAACAGCCTTAACGCGGGTTTATAATTAGAACATTGTGTACGGACGCGGGCGACCCGCGCTTTGGCGGCGACGTCCCGCTGTCGACGTATTGAGAACTATTCATTTGTAATTTGTATTACAGCTGTAATCTAGACTTATAGCTTCTTGATCGTTTATTTTCCAGTACAAGCGGCCTTAACGCGGGTTTATAATTAGAGCATTGTGTACGGGCGCGGGCGACCCGCGCTCTGGCAGCGACGTCCCGCTGTCGGCGTATTGAGAACTATTCATTTGTAATTTGTATTACAGCTGTAATCTAGACTTATAGCTTCTCCATTGTTTATTTTCCAGTACAAGCGGCCTTAACGCGGGTTTATAATTAGAGCATTGTGTACGGGCGCGGGCGACCCGCGCTCTGGCAGCGACGTCCCGCTGTCGGCGTATTGAGAACTATTCATTTGTAATTTGTATTACAGCTGTAATCTAGACTTATAGCTTCTCCATCGTTTATTTTCCAGTACAAGCAGCCTTAACGCGGGTTTATTATTAGAGAATTGTGTACGGACGCGGGCGACCCGCGCTCTGGCGGCGACGTCCCGCTGTCGGCACGGTGAAAACTATTCGCTTGTAATCTGTGTTTCTGTACAACTTTAGTACTAAACTTTGCTATAACAAAAGGATTTGATGGCGTTATCGGGAAAACGAGATCCTTACTTCATAATACGTGTACAAGATATAATATTTCACTTTTCATAACTCACAATCAGCATGAGAAAAGATGTAGTTTTTGAAGTTTATTCAAGAATAACTTTTTTCGAAATAATAGTTCTTTACTCATGTACCTATTATAATAATCAGTAAGTATTGTGTTTGGAGCGATGAGTATCTCTTATGTAATCGAACGATATATTAAGCGTGTAATGTAGGTATACAATTTCTCTAATTTTTTTTTATTATAGGATGGTGAATGCATTGCAGTAGGTACGTCGTATGACACAGGTGTATATCATCCCTTTAAATAAGGCGAACACCTTTCTCGTCTCTACATTCTTTGCATAACTTGGCATTTTGAAAGTGCCAACAAAAGTGAACACATGAAAGAATACGTGAGGTATCCGTTACAGTAAAAGCATCGCGAATTAAATGGTTTTTCCCGTCTCAAAAATCAACACGCTCAAAGTTTTCAATTTAAAAATAGTCTCACAAGAAAATGGAAAGCAAAACAAAATGCCAGACTGTCTACTTTCTATTAAGCTGGAGGGCTGTATCCGTAGTTCCCAATGATGAAATACGCTAGGCTGTTTAATCAATGGTAGTTCCTGATCTAGAGTCTGCCAGCGCTCGTTGTCGGGACGTGTCCGGGAATGTCGTGAACACACCCGGGCGTAGGACTCGCTCACCCGGTAAGACCACTCAGCTGTGAAAAGCCGGGAAGCCGAAGCACTTATGTTTTTTCAACGCTTTTTCTTTTTGTAAAAACTATGAAGAATATTTCCTTTAGAACAGAGAACTAAACTTTTTTGTAGGGTTGCTTTCTTAAATGTTATTCGATCCTTTTTTAGAGTTCCTCCCCTGTCCTGCTATCTGTCAGCACCAATGACGGTGACGATGTCGATGTGACGTACTTATGTTGAAGCCAAACATTTCTCAAATATGGCGTCGTGCGTCGTACATTTCGGTTCCGCTGACAGCACATTCCTCTGTCGGTCGCTTACATTAGCGCCATTTTACAGTTTTCACAAATTTTAAATCCGGCTTCAGGGCGGAGTCTAAAAATACATGCGTGACGTCACTGAGTGCTGATCCTTTATATGGTTAAGTTAATCAATGGTCAGCACGCTAAATGTAAAGGTGGAATGTTTACATATTTCACAGAATATGTTTTTTAAAAATTTAATTTAAATTAACGGGCATTCATACATGAAAGGCGTTTTTTGCGTTTTTGTACAGAATCTTTAATGTATGTCCGACATGTGTTTGGTTTGTGATTAATATATTATGTTTAATCTTTGATGGTGTTGTATCACGAAAATTGAGACTATTAACTACTTACAAAAAATATTCTAAAAGAAGATAAAGTATTTGTCGATTCCTAGTTAAGTTAGACTTAGAAAACTCCATTTATGTTTCATAGGTTACTTGTCGTTTTTCAAAGGAAAAATAATTTCTTTTACGTAGCGGATAACATCCATTGATGCTTAAAATGAAATGTTTTACTCAGTATAAGTCTTGAAAAAGGCAGTGAACGCTAAAGAGGGAGCATTTTCCAGGGGCAAAGTAATAAAAACTTTCATAGTACGGGAGTCGATATGCAAAAACGTCGACGACAAAACGCTTGAATAAATGAATCCATAATTTACTTCCAAGAAACGTGGCAGAAAACTAGAAGTGGGCACTTGAAAGTACGTTTGCAATCAGTAAAGCTTTGCAGTTGAAGTTTTCAATATTCAAAAACATACAGTTTTCTGTTTATTTGAAAATAGAGCTTGCCAAAGACAAAATATTTTTTTTTCATCCACACGTAGGTAAGGGGCTTCCTAATACATACCTAAAGTAGGAACTGCTGTAAGAAAGAGTTGAAATATTTCAAGTTTAGACCTTTTATGCTGCTGAATTGTAGGTTGGGACAGAACAATTTCTTTATATTATCACACAAATATTATAAAGACAAATATTAACATACGTGTGTGGTTATGTTTTACCGATTAGGCTGAAAGAGCATAATACCTTTATCTTATTGAAAAATAAATTGCTGCAACTATGAACATTTTTTTTGTTTGATTTTGACTATATGGCGATCAACGGTTTTTATAAAGTTGGAGAAAATCCGAAATTAATGCTTGCGGATCCGCATGCAAAATTTTTATTGTTCCATTACTTACTTGTTCACTCGCTCATGGTCTATGTCAAGGTCGCATCTGGTAAAGCCTCTTACAGTTCCGAGACTCTTAGAATTAGTGAATTACTCAAAATAATCTGCGACGTCTTCTGAAACGTTCCATTTTGCGTTGAAACTTGATGTCGCCTTTGAGTTGCGTCTGTAATGAAGAGCCGTGTTCTATTCCTCGCACGGGTTAATATTTTATTACACATTATAACTTCGGTTAAACGTAAGGTCTTTACCTTAATAATGAACCTTAAAGTTTGTTTTGTTTACCATCTTTTATTTAGTTTCAAGTGTCCCGATGTCTGTTTGTCTGTAACCAAAAATCTTGCAAGTTACATTTGATACACTTCCCGGTTACCGACCGAGCTAAAATTTTGTATTCAAGTGTGAACTGGATGACTTAATGCAAAATTATTATGACATCAAGCCGATCTGATGAAGGAACTGAAAGGTGGCCAGAGGCGGTCGGAGGTTAAATGACACAACCCTATCGAGGTTGGACTCGTTTGATCCGTCTTGAAGGAAACTTTTGTGACCAGGATGTGCTAAGAAAAATTTTGCTACTAAAAACTTAGACTAAAATATAACTTAAAGGAGTAAGCAAATTCACCCCTAACGTTTCTAAACAAGTCTTAGTTTGCCGGGTACTCGTATTTATTCGCCGTCGAATGTTGCCATCAGACCAGATCTGTGACTAGACCTGAGCCAATTTAAATTTTTAAAATTCTAAAGAGGGCCCTGGTGGGAATCAAACCCGCGACTTTCCACTCGTCAATATGTATGATAATATGGGCAGGTATATCACACTCCATCTGATGAAAGTCTTGCTAATTTCTAATATATCTTAGTGTTCCAGTATCGACCTACGCCCGCAAGATGTTACTTAGGTAAGTAGTTTACTAATATTGGTTCACACATTCAGCAGTTGTGAAGTTTTAAGCTGCTTACGATCTTTGCGAAAGCGAGTAAACGAATGCCGCAGGCACTGTTGTAGGCAATGTATAAATGACTGAATAACTATAATCATACCCTAATTATTTTTTTGATAACTTGACAGAAAATAAGAAAAGCGTAGATTATGATAAGATAAATAAAGATTAGATATTATTTTATGATAGGGCCAGGGGGACAATTTTGTAAGAATTTCGTATTCATTCTGCTCTGATTGGCCAAATCCGCTGTTTATATTTTTTCAGCCAATCTGCGGGCAGAATTTCATTACGATTATTATAGCGATGGTATTCTTACCCAATCTCCTAGCAGGCTACGAATCTAGGACATCAGTTAAAACAAATTTTGCCTGCTTTAGTCAGTCTATCTTTTTCTATTATTATGTTTCGCTAAAATATCAAAAAAACTCACTGAGCGAAAGAATAGCTCTCTGTAAAACATCTACAACGGCAATTCGTAGTAAGGGCATACAATGTTTTGCAAACGTTTTCATAAGAACCTTAAAATACAGATATTTTACAGCGAGCTGGTTTTTCGCTCAGTAAGCATTTTTGAATTAGATTGCATAGTGTGTGGGCGGCCTTAGTACAGACCGCGGGTTTCCAAACCTTATGCTTGTTGACTTAACTCGTGTATTTGCTGGAACTTGCCAAACTTCGCGACCGCAGTGCGAGTAACTTGTACAAGTTATGCCCTTCAGGAATGTTTACGCTAGCGAGTAAACTTGCGCTAAGTACAATGTCGCTGTTCCATTCTCTTGTCTCGTTTGACCTATATATTTTTGCATTGTTTTAACTGAATTGAATTTCGTTCTTTGTTTTACGGGTTTACGCTTGACTTGCGATTTCATTTGGTGGAGTGATGACGCACCATGAAAAATGTAGCAGTTCTGTTATACTAGAAAATGAAGTCTTAGTTTTTGTCAGTATTGCACTGACGATCAAAGATTTAAATCTCTCTTTTGCAGATAGGGTGCTTAGAAAGTTCCCGATTCGTTTCGCAGCGCCGATCACTTTGAAATGTCTAAATTACTAAGGGTAGATTTTTCAATATAATCGTTAAATAGGAATTAATAGAACGTTATGACACATTTTGTATGGCATAATATATTTCAATTCCTCAGATAGTTTATTGGGTGATTAAATAATCAACCCTAAATTACAGGTTATGAAAACTATCGTATAGGAAAAAAGTATTCAGCGCAATCGTAATAGTAAACAAATTCTGCCCGCTGATTTGCTTAAAAAATGTAAACAGCGGATTCGGTCAGTCAGTTAGGTAGCGAAGAATATACGTTTCTCTTACGCAATTGCCCGCTAGTGAGAAATGAAATGAAAAAATGAAATGAAATGAAATGAAATGAAAGGCCAAGGCCAAGGAATTTAGCGTTCCTTAATTCTACTGTATGTACAGCAATCGTTACGGGCTACTTCTGCTCGTTTTCACCAACATTTTAAGAAACGCCTAAGCCGATAGGTGACAGTTTTCACTTACAATAACTGTCACCTAAAGGCTGAGGTGTCTCTTAATATGTTGGTGAAAAGCATTACACCCTTCAAAGATAGTACAATATAATCTTTGGTCGCATCGTCAATAACTGTATCAGTAGGGTTAGTACAAGTTTTTGTTCGAATTTCGAGTCGACTCGCTTCGCACAAACGAATCGAGTCCCTCCATCGTCATGCAGTCGCTGACATGCGGCTGTCAACAGATGACGCCGGCTTTAAATGCCATGGCCGGATTCTGCCCTCAGAAAAAAATATTCATGGCCACACAAACAGTACGTCATATTAAAGCTTATATTTATGTCTTTACAGTCGTTTAATTTTTATGATCTGAAAACATACGAGAGACATAATATCAGCATAACAACTTGCAACAAAATACACCTAAATATTTTAATAGCAATGATTTTTTTTTATTAAATAATTGCTGTTCAAAATGTTAACTCGCATTTTCTAAGCTTTTTTATATTAAAAAAATAATGAGTTCATAACCAATACGCGTCATTTTTTAATAAAAAATCATTGCTATTAAAAATAGTTAGGCGCATTTGGTTGAAAGTTGTTATGCTGATATTATGTCTCTCGCATGTTTTCAGATCATAAAAATTAAACGATTGTAAAGACAAAATTATAAGCTTTAATATGACGTACTGTTTGTCGATGGCCATGAATATTTTTTTTCCAGGGCACAGCCCCATACAAGTTTCAGCCATGTCCTTTCAAAAATAAAAGGAATTCGATTCGTTTGTGCGTTGCTAGTCAACTCGAAATTCGTATAAAAACCTGTACTAACCACTCAGATGAGATTGCGGTCAAGTAATAACTTGTAGAGAGTATAATAAGGTGTATAACCTTTCATTTCTAATAGGATCACACAAAGATGTAGTGTAAAAATGGGAAATGCTTTCCAAAAAACCAACTTCAAATGCCACTACAAAGAGTGAAATAATTTTTATTTAAATTTTAGGTACCTACACCAATTCGAAGTCGGGCAATTACAATCCCTAATAGTCCTTTTTACTTACTAATTGATGTGCGAAGAAATGACGAAGTCATAGACAATCGCCCGACTTCGAATTGGTGTAGGTACCTAAAATTTAAATAAAAATTATTTCACTCTTTGTAGTGGCATTTGAAGTTGGTTTTTTGGAAAGCATTTCCCATTTTTATTTTATACTTTTTAGTGGAAAACAATAAAATGCACAAGGCGTTGTAAAAATATCCAAATTGCTTGAGGTGTGTTCATAAAATCTGAAGAGATACCTCAAATTCACCAAGATCCCATCATCAGACCCTGACTTGATGACTTTAGTCATCAAATCAGTATCTGCTAGCAAATGCACCAGTAACTATAAAAAATACCCAACTCGCTTCAAGTATACTAGCAAAATTTGAAGAGTTCCCTCGATTTCACCAAGATCCCATCATCAGACCCTGCCACCAGACAAATCCGTATCTGCTAGCATATACACCAGTAACTATAAGAAATACCCAACTCGCTTTAAGTATACTAGCAAAATTTGAAGAGTTCCCTCGTTTTCACCAAGATTCCATGATCAGATCCTAACCTGATGACCATAGAACAACTTGGAAAATATTAATCTTTCTAATAATACTCAAATAGTTTCATGTGTCCATATAAAATTTGAAGAGTTCCCTCGATTTCTCCAGGATCCCATCATCAGATCCTGACCTGATTAAAATGGGACCATCTGGAAACAAAACCCTCTTAAACAAAAAAAGAATTTTTTTTCAAATCGGTCCACGCGTCTTCGAGTAATCGGTGAACATACATAGAAAAAAAAAAAAAAAAAAGATTCCGACGAATTGAGAACCTCCTCCTTTTTTTTGAAGTCGGTTCAAAAAATACACTGGCTTGCATTGTTATTTTCCTTACCAAAAAAATACATAGAACAGAAAATTCGTGAATACGAATTGATAGCAAGAATAAATTGTATCCCAGCAAAAACATTTTCATGTAAAATGTTGCCAAGACGAGAACATGTGGCTCTCACTATCAAAAAGTTATCAGATCTCATGTAGAGCAAGACTTCTAACTCTAGACGCCCGAACTCTATAAATCCTAACTTTATAAACTCTACACTTTAGTCAAAATATATTGTGTCTTGGCTGTTTCGGTACCGTCACATGGGCGTAAAGTGAAGAATTTATTCACTGTTCAGTACTTTTCTAATAGAGTTTTGCAAGTGGCATAATGGACCATGCAAAATTCAAGAAATTTCACATTAAAATTAAATGGTATCACCATTGTTATGACTATATATATATATATATATATATATATAGGAAAAATCTTCCATTTATTAAAAATATCCTCTAAAGCAAAGGAACACACTTTTGCAAAGTGTGATGAAGTATTTGAAACCAATGCAGTTAGTAAAACCTAAGTGCAGTTTCTGAGGAGACTCAATACCTATCTAATAAATAATCGTTACTACAGAAACTAGGTATTGTATATCAGAAAAGTACAAAGTCAGTGAATAATATTTTTACTTTACACCCATGTGACAGTAACGAAACAGCCAAGACATAATATATTTTGACTAAAGTGTAGAGTTTATAAAGTTAGGATTTATAGAGTTCGGGCGTGTAGAGTTAGAAGTCTTGCTCTACATGAGATCTGATAACTTTTTGATAGTGAGAGCCACATGTTCTCGTCTTGGCAACATTTTACATGAAAATGTTTTTGCTGGGATTTCACTTCTTTTTGTAAGTTGTTTACGACTATATTTTTATTTGGTTAATTTCCTTTTCTTTGGTGTATTTCTTGAATATCATTGCAAGGTGGATATTTGTCCGAATCAAGTATCCCCCCCCCCCTCTATCATTTTTATATCATCCCCTATTTTAAGGGGTTGGGGGGTTAAATTTCCAACTTTTGGAATTTTTTTGTTGGTTGTGTGCTAATACTAGCTTATATACCAAATTTCAGAAATTAAGTTTTTATTATACCTATATACTTATGGGAAACCCCATACGAACTTCCAACCCCCTAATTTTATGGATGTGGGGTGATTAACTAAAAATCCTGAAACACGTACTTCATTGTTTATTACAAAGAGTCCCTATATCAATTTTGAGACCTCTAGCATCAATATTTGCGGTAATTTCATACAAACTTCCATCCCCTATTTTAAGGGGTTGGGGGGTTAAATTTCCAAATTTTGGAATTTTTTTGTTGGTTGTGTGCTAATACTAGCTTATATACCAAATTTCAGAAATTAAGTTTTTATTATACCTATATACTTATGGGAAACCCCATACGAACTTCCAACCCCCTAATTTTATGGATGTGGGGTGATTAACTAAAAATCCTGAAACACGTATTTAATTGTTTATTACAAAGAGTCCCTATATCAATTTTGAGACCTCTAGCATCAATATTTGCGGTAATTTCATACAAACTTCCATCCCCTATTTTAAGGGGTTGGGGGGTTAAATTTCCAACTTTTGGAATTTTTTTGTTGGTTGTGTGCTAATATCAGCTTATATACCAAATTTCAGCTTTCTAGATCTTCAGGAAGTACCTAGGAATTTTGATGATCATCAGTGAGTCAGTCAGTCAGTCAGTGACGAAATTTGGGTTTTTTAGACGTCAATAAAATCTAAAGTATAAGACCTATAAAATTGAAACTTTGTAGGTTTAATAAGTTCACTGGCGACATCATTTTCCGAGAATTTTGATTATCTGAAATAATTCAGGCCTAAGTTATAAGGGTTTAAAAATACGGCGAAACACTTCGAGAAAAGATAGGTAGTGCCCTCGCGCTTCGCTTGGCTCGTCTTGGCGGGGACACTACCGTGTCCCCAGATAGGACATAAATATAAGTATTTGTATATCGGGACCGAGTAAATATTGCTATTATACGGAAGTCGGTAAATTGTTATATGCACATTATGGCACGAGTATAGATCTACTGTGTTTGTCAAGATATGGGTAAGGTCCCAAACTATAGGATACAGCGACTTAAATATTAATACTAGTATTTTTAAAAACGTTAAATTTTACACACACACACACACACACTCACACACACACACACACACAACACCTTTCTATTTGTGTGTGAGGTTGTCCTTTGTCAAGAGTTCCATTATTCCCTTACCTCTCTTGGATTCGTACTATATGGTGCTTTCGTGCGACAATCCAATGCTTGAATAGCAAAGTATTTGTGCTTGTTTGACCACCTACGAAGGTATATTTAGGTGTACATTACAAAGCCACACACACACAAACACAAAAGTCTCGTACCTAAGTACGAAGTTACATATTACACAGGCGTACACACCATTAATGTATGTTCGTAATTACCCTGCCTTACCCTATTATGAAGACTTTGTAGTACTGGGTCGTACCTTGCTCACTTCTATGCCTAGTAGTCTTGCTTTACTTCCCTTATCTCTCCTTCCTTAGACCGCTTCCTCGCGCCGGTCAAATTCTTGAATAGCTGTATCTATGCTCGGAAGCAATCGTTTGGCGCCGCGCCAGCTTGCTTTTCCTTCACCAAAATAAATCAGCTGCTTATTCCGACTTTAATACCGAGACAATTGCTTCTATGTTATCTATCTATCTTTTTATATCTACTCTCTATCTTTTCTCCCTGGCTATTCGATAATGCATGGGATAACTTTAGGCAATATGGTGGATTTTATTTTCTAAGTTTACAAGTTGTGCTTGAATTTACTACTAACTTGGTTCCAAATAATATTATGAGCGATTGACTTATTGAGTGGCCAATCTTAAGTTCTAGGTCACCTTAGTTCTTTCAAAGATCGTAAAGATTGTTTTTAATACAACTTTTAGACAACGTAAAGATAACAATTTTATTTTCAGTCCCTTTTTGCCTTCAATACTGGGATTGGCTCGATAGATTTTCCAAGCTGGCCTGGGGGTTAGTACGGGTTTTTGTATCAAACAAACGAATTGAATTCCACCATACATTTACAGTGCGACAAGGCTATTTTGGCGCGTGGCCGAAGTCTGAACTAACGCCGCTATCTTGTGCTACTGTTTCATAGTTGGCTCTGTCAATATATCGCTATTGTACATGTTATTTTTGTGAATGAAATCCCAGACTTCATAGTATACACTTTATTTCATATCGCTGGTTTGCGAGAATAGCGACGGAACTAAAAATGATTGATTTTAGAGAATGGCATTTTTTAATTTCTTTGTAAATATTTTAGTGCATACCGCAAAATGTAAATGATTTATTGAGGGATTGACTTTACTGATTAAAGGAAAATTTATCGTAGTATCAAAAAACATAAAAATATTTTATAACTTTTATTAAAATTATATAAAAAATCGTCATACAAAGGGGGGTTTCAGACATCAGTCTTTATTCATGAGACTTCAAATTATAGAAATCAACTTATGTCATTAATTTTGCTTTAAAGCCTCTTAAAAATACAAATTAAAACTTACAACAGTGTTTAAAACTTTTGTACTTATAAGTATCTATACTTATAATAACTTATATTACATTAACAATAACTTATTCCACGCAGACGAAGTCGCGGGCATCAGCTACTAACAAATAAAAATAGTTTTATTACATACAATAGTAACTTTATATTCAGGTATTAAAAACCCTGTTTTTTTCAAAATAAATGACAAAATAAACGTGAATTCTTCAAAATAAGTAATGAATAAAAAATCAAAAACAGGAACATTAATTCTTAAAAGTAAGTAAAATAAATCATTTATTTTACAACCCCTCATAAAATTGTCGATAATAGTTTGGAATTATATTTTTGTTAACTAAATCTACCAGTCCTCTCTTCTTATTTTCTGAGATCCCGTTCCTTTTTTTATAAGCAGATTGCAATCTGTAATTTTCGTCCAAAGATTTTGATGCACAGCTAGCAACTTTCACACATTTAAATTCATTTTCACCGTACGATGTTTTATAGAAAATGAACCCTTTGTGGTCAGCATCTACTTTGCTTTGCTGGAGGAAGATGAGCTAGAAGTCGAAGAAGATGAGCTAGAAGATGATGATGACGATATGGATGGTGATCTTTGTCGCAAAATCAATTTATTTTCTTCAGAATTAGTGCCTGAAATGCAATAAACATTTATTCATTTACAGAATAAATACCAAAAACAACAGTTATCGTTATCGCATGCATTTCACGGGATTCTTCCAGAGGAACAAGCCATTATGTAATAGAAACACTCACATTTTTGTAATTCGAGGGAATCGAACCCAGGAGGTAACGATCAGCCACTAGCGTGAGTTAAAACTATTTGCAACAGGACGAACTACACATCGTAATGAAAATAATATCGAAAATCTTTCGACTGCTTGAATGCAAATATTTTATTTTGTTTACCTGATGTGTTATTATAATTTATATCATTTTCGATATTTTCATCACAACTTGTTGCATTGAACGGCAAACTGTTTTTATGTTTATTGGAACCTAAAATATTTTAAATAGTTAAATAGTTGAAAGAATAAATAAAATTGAGATAAACTGCAAATAAGGTCAACCGGGGGATTTGCATCTTTGGGGCTATTGAGTCTATTCGAAATTATTTAAAATCTGGTCGAAATAAAACTGCTTCTGCCATCTAGTCTTGTTTATTTGCACTAAAATCGCAACATAAATCTTCAGTAGAGGGCGTTGTGACTCACAAATTCGAAATATCAGCCATTTTTAAAATCACATGTTTCGTGACAAGAGGTGCTGCGCGAGATGAGTGGTCAAAATCCTTAAAAATCCACATTTTTCGTGGATCTCTTGTTTTCATTATATAGTATATGTAATCAATATAATATAGCTTATATGTGAACACAGTTATTTTTATTGTAATAGTTTTAATTATTGAGAAATTGTGATCTCAAATTTAGAGGTTATGATTGGATTTTTGAGGTAAATGCGTCTGCTGTTTTGAGGTTATTGCGTCTGTTTATCGCAATTGCCCCAAAACCAGGGTTCTTCAACCTTTTTTGTGGTGTATAATAAACTAACTTCTACCCGCGACTTCGTCCACAACTTTAGAAATTTAGAAAATCCTTTCTTAGTGGATATATCTACGTCGTAATAGCTGTGTCTAATGTCGTAATCTGTATTCAAAACAACCCCACTCCTTATCCTCTCCTACGCAAAACCCGACGAACTATCATCTAATGTTCTAACATTAGATGTAAATTCTGTTCTGTTCTGCTTTTTGTTATTCTCGGATATCTCTTGAACCCCAGGAGTTACAGCATTGCTTCCATATAATGAAATTAAGTACTAAAAATAAGCTATCCACTGACATAGGTTTCATTAGTGTTGAGTAGGTAGACCAAAGCTCATACATTTTGCCCATTCTCCTTTCAGCCCGATATGTCTAGTGGTTTGAGCCGCACGTTAATATATCAGTCAGTTAGTCACCTTTGCCTTTTATATATTTAGATGTAGAGAGGTTAATAAGTATTTTATAAAGAAAGCTGAATTTTCATTTTGCCTTTTCTCAGTTTAAGATTAAATTTTAAGGATTTTAAGTATTGTTTTTTCTAGTAGTGAAAATTGTAAATTACTTTTTTACTTAATTTATATTTCAGATAAAGTAAAGTACAATACCAATGGTGATACTGAGATACATCGATATCGATAAATATTTAGAAAGAAATGATTTTCAAAATTACATAGAACAGAAACTTACTTGGCCATGGCATAAAACGCATATTGTCTGGTCACATAAATGTTTTGGATGTGGACAGTTATCAAAGGATAGCTCATTTGATATTTTCATTAAAATAAGTATTTTATAGTTAGTAGTAATAGTTTTCTATAATTACGATTGAAACTAAATTCCTTAATATTTCAAGTATCTTGTACTACAGGTATTTTTTTTTAATATGCTAAAATATTACAATTTGTAATTTAACTTAATTTTGATTAAACTTTTTCGAATATTAATATATGTTGTTTTATATAAATTTTTGCAACAAAATGTTTTTTTTGAGACACATCACATAAGTAAGTCATTTTAATTTTACTTTAACAAACAAAATGTTCTGAACATCTGGATTTCTCACGGAGTAAATGCGTCTATGGCTTTTTAGTCGCATTTTCCCAGATTTCATAACATTACATTAACAGGCTGAATTTTTAATTTTTCTTTAGATTCACTTAGATAGATATATACACAAAAGTGTAATTGGAGCAAAATACATTTATTTCAATCTTCAAAGTCACCAGTTGGAAGTTATTTAATAAAGACGCGTTAGCCCCAAATAGGGAAAATGCGTCTAAAATACTTCTTTTTTAAAAAAAACATAATTACTCATTTTATCGTAACTTAAGAAAGAAACAAATCGGTCAAACTTACACATGAATAACTTCAAAACACATTTGTACTAAGAATTTTCCTAATGATTTTATCATTACGGTGGTATGACTAGGTAAAAGGGGATAAAGTAAAAATGTAACGCAATTGCCCCGGTTGACCTTATACAAAAATTGTAGGCTGACCTTCTTGTTCACTATTCGTTGATCCTCGTTTCCATTATTTTTACTGGCCGCTTCTTTCAATTTTCTCAAGAATAACATTCTTTCTGCCATCTTGAATAACCCTGATAGAGATAATTATCTAAAACAAATAATTTAACGTCAATAATTAATTATAAAAGAATATGAATAGGTACCATGTAAAAAATTAACTCAATATTTCTATCCCAAAATTCCTTGAACACATGGATTTCGTAGTAAGAAGCAAAACCATGCCCAGTTTTTTTCAAAAATAACGACGTTTCTTATTTACGACAAAATAAAATCTGTTTATTTTTCGTGAATACAGACTCAAGTCTGTATAAAATACAATATCGTAAGAAATTACCCATATTTATTCAAAAATACAGGCGTAAATAGAAATAAGACATAAAAAGATACTTACTTTTATCAGGAACAACGACGGATCACTAAATATGTCACTATTCTTGAAAACATTCAAGTGCATTCACTCTGTTGTCATTGGCTCAACTGAGATGAGTCTTTATTTGTGATTACGCTTCGAGTGTTTTGTCTCAAATGAATAATGACGCTGTCTCTTTCTAACGAAAGCTGGCGCGAAATTGGCGTTGCGTCTCTGTTCACGATAAAATATCAAAGATTAATGATTGTTTGGCATACATAATTCAATTTGACAGAATTTTGAATTACGTCGATATTCTCGCAAACCAGCGATATGTCGATATCTCGTAATACAAATAACAGCTTGATTCTTTAAGTATAACATAACTTTGACATTTATTTGTTAATTTCTAGTATTACAATGCAATGGCGTATTATATCTTTACATAATTCGCTCCCCTCTAGCATCTACTCCAATACATCATCTTCTTTTTTTTTGCCCGCTTTATTTTTTTTAATTCGTTTTAGCGGGAAACGTTATGATTGGCCAGTATTCTGTGGTCTCAAAAATGGAAGTCAATATTACTATAGAGTATAAAGAAATAAACTTGTAGCAGTACCACAGATTAAACTTACCTAAATCATGACATTATGTTGTTTTTGCTTACTGTTAACTATTTTAAACTAAAATTGAAGTAAAATTGTTTATTTTATGGCTGCCTTTGTTTTGCAACAGCGCCCTCCTTCAAGTGCCAAGAGAGCCTTGTCGGAGTGTAGAGACAACGCCATCACAGTCACTGATATGCAGCTGTCAATAGATGGCGTTGGCTGTATGGAGGCATTCGATTCGTTTGTTCGATGCGAGTCGACTTGAAATTCGTACAGAAACATGTACTAACCCCTCAGAGCGATCAGCAGTCTCGTGTAGAACTTATTTGATTTTTAACGGAGATCCTTTGTTCTCAAACTCAGCGAGTCCACTATAATAATACCAAGACAAATATTTTTGAGAATTCCCATGAAATATTTTCTCAAGCTTGCTCGCGAGCGTTAAATTGTTTGAGCACAAAACACTGGCAGCAAATATTAAAAGTTAGTAATGATTCAGAGTTTACATTTCCCTTTGTCCCGGCTTGTTTTTTTGTTCAGAGTTCATTTCGTAAGTTTACTTGTTCTTTATTTCGGATTTATCTCGCAGCGTTAATGTAATTGGAGTCATTTATTTCAAGTAGCGGAGAGTTAATTTATCTTGTTGTTTGAAATTGAGATCAAAGGAGAGTTTTACCGCTATTTACGAAAAATAAATAAGGTGATAAGTTTCATATTTAATTTTTTACTTGCGCTAATATTATGAAGGTGAAACTTTGTTTGTGGATGTTCGTATGAATTTGGTAACTTTTACTTCTTCATGGTAAAAATTGTACATGTTGTGTTATTTAAAGTATTGCAAACATACAATAAATAAATATGTTATTTACCCACACCTTACTTAATATTTTAATCTTAATAATACATTCGCATATTTTGTTGTTCTATTCACAGGGAAAAATATAATTTAACAAATACGTGTAGAAAATATTCTAAAACACAAGTAGGTATATATGGAAGCAGGCGTTATTTTGCGGAAATCCGTAATTAGAAGGACAGATTAATTTGTTTTGCTATAATCCGCTACTTGAAAGATTCTCTATGGTACAATATGCAGGAACACTACCCACATGAAACACCACACACAATTTTCTAACACTTTCTTCGACGCACACATGCAATGCGTAATCGTACTCTACGATTTCGCATTGTGAAGTCAACATCTCCTGAGGATGTCCCGGTGTCAGGACGAAACGTACGTCGAAGAAAGTGTTAGAAATCTGTGTGTGGTGTTTCATGTGGGTAGTATTCCTGCATATTGTACCATACAGAATCTTTTCAAGTAGCGGATTATAGCAAAACAAATAAATCTGTCCTACAAGTAGGTATACGCGAATAAAAATACAGTTTATTCAAGAAAAGTAAGTAGTGAATGTTACTCAGCAGCACTCTAGTACTCTTAAGAAAATACTTGAACATTGGTACTCAAAACTTTTCTAGCATTCTCGTCAGCTAGTTCTAGGCTTCAAGTCTTCAAGGCAGCGGAAAATAAAACGCTGTCCAATGCTCGCTCTACAGACTGTAGTGACATGCGATTAGGCGCTCGGGCACACAGTGTACTTACCTCTATGCTCTGTCGAATGTTTGTGACATATATATTAATACAAAGATACAATACGATGAGTTAAAGACGTCCTATTTCACGATCGATTTACTTGTAGTTGGTACCTACAGCTTACGCGTTGGATGGGGGAAAGATCTCAGTTTTAATATAAAACCTAATAATTTGTATAAATAAATATGTTTGATAAAATAAGCCTGAAATATGATAATGATTATGGTCCAGCGGTAATAAAACCTGGATGCAAAGGTAAATTTAAGAATTATGGGAGTTTACTATTTCTGGGACGATTGTCGCGTCGTGTTTTTATATAATTTAGCAGCATTCCTTTATTTCCAAATTTTAGCCAAATCGGTGCGTAGTCTTTTTAATAAGCAAGTATTACTGTCATATTGTTTAATATTATATTTTCAGCTTTTTTTATACCAATTGAACCTCATAATTATAGATGGGCATTGGCTTATGTATAATGACCTCATGAATCTAACTCAGGACCTGTTAAAATTTGCCCTTAATATTCTTCAAACTCGACTGCGCAATTTTAGAATTAATTTCACGTGAGTGAAACCACAATGGCGAGTAAGGATTTCAGGGAATAGCCTTGCAAACTTGTGAAACGTGGCGTTAGCATTCCATCACCTAACTTTACTATTTCAGATGAAAAATTTATTTCTCGTTGCGTTAAAAAAGAGAAGTAAAATAAAATATTGTTTATTATGGGTCTGGCGACTCCCTCGTGAATATAGGTGGCATCACATTATAAAATAGTAGACGACATTTTGCTAGTAATTAAGTCAGGTATTAAATCTTATCTTATACCTTTAAACGAGCAATTCTTGTATATATATATATTTCTATATAATCTGGATCTCGGAAACGGCTCCAACGATTTTCATGAAATTTAGTATACAGGGGGTTTTGGGGGCGATAAATCGATCTAGCTAGGATTTATTTTTAGAAAATGTCGAATTTACCAAAAATAAATAAAAATATGACTCCTGCTGCCATCTATTGGCCACCGAGCGAAGCTCGGTCACCCAGATATTATTCATGATATTCAGTAATACATTAATTCATTCCTGAAACATTAATAATAACTTTTTACGAACCTCTAAATCATTTATGGAGGGAACTGATAAAGTAACATTTTATGCGGTCATTTCTGCCAAGTACTAAGATTTTTATGGCCAATTTGTCTCATAAATTTCAACTGATCCCAATCGCACCTCTAAACTTTGATCGGGAGCTTTAATATCCTTTATCTTTGAAACTTTTGAACAAACGATAATAAGTTGGGCGATTTGAAAAAGTTTTTAATTCAACATTTATTCATTAGTTTATGTCCATAGCTCTGCCTGCATTTTAAGAATGGTGTACTTTCCGGTTGAAAATATTCCCGTTTTCGCTCCCTTTTCTAACTTTTATAGATAGGGACTTGGCTATAGAAATTTGCTAACACATATTGCAAATTTCGTGTCGTGGAATGATTGAGTAGTAACTATATAGCAAAGACACAAATTTACAGCGTAATATGGATAGCACTAATTTTTCAACCAAGTAATTAATGTTACAAAATAGATAAAAATTGTCAAGATAGGCCCATCCGAACATTTTACGTAAACGTTCTTCATACAAGAAAACATAGCGCCATCTGTCGAAACTCGTGCGAAATACATGTTTATTTTTTATATATTTTTTATCTATGTGTCTGTGGTCACCTTGCCTGCAATATTATTATTAATTCAAATAAAAATAAATAGGTCTTTATCTATCTACCTATACTGACTACTGACGGGGGAGGGTGCAAAATAATCATTCTTGCTCCCATAAACTGGCGACATTTTTCCAGTACCCTGTCTTTAGTATACAAGTCTGTGTGTTACAAGCTTACAGGCATTCAAACCTAGCTCAACTAGTACCTAACGAGCAAGGCACCTGGGGTAAAATATTGTTCTCTTCGAACTGTACCATTCTAATTCTTGGTAGAAACCATTATAAATCGTAGATTAATAAAAAGTTTATACCTACAATGTTATGATAATAGACACAAAGCGTCCTTGATAGTGAGTAAACTCACCCCTAACGGTTTCTACACAGCATCGTACCGGAACGCTAAATCGTTTGGCGGTACGTCTTTGCTGGTAGGGTGGTAACAACCACGGCGGAAGCCTCCCGCCAGACCAAACCTGAAACTCCAAAGTGGTCTGTGGCGGGAATCGAACCCGCGACCTTCCAAACCAATGCGTCAGGAGGGCCGTCAAAAACTGTGAATTACAATATGTTTTGAGTTCTGGATTACGTTGTATTGTAACATTACCTCAAAAGAAATTTAATATTCTTGAAAAAAATCCGCCATCTTTAATCATCGCCCCGCTTTTGCCCTTTGTGAAATAAAAACACGAAAATTGACGAGGCACAAGTTTCGATTACACTCCGTTCCTAAAATAATATCATCTGCAGCCTATTTTTAATTTTTTTTTGTAATAAATTTTACTCAACACGTTTCAATTCGTAAAAAGCGAATATGCTTGTATATAAGTGTGTTTTTGTCATTCATATAACAACTATTAAACTGAATTTGGCAAAGACATCTCAGTCTGAGAGGAGACCCGTGAGTCGGACATAAAAAGGGGTTGAGAGTTAGACTATACTTAGGTACCCTGGAATAAATTATAAAACAACAAAAATCAGGATTAGTCAAAATCTGAAATTCACGCAGGTGATGTTGCGGGTAATACTTACTAATATAATATTCAATAGGGCTATTTCTGTATTAATTATCTCTTAAATTGAAGACCAAAATTAACCAAATGTTAAGTTACTAGTAATTCGTATAGCATAAAGTCTAATTTATTATTTCCAACCATGTTTTAACGACGAGAGCATTGGATGCACGCAGACTGCAGACTGATTTGATTTCAAAGGAAAATTGGTATGAAATGAAAATCTCAGCCCGACTCATATCACGTGGTTCACTTTGCGGCTCTTGCGATTTTACAAGTTTTTTTTGTTTTTCCAAGTTTTTACAAGCTTTGCAGTGATAGAAAGATAGTAGAAGCAGAGCTTCAGACTTCTGCTTCTCATCAAGACGTGGTCCGGGGTCTGAACACACCTCTGAAGTCATTTTCGGCGGAGTTATGCGTTGTAGAAATAAAGAAAAAAAATCAAAAGTATTAGTCCATTCTTATCTATGATAATAACATCAAGATGAGCCTATGCGAACATTTTACCTAAACCTTCTTCAAACAAGAAAATGTAGAGCCATGTGCCGAAACTCCTGCTAAATACTGCGTAGGCTTACAGCTTACTACTACTGACGCCGGGGGGGTTTGCTCCCATAAACTGGCGACATTTTTTCGCGCGGTCCGCCGGGTCTATAGTATAGGTGTCTTTGATTCTTATGTACCTACTAAACTACTTACTGCAGAAAATTAAATCTCTCTATGAAGGAAAATGTCGCGAGAAACTTGCATACCATACGCCTACTACAATGTTTTGAACAAGTCCACATATTGTGAACTAAATATAATATCTCCATATAGGATTTTTCTATAAAAACTCTCTACTAATTAATAGAGCGTAATTTATTAAAATTGAAAATTATCATCCTTAAAAAATGCAAACAAGCATCGTATATCCAAGCTTCACGTCCAATTTTATGAAAGAGAATCTTAAAAGAACCTTTTCAAGTCTTTACAAGTTTTCTTCTGAATTGCTAACTTCTTAAGAGAATTTTCAAACGTTTTAATCATAAAAAGTTAAAATTATTTTTAGCTGAATTCAGCCTTACTTATACAATTCCGTTCCTTAGTCCTAAAAAGGCACAAAGTAATGTGTAATTTAATTGTTTGATATCAGGCAATTGAACCTTATACGTTATCTCATACAGTCGAACATAATATTTAATTCTCTCTCTATCTATAAAATAAAAGAAACATCTCATAAATCAGGGTTACTATACTATTGAAGAATTTTTCAATGACAAAGATTCTTGGAATGATAGGGCTACATTTCCATCTCCTCATGAGATATCCTAATAGTTATGTAATAACTTTGAAAATGAAAGTTATGTTGTCATTTTGAAAAGAGCAAGTGCCGAATTTCTTGTCAGTTCTTCTCGGTGCAAACCTGCATTCCGAATTTGGCGGTAGAGTTTTTGTCATTTCATGGGCGCCTATTATTTAGGCCTATGTGAAATAAAGAATTTAATTTAATTTAATTTAATTTCATTTCAATTGTAGACCAGAGAGTCATTTTCATTTCTGTATGATAATATTAGTATGGGTTTAATATTTTCAAAAACACGTTCCATGTATGATTATAAATAAACAGACCCGTTAGCATTGGGTTTAGGAACAACAACCTTCGACCCTCTGGTATTGAGTATTTGCTGTCAGAAGTGGTAATCATACTTGTTACAATAAACATCAACCGAATTTAAAGTTACAGTTATATTTTTATAGAATGTGACATGTTATAATATCACCGGAATTCCATGCAACCAGCCTTTGTTTAGAACTCCTACGAAAATGTATTCAGCAGGCATTCCCTACTGTTGTGAAACAAATAGTAAGTACTGTTGGATTTCTATACACATCAAATGATAATACAAATTAAGTATATCAGGACATTACATTAAACACTTCTTAATGCACTTACACTTAGCTCCAAAGTAGCTAAGCTTTATTAGTAATGATGGAGCAGGGGTACTACCGCTGTGCATTTCGGTCGAAATTAGTTAAATAGGTATTGACAATTTGGTGTGAACTGACAGTTTCAAAAACGGTTTCACTGCTATATCTTCAGGAGATGTTGAATTAATGAATGAAAAAATAATTGACACGTATGCAAACTGCAAAGTAATCAAAGTAAGTTCAATACCACTTCTGTTGTTGGAATATCTAATGACCGTCGGTAACCAAATATTTCGAATTGAGTTTCAGGAGCGAATGTTATTTGAAACCTTCTCATAATATTGTTTTAACATGAACCTTTGTATCAATACAAACACTGAAGATATTATTATTACTATCAACATCAGACTAAAATTATCTCACTTCAATTTTAGTATAATACTAGCTGACCTGGCAAACGTTGTTTTGCCCTTGGGGATTTAAAAAATAGTTGAATTGAGATTTAAACTATCCTATCTCTCAAGTTGGATCGAACTGCACATGGTGTGCGAATTTTATTATAATCGGTTAAGTGGTTTAGGAGTCCATTGAGGACAAACATTGTGACACGAGATTTATATATATTAAGAAGATTTTGGTGCTATTGCTATGACGAAGGCGTGTCATTAATGGTCAACTGCTAGACATCAATTTGTGAAACCAAGTTTCTTGCTATTATATAATTTATTTTATCTACGCTCATTGCTTAAAGTTCGAATTATGAAATCAAAATGTGTCACATATTGACTTACTTTATTCACAGACTTCTATAATTATTAAAAAGTTATTTATTATAACATCGCTGTACTATGGAAATATCTGTAGATAGTTGAATAATTTCTATTACGATACGCGGCTCTGGGTTCCTGTATTTTTGTGTGTCGTCATCACAGACCAGGGAATAACTTTCTTTTCTCTGTGGTCGTCATAGCCAAAAGAGAGTGTAGAGCCAATCCTCAATTTTTTTTTTTTTTTTTTTTTTTTTTTTATATACTATAAGGAGTCCACAGACAACATTTAGTTGGTAGTCATGATCGACCATAGACAACAATTAATTCACGGAAACAATAATTTTTTCCTGCCTTATATGACTGATTAAAAAGTGTGTTCATACAGAATATTGAAAAGAATTATGTATAATTTTTGATTATTTAATTATCCACTAAAAATATAGTTTATCTGACTTGTATAAATATTTTTCTACTCTTTTTTGTTTCATGACTTTTTTAACAGACTATATGAAGTTTGCAACTGAATTTTGGCGCCATACCTAACTTTTAACATTTCAATGTGTTATTTTTGTTAAGTACTTAGTCAAAACTTAGCGCGGAAAAATGTCTAGCAGTGAAACGTACTAAAGAAAATTTAACTCCACCTGACATTTTAGTAATTGCAATAAAAATGACCCACAATCTTTTAGCAACAAAGTGAAGGATTTACGACAAACGTTAGCAAGATTTTATGGTTTGGATTTATGATAATTTGAGCGTAGATAAAGTAGTGTATGAAACTCTACATAATTAGGTATTAAAACACTCGTGTGATACTATTAAAAAACTCGCCTGCGGCTCGTTTTTTAAACTCACACTCATGTTTTAATACCCCCCATTATGCATCCGTTTCATAAACTACTATTTTCTCCTCACTCAGGGGTATGGAAAATAGTAGGTATACAGCCTATTTTCACATCTACCGAATGCACCCAAATTTCATAAGAATCGGTCAAGCCGATTCGGAGCAGTTTCGGTACAATTTGAAGAAGATCTTTTATAACAATTAATTTTGAACCACGATTAACGAATACGGAACCGTTGTACAAATAGGGAATTTCACGAACAAAAATATTTCGTTTGCGAAGTTTATGAAAAGTTACCGAATGGAAACCACAGAAGCTGAACTCAGAGTTAAAGTTGCGAAAATGTTTACACGAGACGAAGTTTGAGCAAACAAGATGTTGCACTGACCTCGCTCTTGGTTACAATAATAATTGTAAGGTAAGTGAGGTGTAATTCGGTATTCTAAGGCTACGACGATTTCAAAAATATAAATAAAAAAAACTAAACCTGATTTCTCTTTGAAAGTTTTTTTTTAAAAGAACATTGGTCTTTTGCCAGCTAATACGTGCATGAATTAAGTGCGATTTTAGTTAGAATTTTCTTTTTAAATAATTTATTGGTAGACCTCTTTTTTCCTTCTTATTTCGTGATAAAATTTGGCGCAGCTTTTTAATTCGTGAATTCAGGGTTTTTATTTCGGGATAAACTTTTGTACAATAATTTTATGATATTATATTAAAACATTTTAAATAAAAATATAACAGGCGTTTAATACATTAATATAGCCATAAAGATATTCGATTTCTAAAGGAAAAACATGTTACATTAAGCTCAAATTCAGCATTAAGTACAAACTGTTCCCTAATCGTAACTGTTTTCCACGATATCGCTTGCATACCTTAGAAACAATAGATTTTTTCGAGATAAAAGTAGCCAATATCCATCCAGGATAATGTAGCTCTCCATTAGTGAAAAAAATATCAAAATCGGTTCAGTAGATTTTAAAATAAAAAATAGTAAAAAATAATTCTTAAAAGTAAACAATTATTCATTGTTAATACCTAATTATAAACTGTAGAGATTACTCTTATATCTAATAGTATCTCTTATATAATTGGAATATCCAAAATTCAAATACCAATTTCTTGAAAAAAAAATTGGAGTCCATGTTAAATCAAAAATCATTAAATTTGATTTAACATGGATACAAAGGATTTTGTTGCTATTATTTCAACATGAAATTTTCGCGTAAAAGTTTTGGTTTCAAATAACTTTTTTTTTTTTTTTTCTCTAAGGAGGGGAAAAATCCTCATGGACGCTGTGCCGGACTCTTACCGACTAAAAAACCACCTCCTATCTCCAAGCAATGATGTGCCTGCCGAATGAGCCTACCATCACTGCCACTTGTCTTCCCTACCCTGTGTTTTCTCTACTATCTATTTCTTTTATTTTTATAATATCCTCCATAAAGTTTTTTACACTATCCCAATTCTTCTGGCTTTGTATCATAAGGGAAACAAGGTTTCCCACAGAAATTTCTCTATCTAAATCTTTGGCAACCTTCTCTCTTTCCAAAGCAAAACGTGGACAGTGAAAGACTGTATGTTCCGCGTTATCGTTGGGGTCCATGCAATACACACACTCACAGCTGTCCTTTCTCTTTATTCGTGCTAGGTATTGCATGAACACACCGTGCCCTGTAAAGCATTGAGTCATCCGGTACGTCATATCCCCGTATTTCCTGTTGTTCCAGGTCTTTATGTCTCCAATTAGTTGATGTGTCCAACGGCCCTTGGTGGATTGGTCCCATTCTTTCTGCCAATTCTCAATGGTTCTTTCCCTAGCCAATCTTCTTTCCTGCGGTTGTTTGAGGCCATGGGTATCGGCTCTTTCTCTGGCTAAGAGATGTGCTGGGATGAGGTTCGCCAATACAAGAGCTGCATCAGTGGATGTTGTTTTGTATGCGCAACATGTTCTAAGCGCCATCATCCGCTGAGTACTTAAAACTGTCTTCTTATGTACCTCCTTTTCCATGGCTGATGCCCAGACTGGTGCCGCGTATAATATTATGGACTGCATCGCTAACGCCAAAGTCCTCCTTTTCCGAGCGGTTGGACCTCGCGTGTTTGGTAACATTGTGCTGAGTGCCTTAATTGTCTTTTGGGCCTTTTCACACGCTGCTTTTAGGTGTTTTCCAAAGTTTAGGCGCGAGTCCAAAGTTACTCCAAGGTAGGTTACAGTAGTGGTGGGTTTTACAAGTGTAGTTCCACAAGTGAAGTTGTTTTTTGCGGTTTCAAATAACTTCCTTTATTATAAAAATAAACTAAAAATTTTGAAAAACTAAACCAACTTTAATAGTAAGTAATTTCAGCAAGTTTGAAGTCTTCTAAGCTCGATTCAATTTATTAATATTCAAGATAATTAATTTAAGACAGATGATTTTTTGTACGGTATATCTCATTATATACCATGTGGCTGAAACATAACAAAATAACTTTAATTTTTTCCTACTAATCACAAACCTTTACAAAGTAATGCCTGCAGGTATTTGATGGGAACAGTTACTTTTTTATCTTACAGAGAATTTTGAGTTGAGTACCTAAGTGAGGTTTGTAATGAAACTTGAAATGTAGAACTTCATGTTTATTAACCTAAGACATATTTCATCACTAAAACTAATAAATTGATATGCATACGTTAATACTTAAGTTTAAGTTCCTTATCACGAAATTAAAATTAAAAATTAAAAGTGAGTGCTAAAATAAAAACATTTTATTTCGTGATACTTATTTTGGAAAAGTCCTGTACTTAAGTTTGTAAATCATTCAAAAACCATTTAAAGTAACTATTAAATATTCTGAATATAAAGATATTATATGAAAATAAATGAAGCAAAATGAACTATAAATAAAACCATGCTACTAGTACCTATGCGAGTTCGCCTTAAAAATTCAAATTTAGGTTTAGTTCAAACTCGTATTTTAAGAATTTTATTGAAAAAAATCATATACCGAATTTAGCTCATAAGAAAGTTCATTACTTTCAAATTATGATTTTGATTTTATATTTAAAATATCTTGATTAATAAATTAATACACTAGCTTTAAAAAAGAAACTCATAAATTCTTAATTCGGTAGTGATACGAAATACGCAACCTAAGAAAAATAAGATGCCGGCTATTTCGTGAGTCGATTAATTGCAATTTTAAGTGAATTTAATACTTGTATTTATCTCTGTCCTCTATTATATTAATTGTAAAGAAACACAAATTTACACTATAAAAAACTTAATTCAAATAGACTTACCTTTGTCTTTCTGTAAGCTTATAAAGTATGATGTTTAAGCTTACGGTAAATACAAGCGCGCAGGTGTACTACAGCGGTTTGCGGCCAACTTAGGTTTTAAAGAGTCGTATTGGTCTGAGCTTTTTCACCAAAATTCTCATACTCGATTTTTAACGGGTAATATGATGAAGATTTAGAATTTATGTTTAATTTATTTATAACATGTCTTTATTGCTTATTTTTACGCCAGAAGCAAAAACTAACGAAATTACCAGACATACCGAATTACCCCTCACTTACCTTAATTGAATAAAATAATTTTCCTTATACTCGAACATTGCTATAAATAACCATAGTTTATAGTGGGCAAATATTAATCACCTCTATTTGACACATAAACACGAATACTTTTGGAATACACGAATAATTTACATGGAAGCTTTTTAACTGACTTCAAAAAAGGAGGAGGTTCTCAATTCGTCGGAATCGTTTTTTACCTATGTATGTTCACCGATTACTCGAAGACACGTGGACTGATTTGAAAAATTCTTTATTTTAAAGAAGTATTTACGAACCAAATATGGCCAGGAGCATAGATTATCTATCTATACTTATAATAAAACTGTAAAGGGTCGAATTCTGTACATTGAAGATATTTTGAAAATTTTTGTTAGAGGTCACTATTAAGTCGATACTGAAGCCAAAACTGTAATTTGTTTAATTTTTGTCTGTCTGTCTGTCTGTCTGTCTGTCTGTCTGTCTGTCTGTTTCACGACCGGGCATCACGGCTAATCCGCTGGATGGATTTAAATGAAACTTGACATGATTATAGTTCATACCCCGAGGTAGGACATAGGATACTTTTTGTCCCGAAATTCATCATGGTTTCCCTGGAAGACGGCATCAAAGTCCAAACGTTTTTTAGTTATAATTCATTAACGCGTTGTCCGATTCCATTAATTCTTTTTTTGTTAGAAAGGAGGTTCTTTAAAAATTATTCCATACAAATCTTATCATCATCACTTTTGTAGTTCAGAAATTACAGACATCAGAACCTTTAAGTTCAAGTAGGTAGGTGACTTGAAACTCGGAATGCACAAAGAACCTAAGGCTAGGACGCAGGGCTCAAGTAAGACTGGAGTACCCTTACAGCCGTAAATAAATAGGCTTAGCAAGAGATTTTGTATGGTTTAAAATTTTTCACTTTTAGGGTGAACAAAAATCATGTAACTGGCGTTATCGCTACGTTATACCGTATAGCGCCATCTCTACAATTTATGTGGAACTTGAATGTAAAACTCTGAGATAGGTACTACCGAATTTTTTTAAATAAATATTAACTGTCATGTTATTTACTGTTTCCTGACTTTATATTAAGATGGCACTGTTAACACATGAACAGATTTAAACTTTATCATCCGCAATATGGAAAGGGTAAGATAATGGTTCACAAATATTTTTAACTCTTAGGTCTTATCGATCCTAACCGACTGACTGTTATCTAAGGTCTTTTTATACGTAAAGAAATATATAGCCATTGTCCATTCTGATGTTTTGGATTGTATTGAGATGAAGCAAAGATTTTTAAAAGACTCTTATATTATGTTGGGCTGGGGAATATTGTTAGTAGAGTAATTTATCCCAGTGGTACCTACCCGGCCGAACTCTGAAAGAAGAGTTCTACCACCAGTACAACTTTTCACATGGTTTAATAATTTTTGACATATTTCGTGGTTTCAGAATAAAAATCACAATGAAAAGGACGATTTTAACTGTCGATATTTCGATACATTGGTACAAGTCGTGGTCACTACGTGACCACGACCTGTGCCACTGGGTCGAAATATCGACAGTTAAAATCGTCCTTTTGATCTTTCAACTACGTGTTAATGAAACTTTATATTATTATTAAGAAAAAGGAGTTTTCAAAATCACCACAAGATAACCCGTGCAAAGTAAGAACCGGTTTCTGTACAACATCACACCAGAATCCCGCGAAAAATCAAGGAATTCCAATAGGAAGGTATATTATGCAAAAAAATCGTAATTCACGCGGGCGGAGCCGCGGGCAACAGCTAGTTACTATATAAATCCGAATAACACCACAACATGATCGAAATATGCACGAATTACAAATTATTTGGTATTTTGAATAAATGGAGACATCGTGGGTTAGTGGACTCTTAAGTCTAAATCCTTCTTTGGATATTGCATGTTTTTCTGCAGCTGTTTGAAATAAAAACTTTATCATGAATTCTGTATTACCGGCAAATTTAACACGTTAAGTGCGAAGCGAGGCCTAAATCACCCCTGATGCAACTTCCCTGTGGTGCGGCAAGCAAAACAGTGAATTTCTCTGTCGTGCGAATGGCATAGCTTTGGTTTGGTCCAGTGTAGGAAAGAGATAAATATATATTTGAGATCACTAATGGTTCCGGACTCGGTGGTGTACCTACCTTGGTACCGGATGTCTTAGGCCTCGTGCCGCACTGAATTAATATAATTTTAATGCAGTGCGGAACGAGGCTAAAACGTCCCATATCCCCCCTGACCTCGTACCGCACTCAACGCGAGCTTCCCGCGACCAGTGTTGTGCATCACGTCGATTGGAGAGCATGTCCTTTTACAGCGTCGAACATGTCTAAACGATGTCGGAAGAAGTTAATTTAAAAAAAACCCAGAAACAGAGCCAAAACAGGTACAAAACCCGAGGCAGAATAAATAGGACAGTTTCTTTTCTACTTCTGGTTGCCTTTTTTTTCTATTCTGTGAACCGCATTAAGATTTTCATATACAAATAGAAAGATAAACCTTATGCATAAACCGTAATCCATTATTTTCCAATAATAAGTCTGTAATAGGTGCCTCTTAATGGTATAGAATGGAACGCTTCGTGCGCGAGTCCGACTCGCACTTGGCCGGTTTTTTTTTCTTTATGGCGCCTTCAAGCACAATTTAGATTATTTAAAAAAAAAATGTATCCTTTGATAGCTTTGTGTTGTTTTGCCAGGTTTTGCCATTAAAACGATCTAATGAGATATAATTGATCAAAATCGGTCAAGTCGTTGCGTAGTTAAGACAGTTTAAAAACGTCGATATTATTTTTCCCATCACTAATCGCAGCGAAAATTTGCCCTATTTCAGTGCGTTACGAGGTGTATAAGATCCCATATTTTGTTTTGCTAATAATTCCTAAACTAGCCATCAGATCCCGGGGCGACGGTGGATTAGGGTTCATCAATTCACTGTCTATATCAATAAGGACCAAAATTCTCATTTATCTTTGATTTCGCGCCAGAAAATGGATTTTAGTCTGTAAAAGGAGGTGGGGTCTAATAGACCGCGTGTCGCCCTAACGTCTAGTCACGGTACGGGCCGATTATACCTCGTGCCGCAGGAACGGAAAGTATGCAAAAATTGGTGCCGCAGCTAACGTGTTAAAGGATGTTTTTCGCATACATGAAAGCATACATAAAGCAAGGCGAGGAGTCCGAATGGGGCAATAAACCGCTGTAAAGGCGTAAATAGAAATGCAAAGCTAGAGCTAGAATGTTTCTAGAAATACTAAAATAAAGTTTGCATCGCGACTAGTCCGTGAACAGTTTTATGTACATGTGTAAGAATGTTACTGGCTATGTCGCTTTGAGACAAAATTTAATTTGTTCGGGCCAAACTAAATCATTCGTAGTCCATAAATCCCACGGGGT
Source organism: Coenonympha glycerion (assembly GCA_963855885.1). NCBI lineage: Eukaryota > Metazoa > Arthropoda > Insecta > Lepidoptera > Nymphalidae > Coenonympha > Coenonympha glycerion. The sequence goes on along the minus strand of OY979630.1, from coordinate 18,131,662 downwards.
TTATGGATGATTTTATGATAATTTAATTATTAGGTTATGTGAAAAATATTGAAAATGCAACTAGCTGAACGTTAGGTTAGTGGCTTTCACAAAAATATATTATCGCGCTTTGGAGTAGTAACCAGTTACCAGAATCAAATATAATTTTTACATAACAATATCTTATACCTTTAAACGAACAATTCTTGTGTATATATTTCTATATAATCTGGATCTCGGGAACGGCTTTAACGATTTTCATGAAATTTAGCATACAGGGGGTTTTGGGGGCGATAAATCGATCTAGCTAGGATTCATTTTTATAAAATGTCGAATTTACCAAAAAAATAAAAATATAACTACTGCTGCCATCTATTGGCCACCGAGTGAAACTCGGTCACCCAGATATTATTAATTAGTATTTTAAATTTATAGTATTTTACTAAATGGAACGGGTGTGGGCAGTTTCGTTTAGTAATAAATCTGTAACGGGTTCATCAAGTAATATTTTCAAATGTAGGAAAACATTGGTTGTTCTAAGATCGAGATTGGTCTGCAACATACCCGTGTTTAAGTCATAAAATACGTACATGAATTTTTAAGATATACGGATGTCTCAAATTTTGGAATGTGTCTCCCTTTACAGCCAATTTGTCTCTGTGACAGGATTTGAGTAGACGAAAATATTTTAGAGCTCCAAATAGAAACTTACAATGTTTCCAAATCTCAAAAAAAACCTCAGAGTTAGTAGAATTTAGTTTCAGTGTTTTGGTTTCATCGAAAATGTCCTTTAGATAGTTCTAGATGGTTCTGCATTGTATTGTATCTAAAGTTAAGAGCAGATATTATGACAATACTCGTAGGCTTAGGATTCCTATTCCACTTATTAATATGCCTTACTCACAGTCAGGGATGCTGGAAGAAATCTCTCATAGAGATAAGTATTTCCTATGCATACTCGATTTATCATACTATGTAACACAATTATCTGGTACATGAAAAATAAATAAATAAATAAATTGAATTTAGGATAGTCCGCAGTGTAGGAGGTCAGTTAGGAAATTAATAATTATATTGCTCGCTATAACCGATGTATTGTAGATGACACTCATGCCCGTTTGCACTAACATTTTAAGTGACACCTAAGTGCTTAGGTGACAGTTTTCACATACAACAACTGTCACCTAAGGGCTTAGGTGTCACTTAAGAAGTTAGTGCAAACGGGCATCAGTGTACGGAGGATACTAAGATGCACCTACATTCAGCAGCCCGGAAAAGTATATTAAATTCTACCTTTCTTTATTGTTCTACTACTAAGTTGGACGTTAAAGTACAATGCACGGGCCACGGCGATTAAGGAGAAGTTGAGACTGAAACTTAGGTCTCTAACAAGTATATTGCAGTTTTCCCAAGCCCGAGAATAAAACGCTGTCCTCGCAGCTCGTAAGACCCGACACGCGACTTAGCGATTCAGCACATTTTACACAGTGTAGGTAAGTAGCATACAGTGGTATTATGAATTATTAGTGCAGCAAATTGAGGGAATTGGTAGAACACAGTTCGGAATGTTAATGGGATGGACTAGTCTAATCAAATCTTATGTGATGTTGCTTGCATGAGCCCGCCAAAATGTACAAACAGGAAACAATTTTCGGGTTTACAGACACAGATACTGGGCACAATTATCGCCCAAAATACTTGGAAATCTCCCTTAACAGAATTGAATCATAGTAATAATAAATTATTGTATTGTCTGTACCAAGAATAATAAGCAAGGCGTACTTAATGGGTATCAGAAGTTTAATTAATAACGAGAAAAAGAGTTTATCTTGTAATGTCTCTCAAGCCGATATAAGTTCCTAATCACACGACTTAAATCTGATAATAACGCAAAAAACGCGTCATATTAGACGTGTCTAAGCAAATAAGAAGCAAGCTATATCACATAATTAATGATAACAGCTCGTTCTTCTTAAATAAACAATTGTTTTTCACTGTATGATTGTTAAACTGTACTTTAGTTTCAAGACTCGAGATGTGATAAGGTGTTTGTAACAAAAGTGTAGTTTAGGTGACGTCCTTTTCACTGTCATTAAAGCTGCCTTTGTACCAATTACCTATATAAGTTTGAATTGTTTGCATCTCTTGTGAAGCTTGAATTTCCTGGTGACCGTAACATTGTCTCTGTAATAGCATACAAAATCTGCGCCAACCGTGCCACTTTTCTGCTTGCTACCGTCTTTAAAAATGTTCGTTCTGTAAGGAGTTGAGTGTAGATCCGCAAGTTTAGTGCAATGCGACGTGCCCACCCATCTAGCAGGCTTCTAGCCAAGATAACAAGGCCCTAGACCTTACAAGGGTTAAAAATTAATATAGGGAACGCGTTGCGCCCTCGCAATATATTATTACCCGGGCAAGGAGTCATGCTCGTACCCCCGAAGGGACATCAGAAAGGTTAATACGGGTTTTTGTACGCATTTTCAGTCTACTCGTATCGAATTCCTCCATACATTTACAGCCAGCGCCATCTATGGCCACTCGCTGACATTGAGCTGTCAATAGATGACATGTATGGAGGAATTACTTGTTAGCGCTTATGAGTAAGTAAAAATAATTAAGTAGGTATGATACGATTAAGATAACTATCTGAAAACTTCATTTTATAGAACAAGTATTTATCTCAGTTAAACAATGGGGTCTTACACTACTTTTGAATTTGATAAAAAATATTACTTTATTATAAACTAGGATAAAAATAATAACGTGCAGTGAAAGTGTAGGGGGTTGCCGGAATGAAAAGCACTTTTCGTAATTTGTAATTCGTTTTCTTCAAGCGGTTTTAATTACATTAGTACAATGCGGTTAATTTTCTTCTCAGTTCTCAATTTTAAATTTTGAATGAACCATAGATTCGTTACTATAGAATGAAGTGTCAAAGTCCAAAGTCACCACAGATAACCACTGACGAACACAGAGTTGCCACTTCACGCGACGACATGCCGCCGGCCTTGGAATCGTTAGGTTCCAATGAATATATTTTGCATACTCTTCATCGTCTTATGTTTCTTGAAAAAGCGGACATATCTTTGAGAAGGATCGTCGTACAACACCCGTTGCTGTGCGGATGTCTGCTACCCGTGATATGCCATCTTTGCCAGGAACGGTGGTGATTATGCGTCCAAGATGCCATTTGAGTGGAGGCAGATTGTCGTCCTTGATGACTACCATCATGCCTTCCTGAAGAGAATCCACGCCGCTCATCCATTTGCATCTCGACTGAAGCTCCGAGATGTATTCTTTTGACCATCTCTCCCAGAAATGGTGTCGAATCTGTTCCAACCGTTGGTATCGACTGAGTGCGGTGCCGGAATGGTTTCGCAGGTCCTCGTAGACTGGCGCAGTCAAAGGTCGGCCAACTAAGAAATGGCCAGGACTTAATGGCAGGAGATCATGGGGATCAGAGGACAAAGGAGAAATTGGTCGGGAATTGAGAATTGATTCAATTTGTGTAAGAACTGTGGTAAGTTCTTCGAAAGTTAGGTGTGCGTTTCCAATAACGCGGGTGAGGTGGTGCTTAGTGGATTTTACTCCAGCCTCCCACAGACCACCGAAATGAGGACTATATGCCGCGATAAATTTGAAGTGGATATTTTGGCTTACCGCATAATCTGAGATATCGTCTGAGCATCTCATCAAAAATTTTCCAAGTTCGTTCATGGCTCCAACGAAATTTTTCCCATTATCTGACCAAATTTCTAATGGTTTTGCACGACGTGATATAAAGCGCTTAAGAGCTAAAAGGTATGATTCAGAAGTAAGGTCCCCAACAAGCTCCAAGTGTACTGCGCGAGTTACAAAGCACACGAACAGGCAGATATATGATTTCACAGTTCTAGCGCCTCTACCTTTTCGTGTCAGCGTGAGCACAGGTCCCGCATAATCGACTCCACAGTGCAAAAACGGGTAAGTTGGAGTTACTCGTTCTTTAGGTAAGTTGCCCATGATTGGCTGTAAAGTGTTACCTTTCAATCGTTTGCATAAAATGCAATCATGGACAACTCGACGAGCAAGGTTCCGGCCTCCGATAGGCCACCACTGCTGTCGCACCTCATATAAAAGCGCTTGAGGAGCCACGTGGAGCAAACGCTTGTGTTCATGACGTAATAGCAAAACCGTGAACCAATGCTTCGAACTAAGCAATATTGGATGCATTTTATCGTACTCGAGCTGAGGCGAATTCATGAGACGACCTCCTACACGAATTAAATTGTGATCTTTACCAATAAATAAATTTAATTTTAGCAACGATGAGTTCAAATTCTTTGGATTATTATTGTTTAGTAATTTATATTCCTCACTATATGACTCCAACTGTGATAATTTAGCTAAGCCCAATTCAGCTTGTCTCAGTTCATCCACAGAGAGAGCACCAGTTCGACGATTTACTTTATAGTTTCGCGCGTTGTGAATGAATCGTCGAACGTATGCGAAGGAGCGTCTCATGCGATTGAACTGTGAAAATCGTCTGAATGGAAACAGTTCGATGTCCTCTGTGCAAACTAGTATGGAACTATTAAGTTTCATTTCAGGCAGTTCAGCATTGTCATCCGATTCTGGTATAACGTTTACATAATCGAAATTAGGATCACAGAGAAACTGGGGTCCCTCCCACCACAATGTGGAATTAGCGAGATCGTTTAAACTTTAAAAGAACCCCACGTGAAGCCATATCAGCTGGATTCTCCTTGCCACTCACGTGCCCCCATGGGAGTTCGCCTGTTGTATCATGAATCTCCACTACTCGATTTTGAACAAACGTTTTCAATAAATTAGGAGCGGTTCGCAACCACCCTAAAACGATAGTGGAATCTGTCCAAAATACTATTTTATTGAATTGACAGTGTAGTGAATCGCGTATTTTCTTATAAAGTCGCGCACCTAAAACCGCTCCACTCAATTCTAGCCTCGGTATTGTGAGTGGCTTTACGGGTGCGACCTTGGCCTTTGCGCATAATAACCTAGTACAGATTGAGCTATCTTGATTTATAGTGCGAACATATGCGCACGCGCCGTAGGCTACCTGCGAAGCATCGGTGAATATATGGAGTTCGAGAGAAGCAGGTTCTAAACTGATTACGTGCCGCGGTATGGTAATGTTATCAAGTGCCGTTAAACTTGACGCGAACCTTTTCCATGCTTCGATGATATTCTGCGGCAGTGCATCATCCCAATCCGTTTTTGTTAGCCATAGTTTTTGCAAGAGCGTCTTTGCTATTATTATTGCAGGGCTTAATAAACCGAGCGGATCGAATATTTGTGACACGTGCGACAATATTGCGCGTTTGGATATTTTGTCGTCAGATTTAAATTGCGTATTATAATTGAATTCATCGGTAGAATTGTTCCACCCTATACCTAATGTTTTACATTTATGGTTTTCGTTTAAGTTTAATTGCTTGCTTCCGTTGAAAATAGACCGATCGCATTCAAAATTAAAAATCCATTTTCGCAGAGGGAAACATCCCGACTTCAAGACAGTATAGACCTTTTCGCATAATTCGCTAAGTTTTTCCTTGTCCTCTAGGCCCGTTATCATGTCGTCTACAAAGAAATCTTCCATTATAACCCGTTTGACATCAGGATCTGAACATGTAAGACCTAACTCCTTCAAGCATCTAACCGCGAGAAAGGGTGCGGACGCGGTTCCGTATACCACCGTATTAAGCCTATAGACACCCAGTGGATCTGTCGGATTATCACGCCATACTATCAGTTGGAGATCGCGCTGGTCTTTGGATACCAGAATTTGACGATACATTTTCTCCACGTCTGCGCAAGCTACGTATTTATGTTGCCGTAACCGCAATAGGATGGCTAAAAGATCGCCTTGTATAGGCGGGCCTACACGCTGGAGGTTGTTATATGAAATTGAGGTAGACGAAGAAAAACTGGCATCAAAAACTACACGAAGTTACGTCGTGGTGCTATGTTCCCGAAACACTCCGTGATGCGGCATAAAATAATGCGGTGTTCCATAGTTATGGTCTATACGTGTCATGTGACCTAAATTTTCATACTCGTGTATGAAATCGCTGTACATTTTTTTGTACTCCGGTACGCGTTGTAACCGTTTTTCAAGCGCTTTAAATCTGTTCACGGCTTGAGGATGCGTCTCGCCTAATTCATGTGGTGATAATTTTAGAGGAATTTTGACACAAAATCTTCCGTCATTATTGCGCGTAGTAGTTTTGACGAAATGATTCTCGCATTCCCTTTCCTCATTTGTGCGCGTATCACATGCCTTAGGTAGTTCCTCAATTTCCCAAAACAGACGTAGTTGATCATTAATCGATTGAGAAAAATTGCAATGAACAGGACCCACACTCCGCTTATTTATGTGTATGGGACCTGATATGATTCAACCCAACCGAGTGTTTTGCATGAATGGGCCAGAAGGCAAACGCATTCCACCTTTTAACATTAACTCCCAAAACTTGTCCGCTCCTATTAGTATGTCTATGGTCCGACTCTCAGTAAAGTGCGGATCAGCCAATTGTAAATTATTAGGAATGTTAAATTGCGCATTTTGTTTGGATAAACCAGGGAGATATGATGTGATATTAGGTAGAACTATACATTGTAAGTGTGTAGTATAAGAGCTGGTGCGCGATTTGATTTCAATATCACAGGTAAGAGTGGCCTGCGTTACTGAATTTCCAACTCCATGAATTTCTTGAGTGGACTGTATCATTGGAATGTTGAGCAGATCACATAGTGATTGTTTAACCAGGCATCGTTGGCTAGCGCTATCTAGGAGAGCCCGGGCTAAGTGAAATTTATTATTTTTATCATGAACTTCAACCAACGCAGTTGATAACAAAACTTGCTGCACACAGGGATATTGAGCGCATAGTGTATCTGTGTGAGCACATAGTGTATCTGTGTATGCACTTGGTTGTATGCTAGGTGAGTCAGATACCTCAGATAGGGTGCGTGTGGAGAGCATAACCAGAGACTTATTTTCACTATTAGGTGCTGACGGAGAAACAACTGCATTGCATGGGTCTACAGCCTTGTCACAGATCAAAGAATTATGCTTAAGGTCACAACGTCTGCAGGTTCCAAATCTACAATCTGTGGCGGAATGCCCCCCTTGCCGTAGACAATTCTCACATAATTTGTTATCCCGGACAAATTTTAACCTAGCATTCAAGTCTAAGCCGAGGAATTGACTACAAGAATATAATGGATGATTTGATTTACAAAGTAAACAAGACCTCTGAGTTACATGTGGCTTGCTCTTGGTACTAGAAACATTGCAATGTACCTTTGAGTTATGACTACTTGTGTGTTGTTTCTTAAAGTCATTTGGTTTTGTGCTATTAGCCTGCAATGTGTCTAACATATCAGCCCTATCCTTTAAAAAGGTAAGCAAAACATCAACCTTCAAATAAGGTTTAGAATCTTCTGATTTATTTAAACTTGTATTCCTGTATTGTTCCCAAGCGCGTTCAGTTACTTTATCAAGTTTAGAAACAATAATATAAATTAATATTGAATCCCAACTGTCTACGGGTTCACCTAACACCTTTAAAGCGCGTAGATTTTTCAAATAAGTGTCAATTAAATTTCTTAACAACTTCGGAGACTCCTTACTCAATGCCTGAGTTGTGAATAGTGCTTTAATATGATTGTGTATTAGCAATTTGTTGTTATTGTATCTATTTAGTAGTAACTCCCATGCTACCGTGTAATTGTCAGCGGAGAATTCAACTGATTCAATAACTAATGCTGCGCTGCCCTTTAACGAGGATCTGAGGTAATGAAACTTCTGTATGTTGCTAAGTTGACTAGATTCATGCACTAAAGACTGAAAGGAGTCTCTAAAACTTAACCATGATTCTATGGAGCCATCATAAGTGGGAACTGTGAGAACTGGAAGCTTGACTGAATCATTATGACAACGCCTAGAACAAGCTGAGACCCCATCCTTCTGAATCATACCTTCAATCCTCGCCACTGTACTGTAATAATTATTCTCAAATATGTCGCGTTGTTGAAATTGTTCTTCTAAGTCTTGGTCTAAAATTAGCTCCTCTATTTGAGATTGAAGTTTGTTGAACTCGGTATATAGGCTTTTAGCTCCTTCTATCCGCAATTTTAAATCAATTTGAGTCTGACTGGGCAAAATTTCGTCGGATGTAAAACCGCTAATGTATGTGGTAAGCCTAGTTAATCTGCCTTTGATTATTGCGCGTTTTTTTACCAGATCTTTTAGTAACTGATTTACGTTTTCGTCATCCGTTAAAGTTATTCTATACGGCGATTTAGACCTAGTAGATTTAGAATCAGTCAAACTCATTTCGATAGTCGGAAGGCGGAGTGAAAAAGGATAAATACCTCAGGAAAAGTAGATGGGAGACGGGTTTTCTGCGTTTTCTTTCTTGCGTATTTCGACACCGGCAGCCCTTGGTCGCTCGAAATTGATCCGGCTTCGTAGGAACAGCTTTTGTAGGGGGTTGCCGGAATGAAAAGCACTTTTCGTAATTTGTAATTCGTTTTCTTCAAGCGGTTTTAATTACATTTGTACAATGCGGTTAATTTTCTTCTCAGTTCTCAATTTTAAATTTTGAATGAACCATAGATTCGTTACTATAGAATGAAGTGTCAAAGTCTAAAGTCACCACAGATAACCACTGACGAACACAGAGTTGCCACTTCACGCGACGACAGAAAGAAATATTAAAATCCAACGAAAATTTACAAAGTTACAGGCGTTTAAACTGTGGAGTGGGGGGATCTTCTATCCCTTTCTCGCAAAACGAAAATTTGTATGAAGCCGCACGAAGCTACTATGGAATTGGTACTTTGTGACGTCACAATTTCATGTTGCTATCTCTGTCTAATCACAAATCTTTAAATGCTTATTTGTTATTTGATCGATTTAATTAGTTCTTTCAGTGGACGTCATTATTTTAATTCTACTTTATAATAAAGTAATAAAAAAATTGGAGTCAAATACCCTATTGTCACTATTATTGCATAGAGGATTAATTTGTAGAATGTAAAATATAGATGTGAATTCTAAAGCAAGCAAGAAAGGAAACTATTACGTAGACTCAACAATAGGTCTAGTTGTGTACGAGGTTACCATACAAGCAGACAAACTGCTTGTAGTCGTACACAGTACAGACTCGCTTCAATGGATATTACAGTCTGTAGTTTGCATTGTGTGTTTTATTTATGAACTTATTGAAATAAATTATTAAACCCACAGACCAAGGAATATCTTTGTTCTTTGTTCTGTGATAGAGAAGATTGGAAGTAACCATTCCGCAAGAGCATTGAACGACGTTTTTGAATACATTTGCGAACACAAAAGGTTTTATAAACAAAAACTATAGCACATACTACAACCATTTTGTTTATTATACATCCATTTTGAGAGAGAGCGAGAGAGAGAGAGAGAGAGAGAGAGAGAAAGAGTAAGATATGTGCATCTGTTACTGTCATAGTGATTAAACAGCTATTATACATAATGACTGGTTATTATAGATAATAGCCAAATTGACTGGACAATGTGATAAATTAATCACTTTATCCGGATATTATTCAAAGTAGCGGGTCAAAGTTGGCGAAAGTGATAAATACGGTCTATTTGGCTTGTTACCCCTCCCGTAATGGGGGTAAAAGTGGGGGGAGGGGAAGGGGGAAAGGGTGACTTCTTTCCCCAAGAATAATATCTAGAATCGTAATAGTTTTAGATAAATAATTTTTTTAAGTTTTAAAATTTTAAGGCTAATAATTTAGTTTTCCCTTACACTTTTCAAGGCTCGTTCGAAGGCTATTTCTGGGTGGTCATAAAAGAAAATAACCACTCAGAAGAACCTCTTCGTCACCTAACCCAACCGAGTCGGGGTGCCCTCAAGTCCCGAGCTCGCTTCGCTCGCTCCTGGACCCTAAGTTGTTTGTGCAGTAATTAACGAAAGTTAGTAACAGTATGAAGTGTATTTATATGTATTATTTCATTAAAATATTAGCAAACTGGCAAAAAAATACGTAAAATGTCGTCTGAAATAACCTAACAAAATATTATTTTTAATAATAATTTTTCTTATTATTTCCCGTTAATTTGAGTTATTTACGAAAGCTAGTGACATTGTGAAGTGAATTACATAAAAAACATTCATAAATAAGTTAGTAAACAGGTAAATAATCTTTATCCATACTTGTTTTATTACATTATCCAAGTCTTCGAAGATGGTATAAAAAATAGCTGGTTAATGTGATTAATTCTATGTCAATTATCACTTTATCCAAATTGAGTTGATATTATTAATAATGACCAGATGATATGTATAATATCCGGATTAATCGCTTTGGCTGTGACATATTATCTAACAACAATTTAGAAATTTAAAATTACTGAACACTAGATTTTCGAAGAGTTATGTAGATTTTCTTCGTGACGGCATTTTCCTCATGCAAATTATAAAACATTTTCTTTCGCTTAATATCCTCCGAAAAGAAACTTTGTTTCACAAATAAAGTTAAATCACTTTTTACAAAAAACTAGAAAATAGATCGAATAAAAGTAGCCATGGCAGAAAATGGCAACAGAATCGAATCAAATGCGAGCTGTCTCCACGCGGCCCCGCCGCTGCTGTAATGTGCAAGTTTTCATTTGCCAGCAATTTGGCTCGCAAATGCAATCTCGCTGCGGCCGTCTGGATGATAGCTAGACTCTTAACTAAACGGATTACCTAGGTAATCAGGCCGCATTCGTACCGGTTTTAGTTCAATGTTATTGGGTATTCCAGCTAGAATCTATTTAGTCAAAGTTCAGTTTTAAGTAAGTATTAATTCCTTCTCAACGTCTGCTTATCTAGTGCTCGTTTTCACCAACATTTTAAGAGACGCCTAAGCCCTTAGGTGACAGTTGTTGTAAGTGGAAACTGTCAATTAAAGGCTTAGGTGTTTCTTAAAGTGGTAGTGAAAACGAGCATTAGTCTTTTACAATTTTAAAGCAAGGGCATCCTGTTTACAGAAACCAGTATTTTATAGGTCCTAAGTGGATCCCAGCGGGAAAAAGCAGATAAACTAGATGCAAGCCACACGCTAAAGATAACTTTGCTGTTACCCTGACAGAGGGTTTGCTTTAGGCCTTTTATCTTCCTAGACCACTAACAAGAGCAAGAGCTTTTAAATACAACGGACCTCTGTCTTCGATAAGGTCATTCTAAAACCACGCTTTCAAAGTCACCTCTGAATATCCGAAGCCTTGTTTGTGGTTACTTAATATCAATTTGGACGTCGTTGCAGAAAACTTGCATGTTTGAGAGTTTTCCATAATGTCTCTGTTCTGCCGTGCTATTCTGCAAAACAGCGACGAGCGTGCATCTCTGCATCTATGAATTTGTCAGTTGTAATAGAGTACAATTTTGCATGCCATCTTCGGCTTGGCAGCTGTCTGACAGCTGTTTCAGAGATGGACATTTTGTAGAATAGCACGGCTGTTTTCTAGCTTACTTCATGCATGGTCTGCTTTTTCACAGCCCTAAGTATGTCACTGCACGACATACCCTACTGACTGTCTTTCTTTATCCGTAATATGAGATCTGTTGATGTGTTACTAAAAAGATCACGAGGATTCCTCACTCCGAAAATTAAAGCAAACAAAGCCCGTATAAATAATGTAGAATCGAGAGTACCTATAAATATAAAGGAAATGTTTTTCCTAAAACAAAAGTTGCACGATGGTCGGGCGCGGCTCTGTTTGAATACCGATCGCCGGCCGCCGTATCGTGGCGCTGCAGCCGTCACTTATCAGCGCTGGAAACGCTGAAAAACGGACACCTCCACCGTGCGAGCGGGCGCTTCAGATCAGCGACTTTTTGTCTTAGGCTTGTAGCTTTTTTTAGGGTTCCGTACCCGAAGGGTAAAAAAGGAATCGACTTCGCTGTCCGTCTGTCTGTCCGTCCGTCCGTCCGTCTGTCATCAGACTGTATCTCTGGAACAGAGATAGCTACAAACTTGAAATTTTCACAAATGATGTATTTCTGATGCCGCTATAACAGCAAATATTAAAAAATAGAATAACATAAATATTAACGGTGCTCCCATACATTTTGCTCGGTATTGATAACGGTAACAGATAGATGCTTAAAATTTTTACAAAATGTACTTACTGTAGAAATAAATAGTAAAATTTAAATAAAGTAAAATATTAAGGGGGGCTCCCATACAATAAACGTGATTTTTATGCTCGGTTTTGATTTAGTGGGCAGGGGTGTTTAGTTTACTTTAATACTATAAAGAAAGGGAATATACTCATGATGGTATGGAACCCTCAGTGCGCGAGCCCGACTCGCACTTGACCAATATTTAATAAAATGCCGTTATAAAAGAAGTTGCAAGAACATCGAACGCTGTTTGAAAACTGATCGAGGTTCTGCAGCCATCACTTATCAGCGCTGGAAGTGCTGAAAAACGGATACCTCCACCGTGCAAGCGAACGCTTCGTATCAGCGACTTTTTGTCTTAGGCTCACAGCTTTTTTTTTAATAAACTGCTATTTAAATTCTGATCAAACCTCTGCAACCGTTAGATATCAGCATGAACCCTCATCGTGCTAGTCGAGATATTATACAATTCAGCAACTTTTGTCTTTGGTCAGATCTTAATAAACTGTCACTAGAACAGAAGTTGCACGATGCAGTATCGTGAAAAAAGCGTAGTGGCAAAAAATCTTCACAAACTGGCGTATTGTATCTTCACAAACTTCTATAAACTTTGTCTCACGTGATATCATACGGCAGATTGATCTTGCTTGCTTCATCATCATTTTCCTCTCTATAGTGCCACGCCTTAGTAGATATCGAAGAGCCTTTGTATTATATTCATCGCTCCACTTAAATATTTTGTATCTAAAACATTTTTATATGAAACATAACGACACTGTAATTATCAAAATTAAATCCAACGATGGTTGAACGTGCTTTCAGAAGAATGGCTATAAAAAAACGCACCAACTTCCTAACTACGGGATCCAAGATACAGACTTGTTATCGCGCAACATGTCCTCTGTATGCAGCATGCACTCAGCGTAAAAACGTTGAAAAAGTTGGACACTCCGGCCGTGCATTAAATTTAAAACTTCTATTCCGTTGGCGTTGGATAAAACAATTTATGGTCGATTGGGCCCCGACCCGCACCCGCGCCCTCTTTCTTTATGACGTAAGGTTCTAGTAGGTTTCTGTTGTATGTAAAAATTATCCTGGGATGAGAATGGAATGATGCCGATGGGTAAAAGTACTATTACTATGATGCGTAAAAGTGTAGTTAATGCTATGTAGTTATGACGGTAATATATTAATTTGATCTTTCTGCACTCTTTCTTCATAAGATTAGATACTATACATTTTAATTACCTACTCATGAAACTCATGTCGGACCTACCACCATCTCTTACGGTGGTACGGCCCCTGATCATCCAGTTTGTTTGTAAAGAGTTCATATAAGTGTGTTCATATTCTGGGGTTCGTCTACCGTAAAATATAATTTTCCAAAGAATTTATGATCTTATTCGCATCCTCTTTCGCATTGAATCCAATGCAAAAAGCACGAATTAATGGTAATGTACCTATTGTACATTGCCATTGCGTGCTTTTCTGCATTTATGCGCAAACCCTCTTGTCGAGGGTTTTCTGCTTTTTCAATGCTTTTCAGTAGCTGATCGGACGTATGACGAGGATCTTTAGATGCAACAACATTTGTGTGCGTCGGGTTGCTTAGAGCTTCAGCGTAAGATTAGCATAAGTGTCCACATTTTTAATCACTCTGGTTTCCTCTTCCAGAGCTGCCTCACAAGAGGGGTCAACCCATTGATTAAATATATGAAGGATCACCACTTAATGACATCACGCATATATTTTTTGGCTACGCCCTGAAGTAGGGTGTTTAACTGTCGAAACTGAAAAATGGCGCTAATGCAATTCAATTCAATGCTCTTTTTATGGCTTTCAGTTGTGCCAAGCGAGCATAGATTGCTTCGCCAGTGTCAGGCGCTAATGTAAGCGACAAAATTATGTACTGTCAACGACCCCGTACTGTTGTGGGCGGTGACGACGCCGTATTTGAGAATTTTTTGGCTTCAACATACGTCACATAATATTTCTCGTCCTCTTAGCGTATAGAGTACTTTGTCAGTGGATCAACCCGATTCCGCTTTTCATAATATTATTTGTGCCGCAAAACTACACATTAAGTAGAGCTGTAGGTGTACACACGGTCATTAAAGTTGTGGTCGCCGTTCATCATCTTTGCCGCAGAAACACATTACACTAAATATTATTGCGCCGTTACGGTCCACTTGTGAAGCAATGTGCGTGCTGTGCTGTTGTAGTCTAAGAGACAGACTCATCTTTTTGAGAGCTTTTATTTAACTTGAAATGCTGATCATGATTGATACTTGGGTCAAAACTGCAACTAAATAATATAGCAGATACCCCCGACCGATTGAGATGAAATTTTGCATTTACGACAGTGTTTGATGGTTTTATTTTATTTCATTTCAAAGTAAGGTCATTCCGAATTCAATATGGTGGACGGCCCAAGAAGCTTATCCAATTGATTTTTAGCATTATAAACTAATTTCTTAAAAAATCTAAATATTGTTTGCATTCATTTGCTGTATAGTCTATTCGGTCAAATTTGTCGATACAGGTAGGTTGCGCACGTCGACTTCTTTTGATGTTCTTTGATAATTGTGTATTTTATATATATTTAACAAATTGTTTGATTGATTGATACCTATTATGGCACAGAGGTGTGGCGAATGGATAAGGAATTTTTGATAATTCCACTTCCAATATAGTTCACGAAAGTGTATATGCTTGGGACGCTCTAGTTTAACATGAATACTCAGTAAACATCAACTCAATATACTAAAATTAATTTAAAAAAATAATTTAATTTCAGTTTGTGCAAATGTTAGTTTGCCGCTGGCTCCTGGACAATAACGTGTGGGGGAAGGACGTGCGGTCACCGCGGCTAAACGCCGGCCAACTTGGCTGCAACGTGAATCAAAGGCTTTGTTTCTCGTTTTTGTTTGCCTGAAATTTTACTGTTTCTATTAGCTTTATACTCGCTCTGCACGGTGCACAACTTTTTCATTTTTCATTATTCATGCAGGTAGAGTCAGCATCGTAAATCGCTATGGGAATAAAAAATATTAATTAAATACGTGGTTTTATGCTGGATCACCGAAAGCATATTATGATGAACGTTTCTTGCTGAATTTTTGTAAGCTGAATTTATCTTACGACTTGTGAACGCGCCTTGAATTTTATACTAAAAATGTCTATCCCAGGAAATTAGTTCGAGTATCGAGTTTCAAGTAAGTAACTCGCAAATCTCGGACTAATTTCTTTAACTCGACACTTTTAAGCAGAGATTTTTAAATAAACACGTGAAGACGATATTGGGATTCCCGCAATTCGACTGCCATAAGCCTATTATGTTTTATTAGATTAAAAATCGCGAAAAACCACAAAAAATTTGATTTTTGCGGGCACACCCGTGGCATGCTTCTAAAGTGCCTTATGTCTGGTATGGCAGGACGTTCAATCGCGATTGGTTACCATCCTACCATCAAAGACGTACCGCCAGGCGATTAAGTGTTGAGGTGCGATGCTGTGTAACTACTTTTGAAGCTATTACGATAAAATATATGGATGTATTTTCATTTACCGTGAAAAGAGATTGTATTGAGTAAAAAACCTTTTTCTTGAAATGTAACCTGAAATTTGGAGTGGTTGTAGATAATTGCAGCGCGCCGCCATTGCAATCATAAAAAATTGAAAATCTTTTTTATTTTTATTCAAAAAAAGGGGGGAAAACATCGATATAAATCTTTGGGGGAAAACCGGGCTGTCAAAACTTCAAAATGAGATAACAATGTTGAGTGGGGTATGATATGAAAGGGCGTTACTTGTGTATTCTAAAACCGATTTTTATTTATTTTTATGCTTGATAGTTTTTGATTTATTGGGCAAACTGTCGAAAAAAATACCGTTCCACCCCTTTATCTCCGAAGTTTACCAATAGAAAAATCTGAAATAATTATGGTCAATAGAAATTAACGTATATTTTACAGGAAAAAGAAAATCAAGTCTCTAACTATTATACTTTTTTGATAATAACAATAATCCGCCGAAAACAAAGTTAGGTTTGCGGTTTGCCAACAAAAGTACCTATATGTAAATTATACTCGTAAATTCATGAACAAAAGTGATTCTTTCAATGTTTCACTTCTTTTATAGTATGGAACCCTCGGTGCGCGAGTCCGACTCGCGCTTGACCGGTTTTTTCGTATAACGTTCTATTTCTATGCTATCGATGGCTAGAGCTCATCCACCTGCTTCTTTTATGTCAGCGGTATAGCGATGTGGGAGACTTTAGATGCAAACTCATATTTCAAAAGTTGTTCTATTGAAAATAATTTTATTCACAACGCCCACGTCCGCTACTTCACAGGATGTCAAAGGCCGCGGAGGTAACCCAATAAAAAGTTTCAACTAGGAAATTATACCTCGAGTTTAACTAACTATATTGACGTTGCTCTAGTCTGGCTAGAATATTTAATTATACCTGCCTTCAGATTTTCTTCGCTTTTATGAATTACTTGCTAGTTGTACGCGACTTCTCTTTGATTTTTTCACTCCCGTTATTTTCATAGTCAAGTTACTCTTCTAAAAGAACTACATGCCTATGCCATGCCTATGCCAGACGTCACATATTTTTGCACACACACACGCACTGCATTGTGCTCATCACCCGAAATCAGTTCTACGGACTCATTTTGCCCAGTCGACATACAACCGACTTTAAACCGAAACAGAGTAATACATAACTGCTTCACGGTAGAATAACTGACACAGTGACCTACCACCAGAAAAGTATATCTAAATGTTAGACGTATTCGTAGAATACTTTATAAATACTATAAGTATGCTATAGTATACTCGTAAGTTAGCATAAAAGTAAAAATCGATCGGTAATATTGAAAGCGCGTTCATTTCGATGTACGTAGGTACGTCCGCTCCGTGCAAGCATGGAACCTTGTCGCCATGTAATATAATAAATCCATAAATCCGCTTATCTGGCTCAACGCGGATTAACTATCGGAATGTTAAGCGAGATCTATTCAGTTCAAGCCGATTTATAGTTACTCATGCGCGGATCTCATAAGGGAGTTTAGTTAAACTTGTTACGATGGATTATTAAAATAGTATCAAGTCGAGGAACGTGTACCTACTTAACGTTTACCACAAAATTCTGTAATTTATTTTCAACCCCGAGAAGCGTTTTAGTGTGATGTTGTGAATATCTAGAAAAAGTCCTCTTCATAAAATCGGCTACTGTAGACGATTACTCACGAGCACGATTGTATGGTAGGCTCGCTCGCCGTAGTCGCTGATGTTCATCTATGATAAAAAATAACCAGTTTATGATTTATTCCTTTGTATTCACGTAATTACCTACCTGCATGCCAAATTCGAACTTTCTAGGTCATCTGGAACTGGGATATAGTTTTGATCTATAGGTCAGTGATAAAAATGACGATTTTTGGATGTTAATATCTAAATATCTAAATAACCATTTGAGATATGTTTATGAAATTTGGAGCATATATATGTATCTCGCAAGTGTCAATATATGTGCCAAGTTTGACACGTTTATGTCAAATAGTTTTTGAGATATGAGGGTGTCAGAAGTGCCTCCAAGTGGTTCGTGTAATATTACACATGGTGCGCTTGCCAGTTCTGTTTTTGAACTTGGCTTGACACGCTACCGCGTGTCTAGAAATAGTCGTTTCAGTGTTCGTAGGTACAGATCGAGAACCTCGCAGTTTTCGGGGCACGCGTCAAAGAGAATGTGTGTGTGTGTTTTCAAAGAGAATGTGTGTGTGTGTTTGTGTGCAGTGTGCTACACAAGACTACGTATCAGTCCTTTATTTAATGTAGTAAGGTATCAGTATCCCAATGAACGGCCGGGAAATATAAATTATACCCCAATAAATGTTCACGGACGATCGTCAGTCATACAGATGCTCGCAACATGATCGTAAAAATTACAGGCGATGACAACATCGTCGCTAGTCTAGAAGAACCATTAGGGGCTTAGGAGTCATAATATTACCGATGTTTTTCAATGTAATAAAATAACATCTTTGACTGCAATTAAATAAAAGAAATCTATATTTGCCATGTGCTAAATTCTCACCCACGAGATATAATATCTTAGAAAGTTAATTTTGCCCACACTATTCCAATAGTAAACCGCGTTGTAGACCTTGTTAAGTCTAATTCGTGAGCACCCTTGTAGCTCAGAGGAGTAACAATTTGCTCTACGAAGTACAGATGTCCCACAAACATAGCGCCTTTGTAAATCGTGTATTAGTTACTGGAGTACGGAACACCCTAATATTTTCAAGCACAAACTAACATTCAAGTACTAACGATATACACATGATAATATTATGATATATGACATGATATTAACATCATTTAACATTATGATAGAATACAGTCAGATTTTGAATTGAAATCTTCTTTCGCGCGCTGGGCATTTCTTGAGATGAAGAAAAAGCTATTGGACTAACGACATATCAGATTCTGTAATGTACAATTTTTCCCTTCTGTTGGCACTGCTTTTTTTCTATTTCTTTATTAACAACTTAATAGGGTGCAAAACTGGATACGGGTTTCTCCTCAAAGTGAGAAGGGATTATTTGAGAACATTATGAATAACAGTGTCAGGTGTGTAGATTTAATCACAATGTTTTTTTCACCACCAAGTAACAGATATTTTGGTGGTTACAAGAAGTACATTTCATTAAAAATTAAAATATCTCAGGCTTATTAGAAACTCGGGAGTACTTATAATTATAAATAATTCATAAGGATTTCTGAGAGGGAGAAAATATCTTAATGTTATCTCAGTTATATTTACTTACCTTGAATCTAAATAATTACGTTAATAATTTAAGAAAAAAAAACCGACTTCAACTGTTGAATAGGTATATCCTATTTATTTCTAATTAAAAATTTAAGACTTATATGATTTTCTCATGGATACCATTATCAGAACTGGACTAAATTGAAATGGGACCACGCGAAGCTTCAGCTTTCTAATAAAAAAAAAACATCAAAATCGATTCACCCAGTCAAAAATTATGAGGTAACATTAAAAAAAATACAGTTGAATTAAAAACCTTCTCCTTCTTCGAAGTCGCTTGAAAAGCGCTAGTTATTCCTCAAACTTAGCCACCATGTCAATCTTCTCACCTCATAAGCTGAGCCAATAATGATAAGGTTTACGGTATGCTGGCAATGTTTGGATAGACAGGCTTAACTCCCATTTCAAAACAATAGGGAAAACTTTTAAGCATGTTGATTTGCGACCGATGTTTCCCTTCTTACCCTAAAAATCAGTGATTCGCATAGAAGATTCAAATCTTGGACCACCCAAATAAGTCACTGCATAAATCATAAAGTTGCAAACACTTTTGACGTCGTAAATACCATAGACTTTCTACTCTTTCTACTACCATAAATAGAAAATCCAGATAACTCACAATTAATTTTTATTCAAATCAGAACCTTGTAATCCATAATCAAACACGCTTACTACTAAACCATTGGGACTGATAAACTTTCATTTAATTTAACAAACATAAAATAAAATAACTACCAAATCTTTGAAGACACCTGACTCAACACAGGGTGTGAATAAATCCATCAAATAGAACATAAAAAATTTACGCACCCGTAAAAACCCTCACGGTAAGATGACGCCCAAATCCCTCATTTTTTGCAGTTTCAGTTTATTATAGACGAATCTTAAAATGTATTAATTTGAAACATTACGTTGATGGATTTCCAAACTGTATTTTCACATAAAAATACTGTATTGCTAGAGTTTCAATAAATACGCTATTTATCACATTTTCACACATAATATTAGCAGTGTTACAAATAGAGACAGCAAATATTTTTCAAACTAATATTTTTATTTTGTGTAAATATTAGTAGAGTTTTATACTGGTTCACTGCTAAGATGGGGTTGACAAACCTGTTACGTATTATATTCTGAAATCATATATTGTCTGTCTAGACTTAATATCAAACAGAAAAGGTAAATAATAACGTAGGATTTTTATTAAAATACTTTCACAAGTATTTTACGAGCAAGGACTTTCAAAGTGCGTTCATCAGAAACATTATAATATTGTTGACTTTAGTAACATCGTAAGGACTGCGGTTAATATTATATGTTATCTTTTACTTTTAATATTTGTATACTCTGTGTGTGTACTAACAGATGATAATAACAATATGCATTTTGGAAAGAATAAAGATGATGGATCTCTGCTGTTTCATAAAAGGTTATGGGCCCAGGACACTTCTGCTGTTAAATCGATAGAGGAATGTTCAAACGCCATGATCATCGGATCAAACTTTTCACTATAAATGTCATAATCATTAGCCTATAGGTTCCGAAACAACTATACAAGTTACTACATGTATAGGTAAGGAGGTATACAAGATAAAGGACCTATAATTTGCACGATGTGTACATTCAAGTTCACTGTTAAAGTTCACATAACAAGGTGTATACTCACAAGAGTTAACAATCAAAACACTCTGCTTTCGTAAGCGAATCGTTAACTAGGTGTTACTCCGATTTCCTACCAATATTACAGGCCATAGGCACGTAGGTTGGATTACATTTCCCTTTGAGGTCGTACACTCTGCATACATACGCATTTACTCTGCAAATATACCCGCACTGCTTTGTTTGTATTACTTTGCAGATGTTCATGATAAAATCAAACATCACAGAATGATACACCATAGCTACCAGACAGATCTTCTAAAAAACATTAAAACTTTTTTTTATTACGTACTCGAATATACATCGTGGTATGTTTAGGAGATGTTGGCTTGGTAATATGTGAAGCCACTCTAACTTCAAGCATAATTTGTCAAGTCAATATCGGTCAATGATGCTCCCATTGCAGTTGGACTCAGGTCGAAATGTACAGTGTGCACACTACGCACAGAAAAAGTTTTTGAAAGATATGTTGTATGTAGAACGAGATTTCATACAGACTCTAACGATTTTGTAGATTAGCATGGCAAAAAAAATCTAGTTCATTATTCTTTTTATAGCTTTTTGCCCAAAAAAAGGAGTGTAATGTTTTTAGGGTTCATGTAATGTATGTATGTATGTGATGTTTCTTTATTCCTCCATAACTTCTGAACGGCTGAACAGATTTGGACATATGAGGTATCGTTAGAATCCTTGGATCCTCCCGAGTAACATAGGCTATATTTTTTTTTGGAAAAAATCAATATGGCGGTTGTGAGGCGCCATTTTCAAAAGTGGATAACAAAATTTTTTCTTCAACTATCACAATATGGGTATCAAAATAAAGGTATTGGAGATTAGTAACAGAAAATATATATATATTTAATATATAATTTTACCTAGGTAGGATGTACACACAAAAAAACCTTTTTCATACCACTGTCCAAAAGATTGTATGCATGGTATAAGTATGTACGTAGGTAAATTTATTTCCATTTACCTTAATAATAATCAGAAGTTTTTGAATGACTAAAGACATTTGGACATATTGTTATGGGTTATTGTTTAATCCTTTCTTCATCTAACTGCTGACCATCACTAAAAAATATAAAATAAAAATAAGTAATTAAAAAATTAAAACACACGACTGTCCTGTTATAAAACGAACTAAAAAGTAAGAAACAAGTTATTTTAGTTGAATAGATAAATTCATATGGCAGTCGGGGGCTGTTCTGTGAAACAACTTCTATTCTAAGAGGTCCCCCGACTGCCATATGAATTTATCTATTCAACTAAAATAACTTGTTTCTTACTTTTTAGTTCGTTTTATAACAGGGCATTCGTGTGTTTTAAATTTTTAATTACTTATTTTTATTTTAAACATTTGTTTCATTCAACGAAACTAGCTAAGATACAGAGATAAAGCTAACGCCTGCCACATAAAAGTTGCCGTAAAACATTTTTATATTCCCATCCAAAAGGATTTTACTTCCGCAACTTTTCCGATACTTTTAATTCGGTACATCGATTTTCAATACGCGAACTAGCAGTTTATGATAAAAGTTTTCTTCAGCTGCAGATGATGGGGGATGTTCTTATATCCCCACTAGGCCAATGGTGGTTGGAGAAGAAATCTGAAAAGTCCGAACTTCTGAACCCCGATGTCAAACATAGCCAAGCGATTGTGTAGAAACAATTAGGGACTTTTTACTTCTTCCAAGTTAGTACAGATCCCGATGTCAAACACTGCCAAGCGATTGTATAGAAATCGTTAGGGTCTTTTTACTTCTTCCAAGTTAGTACGAATTACATCTTCGGCTGAGGCGTCACTTGTCAGATGCGTTCGCAGTCAAATACTAACTTTGTAGTGTATAAAATAAGTATTACACTAATTAATTAGTGCAACAGTTAGTTTAGAATTTAGATGTAATAAATGTTGCATAATTATAATTAAATAATGTTAGCAAAGAGCAAAATCTTCAAATATTCGAACTACTAATGCAATCTTTTTGTACAAAATTTTTTAAAACAATCGTAATTATAACAATTTCATTAAACAATTTCCCTATTAGAACAGAACAAGTACAATTAAAGTGAGAACTCGTATCATGCTACTTAGAAGAAGCCTCAGTAGAAGTAAAAGTTAACAAGGCTAGAGGGGAAAATGAGTAGATAACTTATAACGACGCGGTAAAAGCCGGCCGGTACTGTGGCTCGGGAAATGGAAAAGAGGTGAAACTTCTGAAGACTTTACAACTTTTACGAGCAGTGATTTTAAACAGAATGATTTGTCATTTAGGTGCCTTAAATTCATTAACGTTTAACGACCTCCTGAGCGCAGTTTGGCGTGTTTTGGTGTGTTAACTGAAGTTCCCTGGTTTGATTCTTTGAGAAAATACAGAGAGCTCACATAAACACATACACAAACACAAACATTATTTACGAGTAGGTACATATGAGTGTATTTCAAAATATTATCTACGCCAAGTGCGCCGAATCAAAAAAATCATTGAGTTCGCAATACCAGGGTATTTTACTGAAATCAAAATGTTGATTTATTTAACTCATTTTAGAAATATTATTAAATTAAAAATGAAGTTTATAACAAAAACAAATGAAATCGAACAAATAACGAAAAATTTATAATAATTTAACAATCCTGATTAGACAGCTAAATCGGATAGTGAAGTCACTATCACTCGTGCCATGATATTAACTCCACGTGACTCCGTAATTGACAACTACTCTAGACAGGGTGAACCTCGCGAACAAATGTCGCCAGTTTATGGGTGTCATTAGTACCAACAGTATAACGCCACGCGGTAGTTCGGTCAGCGGCGACAGCGGTATTTTGACAGTTGGCGCTACTGTTTGCTTGTATGAAAATTGAAAAAGGTTTACGTAAATCCTTCGGATCCCCATATCTTGAGGATATTAATCAGTGGATTCCATACAAATTTTCTGCTAGAAAAGCACAGAAGGAATATTCAAATGCTTCTATCTTTAGATTTCCTTGCCAGATAAGAATTTTATTTTTATTTATAACCTAGTTAACAATAAAACATGGAGTTAAATACCGTATAAAACTTTAAAGAAAGTTTAAAACTCTGTCACGTACATTTTTAATTACTCGATTTGGAAACAATTTTATAACAAACATTCTTAGATCCTCATGTAACACTAGGCACATGTAACTCATTAGCGAATCCCGTCTCTGAAACCTAAAATCTTCTCACACAGGGGGCTCAGATTTCACGGGCTTCTTAAAACTCAAAGGCCTACCCTGAAATAAAAACCCTCCGTTGCCACGACAATGCGGATTATTTTTTTTTACTTTTTCTTACTCTTCTTATTATAATTATCTTCGTTGATGGCTGTTGCTTTTAGGGATCCGCGCAAAAAGATTCTACGAGGATTTACGTGAGTAAAAGTGAAGTAATTTTTTGTATAACATTATTCTTTTTCTTTAATTCAAAGATATATTATTATTATTATTATTTAACACTTTATTTGTACACCACAAAACTTAATACTATAACGAAATAAAAATTAGATTAGTACAAAAGGCGGCCTTATCGCTAAAAAGCGATATATTATGTGGAAAGAAACAAAAAATATATGTAATAAGATGACGATTATGTGATCAAATAGAGTCTGTATACGACACGGTTGCGAATTACTTGTAAGAAAAAAAAACTAACTATCAGTCTGTACCTTGAACGTAATATTTTCTCCGATGCTGACATAGTCTTTGGTCTGTGGCGGCCAAGCCAATGGTCAAGTCCGTGTTGACTCCAAGTATTTGGTCTGCGGTGGCCAAGTCCGTGTTCACCCGAAGTCTTTGGTCTGCGGTGGCCAAGTCCGTGTTGACCCCAAGTCTTTGGTCTGCGGTGGCCAAGTCCGTGTTGATCCCAGCTGAAAGCCTTGTGGCGGGCGCCGACGCGCAAGATCCGATTTCAGGGGCTTCCTGAAACTGAAATGGGTTAGATAAAATGCCCCCCTTTTGTAGGAGTGGCCGACAGTTACTTTTTCCGACTCTTTAGCATAATATTTGAAAGTGTAAGGTACTCCAAGAAGTTGTCTTGATATTAAAGATATTGAACTCCCAATCAAAAGGTGCAAATCTCGGGCCAGAAGTAATGTTCAGGCATTTATAACTTTGTGGCATCCTTATGTGGTTGATGTCCAGCAAGCTCGAACAAAACTATTTTCATCCACGTTTCTGATACGTACCGCTAAGGTGTGGAACACCCTTCCAGCTTCTGTGTTCCCAGCCAAGTACAACCTGAGTGCCTTCAAGAGAAGAGTGAATAGGCATTTTCTAGGCAAGCGCGCTCCATCCTAGACCTCATCATTTCTGTTCATCAGATATGATTGTAGTCAAGCGTAAGCCTATCCATAATAAAAAAAAAATTCTTACACATGATAAGGATATCCTTTAATTGGTTCTTACGTACTATCGTATCAGAAATTCTTGGATATCATATTAGTGTTCGTTTCCCGCAATAATCAAAATTTAGGATATTAAACTTAATTTATTTAGGTCTGGCAGGAGGCTCTGGTCGCGACTGATTAGTACTCTGGTATTCTGGTATTAGAAAAAGCGAGACTTAGTAAGTGAGCCTTATTAAGCTTGAGTTTTCTAATAGCAATATTAAAGCAACTGCAAAGATTTAATTACAATTTATATCCTCGAATGAATCGCGTAGAAAGTTGAAGTCTTGTCTGAAACTCAATTTAAATCGCGCCCTCCGCTATTCAGCTAGTTAGGAATTCTTGTGCTGTACAAGATCTGAAGTTTGATGTTACGAAGGGTCTGAGGCGACTTCTAAAGGTGCTTGAGCAAGGGAGTTCGCTGTGTCAGAAATATATTAAAGATCAGAATATTTTTTCAATAAAATACAATCTATTACTGTAGAGTAAGGCATGAAGATTACTCATGGAATTTTCCGTAAATAACTTTGGAGTACTATCAGTTATTGATAATATTATCAATAACTACGCAACTGAAGTCAAAGATGCTTCGCAGAAAAGAATTCCATACTGTGTATGAAAATGTCAAAACAATATTACAATCACAGACCAAGGAATAAGAAGGTGGTACGGCCCCTGAACACTAATTCATTATTATATTAATTCAAATTTTATTTTGATATTTCAAATCAAATCTCAATCAACTAATCTCGTGGGATTCTTTGATTTTTCGCGGTGGCGGATAAATGAGTGAAAGTTCCCCAGGTTCAACCGGGCCACACAATCCATCTATGTCTTCTTTGATCTTCCTCTTCTTACTAATCAAACATCTTATTCTAAGAGGAAACCCACGCCCAGACCAACCCAGACAGACAGATAAAATGAAACAAATGAAATAAATGAAACAAATTTATTAACCAAAGAAAAGGTTATAATTTCGAACAATCCCTGACTCCCAAACTAGGCAAAACCCGTGTCTTGGGAGTCAGTGTTTACAAATACGATGGTACAAGCATGGCAAACAAGAGAGTATGGCAAGCAAAAATAAAACTACAAACTAGAATCAAGCAAAGAAAAGATTAAGAAATAACACTTTGGTTCTCAGTAATATATACCTTACTAGCCCGAGTCAGGAATTGAGTCCGAGACCAAAGCATAGGTAAACTGCACAGATTGTAAAAATATCTGCAGATATCATAAAGAAAAATTCAAAATAAAAGGTACTCAACTTCAGCACTTATAGGCAGGTAGGTATTATAGCGAAGAAAATTATATGCACTAAATCTCCGGGCAATTCGCCAAAAAGGCTAAGTTGGGATAATAAATCTAAGCTGTTATAAAATCATTCGAGAGAAGGTTTAATACCGTTGAAATATTAAAACCTAAGCCTGGTTTAAAACCTAAAAATAATTCATACCCATCGGGGGATGAAGGGTCTATAATCTAAATAACGTGGACATTTTTTTTTGGTGGAGCTTGAAAATGATATTTCTTTTATTCATTGGTGACAAATCTTTTGAAATATTGAATCATGGTTTATATGTGATTTTTTTGAATTGTTTAACTGCTTCACCCCTGCTTATTTTATGGACAATAATAATTTTAACTTGAGATTTAGCAACTTAATACATAGGGACATGGAAAGTTTATAAGATAATCGTTATTATTATTTTTCATACCCATTTAACCGTAATTGGTTAATATTTTAATCTATCAACGAAAATTGTTTTTTGTGCTCTGAGGATCGTTGGTAAGGAATATGAAACTACTGAAGATATCAAGCTCAGGATCAGTCCATCTGAACATTTTATGTAAACTTTCTTCATACAAGAAAAAGTAGGCTGTAATCTGTCCAAATTCCCGCTAATATAATATGGCGGAAACCATCCCTGTGGAAATGCGAACAGTGATCAATGGCGTGGTCCACGATCCATTAACAAAACCGTCTATAAAACTGACGTCGTTGGTGTCACAACCATGGACTTATGTTAAGTCCATTGTCACAACCATGGACTTAACTTAGGTGTTAAGTCCATTGTCACAACCATGGACTTAACAAAGTCCATTGTCACAACACACTTTTTACCCGACTGCAAGAAGGGTTATGTTTTTCGCGCGTATCTTGTATGTATGCATGTAAATTTCTTTATGACCACGTATCTTCCAAACGGCTGGATGGATTTTGACGTTAATGGTATCGTTAGATTCGTCTCATTAACCCAAGTGTTCTTAGATAGGTTTTTGAAAATAAAAAGCAAAATGGCGGATTTTGGGCCTAAAATTGTCAGTCATTTACAAAATATTTATAACCAAACCTATCGAGTGGGGTATCAAAATGAAGGGAATTACAAGGAGATTACAAAAATATATATAAGTCATATGTTTTGAATTAATTTGGAATTATAAACAGTTGATCAATGCGTTCAAAATGGTAATATTTGTAGTTTTTGATAGCGTTAATCTTGTATTGACCAAATGTGTGTCGTACTTTATATTGTGCATTTTTACTGCTATTTTATTAGCTCAATTAATTTTTAAGAGATTACCTATGTAAAATGGTGAAAACAAATAAAAGAAAACCCGGCTGAGTTTATTGTGGGCTTCTTCTCAGTGCAGGGCGCGTTGGAACCGAGGGTAAACTTAGTTTTAAGTCGAATAATAGTTATCACCATATCGTTTTATATTACATAATATAAATGACCTTTCATAAGTCTGTAAGTTAGGCCTATGTGAAATAAAGATTTTTTCTATTTCTATTTGTAATCTCAGTTTTTCCCGAACGATCCGCTTTAAGCGACGTGAGTTAGATACGCCTGAGCCCTAAACGTACACAAACTACACCTATGAAATGTTACTGGTCAGCTTATATATTTCCGGGATAAAATCCAGGTTTGCGTTTGACGACACTGTTTACAACTTTTACTTCTTCCAGTGACTGACTGACTTGAACCGACATAATATAATATATTATAACCAAATATACCCACTTTACGTCTTTGACATTGTGTAGATAAAAGTGCTTAGGTTTCGCTCGTAAAGTGTGGCAACTAAAAAGCCTGAAATAAAATAAATAATTAAAAAAATCAAAAAACCCGACTGCAAAAATGTCAACTAAAATGCAATAACTTAAAAGACTGAAACAAGGCGGACAACGAAAACAAAATTATAATAAACTTAAAAAGATGCAATTTTTACTTCATTTTAACAAACAACATTATGAGCTGAAAGCTTTAGTTAAATTTTCGCATTCAATTTAAAAATAAAGCAGGCGGGACCTATTAATTTTCTCTATGTTAATTTATAATTTGCGAAAATAGGTCCCGCCTTCTATATTTTTAAATTGAATGCGAAAATTTAACTAAAGCTTTCAGCTCATAATGTTGTTTGTTAAAATGAAGTAAAAATTGCATCTTTTTAAGTTTATTATAATTTTGTTTTCGTTGTCCGCCTTGTTTCAGTCTTTTAAGTTATTGCATTTTAGTTGACATTTTTGCAGTCGGGTTTTTTGATTTTTTTAATTATTGACATATGGAAACTCGCTCGGTTCGCCGAGTTATACACATGTCCATTGAAACCTGTGTTTGAGTTATCTGTGATTGAAGGCAAAGATTTAATCTTTGATTGAAACTATCTTATTTTTCAAGTGATTACATAATGTTACATAAATTACAGTGTTGCTTGTTATTGGTCACTGAACATCCAGGGCAGTACCTTTGCCCGTATTGGAAGGGTCTACGGGACTTAAAAATAAAACTGCAGTCAACGCGAACTTTTATAATATACAGTACCTCCATATTTAATGAAAATCGTCTACAATAAATAAATATTCGGGTCGTATAATCAGATTTATATGACGTAATAACAGTAAATTCTTTTTTATGACAACTTGATGGCATTTTGTGGAGGGCGCGGACATATTTCAGGGACCGGAATTACTCGCATTTTCTAGGAAATATTACTACACTAGGTAAATTCAGTTCTTATAGCTCAGCGGGAAACATGTTTCTACTCGAATCGGTCATGGGTTTGATTTCCGGGTTGGGCCAATTTGAAAAACGAAATTATATATCATAAGAAAATATTATCTACATAATGTATTTATTAAAATTACAAATATTAACGTTATGTCAATCAAAATAAGTAGTAAGAGTTTATCGACTCATTTTATTTTACTATATTGCAGGGACTATCCCTGCATTATTATAAAATATATCAAAAATTAAAAAAAAATACCAACAAAAATAAAATCTTTAAACTAACGCGTGTCTCGCAACGCGTGGCTCTGAAAAATATAACTACTTTACCGTCATCTTAAAACAGATTTGTAACGTGAAGAACAAGCAAAAACAGTACCTGCTGTTTAATATAGTTCTGCATTCACAAATAATAGTAATTGTTTTCATTCAATTAAATAAAACATTGTCATCCTTTGTAATATGATAATTTACATATCGCACTGTAATATTGCATAACATCATCAGAATTTGGCTACACGTCGATAATGAAATATTATTGTGAACAAGTAGGTACTGCGTGAGATTAAATTACTATGATACAATTTAATAATCGGTCAGATAAAATACAATATTATTTACAATTTTCAATTCCACCATGTATCGATATCGGTACCAGGGTTCCGGTATCGGTCTGCCACTCAAAATATAAACAGGCCAGGAGGGGGCGAGACGGGAGGCTGCCAACAATGATGGGATATGCTGCTGCGGTGGCTGGTCCCTGAGTCCCGGATGAATCCCGTTCTCCCGCCAGCAGGTTCGCTGAAGGAACAGACCGTTTTTAGTAGGTGCAAGACCCACATAACCCCTTCGTTTTCCCTGTCGGATGGTTATGCGTTTGCCATTATTCTGTCTATAAAAAAGGGGAACCAGGGTTCAGAGAAGCTGTCAAGAATTTTTAAATGACCAAGACCTTGAAAGTAAGTTTATATTACAAGCAATTATTATTTTTGAAAAAGCGCAAATGCCGAGTTTCTTGCTCATTGTAAAACTGCACTTCGAACAATGCGATATTACAGAACAAGGAACAAACAAGGAAGGAACAAGGTAGAGTCTGACATTTCATAAAGGCTTATAAGTATTATGTAAAGCCTATTTGTAAACATTTTTATTTGATTTATTGTCTAGCATGTTCTTATTACACGACTGCCCAAAAAGAGGAGTGTTTTTACTATGGGGTTAAAAGGCCCCACGTTTAAAGAACTTTCTACACAAATCATGCAACAGGTATCAAGGCAATTTGCAACTGAAAATAAATTATAACATTCGATAGGTGGCAAAAAAAATTGTGAACCCATTTTTTACCCGAAAATCCGTTCATTTCAGGTGGGGGTCAGAACCCACAATAAATCTAACCCTCCTAAAGTTGTTGCGCCATAAACTGCGGGGCTGGTTAGGCCCCCGACTGCTATCTTGATTGCTTTTATCGAATATTGCGTATTGGGAAACTTTATTTATTTTCCGGGGCTCCCTACATTCGCCGGAATGAAGTAAAAATTAGATAAAAGAAAAATTGGCAATGATTTTTTGTCCCGTTTTTAACAACTAAATTCTCCTCCCAAGGACTCAATTATATAATGTGAGTACATTTTTTTTGGAAAAGTTTGCTGTGTCGCTTATGTTGTGTCAGTGATGGGCACTCACTGTTGGACCTGAACATGAATATAGGTAGCTGAAACATATAAATAACGATATCTGAGCAATAAAATTTCACCATACTTGTATCCAGGAGTTCTTCGCAACTCCCTTAATATCGCGAGTCTGTGAACTCTACAAAGCGATCGCACATTTTGGATGCTGAGAGGCTCTCAAAAATCTGGCTGGATACTGCAGGCCAAATAAAAGAAAATTCTCCTTGGTATATTACAAGTGTAAAGTTAACAGTTTTTCATTTCATAGGGTTTAATCCCACAAGTCTACCCATTGTGTGAACATTTCTCATTGCGAGGTTGCATTGCCGTTTGGTGGTAAAAACATTGTTTCTTCTTACGTATTGTTTCATGTGTGTTATTAATGTTTTTATTTTTAAAAAAATGTACTTAAGTTCACTGCAGTTCAGTAAACTTAGCTACGAGTATATAATATGACTTGTCAGCGATCGCTGAAATGGAACGAGATTAAAAAAAAATTATGGGACGACAGTTGTTTTCGTTATTTCACATGTTTAATTAAGCGATCGGATATATAGTATGTCATTACCATAAAAAAAATCTCAATTTTGTTACATTTCAGCTAACGACAGGTTTCAGTCGCGAGGATCGTAAATAAAGTTAAGTGATATAATATTGCTTACAGTTCAGTCACTATAATCACTACTTTCAATATGTATTGTCAATAATAAATTACGATTACACCATCATTACGGTTTTGATAGATTAGAAGTGAATAGCAATTATAATTATGAAGAACAAGACAACCACTATATGTTGACAGACACACTATGTATTAGGTAAATAGTAGATATATATTAGGCCAAAACTATGAAGAACTAGACAAGCAGTATCCTGTATTAGGTAAATATGTAGTAGGTAGATATATTAGGCCAAAACGGTTATTCTACTACTAACTACGTTTGTATTCTGAGCCTTTCACATTGTTATAATAAGGTATTAGAGCTGTAGAAATATTGACTCTGATACGTAATGATTGCCCATACTATAATTATGTCGTCGTCGAAAATTAAGTTTTCAGTCCTTTAGCAGAATTCACACAATATTACCCGTTTTACACTGAAAATGGTCGGCGTTTTAACTAAGATCTGAAACACACGGGTTAAATGGGCCCATGGGCCGATTATGATCGAATTTATACCGCGTAATAACAATATATTATTTTTTATGACGATTTCATGGCGTTCTGTGGGACGAACGCGTATTTCAGCGGGCGCGAATGGATGAAGTTGTCACATTTCAAGGGGTTATTCCGAGTTGAAATATTGGTACGTCGACAGGCCAGGTTCACTTATCACGTGATCGAAGAAACTACAGGTAGCCGTCTCGACGTACTAATTTCAAACGGCCGCCGCGCGCCGGCTACTTTGCTCGCGTTAGTTCTTGTACGGTCTATTCCACGCGCTGCGTGTGCCCGATTTCGAGGCAACCTTAGACTGTCGAATCGAGTCGAGATAAAGTTATGCGATAGAAACAGACCACAACTTTTCGTTTGTTGCGTGTTGATGCGGAGGCGGAGCCAGGCGCTATTGCGAACTGAAATGCACAATTTGTGTCAGCTTTAAATCATCTTGCGGAGTCAGGAAGGTTAGGTACTATTATGTATTCCGTGACTTGGGATTGGCGGAAGATCTGAAAGGCTTCACTGTAGGTGTAGTGTAAAAGCAGAATAATTGTTGTTACGGGTAGCAATTTGTTTTTAACCGACTTCAAAAAAAGGAGGAGGTTCGCAATTCGTCGGAATCTTTTTTTTTTATTATTATTTTTTTTTTTTTATCTATGTATGTTCACCGATTACTCGAAGACGCGTGGACCGTTTTGAAAAATTCTTTTTTAACCGACTTCAAAAAAAGGAGGAGGTTCTCAATTCGTCGGAATTTTTTTTTTTTTTTTCTATGTATGTTCACCGATTACTCGAAGACGCGTGGACCGATTTGAAAAATTATTTTTTTGTTTAAGAGGATTTTGTTTCCAGGTGGTCCCATTTTAATCAGGGCAGGATCTGATGATGGGATCCTGGAGAAATCGAGGGAACTCTTCAAATTTTATATGGACACATGAAACTATTTGAGCATTATTAGAAAGAGTAATATTTTCCAAGTTGTCCTATGGTCATCAGGTCAGGATCTGATCATGGGATCATGGTGAAATCGAGGGAACTCTTCAAATTTTGCTAGTATACTTAAAGCGAGTTGGGTATTTTTTATAGTTACTGGTGCATATGCTAACAGATACTGATTTGATGACTAAAGTCATCAAGTCAGGGGGTCTGATGATGGGATCTTGGTGAATTCGAGGGAACTCTTCAAATTTTGCTAGTATACTTGAAGCGAGTTGGGTATTTTTTATAGTTACTGGTGCATTTGCTAGCAGATACTGATTTGATGACTAAAGTCATCAAGTCAGGGTCTGATGATGGGATCTTGGTGAATTTTAGGTATCTCTTCAGAGTTTATGAACACACCTCAAGCGATTTGGGTATTTTTACAACGCCTTGTGCATTTTATTGTTTTCCACTAAAAAGAATAAAATAAAAATGGGAAATGCTTTCCAAAAAACCAACTTCAAATGCCACTACAAAGAGTGAAATAATTTTTATTTAAATTTTAGGTACCTACACCAATTCGAAGTCGGGCGTTTGCCTATGACTTTGTCATTTCTTCGCACATCCAGTAAGTTAGGGAGTGTATGAAACATTGCCCGACTTCGAATTGGTGTAGGTACCTAAAATTTAAATAAAAATTATTTCACTCTTTGTAGTGGCATTTGAAGTTGGTTTTTTGGAAAGCATTTCCCATTTTTTAGAATAGCATATCGAAGCTTCTTCTGCCCTTCTAGCAAGAGCACCGAGTAGGGTATTAAAATATCCGATTATATCCTCTAACAAGAAATAAATTATTTTCCCCACCTGCTAAAGTATAGAAAATGAGGTATTTTTAATCCACGGGGGATATTGTCTCCCATGCATTCTTTCTCAGGGTATGGATAAAGCTGTAGAAGAGATAATCATTTTATTCTCTCCCCGTGGAGAAATAATCCCCGGTTCCCATGCTGAATGTGAAACTCTCACAGAATATATTCACTTATACACAGGTATTTCTTTTCATGGTATGCTTATTTCTCAATACCACCTATCAATGCAACACTTCCGTACGAAATCCTTCTTAACATCTGACGAAGGACAATTTCGCTGAATAAGCGTATTTGTAAAGGATTTAAAGTAAAATATTTTATTATTTGACTAGTTTCACATACTAATAGGTAAGTTTTCAGTTAAGCTTGAAGATAATTTCATTATATTGGCGGCGATAGCTAAGTGGTTAAATATCTGCGGCTTAATCCATGTGTTTGGAAGTTCGAATCCCACGCCTGATGCCAGTACTACTGACTTTTCGGATGAGTAATGAATATGTTATTTGTGGCAACTATAAGTCACATCCCCAGCATGCAAAGTCAGAGTCAAATTTACTTTATTTCATATAGGCCTAACCTACAGGCACGTATGAGTTGTCACGAGTCATTTCATTTTTCAGAGCTTATAATAATTTTGTGCCTAATGATGATGATAGTTAATTCACTTCGTAAAATAAAGATTCCGCGGGTTCTTACGGGCCTTGTCACTAAGAAGAAGCCCACAAAAAACTCAGCCGGGTCCTGCTTCAGAGTTTTCTTAATGCTCACAAAAGTGTGTGAAGCCTATCAACCCGCATTTGGCCAGTGTGTTGTGCTATGGAAATCCCTTCTCATTTTGATAATCATACCCGTGCCCAGCAATGGTCACACCATTACCCATAGACAAAGCGAAATTAGAAACTTGTAATGAAAATCTCCTGATATTGAATGTATCAAAGCCATCGCAAAGTGTCACTTTGTAATCGTATTCATGACAAAACGCGAATGGGAACGCGTTAAATATAAAGTATCACTTTCAAGTTTTAATTACATCCGAGTCCGTCAAAGCCCGGCCGGCCGTCGTTAAAAATTCACATCGGGATCCACGTTACGGACACATCATAAGCAATTAGCTGTACTCTAATTATGCTTTGTTCCCAAGTGCTTTATGTCGCTATTCGTAGCCCAGTTAATGCAGAGGTTCTCAAAATGAAAACCCCGACGATTGTGAGCCGGACTCGCTCACTAAAGGCATATATGCACAAAAAAATAATTTAGTTTAGTAACCTTCAAATTCATATAAGAATGATTATTATTTGAAAAGTAGGAGACCTATAAAACTTGTCATGTCAAAAAAAAAACTAAATTGGTTCACCCTTTCCTGAGCTACGATGCTATAGAGTATTGACAGACCCATACACAAACATACAGACTCATTGTTTATTGACTCTACTTGATGGTGTACCGTGCCTCCTGATATCGAGTATAATTTCCAATTCCAATGTGGTGCTTTGGGTTCCAACAAGGGGATCGCAAGTTGTGCCAATCTGGCACACGCAGCTAGCTACAGTTACAGCAACTGTACGTACCGACTACCAAACAACGATATATATAAATCTTTGCTACCAAAGCAATAAACACTTTGTCGTCACTGTCCGTGTTTACGCGTACTGTTCTGTACGCCCTTTAAAAAGAACGTATCTATTCTAATTTAGGTCATAGCCCTCCTTAGACTTTGTGATGTCTAACTTCTGCACAGGACCTCCAACTTTTGACTACCTCCGTGGCACAGGGGACGCACGCTCGGATTCGAGTGGGAGGTCGCGGGTTCGATTCCCGCCATGGGCCACTTTGGATTTTTATAATTTCTAAATTGGCTCAGGTCTGGTCTGGTGGGAGGCTTTGGCCGTGACTAGTTACCACCCGACCAGCAAAGACGTACCGCCAATCGATTTAGCGTTCCGATACGATGCTGTGTAGAAACCGTTGGGGTGACATAACTTACCCCTTTCAAGTTAGTACGCTAACATACGCTAACATCTTCGGCTGCATCATCACTTACCATCAGGTGAGATCGCAGTCAAGTACTAACTTTTATAGCGTAAAAAAAGTATCTATTCTTATTTAGGTCATAGCCCTCCTTAGTCTTTGTGATGTCTAACTTCTGCACAGGAGCCTCAGTCACATTATGACATTGCGATCCAATAGATGCAATGAGAATGGAACGTATAATATCGCAATTTGTGATATGGTTATTGCTGATCTAGAGGTCTATTGCATTTAAGAAAACGGAAGAAGCCAAGGAAAAATTAGGTTTAGCGAATCAGTAGGCAGCAGCGTATGTTTTCTTGAATGTTAAAAGAAAACATACCCTGTTATAGACTTAAATAAGTAAAGGTAGAAGTGCTTGCCTAAGATTCTATACTTTGACTCCTATTGAAGTATTACACTCTCCAAGTTAGTACTTGACTGTCATCTCATCTGATGATAAGTGATGTTGAATCCAAAGATATTATCGTACTAACTTGGAAGGAGTAAGTATAAACTTATATTTAAGTTTTCTAAACAGCATCGTACCGGAACGCTTAGATGTAGAGCTGTGCGTTTCAACTGGGTGGCAACTAGCCATAGCCCTAGCCTACCATCGGAATTCAGAAGATAATTCTACACTATCCCGTGGCGGGAATCAAATCCACGACCTCCCACTCGCATCCCGAGAGCCATCCATCGTGATATCTATCATTGTAGTACTTCAGAAAGTGCGTTATACCGTTGATCCTGCTTGCCTGATTTCTTTCTTATAATCGCCAAAAAGACTACGAGAGAGAATTTATAGACCTTATTGCGCATACACTGATTGTATTTTTCGTAACTAATTGGCAAACCTCTGTGGAGATGTACCCAACGTATCCGAAATAGGAACTTTATTACTAAGGGTAAAACATCGAGCGTTGCAGCCAGGGGCGCGCCTATTCAGGGGTGAAACTATTCGAGAATACCTCTTGTACCTACGAGTATAGTCGGCGCAAATCCTCTTGAAGTTTGTTCTAGCGAAATGCAAGTAAGTACCTATATAGGCAAGTGAAAGTTATTGCTCGAAACAAGGCAGGCCAAATCATTAGCTGATGCACTTCCGAGTATACTAGGACCCTGTATGTTTATTATGTATTGTTTCAAGAAAGTACGTCATGAATATTTGAAGAAAACATTATATATTAATTTCAAAAGAGAAGTGAAAGTAGGTCCTAAGCTATTTTTGAATCCCTAAATCACAAAACAACGTTTGCCGGTCCGCTAGTATTACTAAGTACTATTTACTCGTATCTGAAATTCTGCACATTTCTGGGATTTTTGAACCCTCTTAACCTCCCCCTGGCTACGCCCATGGCAGATATAGTATTTATAGGAGGTACAGACTCGTAGGTAAAAATTTTATGGAACAAGTGGAAAATTAAAAAATTTTAAACACCCACGACTCTTATGGACTTGAAATTGAAAAAGGATTAAATAATATTTTTAAAACTCCCCGACTAAAGGAAAGTAAGGACTAAGAACCTATCAGTATAATTACAAATCCAAGAAAATCCGCCGGAGCTGCTATGCTCTGCCTGCGCCGGTGTTGATAGTGCAAGATGTTGCTGTTTACCAGTGTGTGTGTTTACTTTATTCATTTGGTAACTAATTCAATTTCTCGATCTTCTTACCTAAAGGTACTAACTGCATTAATTGATAATTGATATTGGAAACAGAAATGGCAATGGCAGCTCCGACGGATTTTCTTGGATTTGTAATTATACTGATAGGTTCTTAGTCCTTACTTTCCTTTAGTCGGGGAGTTTTAAAAATATTATTTAATCCTTTTTCAATTTCAAGTCCATAAGAGTCGTGGGTGTTTAAATTTTTTTAATTTTCCACTTGTTTTATACTTTTTCAATTATTACACCTATTATATTATTACAAAATAAAAATTAATTTTTAAACTAGCCACTATCTCCCCTATGCAGCGTCGGAAGGCATCATTGACCCTTGTCATCAGATTAAATGTGTTAGAATAGTCAAACGAAACCAAATGGGTCTAAGCTCGAAGTATTTTAATGGTTACGATAGTTGAGTAACACTCAATCCCAAGTTGCATCATCAGATATAATGTCCTCGTCACCAAATATAATGTGTGAGCCTCGTTAGAACATATCAAACAATCTCTAACACTAGGAGTTTACTAGAAACATTACCAGACCCATTAGAAAATCTCGCTACCAAATGATAAATAAACGTTTATTGTGGCGCCCCCTGCTGTGCAATCACCGTAACAACCTACCTACGAACCATTACCAATAATTCACTCATATTGTACAGAAAACTGTCTCCAAATCAGTTCAGTCGATTTAGAAATGATTGGAAACATTTGTTTGCAATATTAATGTTTATTATCGCGCCCCCTGGTGAGTGATTTCCGTAACAACTATCTATTAATGTATCCAAATCGATTCAGTCGTTTTTATTCCAAAAGCTTAAATTGGGAACATTCGTTTCATTCTAAATGTATTTATGGCGCCCCCTGGTGAGCGATATTCGTAACTACTATCTACGAACCATCGCCAATAAGTCACTAATATTTTATTAAAAACTGTATTGAAATCTATTTAGCCGTTTTTGAAATAAATGGGAACATTCGTTTGCACTATAAATGTTTTTTATGGCGCCCCCTGGTGATCGATGTTCGTAACAACTATCTACGAACCATCGCCAATGAATACCAAACATTATACAGAAAACTGAATCTAAATCGGTTCAGCCGCTTTGGAAATAAATGGGAACATTTGATGTGCACAAACAAACAAACAAACAAACATTTTTTTTATTGGATATTCGTTTTGTGTGAACAATTTAACACACAAACATACAAAAAATTTCATCAACCAACTAATGTACAAACGGTCTCTCACCCTAAACGCATATACCCGTACTCCGTTCCGTCGTGGGTAAAAATACAATTTAATGTACTATAGGAAGTCTACTTCAGGAAGAAATCTTTCATATTTTGTGGATAGAAAACTATAATGCTGTAGTGCAGTAAGGTAAAATTTGGAGGAGTCCAGAAACCTAAAAAAATGAATTAACTTCGGATTTCGATCATAATTACTAGCTTTTATAATCCTATACCTTTAAACGAGCAATTCTTGTATATATATTTCTATATAATCTGGATCTCGGCAACGGCTCCAACGATTTTCATGAAATTTAGTATACAGGAAGTTTTGGGGGCGATAAATTGATCTAGCTAGGATTCATTTTTATAAAATGTCGAATTTACCAAAAAAATAATAAAATATGATTTAAACTACCGAGCGAAGCACTCCTGCAGTTGCCATCTATTAGCCAGTAGTTAAGGGCGATGGGTACCATCTGGGCGCGAAAATTCAAATTTTATTTAGTTTTTCGCTCATAGTGGGCTAATTATACATTCAAGGCTAATGGCAATGTGTTTTGCGGGCACAACGTTTATGCATCTACATGTTTTTAACAAAAACTCTGCTCAACAATACTCATTTACTTCATATTGGTTCCCGATAGCTCGAAATACCTTTAAACGAGCAATTCTTGTATATATAATCTGGATCTCGGCAACGGCTCCAACGATTTTCATGAAATTTAGTATACAGGGAGTTTTGGGGGCGATAAATCGATCTAGCTAGGATTCATTTTTATAAAATGTCGAATTTACCAAAAAAATAATAAAATATGATTTCTGCTGCCATCTATTAGCCAGTAGTTAAACTACCGAGCGAAGCACTCCTGCAACTGCCATCTATTAGCCAGTAGTTAAGGGCGATGGGTACCATCTGGGCGCGAAAATTCAAATTTTATTTAGTTTTTCGCTCATAGTGGGCTAATTATACATTCAAGGCTAATGGCAATGTGTTTTGCGGGCACAACGTTTATGCATCTACATGTTTTTAACAAAAACTCTGCTCAACAATACTCATTTACTTCATATTGGTTCCCGATAGCTCGAAATCTTTGAAACTGCAAAAAATTATCTTTCGGGAACCAATATGAGATGAGTGGGAACTTTCGAGCAAAGTTTCTATTAAAAACATGTAGATGCATTAAAAGTAGGACCGCAAAATGCATAGTCATAAATCTTCAATGTGTAGTTTGTCTAAGATTTGCGAAAAACTAAATAAAATTTGAATTTCGCGGGCTGGTAGGGCCGCAACAGCTTAAACTACCGAGCGAAGCTCGGTCACCCAGATATTTTAAATTATGAGGAACGCATAGGTATCCCTGAGCGTTTAGGATGTCGAAGGATGTTAAAATTGATGAATTGAAATTGATTGATGAATTCTTTCAATAAACTGGTCGTAAGACTCTTTTTGTGGACTCAGTCTGAGTCCAAGAACACCACTGTTCTAAGAGAATCATAATTAAATTAACAATATCCTTACCCCTAGAGTATCCAATAAAAACGTATTCATCGTTATCGTCATCGTTTACTAATTCTGTACGCTGATTGGGTTCCTGATTTGCGTCATCCCATCGCGGGACAGAATTTGCAAGCGATTACGATAACGATGAATAAATACGTTTTTCTTACGCAATCAGACCATGGTATCTTGAGTGAGCGACGGTAAAACAGCCTTTATTTATAGATGAATCCTCAAACAGGATATTGAAAACTCGATAGTTTGAGGGAATATCGGCAAGTTATAATGAGCTGTTGGGAACATTGATCTACTTAATGGAAACTTTTAACGGCTGCGGCTCAAAGTTCTGAAGATCTTCCTTGAGAGATGTCTTACAATAGCTAACTTACTCGGCTGAGAGTACATCGAATATTATTATTATAGCAGTGATAGCTGAGTGGTTCTGACCTCTGCCTCTCATAAGGAGGTCGCGGGTTCGAATCCTGGGCACGCATTTCTGACTTTTCCGAGTTATGTGCGTTTTAGGAAACTAAATATCACTTGCTTAGCGGTGAAGGAAAACATCGTGAGGAAACCTGCATGCCTGAGAGTTCACAAAAATGTTCTCGAAGGTGTGTGTTAAGCCCGCCAACCCGCACTTGGCCAGCGTGGTGGGCTATGGCCAAACCCCTCTCAGTCTGAGAGGAGACCCGTGCCCAGCAGTGGAACGTAAAAAAGGGTTGAGAGAGAGAGAAGAGAAGCAATTTTCTAGGTTTTCGAAGCCGAAGCAAAAAAGGTAACTTGATATTTTTACTTCTCGTCTGTCTGTACGTTTGCCACAGGCATTTTAACTGAAACGCAAAAAGGGGGTTGTCAATGTGACGTAAAGTAAAGTCAACGCAAAATGTCGCTGCACGCTAGGTAAAAAGAGGGGAAGGCCTGTTCTGTTGCACTTATGAGCCCTATATACTGCAGACCTGCTTTGCACGGTGATGCCGTCATGTTTCGCCTTTTTATGGACCCAGTATGCAGCGGCATATTGTGTTAACGATAAAAATATTACCTGATTCTGTCTGTTTGTTTCTCACGAAACTAAAAACGGGGTTCACAATTTGATCCGTTGGTACAAAGCCTACCTAATATTGTTTGATAGCACAATTTTCGATGTCAAAAAAAAAGTCAAGTTTTGTTTTAGCTTGTATACAATAGCATGACAACAAGTTCACATTCTCAAATACACAGAAGTCAGTCTATTGGACTGACTTCTGTGTAATTGAGTTGCGGTGAGATCTTACAA
Source organism: Coenonympha glycerion (assembly GCA_963855885.1). NCBI lineage: Eukaryota > Metazoa > Arthropoda > Insecta > Lepidoptera > Nymphalidae > Coenonympha > Coenonympha glycerion. The sequence continues at coordinate 18,090,276 of OY979630.1, read as the reverse complement.
ATCAATATAAACTTACACATTTAGGACAGTATCAAGTACCCAATTACGGAAATTCGCAATCTCCCAACCCTCCCGAGGTGTAAAATTAAAACATCAAAAAAAATCTCAATCGATGCGGACCGAGGGCGCAAAACTCTCGGCCCATTTTAATCTGAGACGCTCCGTCTACGCGGAATACATTATTTTGTCTGCCAAGCATGACGCCTGTGGAGGCATGGAGCATACAAATTAGAAAGAACAACCTGAAAATTAACCCCACGCAAAAACAAACCTTACACCTCCGCAAGAAAGTAGATTATCGAATGGTTGAATGAAGTCACATTTGAAGTCATCATCGTTAAAACCTAATCGTGTACGGGACCTGATTATGCGAAGTACTCGGCGTCTCCATTAGAGGCGTGCATTCAAATTACGGAGGAACTCTAGACTCGTGGGGGAACATTAGCGAAGATACTGAAGTGATCGGCGAATATGTATCGGGTGTAATCAATGAATACTCTATCGCCAAAATCTTAAAAAAAGCAGATTTGGACCAAGACAAACTAGCAACCAACTCGGCACTTGCCCTTTTCAAAATGTATTTTAAGTCATATAAAATTACTTGATTATTATGATATTGTTTCTAGAAGCATATAGAAAGAATGCTAGCTCTAAGAAATTTTTCAATGGTATAGTTTACCTCTGATTTACTAGATGTTTTTGACCTGCCGCGCTATTCTGCAAAACAGCGACGAGCGTACATCTCTGCATCTATGAATTTGTCAGTTGTAATAGAGTACAATTTTGCATGCCATCTTTGGCTTGGCAGCTGTCTGGCAGCTGTTTCAGAGATGGACATTTTGTAGAATAGCACTGCTGAATTTAAAGCTGCAAAGGTAATTCTTAGAAGTACCGAAACCTTAAGTAGAAAGGACCTACCCTTAATATTCTCACTTACAGTTTGGTTTGTCAATAAAGGATGAGAATTCTAAAGAGAAATGTGGTTTGACGCCCTTTACCCTCTCTACAATAGTTAGAATTAAGTTACGGACCAAGATCTATTTTAGTACAGATTCCAAGACCTTCTATTTTAGATGACGTCGATACCTGAAGTACTTAGATGCTGACTTAAACCACTTTGCATGATTAATTCCAAGAAGTTAGATGCCGTAAGGTCAGATTTAGCTAGAAATTTACAAAATCTATAGATCTAGGTAATAGGTAAATTAATTGATAGATATAAGATAGTAATGGTTGATGAACACAGATTTTTCTTTATCCCGGAAAAATCATGGTTACTGAGGGATTTGGTTACCGAAATTCACGCGGGCGAAGCCGCGGACTTATACTGGTAACAGATAACGCTTCAGATCGTGAAAGTTATAGTGAATAAAGATTCCGACGAATTAAGAACCTCCTCCTTTTTTGAAGTCGATTAAAAATTAATGTCTCTATCAAGCGGCATCCAATTATTATCTTGTCTTCCTCCCAGATACATTAAGTTGTAAATCTTTGGAACGTCGGATACTAAGTAGCTAAGTGTCATTTGTCCGAACAAAAGTTTGATAAGAATGACAAATAAGTACTCGTCGCTCCGCGCTAAGCCCGCGGGATTGACTGAGCGGATTTATTAGAAGAACGCGGTTCTACAATGTTACATCTAGGATTCATCCTACAGAATTGAATAATTTTATATTCTATCAAAGGATTGCGATATATTTGAGCGAACCTATCCGGTTCTACATTTATTTTAAAATGAGCTCAGATTTAGAATGGGTCTGTAAGGAAATGTTTTTCCACTGGCGTACTAAGTGAGTAGCGAAATGTCATTTGTCTGTACCAAAGTTTGATAAGGATGACAAATACTCGTGAGTCGTTTTGCGCCTGCTCCCCTCGCTCCGCGCTAAGCCCGTGGGATCAGCTAAGCGGATTTATTAGAGGACGCGGAGCTACAATTTTATATCGGGGATTTGATGCGGAATTGAATACGTTCTTATTGCGATAGCTATGATAATATTATGAACGAATTGCGATATCAGAGCGAGCCTTCCCATTCCGCTCCTGCATAGCACGTTGATTTAACAAAAGTCGGTATGGATGTCTATCCACAAGGTATGTATTGGAAAGGAGGATTATATTTGCACGGGAAACGTGAAAGATTTTTCAACCATCTGGAAAGATGCGATGTGTTAGGCTAGGAGAGAAGTCTTGACTCAATAATTGATTCATTTACTTACTATTTTCTATAAGTGATGACGAGTCCATGAAACCCAGGAATTTAGAATGTTGATATTTCTTTTATTATTACAAGGGATAAGGCAAGATTTTTGAAGTTACTTACGAGATCACCCAAGCCAAGCAATGACGGATCATGTAATAGGTATAAATATATAAAAGACTATAACATTTTGCCTGGTAAAAAACCTAGAGGACATAGTGATCCTAAATAAATTGAACAAACTATAAAATAAATAACGAGAAAGTTGTTGTATCCATTTTTGCTTTTGAGGTACCTAAAAAGCGTGGTTTTTATTTCGTATTTAACGAAATATTTCTGCTTTCGTTTATTTCCAAACTTACAAGCTTACAACGTGCACCGACGCGAACCCAACATTTTCTTAATTGAGTTATGCAGTTTCATTTATTATCTATTCACTTTGATACAAATTACACAAGCATTTTGCGCTCGCGTTTCTCATTAATGCTACTTACGTAGGTCTTTCATGCGGGGCCGGGAAGGCGGCAATTGCTTCCCGTTGCACTTCGTTGCGAGACCCCAATTGTTGTTTCGCTACTAATTATGTCACGGGCTTCGTCGTTTTCATTTTTAATGAACACCTACGAGTTGGAATGAAAGAAATTGCGCAGACAATGAGTGCGGTGGCTGCACGAGGAACTGTTCAGAAAATGCAACGTATCATCTCTAGTAATTACATCTCTACATTTACACTGCTTCTCTTTCTCACCTGCCGTTCTCATCTGCTTGCTTTTGGAGAAAAAGCACTTCGGATTGCAGCGACCAAACGGAGCAACTGCGATTTAAGATTGGGAAATTATTGTAAGATCAACAATTTCATATAGGTCATCAATATAATATGGATATTAATATATGTGGATATTAGTAATGTAATATAATATTGGTCAACAAGATTTTTCATATGATGAATTCATATTTAATGCATGTTATTATAAGTTTTATTAAAACTTTTGGAGTCAAGTGTCGCTTCACTGAAAGCAGCAAGTTGTAAATGCTTTATCAATAAAAAATAAAATTTACACTGCTTTTATAATTCTTGGAGAAAAACGTAACGTAGTCAATACATGTACGTGACTTCTACCTTCCCTTTACTGCCATAGAAATGAAATAATGAAAATAATCAGTCAAGTGGGAGTCTGGATCGCGTATGAAGGGTCCCGTATTATTAAACCAGTTGGTAAACTCGTGATTGTACAAGGCGCAATCACACAAGTGCCGTGACTACCTAGCAACAATAGCTATGATCCGTTAACTATCCGTATCCATTGCAACCACATCCTGTATCCAGAATTATTTACTATCATCACTATTCTGATGATTTCAATGCATTTTTAAAGTCGTTGACGTTAGAAAAGTACCTAACCATATTGGAACACTTTGTTATCTGTCCAATTTATCGAGTGTCCAGCTGTTATGTACCTTTCCTCAGGAATCAAGGAAGGCAGTAGAATTAATTCCAAAATTAATATACAGAAAATGTCAAAGTGCAGATTGTCAGATTTTACAAACCTTTTGAAAACATCGTCAAGATCTCCCGGGTTAGGTGTTGCGGCCCTACCAGCCCGCGAAATTCAAATTTTATTTAGTTTTTCGCAAATATTAGGCTAACTAAATATTGTAGATTTATGGCAATGCATTTTGCGGGCCTACTTTTTATGAATCTACATGTTTTTAATAGAAACTTTGCTCGAAAGTTCTCACTCATTTCATATTGGTTCCCGAAAGATAAATTTTTTGCAGTTTCCCAGATTTCGAGCTATCGGGAACCAATATGAAGTAAATGAGTATTGTTGAGCAGAGTTTTTATCAAAAACATGTAGATGCATAAATTCTGTGCCCGCTTTGCCATTAACCTTCGATGTATAATTAGCCCACTATGAGCAAAAAACTAAATAAAATTTGAATTTTCGCGCCCGGATGTTACCCATTGCCCTTAAGGCTGTCTTACTTCACCACTAAGCACGTGTTGTCTGCCACTAACCCGCCACGTCTCTGAAAATTCAGAGATACCTTTGGGATTGATTTGACTTGGCCTACAAACTCCGGACTACCGATTACGAGGAATCTGAACTACTGGGCTGTTACTGCTTGTAAGTTGTAACATCTCCAGTGCCTAGTAGACAAGTGCAGTTTTACTTGAGTATAACAGGTGGAAATTGTCAGTATAATATTACGTAAATTATGTACCTTGTACACAAGATCCGGGATGTTCAAAGTAGTTGCCGAAAACTGAAATAATATGACTGATGCGTGAATAATTTGTGAGACAGTTGTTATGGATCCGGAAAAACAAGTAATCTTTTGTTTATATTTCTCATATATAAAAAGTTTTTATACACCTTTACTTTTTAGGATTATTACGGGCTATACGCTATAATACGTACTTATTCGATTTATATTTTTTAGAGTTTCGTACCTTAAATTAAAAGGGTGTTATTTGTGTATTATTTAAATGATTTTTTTTTATGGCTGAAAGTTTTTGGTTTATTGAGAAAAATGTGGAAAAATATACTCACACTTGGCCGATCTTATTTACAAAAAATTATTATCGAACTCCGAACCTCGTGATCTGCAGTCGAACGTGTAACCCACTAGACCAATGAGGCAGTTTATATTATCTATTAAAAAAAATCGTAAAAATGTACGGAGTAGATGACATGAGTGTAGTATTTTTCTGAATAAGCTTGAATAAACGTTAAAAAGTCAAGCGTGTATGCACGCTCAGGCATGCTCGCACCAGTAATATAATACGCAAATATTAAAATTCTAATAAAGCCGCCTCGCATTTTATAAAACGCAGCGCAATTACCATTTATATAGCACACACGTCGTGTCACGGTGTCACACTGTGTGTCGCCCCCGCCCTGATAAAAACACGACTTAAAAGTGGTCGCACATTATAAGACAGCGCCGAAGGAATCGACGAATAAGCTGTGATATCTGGTTGCCCTCCGTGTATAAAAAATAGTAAAACTCAATCATGGAGTTCACATATTACGGGGAGAATTTTTCCCTTTGTTTTTTCCATCCGGCGCCCTTGCTTTCAGGCCGGATGAATCTATAAAAGGGATTAATATTTTATACTTTCCTCGTGAAGAAATTGTCCATTGCCCATGCTCTTGAGGTAGTACTGCACTAAATAACGAGTAATTACATAATACTGCACTAAATAATGAGTAGTTGCTCATTATTTAGTGCAGTATTGTGCCGAGTGCACAAAATGTGGATAGGCTCCACCTTAGGGTTTTCCGTTGCGGTCGTTTTTTCGGCGCAGACGATTCCTTCGGCATAGTCAGATGTGCGTTCAGCTTAAGCCCGTCTGATAACACGGCGTAGCTGGAAAACGTCGCGTGCTGAGTGAGTTATGCGGAACATCTAAATGCTTTAATAAGGCCTTATTAATGTACGTTTTTATGCCACCGTTATCGGTCTCTGTTGTTTTTGAGTCGAATTAAAAAGCAAAATCTTTCTCTCAAATGAGCCACAACTCAGCTATAATTCGGCCGTTCAGAGAATGCGTTCCTGACACCTATTGTTAGCCTGTCACTACCAATATAAAACGCTGACATAACCTTGTAATAGCGCAGTTTAGATTTAGAAAAATATTTGACAAACAATTGAAAAAAAGAATTACCAAGTTATTTGACACTCACTTTGGCACAAATTTATAACATTAATTGATTATTGATATAATAATGTTGTTTTAATGCTCATCAATTGTTAAAACGGTAAACAACCAGCAATAATATTTTTATCGTAACTGCAACGCCATTACAAAGTTACGTCGTCAGTTCAATCGCGATGTGTCAGGAACGCATTCTCTGAACGGCCGTATTATAGGAACACATATTATTGTATGTCTCAAATCTTAACATTAAAAGTCAAAACATTACTGCCAAGTTCGAAAAGCAGGTTTTTTCCGAGAAAAACTGAATAATAACTCGGTACTCGTGGTTTTGAAAATGGTAAGAATTCGCATTGTTTAATTTAATACTATTTTAGAATATTGAAACGGTGAAACATCCTGTTCGCGGCTTCTCTCGTGTGAGCTCTATTATATTAACTTTAGCCTTTAGGGTTGAATTTTTCAAAAATATAATATGAACCATAATAGCTATATATCCAGTCCGATCCGTCCAGAGGGTTGAGCTTCTGTAAATATAGATTTTTTAAGAAGGAAAACAACACCCCTGATGGGTCTAAAACTGGTCGGACGATCCTGACCCAATAGGCGTGAGTTTATAGCCGTTTTTTTCTTCTTATAATGTCCACTCACGGAAGTCCTAATTGTAATATTGATTTTTTATTGATTATTTATAATAGACATTTCCTAGGCAAAGTACTTTAATTTCCAACCTTGACTTCATCGTTGCTAATTCAGGCAAGAATGTCGTTAAGCGAAAACGTGATTAAAAAAAATGATTCAACCGTCTTACAATTAAAACTCACGCTCTACTTACCCTCACTTAATGTCAAAAGCAGGTATAAAATATAATTTTTAATACAGTTGCTCAAAAAGTGGCGTATTGCAGGGACGTATAGCGTTCGGGATGTGGGCTATTACATACTCGTGCTTTTTTTTTACCTTTCCCGAACTCGTGCGTTATCTTTCCCAACTGTCAAAATAATGTCTATTAAAAAGAAAAACCGACCATGAAGTTTTTACTAAAAAATTCATAGAAGTTTTTATGATTCATGCAAATACGTATATTTCTAAAAAGAAGCTACTAATTTGTTTCAATATCAGATTTGATTGAATGAGTTTGGTTAGGTTTCATTTCATCTCATTAAATTTCATTTTCATTTCATATCAATAAAAAAAATTCTACTGAAGACTTGGCTGTATGGGCATAGTTCCCTTTGCGTACCAGAATATTATTTAGTGTATGACCAAATTTTTTTTATTTTTTTTTAAATCATGGGTGAAGAAAAAAAAACTGCTTATATTCTACGGTTGGCGCCATTTTTCAGAAATTTTCTTTGCGAGTTTAGTTGTTTGTTGCACAAAATGCTTCGGAGAACATTTTACCGGAAAAGTCAAAAAGTCGCTACATATCTATACGACGAATTTATTGCGTGGAGAGAAGAGAAAAAAGCAAATAGTTTTTCAGAAAATGTTAAGTTAGTTGAGTTTATTGTGTTTTTATTATTTTATTAAATTGCTTCATTTTTTCGCAACTGTATTAAAAATAATCGTTCAGTACACGTGCGGAACCGTCATTGCAACTTGTTCCGACTGTCAACCCTCGCTTTCGGCTGCGCCTCGGCTCGGGTAGACATTTGTCGGAACTCTTTGCAATAACAGCCTTTCCGCACTTTTAATGAAACATACTATTCATTGTCAAAACCAGCCAGTTTTCGTTAAAAGCTTTTTCAGGGAAATCTTCGTGAAAACGCTCGCCGCCTTTAAAGCGCCCAGCGACGCGTGGCTACAAATGCTTTCCTAGAAGCTCAACAAGAAATGGCTACATAATTAGAAGCATTTTCTTTGCTCGATGTTTTAATGACCTGTCCTTAGCCGACTGTGGAAGGGAGTTTATGTATTTTAAGTATATGTCTGATTTGTTGAAACTCTCGTAAACTTAGTCGAATTGTAGTTATCACCATACTTATGCGACAAATAAATTTATCATATTTATCATACTGTCGTTTTATAAGAGCCTGTACGTTAGGCCCATGTGAAATAAAGATATTTTGATTTTGATAACGAAAAAAAGCTTAAAAATACTTGACTTTATGAAAATTGAAGGTTTTTAATGCCAGCTGTGAATTCACACATAAAAAGTTCCGTACCATCGCTAGAGTAGAACAGATTTTTAGAGCTGAGCAAGTGCTAAAATAATTGCATTTTCTCATCATATTTTAAAATAATAATAATATGTTTTACATAGATTCCAGCTTTTCTAATCACCGAAACTAAAATTATTTACAAACTATCGTAAAATATAAATCGAAGAATTCTATAGTGAAGAATTTATACCGTAAAGCCAATATTTTCTCTTTGAGAACCCCTTTTTGAATACCTAGCAATTCAAATATACGCTGAGCTATGGACGGTTCTGTACAGTGAAAAATTTCGGCATCCATTTCCGAAAGCACTTTTACAGTTTTTTACCGCCGACGCAAACATATCACATGCTGTGCGCCAATCTAGAAAGTCTGTTCATCTAAGTCTAATACAACATAGGTACATACAATCACAAGTCTTATTTAGAAGGGTATCTTCACAGTGAACATGACTCCTGTAAATTAAAGTATATGTTGCATAACTTGCAATTTATGTATGTACCCCACCACCCCAGGTCACCCTAGGTCATATAACTATCAGTATATTAAACACACAAACACATTATTGCTCAAATTATTGGTCACATTATTGGTTGCCTGGTAGAAATCGCTATGTAGCGATAAGGCCGCCAAATTGTACTCCTAAGTTTGTTTGCATTTAATTTATTTATTTCTTTTTTATATTTTTATTCTGTGGTGTGCAATAAAAGGTTTATCTATCTATCTATCTATATTGTGTTAATTATGTAACTAAGTTTGTTCGACTGGAATCTTGCAACCAAATTTTTTGCAGATACTAGAAAATATCTTCAACCGATTGAGTTAAAATTTTGAATACAGACTCGACTTCATTTTGAATCCAATATGGCGGCACAGCCAAGATGGCGGACAAGTTACTTTTTAATGCACTCCAAAAAATCGAAATTTGAAAAAAATCTGTAAAGAATGCAAGCGAAGCTGGGTGCAAAACGTAGTAAGTGATAAATTGTTAAAGTAGTTTTTTGGATCACAGCCGGGCATCACGCCATCTGCAGTGCTTATTGAAAAACTTTGTGGCAGCAATATCACATTTGTTTCGTTATTTTCGTGTTAGGGCTTGGCCACACCACAACGATTGACCGCTGAAAGGTTTGTATTTTTTATAGGAAAGATAAAAAATTACAAGACAAGCAAGACGTGTGATTTGCCTGCCCATGTCAGAAACAGCATATGGATTAGGTACGTAACTTGGTACCTGGCGGGAGCGCGGTGAATACGACAGTGAATCCCGTACTCCCGCCAGCAGGTCCACCGTGAAAACAAACAGTTTTTAGTAGGTGAAAGCCCTACATAACCCTTCCGTTTCCCTGACGGAGGGGTATGCGTTAGGTATTTTCTGTCTATAAAAAAGTACGTAACGCAGTGAGCGAAAGAGTGATCTTTGCTCGGAGGAATAACTGGGCGTAATGAGACTTAAGAATATAAGTCTCTATACGCGTGGTATAGAAATGTAACAAAATTCAAAAAAATGCGAACTATCGCTATTTGAATGCACGACGTCGCGCCGTTAGGGTGGTGTTATGGTCTAGCCCTTACAGTTATAGGTAAGGTAAGGTAGAGGCTTATCGTGCAAAATGCGATATGGCGTGAATCGATTGACATAGTTATCTATTAATGGCTCAGATTTTATTACTGCCGTAACACTAGTGCAGTGCGGTATGCTCTGGTATTTGTCTGAAAGGTTCTGAGTTTGATATAAATGCAGATACAAATCGTAGCGTTGTATGGAATACTTACCTCTCTCTGAAGACGAAGGAGTTAGAGTTAAGACCCTGTGCGCTGTATTAACTAACTAATATATCTACATAGACTACTAATATGTGTAGCATAGAGAAACTAATATATGTACTATCAATAATAATCATTGCTAAGAGCTCAAGAACGGGGTTAAAAAATTAAAAAAATCCTTTTCCGTGTTCATACAACACAGAAAATTTCTGAACAATCTTGCTAAAGGAATCTATCGGAAATAATCAAAGAAAATTGCAGTAGGTCTCTTATGGCTGTCTAATGCCTCATCCTTAGTTTTAATTATAAAGTTTTGCTATTGTTAATCTTTTGCAACTATACTAACATAGTAAAATGATTTTGCCTTGGTATGGTATCGCCAATTTGTCTCGAAGCTACCTATAACCGAAAATTTATTATTAATTAGCCTGATGAAAGCGTTTTTTAATTGAAAATAGGCTTCCGTTTGGCGATATTTTTGCCCCATGGGAAAACTTAGATGAGGTCTTGGTTAAAGCATGTATGCTCCATTCCTGATAGTATTTAGTTAATGTTTCCAAATATAGCGACCTGTATCAGAAAAGTGCTATATAAAGTTTGGCAAAAAAGAGTAGAATATATAGAGGAGCCACTGTCTATACTTAGTTGATTGAAATTCAAGTAATTTTGACTATTCAACTTCCGCAATATTAAGTGAGCATGAACAAATTTTTTTGTAACTCAACAAAAACCCATTTCAAGATGTTTCCGCCAGTAAATCCATTTTATATAACGAGCACATGTCACCGTCCATCCACTCATTAGTTTTAACGACTACCCTCACGTTCATTAGAGCAACTCAATCGACTAGCGTCGCGTACTAACCAATTATGGATGTACGTATGTGAACGCTTTACGACCAATTATGTACTAAATAGAGGGCGAAATCATAATAGGGAAAGGCTATTGCCATTGACCTGTGTAAATATATCATTATGTCCTAATGATATAGATATTGTGTCTGTATGAGATTGATATAAGCGCTGGGTCTTGAGTTTACTTTTCAAACCCTGTGCAGTAAACATTAATGCTTTTTGGATTTATATCAGTTTGGCGAACCTATCTTAGTTATCAAGCAATTCTTCAAGCCTTTCTTTGTCAAGTGAGAGTCGGACTCACGCATTGAGGGTTCTGTACCATCAAGAGTATAACCCATTCTTTATAGTATTAAAAGTAAACTAAACAGAAATACATCACCTGTGCAAGTCAGTGGCTATCATGGTTCAAGAGATACAGCCTGGTGACAGACAGATGGACGGATGGACGGACAGCCAAGTAATAGGGTTCCTTTTTTACCCTTTTAAAAAGCATCGACACATCTATGCACTAATTGGTTAATATTTGCATCGATTATAATATAGCCAAGGCCAAAGATTTAAATCGCTAGATGGGGCCTAGGCCATTGCGCACATCAAAAACGTCCACAAACATGTTGAGTGAGTGCTCTCAGCATGCTATATCTCTTGTGACAGAGAGAGTGACAACATGACACACACAAGACGAAAACGTGGACGTTTTTGGATTCTTAGGTCTCATCTAGCGATTCAAATCTTTAGCCAAGGTGCCACTTGGCTGGTGATAGTGGCATTGCTATGGTTACGGGCGATGGTTGCCCATAAGGTACAATTTTATTTCCGAGAATCACACCCCAGGTCGTATAGGTGCCCAACTAAAAATATGAATTTAGAAAACTATCATATTCCAAACAAATCAAAGCCAGATTTGCTTTTGACAAACAGAGCGCGACAAATTGGTCGTGCAAATGATTTGGTCGCATGAATTGAACTGCGGGTTCACTATTTGAACTCGCATCAGTGGGTATATCAGAGTCAAATGAGCCGTGTATTGTGTTACATTACACTACAAATCACAAATGCTAGTCTTTGAATAGCTCTATGCGTTTTAAGCGCAGCTATTATTATTTTTAACTATGGACAAGCTAAAATAACGCCATCATTTTGCCTTCCTAAACAAAAAAACATCTTTCTTTGATGCTTGGTCGTATGTGGTTTTTATAAGTTCGAAACCTAAACATAATCTCACCCAAAACATCATTTAAACGGAGGTCAGAAATCAGTACCTATACTGGTATGGTTTTAAACTGTAAAACTGTTTTACCTTAAACAATAATAATAAATTAAAATTTTGAGACAGGTTTATGTTAAGGGAACTAATTTTAATTCATTCCTGTATTCTATATTAACATGTATACTTATTAGGTATTTACGCCAAGTGATAGCCATTCAGACACTAAAGTTGAGAGAAAAAATAAAAAAATTCAACATTTTTCATATATCTCACGCTAGCAACACTGTGTCTGTCCTTCCATTAGCGTTCTAGTGCTCGGCCGTTCAACACAACATTATTAAACTCGTATAAAAAAAAGTGAGTGATTATAAGTATTTCTTGCGGAAATCAAAGTATCCGAAAAGAAATATTCAAAATAATCGGATTCATCGTCAAAACGAATTGTGAAATCTACGGAATTGTTATTATTGGTTCAGAAAATCCATATTGCTCCAGTGTTGGGTACACCTCTTAGAGGGTGTTACGTTCACAGCAGTATACATTGAGGGTAGTTGGAAGGACTATCGCCTTTGTTTTAATTACTGCAAGAGGAGCTAATCAAGATGCATTCTTCGGTGATGGGTACACTTCATTTAGAGGGTGTGACCTTCACGACAACATACATTGAGGGTAGTTGGTAGGTGAAAAACCTGAGGACTATCGCCTTTGTATTAATAATTGCAAAAAATAATTGCAAAGCATCTATGTTGAGGACACTGCATAAAAGGGATGTGATCATCACGACGACATACATGAGGGTGAGTTAATAAGATTATCGTCTCTATATTAGGTAATCATTGCAAAAAAGTCAATCAACATAATATATTCTGCAGTCTATGCTTCAGTGTTGGGTACACTTCATTAGAGAGTGTGACCTTCACGACAATATACATTGAGGATGGTTATTAAGACAACGCCTATGGATTAATCATTCCCAAAAATGACAAGATTATCTTGTAAGCAACTTCCAAAATAGCAAATTGTTGCTTAAACGCCCCCATACCATGTTGAAAACACCGGTTGACGGTTCTCGTCCGATCACCGAAATCAAGCAACATCGGGCGCAGTTAATACTTGGATGGGTGACCACCTGGGAACACCGCGCGATGCTGTTTTTTTTATCACCAACCGCATTGGAATGATATAAAGGATAAAAACGATTACCTTTAGAAACTATTTCGATATACCCTCATATCAATATTTTCTTTTACTGTCTGCTAATTTAAATGAACCAAGATTACTTTACTAGACCAGGTCTGAAAAGTACCCGCAATCAAATGCACTATTTACAATTATTTTAGTCTTCCACACGAATCGTTTATTGTTGTGGTCATTATTTATAGATACATCAATAAAAAGTCCATTGACAACGTCTTACAAAATCAACTAGTAATACTACTCAAAATTTGAAATGTACGAGTGAGACACAAAAATTTTATTTGATAATATAATATTCTAATAACTTCTGTGTATATTGTCTTTTATCAATAATATGAAATACAGTTAATCAAGATCCAATATTAACTGGCACTGGAGGAATATCTGAGCAAACCACCTGTCGGTCCATGGTGGACCCACGGGCCAAATCGCAGGACAGCACTCGTCTCTTGCGACGACTTTTCTCGAAGATTTACCCAGGACAGAAGAGTCTTGATTTCCCCACAAGAGCAGCACCAGGAGCAAAACAGCCTTGCAAGTACTTATCGATGTCCTCTTTTGACATTTCCGTCGACCTGTCATGTCAGGCGCCGCGCGGCCGCCGATCGGAGTGCTGGCGGAGCGTTGCGCTGTTTCGAACCTCGTGCGGACTCGCGCATGTTCGCATATAGTCGGGTCGGGGTAAGAAGGCAACCCGTGGTACCCCGGGGGGACCATCGGGGGTACCACCGGCAATAAACGACACCTACTTACTCGTACGTTTGCCGTTTAGCTTATAGAATAACCGCATTCATAAAATATTCGAGCCTGATGATATTATTTTATCATGCTTAAATATGAGTGGAAAATTTATTTATTTTCTCTCTTTATGTTCTCAAAACTATGAACAGAATTTAATGTGTATTTTTTTTTCTCTTCTTTAGTTCGCATGTAGTGCAATGACACTTTAGATATCTAGGTACTATCCTAGTTTCATTCATAATAATTTACTTTTATACAAAAGGTTTTATATTATGAAGATTTATAAACTATTGAACCACTAATATTACAATTAATTTTCATGTTTAAGTAATTAAAAATGAAAATGATTTTTTTCAAATGGGCTTGATTTACAGGCTTTTATGAAAGCTTGAATCTGAAAAACGGGTTTGCGCTGAGAAGGTCTGGCAAAAAACTCGGCTATTATATTCTGTTCACATACAATTGAATATGAGACAACCTATTCGATAACATACTTAATATTTTTTTTGTTATTCCATTACAAATACATGTTTTTAATACAACCATTCTTTCATCGTAACTCGATGTATTAGATATTACATCAAATTTATCAATGCTTTAACTGAGTTAGGATGCATGCTTTTAAAAGAATGCAATATTTTTGAATATCAAAGTTATTTATAGTTTCTATAATTGACTATTTCTTAAATTTCTTAAATGAATATTAAATATGGAAACTGTAGAGTCCTTATAAAACAATCGATGATATGTTTATTTAAATTTATTTTAGGTATCCTTGTACCTGTATCTACAGGAATATCGGTATCCATACCTAGGAATAACGTAACGCAATGGAAAATATATTTAAAGACCAAAATTAATTTTTGCTAGATCAAATATTTTTATTTTCAGGCGATCGCGCCGCTAATTAACTAATGGTTATCTATGCATGAAATGTTAAAGGATTTGGAAATTACCAATAATTATAAGATCATAGAATCATTAAATACCTACTTCATTGGATTTATGATAATATGAACAATGATGGTTCATAATTTTGGCTTGCATGTATCATATTTTTTTTTTGTTCTTTTAGAGTTGATACATAGCCTACATTTTATTTTTTCTGTATTTAATCATTATTAAATAAGTCTAATATTTTGTTTAACTTTCATGCCGATGGATGACGCCGCTGCAAGGATTTAGCTCTCGATGATGACTGACCAAGGTCAAATGATAATTGAAAATTGGGTCATCACTGCTTCACTAGGAACTTGAATACCAGTACAGTAGTACTTCGGCTGTGGTATGTAATTAACTGATTATTATTAAACGAAGATTCAAGACTTTTATCTTCTGTGATGACAGTGGAATTATTGGGTAAGTGACAAAAAAAAAAAAAAAAAAAAAAAAAAAAAAATTTTTTTTTTTTTCATCGTCGCAACAAGTCAACAAAGCATTAATCGCGAACAATCGCGAATAACATTTCGACATGTCTACCTATTAACATGTTATATTTGCTCGTTGATTTTTGCGATTATCAACTTGGAAAAATCAGATCACATTTTTCAACTGAAAGACTGCTAAATTAAAAAATGGTCTTGATGCAGAAACTGAAGAACTTAAAAAGTATTGTCTAATATTTGTATTCCAATTGTATATATGTGGTTTTTTGTTTACAACTAACCAGTACAACAGCGATAGTAGTGTTGGGGTGACTGTTAAAATAACAATTAATGATATTAAACAACATTATTATAACATGAATAAGAATAACAATTATGCCTTCAGTTAAAATTTTAATATTATGTGAAATGATAAACTCAACACGATTTTACATACTATAATATTGTATAAGAAGTTTACTGTCTGACAATATTAGAAAACATGCTTTTTTCAGACTATCTTAAGTTTCTATTATTATCACTTTATTAGAACTCAGGAATAAACAGTAGATACAGTTACTTCATCAGCCTTTGTCTCAGAATCAACTTTAAAATAGGCTTATAAGATGATTTATCTATGGCTTTTTCTTAAATCTCTTGAGAATATTCTTACTTCACCCTATTCAGTTAAAAATATAATTTAAGGTCACTTTAAATCTTAATGACCTTATTAAAGCTGTACCTACACCAAAACCCAAATAACAATATTATTATGGAAATTAAATAAAAATATCATTGTTAACTCCTTCAATAGAAATAACTCTAAAGAGCTATGAATAAAATTAAACAACACTTTACAAAAATACTAATGCCTACTCCTGTATTTTCGTAAAGTGAAGTCGAGATGAACAAAAATTTACGAACTAGTTCTCTGCAACCCATAGATTTATTAATCTTATATATTAATAAATTGATCTTATTTTTTTTTTTCTTTCCAAAAATATGTCTCGGTAATATTTATTCTACTCAAGTTTATAAAAATATATTCGTGATAAATTTACTGTTTAAAATATATATTTCATGGTTGCATATTAACAGCTCAATTTATTACGATTAATCAAGTGTTGCATTTAAAAGTTTAAACTGATACAAATATTTTCAAGCTTGTTGAAAGAGGTTTAAAACCTCTTTTAATCGTCAAGACTACATACGAGCAGTACTGCTAGAATATAGTCTTAATATACCCTTGGTATTCGCACATATAAAAATATATGTTTTTGTACATATATTATTATTAATATATTATACTAATAATATTGATTTACTATCTATCACAGTTTTAATATTTCTACAAAATTATGCCATTAATTATTAATTTGCTTTGAATATCAACTTAAGTTGTTATTTTTATTTTTTTGCTCAATATTAAGCGATTATGCTTATTATTCTATTAATTTAAAAGCATTTCTTATTTACAAATGTCATGGCTCTAAACATCTACCTAATAAGTATACATGTTAATATAGAATACAGGAATGAATTAAAATTGATGATTAAACGAACTTACCTTAAGTGAAGTTCTATCATAATTTTATGAATTCCTGTATGAAGATATTAACACCCTCCCGCCCCTGTTTTGTGGAAAAACCCATGTATGAATTTGTAAATAAAAAATGTACATATTACAATAATAATAAATATTTATTGAAGACAACATAACCCATATATATATATATATTATTATATTTGCATATATAATATTGTGTGGTTATGTATAATATTGTGTAGTTATGTATATATTAAGTATATGATACATAATATTTGGGTGCTCTGTAGTGCTTCCTACCAAGACGAGCTTATCGAAGCACTAAGGCACTCTTATAATAATTACTCTGAACTAAATGAAAGGACAGACACAGTGTTGCTAGCGTGAGATATATGAAAAATGTTGAATTTTTTTATTTTTTCTCTCAACTTTAGTGTCTGAATGGCTATCACTTGGCGTAAATACCTAATAAGTATACATGTTAATATCTTCATACAGGAATTCATAAAATTATGATAGAACTTCACTTAAGGTAAGTTCGTTTAATCATCAATTGTATTACATTACGAGTATAACATTGCTGTGCCCTGACAGGGTCTCATGGCACGCTTTTGATCTTTACTATAAGGATATTGTATCTAAGTATGTACATGGCGCTTCTTTTCAAAAATGTGTCTACTATGATAACGTAAATTTTTAATTTAATTTAATGATTCACTTCATATAGCAACCCCGCAAAAGTGGGAGTTCCAATAGAGAAAAATCTGCCAAAATGCACTAAAAGAAGGATAAAATATTATGTATCTAACACACGGTGTACCTATAAAATGTTGCTTATCATTCAACGCAAGCGGTAACAAATTGCGTTCTCAGAACCATATCGGTCACTTGTCGGCAACCCTTTAGGTTCGTGACGTGATCGCATTGAGCGGTCGTAAAGGGCCCATTTTGTCACGAGCCCAGCCCTTTTGGAACGTCCCAAGGGTTCTGATTGCAGCCGGAACTATACCTATTACATTATCGTGCTTAGAAAATATTGCTAGAAATATCTCAGATTTTGGGATTTGTTTTTACAGTGCATACGAAATGCTTCCTTGTTAGAATGTAAAAGTTTTAAATTATATTTATTGATTTTTTGGCTGCAGAATGATTTATTGTTGTTCCTTACGAGTATATGCGTGCAGTTATAAATCCTTTTGTGAATCACCATTCCTGTGGGAAAACTGTAACACAGAATTGCTAACCGTAAGTAGCTTTACATCTAGTTTCAGTCTTAAATCCATTCAGTAACACATAAAGGGGTTCCGCTGTCCAAAATTCCACGTAACACATATTAGCGTGTTCAGTGTTCACACAATGCAATGCTCACATCGGCGAAGTTATATCATTCATCATGTGATACATGCGACCGAATCTCTGAGAAAATTTAAAGCAGCAAAAATCTATTTAAATACGGGTTTTGTGATGGTTGCTTGTTTTAAATTAGAGTGGAAAACATTTAAAGTGTGTGCGAAACCTAATTTTAATAAAATCGAGAATCGAGGTTTGAGTCTCTTTCAACTCTCAAGTTCCATTCTTAGTAGTATATCCATATACCTATCATTATCTGTATTCCAACGCGAACATTTCAAATCTCAACCCGATCCTTTCACTGATTTGAGCTGTGCGAGATCAGTCAGTTAATCACATTTTCCTTTTATTAACAGCGGCTAAATACCTCACTTATTTGCAATTTTCACTATTAGAGATATTCTGATATAACTTGTATTGATTTCCTATCTCTGGCTGATCAAATCTTGGATAGATACCTATTATGTACTTAAATTATTCATAAAAACTGTAAGAATAAAGCCAGCGTGTGATTGCAAGTTCATTTTATGAGTAAGTATAAGCGAACCAACTTTCTATGGGTGCATCACCTTATTACAATCAGTTGGTCCATCTTTTTCTCGGTTCATGCATGCGAGTGATTGCGGCGGCCATTTGGTTTCCCCGAGATGTCTAGCACCTATTATATACTTAGTGTTTGATTCATATTAATTTGTTACGGCCCCACAAAGACATGATCTATCGTTTATTATATCGCTTTTCATCTCTATTTACAAGTAATGATTAAGTCAATGTGAACTTACTTCTCTGATTTATGAGTAAGAAACCTGATTGTCTGATTAAAATCATCAACAACCAACCTCATCTATCAGAATGAGAAGGATTTGATCATAGCACAACACGCTAGCCAAGTGAGGTCTCAAAAACAAAATGAAACTATTTATTTTTTTTTCACTTTTGAATCGTTTACCTTACCTTACCTTTACCTTACATTTTTAACCTCACGTTATCACTAATTGAAAGTTTTCGAATAATAATAAAATACGAAGCGAATAAAACAAAAACGCTTCGCAAATAATGTCCCTTCATCTGTTTAAACGGAAAAGGTCCCTCTTTGTTTTAAAAAAGTTGCTTTGTAGAAAAAGGTTCTCATCAACAAATCTATTTAGGAAGCCCGGGGCGTCCTAAGCTAATTTGGATGTAAAATTTTTCACATCCAAGCTTCTCGGGAAAAATCCTATATTCATTCCAAAACAGTTTAAAAGCTTCACTGTGCTTAAAAACACATAACTTTTCTTTTCTACTTAAGGCTCCACGTAACTACGATGTCTCCATAAAAAAATACTAAAATTATTTGTAATTCGTGCATATTTTGATGACCAAAAATTATGAATGAAAACTTGTAACTTTCTTTATTAACTGGTGTTTTTCTTTAGCTGGACAGTAAAAACTCTGCTCCTGATGTAATCCGACGTGAGAAAGTGTTGTTTTCATTACAAAACAAATAAACACAAAACATGACTTTTTGACCCAAATTGAAATTCGTTTATGTTTCGTTTTAAAGAAGTATTTCCGAACCAAATATGGCCAGGAGCATAGATTTTGAACCTTGAATTGATGAACCCGAATAACACCACAACATGATCGAAATGTGCACGAATTACAAATTAATTTGGTATTACGAATGTATGGAGAGCATCATAGGTATATGGGCCCTCTTAAGTGTGCATTCATCTTTGGCTTATCTATGTAAGCAGAGATAGTCAATTGGTTCAGACGTCTAACTTTCATCAATGGGCCGGGTATACAAATCACGGGCCTGTACCTAGGACATTTCGGAGTTTGGCTTTTGGGAACCACTTTTGGTTTTTCATAACCCTATAGAGTGGGACTTGACATCTCGATTGAGATTCGACGAACACCCATTAGGTACGCGACAGAGTGAAACTTTTACTTTAATGATTGTATAATTAAACTTATACTTAACTTAAAAGATACAAAACTTTGTCATCTTGATGATGTTCCCAGTTCCGATGACGGATCGAAACGTACTTTAATTATTAATTTTTTGGAGTTTTGTGAAAGTCGCAAAGAGTTTCAATGATTATACAACAAAATAATTTAGACCATCAAAAGAAAGTATTAATTGTGATGAAAGCATGCATTTCCCGCAATGTTTGGTTTGGCATAATTTGAAAAACAAAAAATACGTAACAATTAATATTCAGTTCCATGAAATGCGCTGAACACACGCTCCAAATTGTTATTTTCCGATGATTTCTGTTTTATTTACGAACTATTTCAAGTAAAGAAAATAACGTGACTAAAATAGAGCTCTTATCCTCTCGTACAAAGAATAAGTTGTGAAAAGGTTGCCGCTATTTTTAAACTTATCAGCCGTCAGTTTTGCTAAAAGACATTTTGTGCAGGGCACTTAGATGTTAATTTGATATTGAAGCTTCACTCAGTAAGACAGCTGAGACAAGTATACTTACATATAAAAGAAGAGAGAGACAAACAAACAGGGATGAAAAATATCGATACGAGAATATCGGTCGAGATAAAAAAGTACTAGTATTCGACTAGAACTAGACTGTGGTTTATTATTATTAGAAAACAAAAAAGAGGTGCAGAGCTCAAGTAAGGAAAAGAAAAAGGGTTCCCCACGATTTTCTCCCTTATTTCGTTAATCATCTTATGAAACCCCTTCGTACGACCTCATTAACTTGTAGGGTTGGGAGATGTCGATAGATTTAATTATTTCTTGTAACGAAGTATTTATTTTCGCTTGATTGACTGAAATTATCGTCAAACAATTTTCATTTGAATTATAATGACATGGCGCGTTTAACAAACGTGAACTTAGCATATTTGAAGAAATGTTTTAGATATATTATATAAACTGACTTATCAAATAGATTATAGCTGGGTCGAAATATCGTCACTTAAATTAAACAATTTATCATAACGTGGACCCATTACATATAATTAAATAAAATTAAAAGAGTATCATTTTGGTTTGGGCGGCTATCTAAAATATCTTAGTCATTGGGTATTTAAAGCGCGCTGTACCTTAGATTTAATTTCCACGTTTTCCCATCACTAGCTCATTAGTTTTAATGACCTTACCGCTGTTCGTTAAAACAACTCGGCGTGCCAATTATGTATGCATTCGTGCCAATCCGCGCCACATTCGCTCCAAACGACGTCACATTCGATAATAATGTTTGAGGTGACAAACATGGAAGTAGTTTAGTTTGACAAACATTTACATCGGTTTTGAGGTTCACGTTCTGTTATTTTGACCACAAAATTCATTCATTTACACTCTGAATAAATTATTTTCATGTAAGTTTATCAGTTAATTTTTTATACTTTTTTTTTTACAAATCTCCGAACCTACTTAAAATAAAGACCTAATACAGCAGCATGTGAGAAGCAGCTCTGCACTGAGATGAACGGGCAAGAAACTCTGACCAGTGAACTAGTACTCATAAATAACAATATGGAAAGAATTAAGATTAATTTACAATCACAAAAAGAATAAGGCGGAGTTGTTGAATTTTTCAGGATCTCCTAAAATTTTAAAGTGAGAATCTTAGAAACTACTAAATACTGCTGAATTAAAAAATACAGACATATTTTAATTAGCTTTAGCATCACTTTTTGCCATTTCGATATGAATTCTTTCAAATTCCTAAAGTCATCAAACGGTGCAGAAGTCTCTAAATACGTTAAAACAAGATAGTTTTACCAAGGTTCGCCCAACAATTCATAAAGGCGGGTTATACCCGGGTTTAGTCTATTAATCACCCGGATATATCAAGACCGGGTTGCCGTTCCATTAAGTTGAAGCTCCGAACTGGCAACTATTACTTAATATTTGATTCATTTACTTTATGTGAACTACCCCCACACCGCGGTCTAGTTAATTTACAGTTGGATAACGAAATATTAATTTTATTGATTTCACGTTCAAACTCTAATCACCTAAGATCTTGCAGGATCACTAAAGAGCTTGGCGCTTGGAGTTAAGATATTTTTAACGGTTAACTCTGCAAACAAAAGATTTCGTAAAAATGACGAATTATAATTAAACCTGTTTTTTGATCCTAAAAGAAAATAGTAATGACTTAGCCAACAATATAGTAGAAATTCTATATTCTTACGGTTATATACTCTAGCTTTTTCTTCACCTTGTGAAAATAGTTAAACCGTATCACTAACCATCTAACATCTAAGGTTGCGATCAGTGCAAGCAAGACTTTGACAAATGCGCACCCATAATTTCAAACATCTTATCCGTTTGTACAAGTTTACTAAGACCTCTACTCCCCCTGTTGTGTCCAACTAAATTGGACGTACGGAGAGTGTCTGGAGGAGAAATAGGAGGTCAAGTTGCGATGGTTTTTAACGGAACATCGGTTTGTAACATCAACTAATCTTGGCGCTTAGTGCGATGTTTGCGTGGAGTATGTAACACTCATGCATACTATGTTTTGTTTGACGTCAACTACCGTTTCACACACACAACCCAATAGCTGTGTATCTACACACTCACGCATACATATTACTAGACGCCAAGATGAGTTGGACTCAGTACACTATCAAGCGAGCAAATGTGCTAAGTCAGAGGCTACTTGTTTGAGCTATTACGCTTTGATAAATGGAGGGAATTTGCATATTGGACTGAAGTGTACTGTTTTCTCGTTTATGTTACTACATTACATTATTGTGAAATTGAAACAGTACTATGGCCTTCAAAATCTTCTGGTTTTGAACGCATTTTGGTGTGATTTTGGATTTACGTCACTCATAAATACTCTCCGAAAAAAACATTCTCAATTAAAATATGTTTAAATTTTTCTTTTACAATGACACATAATGTAGATTGTCGGTAAGCGATGATCATGTACCAATATCAACCGATGTGTTTAGCAGGTACAACCGAAATGTTATCAATATCGATCGCTGTGGATACGTTCAAAGAAGTTTTCAAATCGGACCGACAGGATTACCTATCGATCCGATATCGACCGACATTAGCAACGTAGGTAACCAAACTATCAGCGACAGTTTTTTTTATTATAGACTGTTGGATGTAATGTAAACAGGTGTCTATTTAAATGCAGAAGGGTTAGTACAGGTTTTTATACAAATTTCGAGTCGTTTCGATCCGATCCTATGAATCGAATTCCTCCACAAAATGTATGGCGGTAAATGTATGAAGTCAGTTCGTTTGTGCGAAGCGAGTCGACTCAAAATTTATACAAAAATCTGCACAACTCTACAAGACTTTTTGCTGAGTGCGCAAAGTTAAATACCATGGCAGTGACAGGAATTGTGGCGCTAAACAGTGTCACGTAGCAGTTTGGTTGGATAAAGCCCTGTATCACACTGCTATGCAAAATTCTGGGCGTATTGTCATCGTAAATCAGATGAAGTCTTGATCAGTTCGACATTATTCGCGTATAAAAAAGCGCATAGGCCGAACACATCGGACCAACCGACGCTCTAGTTGTCGGTTGTCGGTAAGGTGGCCAAACGGCCTTAGCCGTGATCATAATTAAGTTACTCCGTGTTATGAATTATGGGCGGCGGAACAAAAGCGATTACCCGCGCCGAGTTAAGTTTTAATTACATCCTCGGCCCCCGCTTTAGGTGGGTAAATATTTTGCGCCCACCTGTTTACCCGGCGCTGCATTTATAATACCATCATCCGTCAAACTACGCAGTGTGGGGTTGTATGACGTTATTATATTGTATTTAACTAAGCACTGGTCACGAAGTGGTTCACTCTGCCTCATACTAAAGCGTTACAGTTTCTAAGTCCAGGATTGAGGTTGAAAACCTCTGAACTTTTGAAGATAATGCGTGCTTTTCTCGAAATTAAATAACCTTGCTTCGTGGTGTGGGAAGTTACCGTAAGGTCACTTCCGTACTAGAAAGTCCTTCGTAGGTGTGTGAAGCCTGCAAAATCGCTCTTGCCAACAACGCTCGCGAACACTTCGGCTAAACAAGGGAGGACGCCCCTTCGGTACTAGTTTAAAACGTTTTCAGCACGAATTTTAGTGTCTTGATCTAGGCCGTGGATCAAGACATTGAAATTCGTGCGAACTCTTATTCTGAGAGGAGTCTTTATACCCCTGGGCCTGATGGATAGAGAGACTAATGCCTAAGATATACCAGTCGATTTCTGTACTCTGTAGATGGGAGTCGGTAGTAACGTGTGTAAAGTGTTCCTCATGCGGACGCACGCGCCGCCTCGGCCCGTGCGCTTCCGGAGTCCGGACCCACTTTGCTACATTTCCTGCCGCTCCTGAGCACGTCCACTACAATTCACTATTGCCTCTTTACCGACAACTCACTTATTATTCGGGATTTCACCTTTCTACATTTTGTAAGTACGAAAGTATAGGTATAACTTACACACACAGAATACCTTTGAAGTTGGTGGGGTTGACATAAATTCTACCGAATATTTCATCATGGTTAATAGCTTTGACTTGTGATTGAAAGGCAGTTTCATTTTTATTCGTAACAAACCATCTTAGCTGTTACTTAAGCATGGAAATGCAGCCTGTTTCGTTGTCACCAATCTACGTAGGATAGAATACATGGAATAAGTTTAGGATAAGTTTTAATGTAGCATTTTTTCACTAAAAAGCAACACACCACCACCACCGTAGACTCAAATCACAGACTTGTATACTAAAGACAGGGCAAATAGCGCGAAAAAATGTCGCCAGTTAGGGGGTCATTAGTACCAACAGTATAAGGCCACGCGGTAATTCGGTCAGCGGCGGCGGCGGGTATTTTGACAGATCACGCTACTTTGCTTGTATGAAGCAGGTTAACGTAAAATGTTCGGATCGGCCTATCTTTTACTATTTGTATCTATTACTCAAATACATACTCAACTATTTCTTTGACTGAGCGATATTCCTTTTAAGTTGGGTTTGCTATATTTTTTTCCTTCTTTGACTGATTTCCCTTGATTTCGCAAAACGTAAAGTTATGTCGGTTACTCTGCATTTCCCATGGCATCCGGGCAGTGAAAAACGTTGTATAATTACTTAAAACTACTGAAATAATTTGCAAACAACTGAGATACCGAAATTAAGAACTGTATCAAGCAAGCCCGTGGTTTTGCAACGAAGTTTTGCATCGGTATTAATTCGCCACATAAACTTGCGGACGCATTCTTGAGCGAGTTTTATCTACAGTGTACGAGATTAAGTTTGTGAGCTGGCGACTCTATCTGTTGTGATGCAGGAAGGAGATACGTAGGCTGGTTATTTTAAAGTAGTCTTAACCAACTTTAAAACTAACTAATAGGATATATTTGAGAAACATACTGAATGAAAATATGGACAGATACATTATTTATGCATCGTATGATGTTATTTGGTTTTGTTTTAGTGTTTATTTTCAAAAGTTAAGATAACAAATTCGTAACAGCTTGTAACAAATGGACGGCGGCTGATATATAGCCCTTAATTTGAGTTAGGTATGGATTCCTAATAAGAATGAATCTCGCTTACAAAAATTAAGGCCTTAGCTTAAAACTTCACGTTATGGCTATTTTGTAAGCAGTATTTTACAGGTTTCACAACCAATAATAATTAGCATTGCTATGTAGTATTTTTCTGTAATAACCTGGAGCTCTACGCTCTACAAGTATTTTAAGTTTATTCGCGAAACAATTGTCAGTTTCAATTTAGATAACAAGATCTGCGGTATATCTGGAACGCTTTGTTCTCAGAAGTTGGCCCGGAGGTGGTTAAGGCAGCGGTGATCTATGGCTCGTTGTTTAGCCGAAAAAAAAAACCAACTTATTGAGGATAAACACTTAATAATAGACTAGAGTTCAAACTTCTGTGAATGTATTCATACTGCGTTAGAAATCCAGTAAGGTACGATAGCAATTATTACTAAGTTACTGAAATCATCCATATTTATATTTTATATGCGGAAAAGTACACTATACATAATATTATTATTTTTATACACCACAAGTTAGTAGGTACTTGACGGCGATTTCATCTGATGGTAAGTGACGAATGCTTGCACTAACTTGAAAAGGAGAATGTGACTCTGTTTTCATTTAAAGCTCGTGAATACTTTATAGAACCTGAGACCTCCTCAGTTTAAATATGCCACGGATGTGGCAACTTACTCTGGCAGTAGGTCGTACTTAACCGACCTACCTGGCGCCGTGGTGCGTGCTTGGAGTCAAGTGAGAGGTCGCGGGTTCGACTTCAGCCACGAGCCACTTTGGAATTTTATCATTTCTAAATTGGCTGTCTGGTGAGAGTCTTCGGCCATGGCTAGTTACCATTCTACCAGCACAGACGCACTACAAAGCGATTTAGCGTTCCCGTGCGATGCTGTGTAGAAATCGTTGGGGTGAATTTACTTACCAAATGTAAGTTAGTACGATAATATAATACTATAGTAGTAACTTGTATAGAGTAAATTTAATCGTCATAAATAGCATTATCCTTGGATTATATCCTAAGAGAATGAAAATCTTTTCCAGACGGCCGACGGCACATAATCACAGATAGCCACCCCCGTTCACAAGCAGATCGCAGTTAGATAAAATAGTTCATTTCTTTTTCCGGTTCCCTTTGCCTTAGAGCGAGTATTTTGACAATGAATTTATCGGCTTTTCTCGTTTCAATAACTGCGTATTTAAACGAATTAGCTGGATTTAAAAATAATCATCATAATTATTACTTGTAGGTTCACCAAGGCTTCGGCCGCGGATTAGAGACTGCCAGAGAAGATATAACTCCATACGATTTAGTGCTTTCAAGCCATGATATTTGGAGTTATATTTACATTTTCCAAGTTATTACAATGACATCTTTGGCTGCATCGTAACTTATAACCAAGTGCCTAAATGCAGCAAATAAACAGGAGATATACTGATCTATAGACAAACAAATTTCGTATTTGAAACGAAATCCTTCAAGTGTTCAGTAAGGGTGTCCTTCGTCCTTTGTATATGTACCTATGTAACGCGATTACATTGGTAGGGCAATCTGAAGGTCACAATTTGTGTGTCGCCTTTTTGAAGCATCCCCGGGTTTTGTAATTCCCTAGAGACCCATAGTCCCTTCGTTGCTTATCCGATTTTCTGTTATATCTGTACTGATTTAAGGATATATATAAAACTAGTAGGTCGCGTGAGGGCGCGGGCCACACGTGGCCCGCGTGCCGTCTTCCCCCCTATTTGCCTTCCAACTTTTAGTCTCTTCAATATTCCCCATACATTTTCTATGGAAAAAATAAATTCCGCCATTTTGAATTTTTTTTCTATCCATCAAATGGACCTTCGAGTCCTGATCAGTTCTTGTCAAGAAACCATTCTTCCATCTTTTATACTTTCCGAGATATCGGCGAAATTCGAATGGCGGCCATTTTGAATCCGCCATTTTGAAAAATTTTTCAGCTCACTGCCAATTGGATGACGTTTCAAATGACATTTGGTCGAGCACCTCCCACCTATCTCCAATACCCTTGGCTGTGCTCTTCATCCGTCTCCGAAATCCTCAATCATCAGCTCTCTCCGTATTTTTCCTCCGAATGAATTTTTCTCCTCTATACGAAATGGTAATTAAAAAAAAAAAATTTCATACAAAATTGTTCAGGAGAGGTGATCAATGAGTGAATGAATCAGCACAAGCAGCTATATATATAGTAATTATAATTATGTTTATACCTACACTTGTGGTAACTGAAATTACTTGCTGAGCGGTGAAGGAAAATATGGTGAAGAAATTTCCATAGCTGAGTATTCTTCCTTCTAAAATACATAAAGTTCAGCTATGTACCGTTCGACTTTTCGACTGTCAACTATTTCATCTGATTTGATGATAAATATGAGTGTTTGACTGTTGTAATAAGAATCCACTACAAAATCCTGCTACATACAATTTACTTTTCAATAATAATAGATACTTAATTTTCTGCCAAATAATATTTGGTAGAATTATCATAAACCCACAAACTGTCTTTAATATACCTATATCTAGTACTAGACTGCTTGACCTTCGAAGTTACTTTCGATTTGCTGGTAAATATTATATGTAAGAGGATCCCCGAACAAAATCGTTTTAAATTAGTAAAATACTAGCTGTTGCCCGCGGCTCCGCCCGCGTGTATTACAATTTTTTTACATTATACCGTAGAATTCCTTGATTTTCGCGGGATTCTGGTGTGAAGTTGTACAGAAACCTGTTCTTACTTCGCACGGGTTATCTTGTGGTGATTTTGAAAACTCCTTTTTTTAATAAAAAAATATAAAGTTTCATTAATACGTAGTTGAAAGATCAAAAGGACGATTTTAACTGTCGATATTTCGACCCAATGGCACAGGTCGTGGTCACTACGTGACCACGACTTGTACCAATGTATCGAAATATCGACAGTTAAAATCGTCCTTTTCATTGTAATTTTTATTCTGAAACCACGAAATATCTCAAAAATTATTAAATCATGTGTAAAGTTGTAGTGGTGGTAGAAATCTTCTTTCAGAGTTCGGCCGGGTAGGTACCACTGGGATAAAATACTCTACTAACAATATTCCCCAGCCCAACATAAGAGTCTGTTAAAAATCTTTGCTTCATCTCAATACAATCCCAAGTATCAGAATGGGCAATATATATTTCTAAAAGACCTATGACGGTCAATCGGTTAGGACCAGTTAAGACCTGAGAGTTAAAAATATTTGTGAACCATTATTTTACTCTTTCCATGTTGCGGATGATAAAAATAGACGTGGCACTCTAGTAATGTCCACAAAAGTGAAAAACAGTGCCATCTTAATATAAAGTCAAGGAACAGTACATGACATGACATTTAATTATTATTAACAAAAATTCGGTAGTACCTATCTCCAAGTTTTACATTCAAGTTCCACATAATTTGTAGAGATGGCGCGATACGGCATAACGTGGTGATAAATTCATGTTTTTTGTTCACCCTAAAAGTGAAAAATCTTCTGCTAAGCATTATTTACGGCTGTAAGGGTACTCCAGTCTGACTTGAGCCCTTACGTCCTAGCCCTAGGTGCTTGTCCATTCCGAGTATCAAGTCACCTACTTGAACTCATCGATTAAGGTTCTGATGTCTATAATTTCTGAACTACAAAAGTGATGATGATAAAATTTATACGGAATAATTATTAAAGAACCTCCTTTCTAACAAAAAAAGAATGAATGAAATCGGACAACGGGTTAATGAATTATAACTTAATACACATTTTGACTTTGATGCCGTCTTCCAGGGAAACCATGATGAATTCCGGGACAAAAAGTATCCTATGTCCTACCTCGGAGTATGAACTATAACCATGTCAAGTTTCATTTAAATCCATCCAGCGGATTAGCCGTGATGCGCGGTCGTGAAACAGACAGACAGACAGACAGACAGACAGACAGACAGACAGACAGACAAAAATGAAACAAATTACAGTTTTGGCTTCAGTATCGACTAAATAGTGTCCTCCAACAAAAATATTCAAAATATCTTTAATGTACAGAATTCGACCCTTTACAGTTTTATTATAAGTATAGATTTAATCATCACAAATACCCATCAAATACCTGACAAGTGACAATCATAGGAACACTACGAGTAATCACAGACCTAAAGTGTAGACCAACCTATAAAACCTCAACCCTATTTCGCTTAGGAACAAAGTAAATAGCCCTTATTTTTTTTTTAAAGAGTTGCTGTTTTTAGAACTCACTCAATTTCAACCCATCTATGAACAGCCCACAAAAACTCCGCTGATTCCTCTTATTGTACTAAAGCTTTCGGCAATACCCGACAATGTATCGACACTATCGGCTATGGTGGACCTGTGACTCCCCGAAGGCTACTTCGCTTACAAATGGCCGCCAATTTATTACCAGACTTGTCGGCCTCTGACAGTTTCATCCGAGTCGGTGATAAATATTGGCCGAACCCCCAACTTGCTTGTAACGCATAATGTAACTGCTGAAGCTATTTACGTACTGGAGTTTTAAAAACCTTTATCGAAGTTAAAATTCTGTCAGGGGAAAGAGAGCACAACGGGGAGAGGGTCAACATTCTGATCAAACAGATTTGTTTGAAACATTACGGAGAAAGACAAATTCACACCACATGCTTAAGTCCAAAGATTTTTTGATGCACCCAAGTATACCCCAAACCTTTTCACAAAGACAAAGAGTCATCGGTAAAAATATTACGTGGTGGCGTAGAATGAAAAAAGTCGCCTCGTCCTTTTGTTTTGGTAGTTGGTTAAAAGCTATTTCAAGTGACATGATATTTTTAAATACCTAAGTATCTCTCAACCCCTTTTTATGTCCCACTGCAGGGCACGGGTCTGCTCTCAGACCGTGAGGGGTTTGACAAGTGATATTTAGTTTCCTAAAAACGCACATAACTCGGAAAAGTCAGAAGTGCGTGCTCAGGATTCGAATCCGCGACCTCCTTATGAGAGGCAGAGGTCAGAACCACTGAGCTATCACTGCTTACTACTTAATCTTATACCTTTAAACGAGCAATTCTTGTATATATATTTCTATATAATCTGGATCTCGGAAACGGCTCGAACGATTTTCATGAAATTTGGTATACAGAGGGTTTTGGGGGCGGTAAATTGATCTAGCTAGGATTCATTTTTAGAAAATGTCGAGTTTACAAAAAAAAAAAATGACTACTGCTGCCATCTATTGGCCACCGAGCGAAGCTCGGTCACCCAGCTATTACCTAAGTAAATACGAAATATTGCTGTACAAACTTCAGCAATAACTCCTCAAACGCCACCGGTTCGGCGTAATTAATCGGTTTAATGTTTGATTGGGCAAATAAATGAGATAAACGATTTTGTAACTTCACGGCTACGACTTTTCGGGGAGGAGGATGTTTTTCCGCCTTGAGTAATGGTTGCGGCAGCGATGCAACTCCGCTGTTTCATTTATCTTTCCTTATCTTTGGCGAGATGGAGATACCGCGTAAGTTTGTCAGCTAAAACCACTTAAATGAATGTGCCATATAACCTTTTAAACTTGAAAATTGGAAAAAAAATCTTCCATAAATGCTTGTTAAAGACCTCTCCAGTAAGTTTTTATTTATTTATTTAAATATTGCAATATTGGTCACGTTTTTAGTTAGATAAAAGGAAAAATTTTTGGTTCGAGGTGCCTTTAATATTTTCTCGCTCACACAATACAATATTTTGAAAATGACTAGGCTTAGTGATTTTTTAAATTAAAATTGAATCAGAGGTATTAGAGTTTGAGATTTTAAAGATTTAACAGATGTATCAAAGTACAAGGAAGGGAATTGAGGGCCGTGATTCACCCTGAGCTACTCCACTCGAAAGTGGCTCTTAATTATTGAACAGGACGTGTGAAATTTTGTCAGTTTGACTGAAGTCTTGAATAATAATACCATTCTCTCTCTAGGCCAGTTACAGTTATGATTTTGTACTGCTTCACTGAAAAGGTGCAAAATTAGCCACTAATATGTCGGTCGGTATGCTACATTTTTTAGTCGAATAAAAATTTTGTAATTCTTTCCATAATTTGAAGCGAGAAATGAGTGCCTATGAATGTGATGAATGCGGCGTAACTATGCAAATGATATAAAATGCTCCAGAGTAGGGGGTATGTTAGAAGCTTAAGCTTAACGCATTTTTAACCGACCGACAAAAAAGAGGAAGTTCTCAATTCGTCAGAATCTTTATTTTCATAGCACATTAATGTACTTCGCTACGCCACGAGGTTTAAAAGAAGGAAACATTATTACATGGCTTACCGATAGTCTCGCTCATCGCACAGATATTTCTACCTAAAACGTTGCGAAAAAAATCACAGGCACTTATCGGCATTAATTTCAAATTACTTTCAGATCAGCATTATGGATTCCGAGGCTCCCGCGTAGAAAATTTAAGAGAGTTTCCGAAGTAAACAAAGCCTGGAGGGAAATATTTATTCATCCAAACCTGCGGCCGTAGACGTAATTAAAACTTAACCCACTGTGGATAATGGTTTTCGTTTTTCGCTCTATGAATTCATAATTTGCCTACTTAATTATGATTTGGCGCCTGTATTAGATCAGACCATGTTATCGTTCCTCTTTCATATACTTGAAATAATAACGATAAAATTTTAGGAACGCGCTCCGGACGAAGTTATATTTGCTTCTTTAATTAAATAATCATGGAATGATGGACCTTTTAATACCACAAGTGTTTTATTCATCTCTGGAATATTTTACCGTATGATTTTCTTCTCATTATCTTTGTACTCATCTATTAAGCGAGCAGCAGCAATGAGAACTCAATGGTTCTGAAATACCTCCTAATCGGAGGAATTCTACGCCGCACAAAACTTTAATATTTTGTTTTTGGTAACTGAATATCGCTAAGCTACTTTAAAGTCTAGTTAAGATATTAGTCTGCAATCCTTGCGTAGTAGGCTTTCTTTTTTAAAAAAGAAACTGAGTCTGTGGCTTTATCTAAAAATTGGGTATTACACTACTATTGAATTTGATAAAAAAATTTACTTTATTATAAACTAGGATAAAAATAATAGCATACACTGAAAGAAATATTAAAATCCAACGAAGATTTACAAAGTTACAGGCATTTTAATTTTGGAGTGGGAGGATCTCCTATCCCTTTCTCGCAAAATGAAAATTTGTATGAAGCTACTATGGAATTCGTGAGTTGTGACGTCATAATTTAATATCGCTATCTCTGTCTAATCAGAAATATTTAAATGCTTGTAATGAAATGAGTGACATTTCATTCATTTGAATTTGCCGCGCTTCGCGTATCAGCTGTTTGTCGCGTATCTATGATATTGATCTGTGTCGATGATTTAAAATGGCGTGGGACGCGCAGATTGTTTTGTGCATATTATTGTTATAAAAACTAATAGAAAGAATATGATTGAGGACTCGAGATATAGTGAACTTTAAATGTCGTTTCTTTGTTATTTCAGGTGAGATAGAAGTGTAATTGTCGTAACTTGATAATAACTTGATAATTGTAGACTTGTTAAATAAAACAAAACTTTGTTATTTCAGGGAAACAATTTGTGTTTTATTTTGGAGATCCTCAATGTCTTATAAAACGACATTTTTGTGAACTAAAAGAAGATGGACCGGCTTCAATTTGAGTTTACAATAATAGCCTCAAATGATGGCAAATCAAATGTATTAGCTATAACCTCAATATTTACTGAAGAAGGAAAATGTTATGTTTTACCCGAGGAACTGAAGCCGGTGAGTCATCATACATATATTGTTAAAACGAACACTTTCACAAAAGTAAAAAATAGCATTAAAAAAAGACACCAGAGTAGAAAAGTATGGATAAAGTTGGATGAAAATCTAAAGAAGACATATGTAGATGAGGAAGGTAATATGCAATTTTTAGATCAATATTTAGATGAAGTGAGCACAACACAAGCAAAGGACAAAAATGACACTTTGCAACAAATCTTGGAACAATTAATAGAAACTACAACTAAGAAAGAAAGTCAACATAACTTAAAACATATCTCAGAAAAATTTATTATTGAAAAATTCACAAGCAAAAATCCTAATGCGATGCAATGGATAGAAATTTTTGAAAAAGAGTGTGCGCGCTTTAATATAACAAAAGATGAGACAAAAATAGATATTTTGAGGTTATTTTTAGATAAACCTTGTTTGGATTGGTATAGCTCGATGATCATAAAACTAACAATAAATTCTGAATGGAGTGAATGGAAAGACAAGTTTTTAGAAACTTTTAAAAACCAAGGATGGGACATAGTCACATATGCTCTCGCATTTAGGTATAAAGAAGGACAGTTAATTGATTATGCCATAAAAAAAGAACGGCTTTTATTAGATATAAACAAATCTATAGATTCCAAAACAATGATAGATCTTATTGCAACTGGTTTACCTGGATTTATCTTAAATAAGTTAAACAGGGATGAACTCAACAACACTACTGACTTGTTCAACGAGATAAGAAAATATGAAGGCACGATGTATAAGAAAAACTCAACTAACATAAAGAGCAGTACATTTTATAATAAAAATAAAACTTATGAGAAGAAGTCATGTAAGACTTGTGAGTCTTTGGACAAAGGAATTAGATATCATCCGGAGGAGTCATGTTGGTTCAAGAAAAATAAAAATGAACCTGAAAAAGTTCTTAAAACTAAAAATGTAAACAATAACTCCATAATTGAAGTAGACATAAATACTGAAAAAAAAAAAACTAGTAAGCACACCATTAATCAAAATCAAGCTTTTATTAGAAAATAAACTAGAAGTGAGTGGTATTTATGATTCAGGCTCACAGATTTCTATAATAAATTCAAGATTAATAAAAGTAAAAGAAAAAAAAGATGATGTGAACATAGCATACATGAAAACGGTTAATGGTGTGAAGAAGATGGATGGCTTGATAACAATAAAAATTAAAATATTTGATTTAGAAGAAGAGGTGGATGTATACATAGTAGAAAATGAAGATTTTGATGATTTCATAATCGGATTAGATATGATAAAGAAATTCAGATTAACCCAAAATGAGAACTTGCAGATAGAACAAAAGAAAATAACAAATAAAATAGACAGGATGTCTAAAGATAACAGAAATGAAGATAATAATATAAAAAAATATACAGTAAATTTCAATGAACACATAGAAACAGAGGAATTTATAAGTATGACAGACCATTTAGAAAATCAAAAGAAAATTGAGATAGAGAAAATTATAAAGGAATATAAAACAATATTTGCTAAGGACAAGTATGATATAGGTTCAGTTAAAGATTATGAAGCTCGCATAGATTTACAAGTAAATAAATATTGTAGTAAAAGACCATACAGATGTACAATACAAGATAGATTAGAAATTGAAGAGCAAATATCGATGTTACTAAAGAACAATTTAATAGAAGAATCATACAGTCCTTTCGCTGCTCCAGTGACATTGGCGTTTAAAAAAGGTGAAAATAGAAAATCCCGTTTATGTGTAGATTTCAGAGAGTTAAACAAAATAGTTATACCACAAGCTCAACCATTTCCTTTGATAGATGATCTAATTATTAAAACTAGAAATTGCAAGTATTTTACTACACTAGATATAAACTCAGCATTTTGGGCAATACCATTACGGGTGGAAGACAGAAGTAAAACAGGATTTGTCACACAAGATGGCCACTTCCAGTGGACCTGCCTCCCTTTTGGCTTGAAAACATCACCAGCAATTTTCCAGAGAATCTTAAGCAATATTCTAAGAAAACACAATCTCACAGGATACTCTGTTAACTATATCGATGATATTTTGATATACTCGTCTACCTTTGAAGAACATTAGAAATGTATTAGAGGCAATAATTAAAGAAGGCTTTAGACTGAAGTTTAAGAGATGTACCTTTGCTTCAGACTCGGTAAAATACCTCGGCCATATAATTCAGAACAATTCAGTAAGACCACTAAAAGACAATTTGATTTCAATAAGGAACTTTCCAACTCCTAAGACGCAAAAGAACATCAGACAATTTTTGGGAAAAATAAACTTCTACCATGACTATATACCAAGAAGTGCAATTATTTTAGATCCATTACACAATTTATAACGAAAAAACGAGAAATTTGTATGGTCAGAGAAATGTGAAGAAGCATTCAATCTGATAAAAAGATATTTATGTTCGCAACCGGTCTTGGAAATATTCGACAAAGACTTACCAATCAAAATCTTTACCGATGCATCTTTGGAGGGCATTGGAGCAATATTAAAACAGACACAACTAGATGGTAAAGACAAACCGGTGGCATATTTCTCAAAAAAATTGAATGAACATCAAAAACGGAAAAAGGCTATATATTTAGAATGTCTTGCTATGAAAGAAGCTGTTAAATATTGGCAGCACTGGCTCATCGGAAAACAATTCACCATTTACTCAGATCACAAACCTCTAGAGAACATGAACATTAAATGCAGGACAGATGAAGAATTGGGTGATCTCACATACTACCTATCTCAGTATGACTTTACCGTAAAATATATACCTGGTAAAGAAAATGTAGAAGCAGACTGTTTGAGCCGAAACCCTGTATTAGAACCAGAAGATAACAGAGAGGAAACATTGAGAATAGTTAATTTAATACAAATAAAAGATATAGTTGAAGACCAAGAGAAAAATGAAACAATAAGAGAAAAGAAACAAAATTTATTACTAAAAAATAATATCTATTATAAAAAAATAAAGAAACAGGAAAAGATTATCCTCTCAGAAGAATTTAGTAAAAAACTTATAAAAAAGGTGCATGAAGATTTATGCCATATTGGGATCAGACAACTGCAGAAAAAAATAAGTTCAATATATACGGCTATAAACCTAACAAAAAATATCATAAATATTTGTAAAACATGTGAAATATGCATAAAAAATAAATCAAGATGTCAAAAAAAATTGGATTAATGTCACAACTGGGACCAGCTACCAAACCATTTGAAATAATGTCAATGGATACTATTGGTGGATTTGGAGGATCTAGGTCTACAAAGAAATATCTACACCTTTTAGTAGATCACTACACAAGATATGTATTTATTGCGACTTCGAAAACCCAGAATGCATGTGACTTTATAAATTTAACAAAGAAAGTACTAGAGACAGATGAGATTGGAATTATCCTGACAGATCAATATAACCGGGCATAAATTCAAGAGAATTTAAACAATTTTTGCAGGAAAATAATATTAAACTAATTTTTACAGCCGTGAATACACCATTCTCGAACGGCTTGAATGAAAGATTAAACCAAACAATAGTAAATAAAATAAGGTGTAAAATGAATGAGAAAAATAATAAGAGAACATGGACAACACTGGCAAGAGAATGTATACAAAAATATAATGAAACAGAACACTCCGTTACAGGTTTTGCACCAAAATATTTACTGGATGGTACAAATGTCAGTATTCTACCAAATGAATTCAAAACGATGGAAAAGGAAGACAAGTGGATTGCTGATAGAAGATTGGCATTAGAGAATACAATAAAATCTCATGAGTATAACAAGAAAATATTTGATAGAAATAGAAAAATGCAAGAATTTAATGTAGGAGACAGTGTATATGTAGAAAATGGAAATAGACTGAATAGAAAGAAATTAGACGAATTAAAAATAGGCCCTTTCAAAATAATAGAGAAAATATCGAATTCCATTTATAGGATTGATACAGGCAACAGAAAAACAGAATCAACATTATTCCATATAACAAAATTGCAACCTGTCATAACAGAGGCTGAAGAAGATGAAGGAGATGATAATGAATATGAAGATGACTTATAAGTACATTTTACAGATATATTGCTTAGAATTTTCGCTCTTAGGGGGGGAGATGTAATGAAATGAGTGACATTTCATTCATTTGAATTTGCCGCGCTTCGCGTATCAGCTGTTTTTCGCGTATCTATGATATTGATCTGTGTCGATGATTTAAAATGGCGTGGGACGCGCAGATTGTTTTGTGCATATTATTGTTATAAAAACTAATAGAAAGAATATGATTGAGGACTCGAGATATAGTGAACTTTAAATGTCGTTTCTTTGTTATTTCAGGTGAGATAGAAGTGTAATTGTCGTAACTTGATAATAACTTGATAATTGTAGACTTGTTAAATAAAACAAAACTTTGTTATTTCAGGGAAACAATTTGTGTTTTATTTTGGAGATCCTCAATGTCTTATATGCTTATAACTTTTTTGTTATTTGATCGATTGGATTAGTTTATTCAGTGTACGTCATTATTTTTATCCTAGTTTATAATAAAGCAATAAAATAATTGGGGTCAAATACCCTATTCTGGTTGTCGATTTATATTATTTTAAAACTGAATCGTACATAATTATCTCAATTAGGAATTTTATCGTTAAATTAAGTCATTTTATCGCTAAAAATAATCTCGTGGAAGGGAATTAAGCCAAATGTAATATCGTAATATTAGTCTAGAGAAAAAATGGAAAAGTTTTTTCATCCATGGCCGATGACTCGTAATTACAGGCTCCGTCCACAAAAAGATCGAAGTTGTGATAACAGTTCATTTATTACAGCCTTTGGGGGCTCTGCGTCTTCGAGGTATTATTATCCACTGATTTTATATCAAAAGCTAGCTGTTCTCCACGGGTTCGCATGCACAATTATTTATTATTCCCTACGAAAATTCCTACTTAACTAAATAAATAAAAAAACCTTTAATAAAAAAAAAACCTGAATCTATAATATCCTGGATTATCAGCTGGACAATCTATCTCAGTTTCTCAACAAAAACTGTTTAGTAGTAACGAATTAAAGGAATGGCAAACATTGCATATCACCTTACCTGTTTTTACTCCTTCACGTTATTCACTCATATTATCAACTTTCGCTTACATAATAATATTAATGTTTGCAAAGCTACTTGCAACTATTAACTATTGATTTTCTGAATCACTATTAATTATGACAGAAATTGACTTTTATTCAAAAGTTAGCCGTATCTATAAAGAGCCAAAATTTCTACTCCTGTAAAGTAAGTGTGTTTCTAAACATTCAGGCGTTTTGCAAAATAATCTTTATTATTATTATAGACAACTTTTCTATAGTAAAATTAAGGCATTTTAAGTACCAATTCTGTAAATTAAAGACCCTTATCGACGCCTACCGTTTTTCTTGTAAAACACGACGAATTTTTCAAAAATTGTACTTAACTGTAACTTATTTCTACGCGATTTTGACAGTTACCTACTGTTATTTTAACGATGCAAATTATTCTAGTTAAGTTTATTGAAAGCAGAAGACAAGAAAATGTTTCCGTGAAAGTCATTCTTAAAAGTTACGGAGTATTTTATAAATATACACTCCCCATTGATATTCTATGTGTACAATGCCCATAAAATGTAAATCGTATAAGTGAAACTGAATCGAGCGTGGAAAGGCTTTCAGATTTCGTTCAAGACCGACGCACGATGCTCCTTGCGCCTTTGCATATTTATCACCAATGCTGTTTGCTGTTTCGAAACTTATTTGCACTTTACAGAACTAATATTAGGACGGAAGGTTTGCTCGGAAACTTTGACTTTTGACTGCAGGAATGGAAGTTCTGCTGTATGTGCTGTATCTTCCGCAATATTAATTCATGTATTTGACTCTGGAAAAGTAGGGATGGTAAAGACTTCGGCTTTCTATTTTGATGACTGAGGTTCGCTTCCCAGGTGTGTTTTACCGACTTCAGTAGGTAGTGTACTCTTTATAGCAACTTTTAAGAGGAGAAAATAATAGTCTTTCTGATCGTGAAGAAACCCGTATGGCTGTGAAGTTACAATAATAATATTGGCATCCCATATTGCGTGTGAAGTCAGCCAAACTATTATTTGTTGTTCAGTGTGGACAATTATAGCCAAACCCTCATTCGGAGAGGTGACCTATGCCCTCATGATGGTCATAAAAGGTGTAAAGTCATGAAACAAACAAAGTTATTGAAAATAAATTATAACTTCTTGTTTTCTCTAAAGTATCATTTTATCATGCATTTAAGTGAAACTTCTAGCTCGAAAAGTTCCAGATTTTATTCAGGAGCTGAGTAGCGATAAGACATAACATCCATGTCTCTCGATATTTATGACCTATGATACTTTACTGTTACTGCTGAAATATACGGAAAATACCAATGTATTTTAATACATAACATTTTAGGTGGAACCGATATTTCATTCGCTTGAAAATTTTCGTCACGCGTTTATAGGATTTTAGTTTCAAGTTAAGTTATACGAATCGAGTAAATAAATTGTATTACGAATATCAAATTGTATTATTTTCTTATTTTTTTAATTTCAGTGAAATATTTTTAGCTTTTTACTCTGGAAAAATAAAAGGTTTCAGGGATTAAATAAATATCATTTCTATCAATAGGAAAACACCACTTCTATGCATAAAATTGTACAAATTGTTTTAAGGGATGTGATTTGTTTTATTAAAAGCTATCTATAAAAATGAAATTAAAAAAAAGGTTGGATATTGGCGACTATTGAACCCAAACCATTCTTTCGTATATATTCTTAGTTACTACAGTACGAGTAGAACTCGAAAATTTCCTTAATTTAATTAGTTTTATAAGATATTATGATGTATTTTCAGTACCTACCGTATCCTGCCGATATTTCACATTTCCAATGGACATAAAATATAGAGTGCATAAAGCGTAAGTAATAGTGAATGGAGAGAGAGAAGATTTCAGAAACGACGCAGGATGCAGCGGTCTCTTCAGATTTATGACTTGTGTATTTACTGCATTGAGACTTTAATATTGTGTTGTACAGTGTACGTCATATTAAAAAAACCACTTTTTACGAAGTATAATTTTAAACTTTGCATATGATTTTCCATTACCA
Source organism: Coenonympha glycerion (assembly GCA_963855885.1). Classification (NCBI taxonomy): domain Eukaryota; kingdom Metazoa; phylum Arthropoda; class Insecta; order Lepidoptera; family Nymphalidae; genus Coenonympha; species Coenonympha glycerion. Next base: position 18,049,791 of record OY979630.1, on the reverse strand, counting down.
GCACCACAGGAAATAGGAAAAAGCACTAAAAGTATGCTATTGCCATTTTGAGGGTTTCTTACTCAAAGGGTGAAAACGGGACACTATTGCGAAGACTCCGCCGTCCGTGGACCGTGATAGTTAAGGTAGTTGAAATTTTGACAGATGATGTATCAACAAATACTAGGTACGTTTTTAATAACTTTGGCCGGTTTTTAATATCCATTCATGGGACGAAGTTTTGTGACGATTCTTTAATATAAATTGACTAATACAAGTAGTTAGGTACTTTACTTTAAAACTTAAATTATTACTGACCGTTTTAAAAAAAAAAACGGGTTACTATTTCGTAGAGTTCGTGTGTTTTAAGTCATTCAAGCTTTAGGAAACACAGACAGAATTCGAATAGCCAACTTAAGACTTAACTCTGAGGGGAATTAGATTTACTCAGACCCTGACAAGTATTTTTAGGACTTGCTGTATACTAGAGAGAATAATTAGATTTACTCACCAAACTATTCAGTACTTTCAGTAATAGTTTCTCCAGAAGAAGTTTCAGCGTGAATAGCCAAGTTTGTGATTACTTGTTTTCAACTTATTTGCTTTGTTTATATATTAAATACTAACTGATTCACGTTATTACTATACGCTCGGGTAATTATCTCATGAAATCTTTAGAGCAATCATTTCTTATCTGTCTTCGACCTCATAAAACATACGAACTTGCATGTCAAGGTTTGGGCGGGTAATGTTTAAACAGTGAGAATAAATGAATTAAAAAAGTTTTCTTTTTATTAAGTTACAGATTTTTCTTCAATAGAACACGTAAACTGATTGGCCTTTCACGTAATTTTTAAAAACAATCTTACCACATAAAATGACATTGTGGGAATAGAAATAGTGTGTGTTTGCATAAGTAAATATTTATCATTATTATGATTGAAGAATGCTTAAGGGCGATGGGTACCATCCGGGCGCGAAAATTCAAATTTTTCGCTCATAGTGGGCTAATTATACATCGACGGCTAATGAAAATTTGTTTTGCGGGCACAACATTTATGCATCTACATGTTTTTAATATACACTCTGCTCAGCAATACTCATTTACTTCATATTGGTTCCCGATAGCTCGAAATCTGGGAAACTGCAAAAAATTATCTTTCGGGAACCAATATGAGATGAGTGGGAACTTTCGAGCAAAGTTTCTATTAAAAACATGTAGGTGCATAAAATGTAGGCCCGAAAAATGCATTGCCATTAATCTACAATGTGTAGTTAGTCTAATATTTGCGAAAAACTAAATAAAATTTGAATTTCGCGGGCTGGTAGGGCCGCAACACCTTAAGTCCATACAACATGAGATTTCCCGAAGTAACTCAATTCTGACAATACAAATGAAATATTTTAAATGAAAACCTACTTCAAATGTATTGCGGTTCGAGGTTACCTCACCAGGGAATATTTTATAATATCACAACGAACACTTCATTATGTCTCCGTTTCTTACCAAATATATTGGTATCGCAATATATCTGCCCGCATATTGCATACAGGCTGCGATACAGCAAATATATAGACCATAAATATGCAGAGGCGAGGCTCGTGTCGGGCGTCGAGGTATTGAATAAAATATGAAAGCCTTTCACGCCCTATTGGGTTTCACTTATGCACTTCGAGGATTATGATCGATGCAAGGAAATGATAGTTTTTGCTTAATCATGCTTGTATTGCGAAAATTTTTGTTCTTTTAATAAGCAGCAACTGCGTAACAAACTGCGATTTTTAAACCTTTGGATGAACAATATCGAGAAAGGTAAGGTTAGGTTAGGAATCTTATGTGGTTTACAACCGAATTAAACTAATTAAACGTTTTACATAAACATTTCTGTTAACGGCGTAGAAGCCGTATTTAAGCGATCTTTAGTGAAGTTTAGTTTGAAAACTATAAAGACAATTACTTTTAAATTTAAACGTCATGTATTTTGGGTCTTTAATCTAAAATCGTTGAGAAGCAGAAACACGATTGAATAAAATTTTCTCGATAGAAAGTTATCCCAAAAGTTTCTCCAAAATCTCAGTTTTCTCATTTTTATTGGACACTACAATGGACGTAATTTTAATTTTTGTTTCAATATGTCGGTAATAATAACATATAAAAACGTTGAGAAACAGATTTTTGATAACAGGCTTAGTTTTTGAGTAATTACGTAAAAGGTCGTTTTTCTGTTTTATTCTTTCGCGACGCTGCATGTGAATGTCGCACCCATTAACGTATCCGTGAGAGTGACAAAGACAAAAATAAATTCAATAAATCCCCTTAACTCATCTTTACGTCATATTTTTTTCTTTCTAGCATCTATTTTCGTTGCATTTTCAAAGGAAGAATGCATTGACAATTTCTAAAAAAGCAAAACCTAAGTAAGCTTTCCACCATACATGATATAAAGCCTGTTAAGAATAAATGAAAATACCCGGTTAAATTTGGTGAAGGCTCGTTGCATACCAGGTTCTTATTGATTCAATAATTATATTCAAAGCTATAAAATTCTAGATAGCAATCTGGTCAATATTTGGTAGGAAGTAGGTCAATATGTTGAATCAGCGCCTAAAGCAATTTAAAAGCAATCATTACTAGACCTTTCGTGCTATTTTTAAATTGCAGGCAACGGTATGCATTTCTAGTTCCGAGCATTTTTTTTAGAATGCCCGCTTCAGTTTATATTGAATGCATTGTTTAAATTATGATTTCATCTGTATGTTTTTAAAGAGATGGTAATGATACTGAGGATTGTAAAATAATTAGTTAAGTTTATTTTACAAAAAATTATAAAATGTATTCAGAAAATTATGATTCCAAAACTTGATGGATACTTAATGAAGAACAAAATTAGAAATTCGAATTCTATTTTCTGGAAAATACTTAAACTAATTGTTTATAGTCGCATACATACACTTAAGCCAACGTAAACTAACAATTAAATTGATATCTACAGATCGAATAATATATAAGTTTTCTTTGAAATTGGCTTAAAAATACAGCAAATTTCAAGGCGGAATCCAATAACAACATTGGACCCACTTAAAATGCAACTCTTAATCTCAATGTTTGTATCTGTTGCTCTGGGAAACTTCCCCGCAATCCGACGAGAATAACTGTGTTTGCTAACTACAAGTTGGGAGTCTTTATTCGTTACTGGACTAGTTCTTGCTTCCTTCTTAGTATGCTGAATATTTAATTTATACTTACCTAAAAGGCAATGTGACTGGACTTCTGGACTCTTAAAATAATTCTTAACAGAGGTTTTCATACAGTCTTATATATAATCATCCTGTGCCATTGTTGAAACGAATTCGATCAGGTACTGAGGGGTTTTTATAGTGTGTGCAACTGCAAATGTTGAAGTTCTTTGACCACATCACAAGAAAGGAGGATACCATCTTTTGCCTGGTGGTTCAAGACCATGTGTCCACGTAGTTGGTCTCCAACAAGACGGACTGTCCCTCTCCTGCTTCTGAAATGCTACCAATGGAAGTCGCTAGAGGATAATTGCAGATGCTGTAGTTAATAGTCATAGATTTACATGACATTTACATTTAAGTACCACCGTCTTTTGTACGTACTGAGAACTAAGAGCAAAAAATCTGTAATGTACGTAGCAAATTTTCGCTGCACGCGGGGAAATTTAATGAGGCAACAGAGTAAGTACATGATTCACTAATTCTTGTAAAAAGCACAACTTCGCAGCAACGCCTTCCCTGTTTTTTTAGTCAAAATCCTAACTTCCTTACTAATACTATATTTTGTTATTCTTTCACGCGATTACTAAACTGCTTTGGCTGGAATTAGGATAGCTTACGAGTATAACTAGGATAATATTATAGACTGTTTTTTTTCTTGGAAAAATACAAAAATTCACGCGGTCGTAGCACAGTAATGTAAATTTTAAATAATGGGATTGGTCAATGCTAATTGCACATCACTAAAGATGTCATTTATAGTTCAGTAATGTTGCAACATTCTTTCCAATGGCTCTCTAATAAGTAATATTACTAAACATCGTAGCAGCTGGACAATATACGGGAATACCAATACTGTGTTATAAACTCGGATAGAATTGTACAGATAGAGCAATGTAGCGAGTTTTATATGGAGCAAAGTTCACAGCAACTTCACTATAGACCACGGAAGCTATGACGTCACAAAATGGCGAATTTTGACATTTGGGTAAAAACATTGGCACAGGTACCTACGGAATTTTATAAACAATTAGAAAAACGAGTGTTTTGGTGTTATAAATATATACACAATGCCTTATTGTTTTGCCCCTGGGTGCAACCATGTCTCGAGAAGAGAAACCTGTAGGTTTTTTAGATTCCCGGCGAATGAAAAACTATTTAAAAAATGGAAATCAACGATGGCGCTTAAGCTAACAATTGATGACATTTTAAATCAAAGCTAAAAACCTCACAAAAGGAAAACAATCTTTCACGGGTAGGCAACGCAAACGTTTGTTTTTACCCAAACGTCAAAATCCGCCATTTTGTTACGTCACACTTCCACGGTCTATTGAATATGAGCGGACGAGATGCTTGGGGTGTATTGTAACGATGTACCTAATTTTTATACCTTTTACCCGACATAATCGGGTTAGAGCCACGCATGTTTTGATACCTACTTGGCAATGTTATGTCGGTAATACTATCATTAGATTGTACAAGTATAACAAGGCCATAAACCAAGCAACCTCTATCCTAGATGTTCTTATCCAGAACTAAAAGCGAGAGTTGATAATGAAGTCGAGGATAAAATGGTTTTGAGATCGATTGAGAGACCAAAACTGTGTGTATAACACACGGTTTTTCTCTTTAATTGCGAGAAAATTTTATCCTCTGTTCAGTTTATGGATTGTGCTAGGGAAAAGAGAATAACTTAGAAATATTAACGTGAACTCAACGGGTCTGCCCGCGAAATTCAAAATTTTCGTGGTTTTTTGCAATTTGTACGCTAATTAGACATGATAGGCTTATGGCAATCAATTTGCGAGAATGGCAGTATCATCTTTACATGATTATATCAAAATCTTTGCATAAAAATGTGTATCCTAGGAAATTAATCCGAGTATCGAGTTTTATGTAAGTAACTCGCAAATCTTGGACTAATTTCTTTAACTCGACACTTTCGAGCAGAGATTTTTATATAAACACGTGAAGAAGATATTGGGATTATCGCAATTTGACGGCCATAAGCCTATTATATCTTATTAGCTTAAAAATCGCGAAAAACCACGAAAAATTTGAATTTCGCGGGCACAGCCGTGGTGTGCTCCTTAACACATTTTACGAGAATTTATCTCTTGATGATCTTTGGTACAAAGCTCATACAAAAATATTTGGCTACCTTTTACGTCGAACAAGCTATTACTGAATTATTTCTGAATCTTTAGAATGACTGGACAAAAGAATGCAAATGAAGGTAATAGATTGCAAAGTTTGTAAAATTCAAATTTATCTTGATTCATTTAAAAGACAATCCATCCAAAATATTTGTATCCAGCTTAAAATGCAAATAATAATTTAAACTTCGCAGTCCGCTGTCTCCGAATACAATTATGATTTCCAGCGAACAGCAAAGAAACTTCCTTTAGAGACGTAAACATTTCAATACAAGAGTTACGCTTGCAGGTCCCGCTTCCTCGACTGGACAGAATGTAATAAAGATAGAACTAGCACATAAATTCTCAATGAATTGTATGGAAAGTTTGGTTCAAACTTTGTGGATGGCAATTAGAACAGAAATCGACTGTAGTTTTACTTGCTGTTAGCTATATAGAATTAAAATGAAAAGTTTTATTAATACTCGTGTAAGCTCATTTTGCTGCCATCGGTTTCGGTTTTCTAGTATCCTTTTTGAACAGAAACGCTTATGTTAATTTTAATAGCAAAATGAGCCCTATGCCTACATTGCTACCAACATGCTGAGTGAGTGCTCTCAGCATGCTGTAGTGTACGATTGTGTGACAGAGACCGCAAGTGCAAATGACATGGCCGGATTCTGCCCTGGAAAAAAATATTCATGGCCATCGACAAACAGTACGTCATATTAAAGCTTATAATTATGTATTTACAATCGTTTAATTTTTATGATCTGAAAACTAGCGAGAGACTTAATATCAGCATAATAACTTGCAACAAAATACATAATTTAATAGCAATGATTTTTTTATTAAATAAATGCTGTTCTAAATGTTTACTCGCATTTTCTAAGCTTTTTAATATGAAAAAATAATGAGTTCACAACCAATATGCATCATTTTTTAATAAAAATTCATTGCTATTAAAATTATTTAGGCCGACTCGATGGCCATGAATATTTTTTTTCCAGGGCACAGCTTCATACAAGTTTCGGCTATGTCCTTTCGTTTCAGAGTAAATGAGACCTCGCTATATTACCATTTCTTATGTCGCTGTGTGTGTAAGATGAAAACGTGTCGAACACAAGACAAAAATGTCGAAGTTTTTGCAGGTAGGCAGATTCATTTAGCGATTTAAATCTTTGGTTGGCCCTGATTAATTATCTTAGTAACCTAGGAAGACGTAAAAGCTGTGTGTAACTGTTTACATCCGATATACTTATTGTTATCTACGTGGATGATTTTTTTCTTACGGCATTGGCTTTTTTCACTAACAGAAAACATTTTCATTTTACCGATAAATTTAATATGTACCGAGTACAAATTGACGTACCTATTTGAGAAAGAAATACCTAAATCATTTCTTGTGAAGTGAGCAATGTCTGATTAGGTTGGTCTTCGATTAAAAAATGTACAAGGAGACCATAACAAAACGGAAACCATATTCAGTGTTCACGCAAATGCACTTCCTACGTGCTTCTAAGAGCAGCGCATGTATGACACATTTCCGGTACTCACACTTCCGTGCTTGACTCCGTATTGTAAACATGAATGGGTTAGGATACTTTGGGAAACTTTAAATATTGAAGTAAGGGACGCATATCTTTTACTCATCGTGCATCGTTTTATAAATGAATTTTGAAACTTAGCATCAAGAACCCTACTTAACTATCAATACTCCTTTTCTATACAGTACCTACAAGAAATCCTAAATGATAAAAGTGAGGGTCAAATAGATCTGCTTCAGTCTGCTAAGTGCTAACGAATCATCGAAAAATTAAGTGCGGTATTATGACCCTACAAATATAATTGAGGCAGCTATATGTGTTACGGTATTACAGGTTGGGTAAAGTAAAACAGGGTGTTAAATGTCTATTTTATAAATGACATGGCCAGATTCTGCCCTCGAATCGTCAAAAAAAAAACATTTATGGTCAATAATTATTAATATGTGAAAATTCCTTTTATAATTAAATAAAATATATCGCAACAATTATATTTTTCTAGAACTAGCGAGGAAAAATCACAAAAAAATATGAATGTGAGTTGTTATTTTTGTTTGTTTTTATTATTGGTAGGTACATTTTGCATTGGCGTTTGGATACACGTACAGTATAAACGCTTTTTTTTAGCGCTTATGGTCAGATAGTAACGAAAAATATTACTAAACAAAATAATAAATTAAGTAAAATAATGCACGACGGTCAGAATTATGGTTTTAGTATGTATAAGATTCACGATTATCGCAAACAAGGCTTTTTATGCACAGCATTAAATGATCACGTTACTTTACGCAAGCAGTGAAGACTGCGTGTATCCGAATTCCGAAATCAATTTCAGACTGCATTTACGTTTGAAGCGCCATCTGTTCTTTGGAACTGTCACTATTTCTACCTTCCTACCTTTACTACCTATTCTAAGGAATTCAATATTTTGGCGCCAACCGCAAGTTCTTTGAAAATACTATGGTTAAATATTAACAAGATTTGATTTTTGTGGTTCTCGATGCTATTTATCGGACTTTTTTATGAATCTAAATGCATATTTTTTGTATAATAAAGTGAGTAAACATATTACATAGCAATTTTTTATTAAAAAATCATTGCTATTAAAAACGGTTAGGCGCATTTTGTTGCAAATTGTTATGCTGATATATGATTCTCTCGCTAGTTCTCTGATCATAAAACTTAAACGAATGTAAAGACATAATTATAAGCTTTAATATGACGTATTGTTTGTCGATGACCATGAATATTTTTTCCAGGGCACAGCTCCATACAAGTTTCGGCCATGTCCTTTCTCAAAATTCTGCATAAATTGACTTAAAATAATGTCAAAAGAGAATTATTCCATTAGCCGGATTCCTTTGCTACACAAGCTCCTTTTCAACAACGAAAATATATTTTGAATTTTAATTAGCTCTAACTTGAAATTACGTACCTAATTCTCTGTAACTTTTCTTCTTGCTTCATAAACCTTAACAAAAAGCGCCTTTTACGTTCTTTTACAAAGAATAAATGTACCGTGAAATGAAGTTTACATTAGCAATGTTACGTATAATTTAATCTCGTATCATTGGATGGAACACCTGCAAGTAAGCAAAATAGAGAGTAATACTGATTGGGGACATACGGGTTCGTATTTCGCACGTCAACACTACGTGAGGTCAAACTGAAATAATTATTTGAGTAGGAATTTCACTTATACTAAAGCTGGAAATTGCATGTGATTTCCAGCGTTGTATACTTACGATTACTAAGCGTAATCGTAAGTATACAACGCTGGAAATCACTGTTACTGTTGTTGTAATAACTGTTGTGTACTTACGATTACTAAGCGTAATCGTAAGTATACAACGCTGGAAATCACTGGATTTTCATTATATAAAATTATGGGTATAAAAATTTTCTATGGGGTCTTTAATTTTTTACACTTTTAAAACTTAGTACTTAATTGCGATCTAAACTTATGGTAAGTGACGATGCAGTCGAAGATGTTATAGTACTGACTAAATTATAGTAGTGCTAAATCACTTGGCGGTGGATCGGCTTTGCTAGAAGGTTGGCAGCTAGTTGCGACGAAAGCCTTCCAGCTTACCAGACCAGAGCTCATTTACAAGTTATAACATTTTATCAGGCTGTGGCGGGAATCGAATCCGCATCCTCCCATGACTCGAATCCGAAAACACTGCGCACTCAGGGTAGTCGTACTAATGTTAAAACTGTCTTTGAAAAGTTTTTCTGTAGCTGCAGCACTTGTAAGTCAAAAGTCGTGTCAACGGTCCTCTAGCGTTTGACGACGCAATACCGGTCCGTGTTTTTACACTATAAACCTAGGTAAGTTAGTTTTCAGTGCGAGTCCACTTCGCCTAATTAAGTTGTCTTAAGAGCTGTGCTTGAAACTAATTGTTACAAATAGTGGTACTAAAGAACACTTTTATAAGTTTCACTTAGATCTCCTACAAGGAAAATCTAAATTTTTTATCTTTACTTTTGTTGTATATTTGTCTGTAACAGAAGTTTAAGGGGCCTGTGAATTACGATGTCTCCGTTAATGCAAAATACCAAATCATTTGTAATTCGTGAATATTTCGACCATGTTGTGGTGTTATTCGGATTCATATAGTAATAATCTATGCTCCTGGCCATATTTGATTTGGAAATATTTCTTTAAAATAAAATCAAAATTTTTATAACTTTGGTCGAGTTCCGTAATACCAAAAATTATGAATGAAAACTTGTAACTTTCTATATTAACTGGTGTTTTTCTTTAGCTGGACAATAAAAACTGTGCTCCTGAACTAATGCGACGTGAGATAGTGTTGTTTTTATTACAAAACAAATAAGCAGAAAACATGTCCTCTTTGACATAAAAATAAGCAAAACTAAATTCGTTTACAATTTCGTTTAACAACACTATTTAGGAACCAGATATGGCCAGGAGCATAGATTATTACTATAATGAATAACAACAACATGATCGAAATATACACGAATTACAAATGATTTTGGTATTACGTTTGTATGGGAGACATGGTAGTTCACAGGACTCTAAAGGGGTTAGCACGGATTTTTGTTTGAATTTCAAACCCACTCGCATTGTACAAACGAATCGAATGTTAGTGACTGTTTTTGTGATGTGCATGGATGTTTTCCAGTGTCTGGATGTTTTTCCATTCCTTGTATTTATGTATATTAAAAATTATGTGCAGTCTAACCTGAGTAAGTGAGAACTGGGTGAGCGAGAAAATTCTATTATAGTGCAATTATTATCTCGCTGCAGACTCAGCGTGAATAAACGTGTTTTTATTTTTATCGCCTATTTATAAAGACAACAAAAAAAAAAACAAATAAATAAAATAGTTACGATGAGTGATATCGTTAGTTGTTTTGTTTTGTATCTTTATAAATGGGTGATAGAAATAAAAACACGTTTATACACGCCGAGTCTGCAGCGAGATACTAACTGCACGTGAGAGTATTTGCCAGATCTCGTCATTTTATCCTTCTAACTCTGAAACTTGGTTTAGTGAGAAACATCTATAAGAGAAAAAGAGATCTCGGTCCCTTAAGCTCTCACTAAACTAGGTTTGGCTGTATATTTATTAGTTACCTTGTACTATAAGCAATATAATTCTTGGGTCTAGATGGCATGTTTAGAATGTCCTTATTTTTTTAAATAAAGTACTCGTTATAAGCTGTTTTTATCTTACCTGTGAAATCAAATCAGATCTAGACGATTTTCAAAAAACAGGTCATTATATTAATATTTTTTTACTAGCAAGGACAGTGAACAGCTGCGTGAGTGAAATAGGGTTTCGATGTGCTCTTTTGGTATGTATCCAAAAAAATTGAGCAGACTAGGTGATTAATTAAATAACCACAGCGCAAGAGACTAATAAATTAAATCCGGTAATTTATAGTGGTAATTAATTTAGGTAGGCTGTACGGTATACCTGTTCCCCAAAGCCCTAGGGAGTTTATTAATATTCATTATTGAGAGGCTACACTGACTAGATTATCATAATGGATATTATTGATTAAGTTTAAAGTGACACGAAGTTTTTAATGTAGCTCAATAATAATTATTCTAACCTCAATTTTTAAGCTATTGCATAGCTTCTATCGCGGGCTTTGACGGTGCAGACCGAATCCAGAAATTCCGTAACGAAAATAACCTGGCACTCTTAAGAGTAGAGCTTTTGGTACTAGGCTAAAAAAGTCATTAAAAAGTTCTGCTATTTTTCGATAGATGGCAAACTAAAAACTAAAAAGTTGTGGAGTTGCGCTCTCTGCTTTCATGATAGCCTAGTACCAAAAGTTCTACTTTTCGATTGATGGCAAAACTAAAAATAACTTTAAATTCTATGCAATAGCTTTACCGCGGCAGTCTCCGAGTGCCACACGCCTTTTTTTTACGAAAGAGTCCGCTCTCTAAAACATACGTGGATTTAGTAGATTTTTGATACCACAAAATACGAGTATCAAGTAGTAGGTGTATCTTTTACAGATTCCGTTAAATAATCATATAGCGACTCGAGCTACGATAGAATACAGTGCAATTCATTCAGCCCGCAATAACGCCTATCACCTATAATTTGACTATCCAACATCTTGCCTATAACACGGAACTCCACCTCTTTTGACATAATGTACTTTTATGGCGATGATCTCTATTCTATGGATCTCTAACTGTCAACATAACAATGAAGACACGTCTTGCGTCTTGATTTTCACCATTTTGGCGTTGATTGTTGCGTAACCTGGCGTGAGCGTCCATGGAACTAAAATAAAATGACATTCAAAACGACGGTCATAAGCAACAAACATTCTTGCTACTTGTAGCTTTATACCCAACATTGGGAGTGTGCCTGTCTTGGTGTTATATGACAAAAAAGATTACACCAAAATCCTCAGCTAAAACCCTTTACTACTGTGAACTAGCTAGTATCATAGAATCGGTTTGTTTGTTAGAAATGTCACCAATCCAAACAGATATTGTTCCCGAAATTGGAACCGACAACACTTGTCTTTACTCCTAAATGGGAATACTCGGCGTAAATACTATTTGCTGTCGACAAAGGGAACAAATTGCGAATTTAAACGGTATTCGCCGGTAATTCTAGAACATTGTGTACATTGCTCTCAAAACTGCGTGATGATGATGCCAGATGTTGTCAAAAGGGAGGTTGGGGACGAATTCTTATAACATATAGGTACTACCTCATGTACATGACATTGTACACAAATAAAATTCCTTTTAGGGTTCCGTATTTAAAAAGGATAATGATCACTTTGTTGGCCATCTGAGTGAAGGAGTAACGAATAGAATTAAAATCATATTATATTCAAGTCTACAGTCCTTAGAAGCTATGAAAAAATCAATTTCTAATTAAACGTAAAAATAAGCGACGGCCATGTAATTAAGGTAATCAAAATATAGAGTAGGTACTTTCTGTTGACCTAGGACTGTTTTGGCAATTCATATCGTCAAGTAAAAGTTTAGGAAAACCCTTAAAACACTCGAAGGTTAATATTTAGGTAAAAGGAGGGTTACAGAAAAAAATATAGGTACCTACGCAAAATTATAAAAAGCCTATTCTGTCCCATTTCATTCTATCTGTAAACAAATGCGAAATATCGACCCTTAATGAGTATTGACTAATGAGCTAGATAGGAAAGAGTGATTAGTACAGCTTTTTTTTACGAATTTCGAGTCGACTCGCATCGCACAAACGAATCGAATTCCTCCATACATTTACAGCCAGCGCCATCTATTGACACCCGCATGTCAGTGACTGTCCATAGATAGTAGATAGATAGCTTTGGCATGAGCTTTGGCTGTAAATGTATTGAGGAATTCGATTTGTTTGTGCGATGCGAGTCGTCCCTTAATTTGTACAAAAACCTGTACTTATCACACTGTCCTATCTAGCTCACTAAGGTTCAAAATTTCGCATGTTTGCGTACATTTTTTTCAGTAACCCCCCTTTAACCTTAATATTAACCTTACTCCTTTTAAAACCCCAAAAAACAAGGAGGTTCAACGAATTCTTTTACGTTCGCTCCATTACCCGTAACCATAAAAGCCTATCAGGCAATTTTCATCCATATTCCCTCGTCGATAAAGACTGTGTTCCTCGTGTTGAATAATATGTCGAATTATTTTTACTAGCTCACCGTGATGTGCAAATCTGGTCTTTATTACTTTGAGAATAAGGTTTGAGTGGTTTGTTGTGTTTTGTGCGGATTTTATGGTATGTTTGTATAATCATGTGTGAGCTACGAATGTCGTAGACTACATTATCTGTTTTCCTGAGGGAAGTAAATATTTTGCGAGTATATTCTGTTAGAGCGCTAAGTACTTCACCATCGGGAAGGTATCATACACATATTCCAAAAAAGCTAAGTTTCAAAGTCTATGTAGATCGATGGCACGCTCACGACGCAGTTTGAAATAGCACTTTGCCTGCAAGCCTGCAAAAAAAAACAAATACAAGCCCACGACTTTTTATTCTTGTTGGTTGAGTATTTATTGTGTAAGAATGAGTAACGACAAATAATGTGTTTTTTCAGGGTGACATCAGACATGGTAGGTATAGATACTCGTAGATTAAGGCAAGGAAGGCATTCTATGTATGAATCCAGAGTAGGTACCTATAGCATACATCCACGCATATCTTATCCTATACCTTTAAACGAGCAATTCTTGTATATATGTATATTTCTATATAATCTGGATCTCGGAAACGGCTCGAACGATTTTCATGAAATTTAGTATACAGGGGGTTTTGGGGGCGATAAATCGATCTAGCTAGGATTCATTTCGAATTTACGAAAAAAAATAAAAATATGACTACTGCTGCCATCTATTGGCCACCGAGCGAAGCTCGGTCACCCAGATATTAGACAATTATACAAACAACTTTTATAACATCAGCCATTGGCCGATACCCAAAGTTTACAGCCGATATACCTACATAGATGTAAATCTCTTTTCCTATATATTTGCCTGTACTCTACTGTGGCCTTTACCCAATACAAAGCCAAGTTAGTAGTGACTTACAGAGCTAAAAGGCACAAAGATTTGCTTTTATAGAGGCGATCAATCCAGGTGCATAGATTATTACTATATGAACCCGAATAACACCACAACATGATCGAAATTTGCATGAATTACAAATGATATTGGTATTACGAATGTATGTTAGACATCGTGGGTAAGCGGACTCTTAATGAAAAATGTTATAAAATTGGGAAAAATTGGTCCTTCTTCAGCTTCCGTTGTTACGCAAAAATCATTTTAGATGGAATTATTCTCCTCTTAAAAGTTCTAAAAAAACTATTCAAACTTCACATGTCTGTCTTTTAAGGGTGACTCATTAGGTTGGGATAGGTAAAAATTGAAATTCATGTGGGCGAAGCCTCACGCCAAGGGCTAGTAATATTATAATGTTTAAGAGTATGTTTGTTTGTACGTGTTAATCTCAGAAACTATGGTCTAAGTTACGGTCAGAATGGCAAAACTATTTTTGTTTTGGATAGTTCATTTATCTAAAATAAACAACACAATTAAGAATACAGGAAAACGAAGAATCAATGAGATTTAAAAAACTCTGCACTTTATAAAAAAGGGAAATGCTTTCCAAAAAACCAACTTCAAATGCCACTACAAAGAGTGAAATAATTTTTATTTAAATTTTAGGTACCTACACCAATTCGAAGTCGGGCAATGTTTCATACAATCCCTAATAGTCCTTCTTACTTACTTGATGTGCGAAGAAATGACGAAGTCATAGACAATCGCCCGACTTCGAATTGGTGTAGGTACCTAAAATTTAAATAAAAATTATTTCACTCTTTGTAGTGGCATTTGAAGTTGGTTTTTTGGAAAGCATTTCCCTTTTTTATTTTATACTTTTTAGTGGAAAACAATAAAATGCACAAGGCGTTGTAAAAATACCCACATCGCTTGAGGTGTGTTCATAAAATCTGAAGAGATACCTCAAATTCACCAAGATCCCATCATCAGACCCTAACATGATGACTTTAGTCCTCAAATCAGTATCTCCTAGCAAATGCACCAGTAACTATAAAAAATACCCAATTCGCTTCAAGTATACTAGCAAAATTTGAAGAGTTCCCTCGATTTCACCAAGATCCCATCATCAGACCCTGACTTGATGACTTTAGTCATCAAATGCTAACATATGCACCAGTAACTATAAAAAAAATACCCAACTCGCTTTAAGTATACTAGCAAAATTTGAAGAGTTCCCTCGATTTCACCAAGATCCCATGATCAGATCCTGACCTGATGACCATAGGACAACTTGGAAAATATTATTCTTTCTTATAATACTCAAATAGTTTCATGTGTCCATATAAAATTTGAAGAGTTCCCTCGATTTCTCCAGGATCCCATCATCAGATCCTGACCTGATTAAAATGGGACCATCTGGAAACAAAACCCTCTTAAACAAAAAAAGAATTTTTCAAATCGGTCCATGCGTCTTCGAGTAATCGGTGAACATACATAGATAAAAAAAAAAGATTCCGACGAATTGAGAACCTCCTCCTTTTTTTGAAGTCGGTTAAAAATAGGATGAAATCGTTATCAGTCTCTATTTATTTATTATTCACACGACTCAGCAAAGACGTCGCGCTCAGTAAATAGTATAAAGAAAGCTTCTCATGTTGTGTGCGTGAACTTAGCAGATCATGTTCCAGCAGATCAAAATTAAAACGGAGTTCTCTTCGCATGCAGCTGAGTTCTAGAGTTCCTGATAGTTTTTAAAGATAGTTCTAGCCATTTTACCCAAAAAAATGCTATTGAAAAAATGATCTGCTAACTTCCCGTAGCAGATCATTTTCCAGAAAAACAGTATTTAAAGAGTGTTCTCAACGCATACAGCTTAGTTCTATAGTTCCTGATACATTCTAAGAATAGTTCTAGTGATTTAGCCTAAAAAAAGCTAGACTGAAAATAATGATCTGCTACGGGAAGTTAGCAGATCATTTCTCAATAAAATTAATAAAAACAAAACCTTAACTACGAAAGGAATAAATTCTTCTGATTATCTTATGACAGTGTTAGAACTATACTTAGAATCTAGATCTAGACCCAGAACTTTCATAAAAATACCAGCAGAGCATAGCTGAATGAAGAAAAGTATGAATTTCGATCATTATTATTTTCTCCTGAATAATAAAAAAAATAATATACCAGGGGGCTGGAACTCTTTTGATTTAATAAGACAAGTACTAAGAGTATACTAAAAATCTAGATTAAGACCCAGAACTCTCATAAAAATACCAGCAGAGCATAGCCGAATGTAAAAAAGTATGAATTTCGATCATTATTATTTCCTCCTGAATAATAAAAAAAAATAATATCCCAGGGGGCTGGAACTCTTTTGATTTAATAAAACAAGTACTAACACTATACTAAAAATCTAGATCTAGACCCAGAACTCTCATAAAAATACCAGCAGAGCATAGCCGAATGTAAAAAAGTATGAATTTCGATCATTATTATTTCCTCCTGAATAATAAAAAAAATAATATCCCAGGGGGCTGGAACTCTTTTAATTTAATAAAACAAGTACTAACACTATACTAAAAATCTAGATCTAGACCCAGAACTCTCATAAAAATACCAGCAGAGCATAGCTGAATGTAGAAAAGTATGAATTTCGATCATTATTATTTCCTCCTGAATAATAAAAAAAATAATATCCCAGGGGGCTGGAACTCTTTTGATTTAATAAGGCAAGTCCTAAGACTATACTAAAAATTTAGATCTAGACCCAGAACTCGCATAAAAATACCAGCAGAGCATAGCCGAATGTAAAAAAGTATGAATTTCGATCATTATTATTTCCTCCTGAATAATAAAAAAAATAATATCCCAGGGGGCTGGAACTCTTTTGATTTAATAAGACAAGTATAAAGACTATACTAAAAATCTAGATCTAGACCCAGAACTCTCATAAAAATACCAGCAGAGCATAGCCGAATGTAAAAAAGTATGAATTTTGATCATTATTATTTCCTCCTGAATAATAAAAAAAATAATATCCCAGGGGGCTGGAACTCTTTTGATTTAATAAAACAAGTACTAACACTATACTAAAAATCTAGATCTAGACCCAGAACTCTCATAAAAATACCAGCAGAGCATAGCTGAATGTAGAAAAGTATGAATTTCGATCATTATTATTTCCTCCTGAATAATAAAAAAAATAATATCTTGTTAATATTATTTTTTAATAGCTTGTTACCGTCAACTTTTTCGATTTTTTTTCTCAGCAAATCCTTTCATTAGATACTTACCTATATTGTAGAATTGTATTTAAAGTTAGCAATCTTAGATGTTCCACTATATCGGTCTTGGCAAACCATGCAACGCATGTGTGTACAAAAAATATTTCAGCTCAAGATAATATAACGCTACAAGATTCACCCGCATAAACATGAAAGTTACATACTCGTACATACAATAAATGACTACATCATAAATTTAATAAAAGCTTGTAAAATTGAAATTAAATAAAAGCTTTTAAAATAGCTTTCTGTGATTGTCTCAACATGAGCGGAGCAGACAGAATGACGTGCATACGACGCATCACGTGGCAGTTCCATATCTATGGCACAAAGTAACCGCAACTCAACGGTGTGTATACAGGGTGCTGCGATTTTAGTAAGCTTTCTAACTACCCAACTAACAAAATGGTCATAACATTTTAAACTTTTATGACTAATTCGTCACATATGTGTCGTATATTAGCAAGTTTTAAAACGTGATGTTGTACAGGCATCATGTATATTGCATCTATGATTTAATGCAATTTGGTAAATAAAAGTCCTCGTACAAACGTTTGTATGATATAGCTATAAATCAATTTAATCGTAGAAAATACACAGTCATACAAACGTTTTAGCCGGGACATTTCGGCGGGTATTAAAACTTATATATGACACCTTAAAGCAATTTGGTTATATAAAAGCATTTATATCCGCTACTGTAAGACTAGTCATAATTTCGGTTTCTTATGAATGTTACATGGCAATAATGTCATATAAGAGTCATATCCGAAACGACCGTATCACTAAAAGATAGGGCTTATGACTTGTTTGGTTCAAAACGTCGGAGTTCTGACATTTGAAATATTCGCAGTAATGTTTAAAGTTAATTTGAAAAAGTGGAAGCAATATAAAAGGAGCGGAACTTATAGGCGGAATATTAATAAAAATTATTCATCATTACTTTCTACAGTAGACACATGTTTACATGCACAGATAAGCAGCTGGTCATCAATTCAAGCATCATCGTCTAGTGAAACTGATACCCACCAGCCAAGTCAAATAAACGCAACAGAGAGTGATGGTTCCGTACCTATTTTTTCTGCTGAAAATCGATGTCATGAAGATTTGGATGAAAAATTGAGTACTGTGGACGATGATGATTTTGCAGAAAATATAGAAAAAGATATTCCAGATTTTGAATTCTAATGGACGGATTTTGATGAAACTTAACAATGCTATGCGTATGTACATCAGAATAACACAGGCTACATTTTATCCGGGAAAATAAAATAAATTCCGCGGGAATTGAAATCGTTAATTCACGCGGACGAAGTCTCAGACATTAACTAGTACCAAATATAATAGATAAGACATTAACTAGTAGATACTAAATACCTATTTACTTTACCTGCTTTCCTATTTTTTTTTGTTTAGGTACGTCCGCGTCTGTATTTTTTTAATTAAAATATCAGTGCTAGTGTTCGAAATATACTTGTAAACATAAAAACTAACGCAGACAACATCATTCATCACACTTTGAACGACTACAGTAGAGTGTAGACTGATCACTACTGACTCGTTCGTTATTCAGCGCGCTCGGCGCTCGTATGATGTTGCCGGTCACCGCGCCGCCACGCGACGCGTCGCCCTTTGTAATTTGCAGATATTATATTCATGGTACTTATAATTATATATTTTTGTACTGGTATTAAATAGTTAGTCAAAATACCTACAAAGCGACAACTTATGAACCGATTTGGCTGAAATTTGGAATGGAGATAGCTCATATCCAATAAAGCACATAGGCGACATTTTATCCCGGAAAATTAAAGATTTCCCGAGAGAACAACCTTAATCCACGCGGACGAAGTCGCGGGCATCCTTTAATGTATAATTCATAAAAAACACCTACCATGGTGGTAAAAAATTAACCTTCGTTACAATCTATTTGTCACAGATACATTCATCGGATGGATAATGGTCATAAATAGCAAAATCTTTGCAGTGATGGCACCAAAAAAAATTATAGTGAAGCAGCATTATTATATTTTTGTTATTTGGCATGACAAAATGGTTGAGCATAGTGGATATAGTTGAAAACCGACAATTATGAGATTTTTCGACTTTGACAAAATGTGTTTTTTGCCACGGCCATTTTAATTCTCTCAATAATTCATAATCGCTTTTCTTAAGATAATCGTCCACATCCAGAAAGGCCACGTCGTCCATATTTGAAATCTAAAAAACAAATAGTAGTAGTAGTGACGGATTACTAAAATGTTTTAAGGAACTCTAAAAGGTTTGTAATGATGGCGTTCTTTAAGAGTTTTAACTATTAACACAGCAGTATTCATCGTATATAAGTATTTTGTAACTCATAATGGCATGATGAAGGCGTTCTTTAAGAGTTTTAACTCTTAACACAGCGGTATTTATTGTATAAAGTATTTTGTTATTCATTTTGGCATTATGACAAATAAAAAATTATTTTTATTAAAGAAAATATAGTTAAATTAAAAAGAAAAATAAGGGGGCATTTAAAATTTAATAATAAACCTAAAAAGTTGGTCGCAAAAGTGATATTCGCATTAAGTTTTCCTAACTTAAAAATAAACACATCCTATTTCAAACTTGTAAATATTAATTACACTATAGTATGAAAGTTAGGATAAATAATTAAATAAATATTTACTCTTTTTTTTAATTTTTTGAACGTGCCGAGCTGCTCACAGACAACAGAATTTATTAATGTTACCTATGATTGAAAGCGCTTCAGTACTGCATCAAAACGATTCACTGGTCACACAAACGTCTGCGTTATGATAACTATATGACTAAATACTCATATAAATAATAAATTACAACCATACTATGACGAAATATACTTAAAATATTAATTAAATAACACTTAATTGACTAAACGTTTTTGCTTATGACTTTTGAATGACAGCTGTACGACTTTATAGCCATAGTAACTGCGCCAAAATCGCGTCGTGTAAACGTTTGTACGACTTAAATTGCATACCATTTAGTTATATCAAAAACGTTTGCACAACTCATATATGACTTATTTTTGCTAGTTGGGTAGTTGTAAATTGTTCGTTGTTGTTGTAATTCTTAATGGATCTGTGTTTAAAACATCAATTATTTTTGCCTGAGAATGCTATTATTATCAACTGTTCATCTAGCTTAGACAATAAGGGATCATAATCTGTTAAGGGGATGAAATTATTTTCTACACTAGCTAAAGCAGGGCAAAAGGGTCAGTTGATTGTCAGAGATGCAAGGGATGCATCAACTGAGGCTGGTAACCTTTCTCCCCACGTTATTTGATATTTTTATTGTAGGTATATTTTCACTCTTGTTAAATCTATATTTTGTTGATTTTTTGATGATCAAAATCTTTGTTTTTTATTGATTTTATTAAAATCTGATTGCGAATTTGATAAATAAATTCCTAGGTAAAAACTCAAAAAAAAAAAACTCGAAATATCTTTATTTCACATATCCCTAACATACAGGCACTTGTAAAAAGTCGGTTTCATATTTGTTGCATAAGTATGGTGATAACTACAAGTCAACTTAAAACTAAGTTTACGAGGGTTCACAAACGCGCCCTGCCGCTGAGAAGAAGCCCACAACAAACTCAGCCGGGTATTTTTTTTTATATTATCTCCATAAAGTTTCGATTTCGAATCAACCTGTAGGTGTGTTCCTAGAAGCTTTCTCGTTCACTATTCAAGGGAGCAGCGATCGCTTCAAATCGCCCGATCAGAGACACGTCGACGTTGGGATATCGAATTGGTGGCCGAGGACAATGACCTACGAGATCAAAGATACGACATGCTTCTTGAGCAAGGCGTTTGCGCCAGAAACACAAGGAATTCCGTCATTTCGCTTGCTAGATGTAGAAATCCTAATTGCTGAAGCTTCTCAGTAGACTGTATTAAAGTTCCAGGAACTGACAGGCATCTTCAATATTACCTGTCTTTTGCAAGGTAAATCAATCTCGGATGTTGGTGTCGCGACATACCTGCGTAATTTACGTTGCCGAAAGTTTGGCTCAGTACGTTCGCAATGTTTTTGAAGTTGCCTTTTTCACCGTCAAGCTAATCATATTATGTGAAATCCCTTTTTCTAGTTGAAAAAATGCCACACACGGCGAAATTATCAAGTTCGTAGTATTGTATGTCTACGGCCTGTTTGCATAATGCATTATATTGCTACATGTTACTGATGTACATTAATTGTACATGTTACTGATGGTCAAGTTCCATTGCTCACCAGCTAGGACAATCAGTTAATTTACGCGCATTTTGCACAGACGATACATTCGACATGAAATTTTCAGCAGGTGACTTCCATTTTTGTACTGAAGTTTTTATTCCGGTGACAACCTTCGTAAGCATTAGCTCTCAAAGCTCCCTATTACTAATATCTTAAGGAACTCAGCACGAGTCTCACTTAACAAGAAATTCAAAAGTTCTTCTCTTGATTCTCTCACCTTCTTTATCTATCGTGAATTGCTCTTATAAAGCACAAATTATCTTTGGTTATTATTATATGTTAAATGTACAAACACAGTAGATGTGTGTGGACCAATGTGAGCAAAAACCAAAGCCCGCCGGGTTCCACCAACGAACATCTGGACTTACATGTCTCGCACTAAATCATTTTAATTTATTCCGGGTACGGGAGGATTTAAATGGAAATTTGTGAAAGCGAAATATAAATTAGTTGCCTCGTTTGCAAAGAGGTTTTGCATGTTTAGATACGGATCATGAAGAACAGGATTCAATTCTCGGCTTGGGATAGAAATAGTATCTTCGTCTTCGTCCCTTCTTCGACTTGTGAGGACTGCGAGTCAATTGGATGTCCTTGATCTAATTCCTCCTATAGAAAGCTTGAGGAATTTTGCATTTCTGCAGTTGCCATTACAAATTCATTTATTTCTGGTCATTTTGATTCTTTTGCGGATCTTTTCATTTTTGTTTCAATAAGATTCAACATGATAGGACACGTGATTGCTAAAGCAATTGTAATTTAACTGTTGCCGTAGATCTACAAGGTTATGAAAGTTTACAGTAACTGTTCTGTAACCAAAAGTTTCCACCGAGGGAGCGGAATGTGGAATTTTTTTATCAATTTACGCGTGACTTTGGTAACCAAACAAACGTCGTTTTCCTACTTTTTCTCTTCATCGGGTTTCTCAAATTCACAAAGAGATTTCCTCATCCGTTTTGATCGGATTACTTACACTGTAATTTATTTAACAAATGAGAAATACAAAACACAAATCGCTTCTTCGGTGACGCTAAGAAGGGCAAATGAAAGCCGGGCATCAGATAGTGGCGTCGTTTGCCGTCACCTCTATTGTGGACGTTATTAAGGGTCTTTGTGGGGTAATTGCTTTCTTTCGATAATGCTCCGCGGCTGCGACGCCGAGGAATTATTATTTGCGTGATTTATTGCGCGACGGAATTAAAGGCACTTTATAAGGCTTCGCTTATTTTATCTTTGACAGGTTAGCGCTTGGTGGTGACGTTTTTCTTCCATTTTAACAGAACGTCGTTTACGAAGTTCCCAACTTTCTCTCTAAGCATAATGACATTCGACTTATAGTCAATAAAAAGTAGTTTTTTTACAAATTAACCTAAGCTGTTTTAAGTTTCCATATTTGCCAAAAATTCAGATTTTTGGCAAATATGGAAACTTTACTTTACATTCATTTAGATCTCTTACGGCCCTTTTTACTAAAGAAAGGGTTGTGGTATAAATGTAAAAGTAACAACATAATACTTATAGGTTTTAAAGTACACTGTGTTCATTGGAGGTGTAAACAATTCAGGCCCTTTAGTTAACCTAATTAAAAGTTACATCCATTTATTGCTTTACTGAATTTTTCTAGAGTACTTCAGGTTGACTAAGAAATGTAAACTTTCACATTAACTAAGATCTCATATCATATCCCACATAGACGAAAATATCCGAACATATAGCTACCAAAGTTAGAAAATGGGTTGCAATTGATAGTAAATAATAATCTTTATTAAATAATAATAATTATAATCTTTATTTTTAACATAGGCCTGATTTACAAGCCTTTCACAAGCCAAAAAATTTTCCTGATGTGGTTGACATTCAACAAACTAGCAAACGTTTTTCTTCCATGTTCCAGATACGAACCGCTAAGGTATGGAACGCCCTTCCAGCCTCGGTGTTTCCAGCCAAGTATATGGTGCCTTGAGTGAAGAGGCATTTTCTAGGCAAGCGCGCTCCAACCTAGACCTCATCATTGCTTTCTATCAGGCATGATTGTCGTCAAGCGCAAGATACAATACGTACAATAAAAAAATCATTATCATGTTAAATAAAATAAATAATTAAAAAAATCAAAAAACCCGACTGCAAAAATGTCAACTAAAATGCAATAACTTAAAAGACTGAAACAAGGCGGACAACGAAAACAAAATTATAATAAACTTAAAACGATGCAATTTTTACTTCATTTTAACAAACAACATTATATGAGCTGAAAGCTTTAGTTAAATTTTCGCATTCAATTTAAAAATAAAGCAGGCGGGACCTATTTTCGCAAATTATAAATTAACATAGAGAAAATTAATAGGTCCCGCCTGCTTTATTTTTAAATTGAATGCGAAAATTTAACTAAAGCTTTCAGCTCATAATGTTGTTTGTTAAAATGAAGTAAAAATTGCATCGTTTTAAGTTTATTATAATTTTGTTTTCGTTGTCCGCCTTGTTTCAGTCTTTTAAGTTATTGCATTTTAGTTGACATTTTTGCAGTCGGGTTTTTTGATTTTTTTAATTATTTATTTTATTTCAGGCTTTTTAGTTGCCACACTTTACGAGCGAAACCTAAGCACTTTTATCTACACAATGTCAAAGACGTAAAGTGGGTATATTTGGTTATATATTATATTATGTCGGTTCAAGTCAGTCAGTCACTTGGAAGAAGTAAAAGTTGTAAACAGTGTCGTCAAACGCAAACCTGGATTTTATCCCGGAAATATATAAGCTGACCAGTAACATTTCATAGGTGTAGTTTGTGTACGTTTAGGGCTCAGGCGTATCTAACTCACGTCGCTTTAAGCGGATCGTTCGGGAAAAACATCGTTCGACAAAGTGGAGCGCGTCTTAAAGTACACACAGCGCCATCTAGCGCGAGTAGCGAAATTATAGATGTTAAATAATTGTTTAATGATTATATTAAATTATGTTTTCGATTTATGCTATGATATACCAAGTAAAAATGCACAATATAAAGTACGACACACATTTGGTCAATACAAGATTAACGCTATCAAAAACTACAAATATTACCATTTTGAACGCATTGATCGACTGTTTATAATTCCAAATTAATTCGAAACATATGACTTATATATATTTTTGTAATCTCCTTGTAATTCCCTTCATTTTGATACCCCACTCGATAGGTTTGGTTATAAATATTTTGTAAATGACTGACAATTTTAGGCCCAAAATCCGCCATTTTGGTTTTTATTTTCAAAAACCTATCTAAGAACACTTGGGTTAATGAGACGAATCTAACGATACCATTAACGTCAAAATCCATCCAGCCGTTTGGAAGATACGTGGTCATAAAGAAATTTACATGCATACATACAAGATACGCGCGAAAAACATAACCCTTCTTGCAGTCGGGTAAAAAGTCATTTATTTCCAATTATTCTTATTATTTGGACAGGTATTGACTATTGATTTATCTTTGGTTGTACTAAAAGAAAACAGCTAATTTGCATAGCCATAAATAAAAGCTGCTATAAATATTATCCAGGTCACAACACCTTAACCCTGCTAACAAGGTCTCCTATTATCGGAACAGCGTCCGGAGGCGCGGAATCTGCCCCGTTTCCGCCCGCAATTTCCTCGGACACCCATATAGAGATTCAATTAAACTTTCATTCGAACCTGATATAAAATTTTCTTCGGCTGATCCTTTGGATTAACTTTATTTTAGTTAACGCGCATCAAATCTTTTGAGTTGTGTTTTTTTTTATTCTACTCAAGTTTTTAGCCTAATTAATGATTTGTCCATAAGTAATTAAATAAGAATGGGTTACCGAACTTTAACGAAAGCGGTATCAAGTTTTCACATTCAGAACCAAAATATTCAGGAATTTAATTTTCATATCCGGAATTTAATTTTGCATACTAAAAGTTCTTTGTTTTCAATGTACATTTCCTGTCGCCCAGAATTTATTGTAAAGTATGTTTTGCAATTTAGGAATTAAAAATTCCATACTAAGCCAAGAATCGAACCCGAAATATACGAAAGCACGAGGTCGTGAATATTAAAAATATTATACACATTCAATTGTATCTAATATAAGTTATCAATAGAGCAGCTGTCAGCAGTAAAGTAGAGAAATCTCGCAGTGAATTCCAAGACCCAGTAAAGAATAGAAATATCTGCGAGCATTTCACACGATATAAGGCAGTAGAATTTATATCGATTGCGGGGAAGGTGCACTGGAAGCATCGAAGTCAAACGCTTATTGGGTTTCGGGAATTAGCTGCAAACCCTTGTTCTCCGGGTTTGGTACAATACACCGTTCAGCTTTTCAGAGAAGATTATTTATAAAATCTGGGTAAATGTAAACAGGGGTAAATGGAAACGCACATAGTTTTAATAAATATCAGTTGTAGAATGTAACGAAACGCATCGATAGTCTATTCAGACATTTTCAAACCATAGTCTAGTCTAGTCATGAGTTTTGTTACAGTCTGAAACTGATATAAATTAAAACTACGAAATTATTGAATGCGTTTCCATTTACCTCTGTTCACATTTACCCACATTGACTATATGTCAGTTTAACTTTTTGAGATGCAAAGTAAAATTTGTATGGGTTGATGTTATCTATTACAATGAAAGTTAATGAGGATTAAACGAAACACTCATCTCCAACGCGTGCTGAGAAGGGCATTGTGAATGATGAATATAGTAACGAAGAAGTTCAAATTACAGAAAAAGTATTTAAGTACACTGCACAACATTATAACTGCGCTAAGTTTTATGAAAGTAAAGACTTTCTTTAACAGATGCTTTAACTTTAGATAAAATCGGCCTTATAATAAAGCATTGTTGAGCGAGAGGCATAAACAGTCATTTTCAGAAAAAACTTAACTAACGCGATCCTTACTGCATGGATTTCTTGGATTTGGAGAAAAAATCTTTAATATAGAGGCGAGCAAAATAGATCGAAAACAGCCAAGGTGTTACTGCGAACAAAAGAGTGAAAGTAATCGGCAGAGAAAACTTCGTAAGTGTAATTAAGACAATAAGAACCACTAAGCATTCTGAACACTGAATACATAATAGTACCTAACTGTACAGAAGGCTCACTGCGCAAGATGATTTGAATAAATAGCGACTCTAAAGCTGACACAAACAGTGCAATTCAGTTCGCAATAGCGCATAGCTCCACCTCCGCGAACAACACGCAACAATGGCCGTCCGAAATTAGTCTACCTGTAGTTTCTGCAATCACGTGATAAGTGAACCTGGCTTGATAGAAGCGAGCAAAATAGATCGAAAACAGCCAACGTGTTACGGGGAGCAGAAGAGTGAAAATCGACAGAGAAAACTTTGTAAGTGTAATGAAGACAATAAGAACAACAAGCACTCTAAACATGGTGTTCTTAACGCTTATAACTTAGAGCTGGAGGCGGCAAGCAAGGCGGAAAGGTGGTTGGTGGTTTCAATTAGCCTCTCGTCCGTTACAGAGTACAGACTGCGCTGAACTGAACATCATTGCAAATAAAACAATGCTCCCGCCCCACGGATGCCTCGCCTCTCCGCGTGCTTACACCGTGCCTTTTGTTCCTCGTATTTATTTCACTTCACAGAACGTATCGGATTCATGCTCCATTGATTACGTGTGTATGTTTTGTTTAACGTAAAAGAAACTATTTTTCTCTATTTACGCAGGGCATTCTAGGACTTTGCATTGCAATTTGTTTACGATGCACTGCATTTGTTATCCTGAAACGCTAAATCCAGTGGTTTGGTTTGTATCCTTAAAACCAAAACACATTAAACACTTTTATCTACGCTCATTGCTTAAAGTTCGAATTATGAAATCAAAATGTGTCACATATTGACCTACTTTATTCACAGACTTCTATAATTATTAAAAAGTTATTCATTATAACATAGCTGAACTATGGAAATATCTCTAGATTGTTGAATAATTTCTATTACGATACGCGGCTCTGGGTTCCTGTATTTTTGTGTGTCGTCATCACAGACCAGGGAATAACTTTCTTTTCTCTGTGGTCGTCATAGCCAAAAGAGAATGTAGAGCCAATCCTCAATTTTTTTTTTTTTTATATAAGGAGTCCACAGACAACATTTAGTTGGTAGTCATGATCGACCATAGACAACAATTAATTCACGGAAACAATAATTTTTCCCTGCCTTATATGACTGATTAAAAAGTGTGTTCATACAGAATATTGAAAAGAATTATGTATAATTTTTGATTATTTAATTATCCACTAAAAATATAGTTTATCTGACTTGTATAAATATTTTTCTACTCTTTTTTGTTTCATGACTTTTTTAACAGACTATACGCAGTTTGCAACTGAATTTTGGCGCCATACCTAACTTTTAACATTTCAATGTGTTATTTTTGTTACTTAGTCAAAACTTAGCGCGGAAAAATGTCTAGCAGTGAAACGTACTAAAGAAAATTTAACTCCACCTGACATTTTAGTAATTGCAACAAAAATGACCCACAATCTTTTACCAACAAAGTGAAGGATTTACGACAAACGTTAGCAAGATTTTATGGTTTGGATTTATGATAATTTGAGCGTAGATAAAGTAGTGTATGAAACTCTACATAATTAGGTATTAAAACACTCGTGTGATACTATTAAAAAACTCGCCTGCGGCTCGTTTTTTAAACTCACACTCATGTTTTAATACCCCCCATTATGCATCCGTTTCATAAACTACTATTTCGTAATTACAAATTTATATAACACTGCGATAACATTACGCATCTGGGTACACTCTGGGAAAAGACCTACCACAAAAATTGTTAAGGTAAAGCCAAGGGGCAACCTGCATACAAATATTTACTAAAGGCCACGAATATTGGCTTCATGTAACTGTGGAGGCTTCTCTGTAATACAGACCTATCAGTAAGGCTTGACAAGGAACAAAATCTTTGAGCTAGCGCACAATATCAAATTCCCTATAACATTATGATGGAGATTTAACTCTGTGATATATTTAATGAAAAGAGTAATCACCTCTTTTAATTAAAAACAAGTTAAGGAGATTATAGTATTCGTCAGGAATGTCCAAAACGAAGCTATTACCCAGAGCCCGGCACTAACGTTAACGGTAATCTACCGAGCCCTCTCATTAGCAACATCGCATAGACAATTGTCCCTTATTAGGGCATTTACATTCACTCATTATATTCCATTTAGGACCCTGTTTTCCGCAATTACGCAGAACAACAACCTAATTACGAAAAAAACGTCCGATAAAAGCATTTATAGCTTATTTTATTTTCAGGATTCAATCGAGAATTATAGAATTTTTGTGCGTTTGAGACCAGTAAATAGAATCACTGGTTTAAGGTGTGAAGGTTAATCTTTATGGAAAACTGTATACTTGAGAATTTCTAATACATCTCTTTATGACCACAATGTCATTATTATATTGATTCATTTCGATTGATGATCTCAATATACTAAAATCAAGAGTTAATTCATAAGAAACGGATGGCAGACATACTCCAAAACTCATCCCCTTTATAGCCTATTAAAATCATAAGCTAATAATATAGCGAATTGAATCAGGTGCTCAAACTGAGTTTCAGATAGATAGTGTTTAATGAAACGAATCCTCAATTAATTTTGACTTTTGTTCAAATACAGTCAGTTAATTAGCTACCCGAGAAGTTTGGATTTCAGATAGCGCAGACTTCAGACACAAACTTACGATAAGCTCGTCAACAAACATAATAATACAAGATATCTAATGAAAACGGATATCTAGTGTTTGAGTCAAGACACATTAGTTTGTCGTAGTGTATGTGGCAACTGTATGTGGCAACTGAACAGAATAAATTAAAAACTAACTTGCAGATAACGAATTGAAATTTATGCACAAATTGGTTTTCAAGCATTTGGTAGTGCTTAAAGTAAAGATTTTAATAAAAATGATACGTTATTTCATAGACGTTTCATCTTGTTTTTCAAATTTACCATGATTTTTTTCTTCATTTATAGATATAATAATTACAATTTACTCCAATTAAAAGTAAATAATAATAATTTGGTATTATCAACGCTGTCTAGTATCTGCACTGTCCAAAATCAATGTTTGAGTTAGTTCTCTCCGCTTGATACAACTATTATTGTAATAATATTGAATGAATCTACATGGACAATAATTTGATTTTTGGTTTCCTTTATTACGAGTTATTTTTAATAACTGTTAACCAAATTAATTTTGAGGACTGATTGTTAGGAAAATTTGACTAACTAATTGATTATAATAATGTACAGCTAAACAACTACATGAATCAAGCATTACGGATGATGTAACGATCCGGCAAGAAAGGATTTTTGAAAATTCAATCCTTATAAAGGCGAAAATAATGTAAGCAAATGCTTGGCTATTCTCTAGACAAAGGTAAGGTAAATAAACGTACATGCATTTATTTAAAAGAAGTTAACTATTAGCTTGAGATGATATAGCCTGGAGGAGGATAAGAGAAGCTTCATAAAACATAACAATGTTATACGATACAAATTCAATTCAATGTGCACGAATTTGATTTTGCTTGAACAAATCAAAAGGACCGAGGACATACGGTTGCAGACAAACTAAATAAGCAGAGCTAAGAATAGCATATTTTAAGGCTTATACATCGCGGCATTGTAGTACATATTGTAAGTAGCTGGTAATAGAAATGCAATTGTAATGAAGTTTTAACTAAATAATTTAACGAGGAAGGCCATATTCTAGAGTATGGCTGCATCTAGGAAACGACGTGAGTTTTCCGTAGAAATGTGAAATTAATTATTTGATCTTTTAGCTATCGAGTGATGTAATCATAATGTTCGATGTAGCTGATAGATATATTATAGCCGGAGCACTTATATCTTACTCATTACATACCAAATCTGAGAAGATAGCAAAATTTTTTAAAGCACCATAATATTTTGCAAGTATTTAGGTGCTGTAACAAATTTTTACCTAGGTGGGTTCCGATGGCAGCCTAGTCAGGCGCTTTACCTTAAGTGGAATATATCCACAAAGGGACAAGATAGAGCAAGTTGGAACACGATGGAGTCAATATGCAATGGGCGGCAGATTCAATAGCCCGTGGACAATTCCGCCCCATTAAGCGGAAACATTCGAGCCCTTTCAAGTTGAAGCCCAGGCGGTGTGATTAGATTTCTCAAGACTAAAGGATTCTAGCTAAAGCCCTGTGGAGCATTAGGTAAGAAAGATAGTGTGCTTATAGACAAACTATATACTTGCAGAAGGCAGAAGTCGAAAATGTATTAAGATAATACATATTGATTATTGATTTTAATCTTAGACCATTACAACTAGATGTATATTGTATAACTACAGGTCAACTTAAAGCTAATTAAACTAAAGAGGAATTAAGTATCAACTCTGAATGATACTTAATTTTTCATCGTTTAACAGCTTTTTATAAAAAGACAATAGGGTATTTGACTCCAATTTTTTTATTACTTTATTATAAAGTAGAATTAAAACAATGACGTGCACTGAAAGAACTAATTAAATCGATCAAATAACAAAAAAGTTATAAGCATTTAAAGATTTGTGATTAGACAGAGATAGCAACATGACATTGTGACGTCACACCTTACCAATGCCATAGTAGCTTCGTGCGGCTTCATAC
This sequence comes from Coenonympha glycerion, assembly GCA_963855885.1. Taxonomy (NCBI): domain Eukaryota; kingdom Metazoa; phylum Arthropoda; class Insecta; order Lepidoptera; family Nymphalidae; genus Coenonympha; species Coenonympha glycerion. The sequence continues at coordinate 18,018,636 of OY979630.1, read as the reverse complement.
AAATTTTCGTTTTGCGAGAAAGGGATAGAAGATCCCCCCACTCCAAAGTTTAAACGCCTGTAACTTTGTAAATCTTCGTTGGATTTTAATATTTCTTTCAGTGCACGTTATTATTTTTATCCTAGTTTATAATAAAGTAATATTTTTTATCAAATTCAAAAGTAGTGTAAGACCCCATTAAGCCTTTGTTTTTACAATAAAATGTAATAAATTCTTGCAGCTATGAAAATTTAAAAAAATGCATTTCCATACTTTAAATTTATGATTCCATAAATAAAGTTACTTTTCAAATTAAGCTCGCCTGTCCTCAGTATAATCGACGGCAACTAATTTCTCCCACAAAGGACGGGTAATGCCGCCAACAATGGCCGCCGATCCGACAAAGAGTTTTCCATCGGATTCCACGCCTTTTGGCTTGAGCCATTATTCAAATTTCTGACACAATAAAAAAACACGTTCATTCACGCAAGGTAAAACATTTCGAACGAAAAGCCAATGGGTTTTGGGTTGCAGCTTTTAAATATTGGCTTCTTTGATAAAAGGGAATTTAGAAAACTGATTACAGCAAAATCGGGGAATACAGTTTAGTTTTGGTGTAGGTACAACTAAGAGGACATTTAAATTTAAGAAAACATCGATAGACCATGGAATTCTTCGGCATTCGTCGAAATATCTTCTTTACTTTTAACTGAATGTGATAATTAGTTTTTTTTCGAAAATGTTTAGAAAACTTGCTATTAACTGTACTCGTATGGTATGATGCTGGTATCTATAAGATTTGTTTGTATTAAGATATAATTCATCAAGTATTGCGTAGGATGTCAAAATGTTTGTGATGGATATGGTAATGTTTTTCAAACTTCATCCTATTTGTCGCAAGATCTCTCTCCATTGGTCAGATTCCATCGGATGAGTTCTTTTGAATTCAATCGCTAACTGTAAATGGTCACTGATAAAAAAATAACAAAATTTCGCACCGCCCGTATCGTACCAGTATCACGCAAAGTAAAATCAATTCCATACGAGTGTTTGTGTGCTCAAAATATACACGCGAAAAAAGTTCAAACAATCCCATTTATTCCATTTGCACAAAAAGCGCCCTCTATTCGAATTCCCATTTTCCAACTTTCGTCAAAACCCAGTCGTTTTAATTCCATTTTAACGAACAAAACTCTTGGTGGATTGGAGGGCTCAAAAATATCCAATTAGAGGTTTATTTTAGTACGACGAATGTCATGATTTTATGAAGCTTGAGGTTTTGTGACAAGAATTATAAGTCAAACGTTTTTTCGAGGAGACCAAAATTTTTCCATCACATTTACATCAAAGTTATCATATCTCCGTTTAAGACCTACTACGGACAATGGGTGAGTCAATGATAATGATGATGCTTGGTAATAGCCATGCTAGTGAAGTGTGAATTGGTAGGCTTCACACACCTTCGAGAATAAGAGAATGATGCCCAGCCATGAGCGAGTTTCCTTACGATGTCGATGAAACCGCAAATGCGTTACTTTCTTTTCTGTGAAAAATTCTTGTCGAACGAATATTGTGAACAATAGCTTAGAATTAATTAATATCACGTTGAATAGAAAAAGACTTTCAAATCAACGTTTTGATCTTTTGGTTCAAAGGTACATTACAGATTTTGAATATATATTTTTTTGAAGGCTCTAATTAGACGATTGATATAATCCCAAGAAAATTGAACAATATTCTTTCTAAATTCGGAGATCAGTGGTATACAAAAAATGCTTTCCAAAAAACCAACTTCAAATGCCACTACAAAGAGTGAAATAATTTTTATTTAAATTTTAGGTACCTACACCAATTCGAAGTCGGGCAATGTTTCATACAATCCCTAATAGTCCTTCTTACTTACTTGATGTGCGAAGAAATGACGAAGTCATAGACAATCGCCCGACTTCGAATTGGTGTAGGTACCTAAAATTTAAATAAAAATTATTTCACTCTTTGTAGTGGCATTTGAAGTTGGTTTTTTGGAAAGCATTTCCCATTTTTATTTTATACATTTTAGTGGAAAACAATAAAATGCACAAGGCGTTGTAAAAATACTCAAATTGCTTGAGGTGTGTTCGTAAAATCTGAAGAGATACCTCAAATTCACCAAGATCCCATCATCAGACCCTGACTTGATGAATTTAGTCATGAAATCAGTATCTGCTAGCAAATGCACCAGTAACTATAAAAAATACCCAACTCGCTTCAAGTATACCAGCAAAATTTGAAGAGTTCCCTCGATTTCACCAAAATCCCATCATCAGACCCTGACTTAATGACTTTAGTCATCAAATCAGTATCTGCTAGCATATGCACCAGTAACTATAAAAAATACCCAACTCGCTTTAAGTATACTAGCAAAATTTGAAGAGTTCCCTCGATTTCACCAAGATTCCATGATCAGATCCTGACCTGATAACCATAGGACAACTTGGAAAATATTACTCTTTCTAATAATACTCAAATAGTTTCATGTGTCCATATAAAATTTGAAGAGTTCCCTCGATTTCTCCAGGATCCCATCATCAGATCCTGACCTGATTAAAATGGGACCATCTGGAAACAAAACCCTCTTAAACAAAAAAATAATTTTTCAAATCGGTCCACGCGTCTTCGAGTAATCGGTGAACATACATAGATAAAAAAAAAAAGATTACGACGAATTGAGAACCTCCTCCTTTTTTTGAAGTCGGTTAATAAATGGAGGGTCTTGGGATTTCGGAGAATAAACACTTTCATTTTTCGATGAATTATTTCAGCACATTCGGACACCATCGTGCGATAATAGATACTCGTATCAACTCCAGCTTAATATCTCTAACATTGCCTGAGAAAAATGTTAATCGTTGGTTGACAAACATAATATTATATTGTTGTTAAAATCACGGTTTTCTTAAATGAGACATGAAGAAATATACATCAAAGGCTATACGATTTAATAGTAGCGTATGTTATTATTATCCTTGTTTGGTAATGACTGCGTACTGAAGTATGTCGCTAATTGTGCCATCAAAGCGCCGTTAACAGATAATTGGAGTTGAATTACTGTACATCGCGTGTCGACATGTCACTTTGACATGTAATTACGCGACAGCGTTACTTACCTGCCGGCTGGCGACGTCATTTGATATCATTTGTGTTGATTTACATTCTTGTTACACACTACAGCTTAGTATTTGGTGATTTCACTAGATGAGTGACGATGCAGCCAAAGATGTAATCGTACCAACTTGGAAGAAGTAAGCACTTATAAGCGACCCCTAATGATTGCTACAGAGCATCGCGCCAGGACGCTAAATCACTCAGCGCTGAGCCTTTGGTAGAGTTGTAACTAGCCACGGCTGAAGCCCACCAGCCTAGATCATAGAAGTAACAAAATTGCATCGTGGTGGGAATCAAACCCGTGAAACTCCGAATCCAAGCGAATCCGAGCGTGCGCTCTGCGCTATATTTTAAAAGAAATCATCATCATAATCATTTTAGTCTGCGGACGTCCACTGTTGGACATAGGTCTTCCCAAGCACGCGCCCGCGCCACCACACCTTGTCCTCAGCTTTCTTCTTCCAGACACTTCCGGCCACTTGCTTTATATCGTCGTCGGCCCAACGGATTGGAGCTCGCTCCATACTAAGTACTTTTATGTGGTCTCCACCCCCCAGCTCCAACAGCCATCGCCCCTACGACAAGCGTGATGTGCCCACTGCCCACTGCCACTTTAGCTTATTTAGGTTTTGGCTATATCGCTCACAAAAGAAATATAAAATGAAAATTTAGCTAAAGATGTAACAGAATGACACCATGAATACTAACTACGACTTCAGACCTTACAAGAGAATATTTTTTACACAAAACATGTACCCCAACTGATCACACTGTCTACATCGGCGGAATAACATCGGAGCTGCCTTACTGATTCGATTGCGTGTTTCCGAGTGAGTGGGGAAAAACATACAATTTGTCGTCGTCGCGCGTACCATGACGCCGAGAAACATCCACGACGTGCTCCCCCTGCCAAGTGCCCAGGAGCTGGAGTAAGTCGATCAGGAGTCGGGATATATTCGCTTCACTTGACTAAAATATTTAGTATAGCAGTTTTTAGTCTTTAACCAATTGCGCATTTTTGAGATGAAAATCCATTGAAATCGTTACCGCCACCTTCTGTAAATAAAGGACATGGCCGAAACCTGTATAGAGCTGTGCCCTGGAAAAAAAAAATATTCATGGCCATCGGCAAACAGTACGTCATATTGAAGCTTATAATTGAGTCTTTACAATCGTTTAAGTTTTATGATCAGAAAACAGCCGAGAGACATATTATCAGCATAACAACTTTCAACAAAATGCGCCAAAATATTTTAATAGCAATGATTTTTTATTAAAAAATGATGCGTATTGGTTATGAACTAATTATTTTTAACCGACTTAAAAAAAAGGAGGAGGTTCTCAATTCGTCGGAATCTTTTTTTTTTCATATTAAAAAGCTTAGAAAATGCGTGTAAACATTTTGAATAGCAATTTTCTAATAAAAAATCATTGCTATTTAAAATGTTTAGGCGCATTTTGTTGCAAGTTATTATAATGATATTATGTTTCTCGCCTGTTTTCTGATCATAAAATTAAACAATTGTAAAGACATAATTATAAGCTTTAATATGACGTACTGTTTGTCAATGGCCATGAATATTTTATTCCGAGGGCAGAATCCGGCCGTCATTTGAAATGAAATGAAATGAAATGAAAAATGTTTGGTAATAAATAATTAGGTACGTATGAACAGGAGAGAAAGAAAGAACAGGAAGAACAATGTGCAATCCCAAATGGGCCTTCACTCAGCATAACTATGCATTTAACTATACATTTTTCCAAGAGTGAAACAGTTTTCTTAGTTTAAGGAAACAAGTAAATAATTAAAAAAATAAAATACACGACAGTGTTAAAACAACTTTTTCCAAAAAAATATAGCCTATGTTACTAGGAATGATGTAAAAATTCTAAGATAGACATATATGGGGTATCCACATAGAGATACTATGTACTAACGTACTAGAGGGGCTCTCCGCATTTATTTCTGTGTAACGCGCGTAACGGTAGCGAACGCGCGGTGGGCGCGGTAAGAGTGGGGAGCGGCGTGTGAATGAATGTGTTGAGGCGACGTCTCGTCAACTTATAGGCGCAAAAATTTTATTCGGAGTGTCCTCTCTTGTTACTCAATGGGTATCCATGTGTCTAAATCTATTCAGCCGTTCAAAAGTTATGGTGGAATAAAGAAACTCACATACATACATACATACATACATACATACATACATACATACATACATACATACATACATGAACCCCATTATGAGCAGTCTTGTAAAAACTACGAGACACTGCACGTATAGCAATATGCTAACTAACAAGCTTCATAATACTCGTTCCTAATACTTAGTATATTTTGCGAAACATTGCGGTTTAAAAGATATGTCCGGTGTCCGAGTGTTTACGAAATCACTTATACGCACATATTTCCAAATAAGTATACATACAGACGAAGATTAGTTACTATAATATCCGCGATCTCGACTCGACCCGCATACGTCAAGCGAGACCGGAGTAGGTAACATAATCTCGACGTATCCATATCTCCTTGGAACCCCTCATTCCGAGGCTCATATCGATGTTATCAGAACCGACGGCCAATTAGCGCAGTTTATGCGAAGGGAATATCTATTTTATTACGGCAACTACTCTCTGGAATAGTCTAATTGTGCGGGAAATTCCCCGAATAGAGGAAATTGGATTTGGAAGCGGGTGTTCACTGCACTCGTATGTGAGCAGTGAATACGGTTACTGTGTGCTTAAACTGTCGATATTCGATAGTCGACAAAGCGCTGCTTCGATACATTTTAAGGAGAAAACGGGGCTTCACTATGTTGACTGTCTAGCTATGCGCCACTCAAGCTCAACAATGGTTATTTTTAATTCAGTGTAGGCTTACGCTTAATTTCACCGGATGGAAAGAGATGACTTGATCGAAGATGAAACGCGCCTACCTAGATGGTTATTGACTCTTTGTTTAAAGATAATATAGAGTTTAGAATTGTATGGTTTAGGAGGTAAGGTACTCGTACGAGTATATGATTCAATGTGCTACCGCGGGGTGGGTAACCAAACACTTATAATTGTGAGAAAAGACTCTTATTCAGAAGAATTCAGAAGTGGGCCATATAAGTAGTTAAGATTGAGAGATGCAACTCCACAATGCACCATTTATCAAACAGGCATATATGATTTTTCTCAGCGATAAAAATCTATAGAGGTATATCTACCTCCATATTCTTATTAGGTCCACTTGCGCGAAACGGGGGTTAAACATTTTTAACCCTACAGTCAACATCCCTTAATTGGACAATTTTAACAACTTACTTTAACTCTAACTCTAACTTAACCTAACCTAACCTAACCTAACCTAACCTAACCTAACCTAACCTAACCTAACCTAACCTAACCTAACCTAACCTTTTTTTTTTTTTTTTGACGCTGGGAAATGCGTTTACGCATCCCACCCCGGGCAGTGCAAGGGGGCGGGTATGTGGGACTCGCTGACCGATGGGCGGCCAGAATACCCACTAAAACCCAGCGGAGCCCTCTGTGCCATTATGGGGCACCACAGGATCGCTGTCGCATGCTACTGTGGTGCACCGGCATTTATCCCTCTCATACTTCTACCTATAGTGTCTACTCAATTAATTTTGTAGTTTACTAGAGTGTCCACTTAATGAACTTGTAGATGCGCGTAGCGCCTAATTCTTGTTCCTCCTCGGTGCCTGCGGCAAGGTGGGGCATTTGCTGCTTGTTCTCTTTTCCTTTCCGCATCTTCTTTAATTGCCATGACCCCCTCGCAGAACGAGGCCATAGCTTTCCAGCAATCTTCGCTTCCGAGCATTTTTCTCACTACGGCATGTAGCGTGAAGTCTCCTCCCACAAACGGCGAAAGAATGTGCCGTTGAGGTTCCCATGCCGCACACTCTGCTAAGGTGTGGTGCACTGTATCTTCCAGAGCACCGCACTCGTAACACTCCGTCGTTTCCTCTCGTCTGATCTTATGCAGGTACTTACCGAAGCAACCGTGCCCGGTAAGCACCTGCGTCAGACGGTACGTCATTGAACCGTGTCGTCTTTGAAGCCACTGCTTAAGGTGCGGCTGGATAGCCTGAACCGTTAAGAACCCCGCGACTGGGTTAACCAAATCCTCCGACCATCGTTGCACCATGGCCTCATAGCCGAGTGTCCTTAGTCTACCAATTCCCGCTGGGTCCGGTCTTTCACCCCGAGCCCTGCTCTCAGATCGGAATTCGTACACTTCGGCCAGCACTTCTGCCTGCAACTCCCAAGGTGGGTCACTCGCTAGCAATGTTGCCGCCGTCCATGATACGGTACGGTAGCCCCGGACTGCCCTTATGGATATTATCCTCTGAGGTTTCCGTAGCAAAGTCTTATTGCGAGGATTCAAGGCTTGGTACCATATGGGAGCTCCGTAAAGCGCCATACTACGTATGATACCTGTATACAGACGTCTGCAGACAGATGCGGGGCCCCCTATGTTCGGCAGCAACCTGCTGAGAGCGGCAGCAGCCTTAGCACAGCGTGAACCCAGCTGCTTAAAGTGCTCAGTAAAAGTCCACCGTCCATCCAGAATCAGACCTAAGTACTTTATGTGAGGCTTCAACTGTACCACTGTACCCTGAATGGAAATATGGGCACCCCGGGGTGGTCCTCGTCGTGGGCCGCAGAATAAAACAGCCTCGGATTTTTCAACGGCGACCTCTAGCCCTAGCCTGCGGATCCTATCCACTACCATTGAAGTTCCGATATTAGCCAGACGGGCTGCCTCATCATAGGAAAACCCGCGTGCCGTTACAAGCGTATCGTCTGCGTAGCATATCATATTCATACCGGGGAGCAATGGGCACCGCAGAAGCCAGTCAAATCCTATATTCCATAAAACCGGACCCAGCACCGATCCCTGCGGGACCCCCATTCCTACACGACGCCGGAACCTTTGGCCATTCCTACTTTCCCACAAGATTTCCCTACTTTGGAGGTACGCCTCAACCAGTCGTTTCAAATAGAGAGGCACTCTATGATATTCTAGTGCCTCAAGTACGGTCTCAAAGGGCAGACTGTTGAACGCATTTTTGACATCAAGTGAGATTGCGAGAACTACTTCACCCGCTTCTACCGCCTCCTGTGTGAGGGTCTTGAGGGAATTCAAGGCATCCAACGTAGAACGACCCGCCCTAAATCCATATTGTGCCTCCGAGAGTCCAGGCCCCACCGTCTCAAGATGTTTATTCAAGCGATCAGCTAGAATTTTTTCAAACATTTTACCCATCTCACTAAGCAGCACAATTGGTCTATAAGCCGAGGGGGAGTCCAATGGGCGGCCCTCTTTTCTTAGCAGGCATAATTTTCCAATCTTCCAGGGCTTAGGAAACTGGCCAGTGCAGATGCATTTGTCAAAAAGATCACGAATCTGACCGCCCAGGTATTCCACCGCTATGCACACTACTCTGCCTGGAACGCCATCCGGCCCGGGTGCTGTCTTCCTGGAGCGCAGGCGGTCGAGGGCTACATCCATCTCTTCCTCAGTGATGAGAGGAAGTCTTTCCATAACCTCTTCCTCTGAATGGGAGGACATTACTGGAGGTACGTGACCGTGCGATTCCGGGAACAGATGGTCAATTACTCGCTGCAGAATAGCCGGCTCAAGAGTTTCCGTTAGGGGTGCACCTTGCGATTGTAGCTTTCCCCGCGCTGCACGGTAGGGACGCCCCCAGGCATCCCGATTTAGTCCATCTAATAGCTCCTTTCGGGCCGATTCCTTCGCCTGGCTTATTGCCAGCTGCAAAGTTTTTCTTGCCGTGCAGAATTCCTCCCGCAGCAGTTCCTCTTGCGCTGGATCTAAGCCGTTCCGTCTGCGACAGCGGACATATAGCCTCCGTGCCCTACAACATGTCATGCGAAGGTTGGCAATTCCAGGAGACCACCAGTGAACGCGACGCCGCCTCATTCCTCCGCGGGCCCTAGGCATGGATGAGTCACAAACTTCAGTTAGAGTGTTACAAAGACGTTCCGCAAGCTCCTCTGCATCGGTACTATCACTTGCACCAGAAGAAGACCAACGCCGGACTAAAGCAGCCTCTACAGCTAGTTCCCGATCCAGTTGTCCTAGGCACCAGCGCGGAAACCGGTAATTAGGGCATCTAGAGGGGATTGCTGGGACAGATGTGGTGGAGATCTCAAATCTAATATATTTATGATCGGAAAGAGTCTCCACCTCCTCCTCCACCCTCCAGTTTACAACTGCTTGCAATAGCCCGAGTGGCTATCGAAATATCCACCACTGAACCTCCGTTATGACGCACACAAGTTTGAGTAGTCCCTCTGTTTAGGAGACAGAGATCATGAAGCAGAGTCCAATCCTGCACAGCCTCACCCCTCCCATTCGTATAGGGGTTTCCCCAGGCCTGTGATTTTGCATTCAGGTCCCCGAGGACGATGACTCGGCCCCCCGTTTGTCGCCTCAGTGCTGCTCCGACCGAGTCCAGGTAATCCTCGAAATCTGCTAGACTGCGATTGGGCGAGAAATATATGCCAACTATAACATAATTCTCCCACCTCACTATCGCATACCCTGAACCCCTTTCTGATGCCACCAGAGGGGCGCCATTCCCATTCCCTGCCAGTATCACCACCGTGTTGTCTAAGTCGCCCACCCATTGAGACTGAGGGGGGACGAAATAAGGCTCACATGCCACGGCCAGATCAATTTGCCACTCCGCAATGGACTGTAGGAATAAATCCTGCGCTCCTGCGGAGTGGTTTAAATTCGCCTGGAGAAAGCTGATTTGTTGTAATGAATTCATGATGACATGTTAGCTTCCTCTGCCGCCTGGCGGAGCCCTCCCGTTTGATCCTATCCGCGTATCCGCTTTACCCTTCGTAGGCGGAGGACGGCAATCGCTTCCTCCCATTACATGACCAGAGGGAAGCCCCGCATCTGCGCAGACAGCGCAGCGCATGGAGCCTGTACAAACGGACGCTCTGTGACCCTCACAACCACAGCGGAAGCATAAATTATCCCGGTTTACCGAGGAGGGGCACACCGGCCTCGTGTGACCAACACCCTGGCACTTGAAACATCGCAAGGGGCGCTGCTCAAGAACCTCCACTCTGGCAGAGCTCCATCCCACCAAAAGTTTTTGTGCGTCTGAGATCGTTTTCGCCACCTCCACCGAACAGTGAACCGTCGCCATGCCCATTCCTCTACGACTTATCTGTACTTGCCCCACTCTCACAGACTGCAATGGACACTTTCCAGCTTTGGCCACAGCTGCAGCTACTTTTTCTGCTGTAACAGAATCGTCCAGATCAAAAATCCTGAGAGTTGCAGTCCTAGTGGGCCTCACGACACTGGCCACATCACTCAATGCCGTCCGCAGTTTCTCTGCCAGCAACTCCGCCTGTTCCTGAGACTGCTCCTTGGGCAGCTCCAAAAGTCGAGCCCCGGTCATTGCGCGACGAATTCTCAGTCCCTCGCCAATGCCAAGTTCTTGGAGATTAACCCTTTGTTCCGCGCGCTCGATGACTTGGGCGTAGGTCACGCCTTTTTTTTCTGCTTCTGGCTGCAGGGTGATAATGACAGCAGCAGTCTTTGGAGAAGCAAGACTAAGGCCCTTGCGCACTTTGGTTTTAGTCGTGAGAGGAGTCGTCGGTGTTGCCGTTGAGCCGGCCGCCACATTACCCTTAGTGCCTACTGGAGTGGAGGCCTTCTTACCTCCTTTTTTCCCTCTTCTCACCACGGAAGACCAATCATCAGACTCCATGGGACAGCTTGATCCCGGCGCTGCTACGGGAACTGCACGAGTCGCTGAAACTGTACTAGCATTTCCATTAACCGACAAAGGAGTTGAAGCCATCGTATGTGCAGCGGTTGGTATGTCTTTTACCGTTGAATGCCTCCGTTTGTCAGCTGCCAGCGCTGGGCGAAGCAGCTTCTCCGGCAAAAGTCGCTCTTCGATCCCAGCAAAACGAGCATTGAGCATGACCCCTACCGAAGACACGATAGAGGCCTTGAGATCCTCAATAATATCCCCACTCAAGGGTGGCACTGGGGCACCAGCCGCCGCTGCTTCCATTGTGGCCGTCATTGAAGTCTTCATATCAGAGAATTCACGTCGATGAGCTTTTAATTCTGCCTTTAGATTTTCGACTTCGGTACGAAGACGCATGTTGTCAATCCTCAATCGGCGAGATTCTTCCGACTCCGTTCTAGATGCCAAAGTATCTACTATCTCTTGCATCGTAGTCGCCGATTCCTTTAGGCATTTAACTAATGTTCCCTTTAGATTCTTAGACTTGGTCGCGACTTGAATAATGGTGGCTACATTACGTCCGGCAGCAGCCCTAAGTTCCTCGGAGTTTAGTCGACTGATATCTTCCTTAAAAGGTCCGTCAGGAGAAAGAACCTCCACCTCCGTTGACGACTTAAAGAAAGCCCTTTTCTTCAACTGTTCATTGAAAGCCAGTTCCTTAGCTTCCGCCATTGATTTTCGCAGGTCAGCCCTGGCCTGAGAAATTCCACTACTTTGAGCCTGAACCTTGTTGCGACGAAGTAGCACCTCCTTCGAGGCAACAGACGTGCCAGAATACTCGGAACCGGAGTCTGAGAAGCAAACATCTGATGCACTCGTCATCGATTGAAATATTGGGCTACGACTACGGCGCTTATTATTGCCTCCATCGCCAACATCACCTACGTCATGGGGTGTTTTAAACATCTCAAGACTTCATGCATAACACACACAACCGCAAATCAGTGTCCGCTTGGACTCGAACTGCCTAACCAAAGACAGGTTAGACACTCATGTCATCGCCCAAGCAGAACAACCGAAAGCAAAATCTTGACGCGGAGACAGCTCTCCGAGTGCGACACCCGACTAGCCAACCTAACCTAACCTAACCTAACCTAACCTAACCTAACCTAACCTAACCTAACCTAACCTAACCTAACCTAACTTAAACTATACTTAACCTTTTTACTCAGAGTTTATGTGTTAACTCTGAGTTAAAACACTAACCAGTGTTGACGCAAGTGGGCCTTAGTGTCATATAGGTTAAAATATCTTCAAATTCCGAAACGCGCATATAAAGCTTCTTAGCTTCTGAACTAGACCGATATAAATCCTACTTTACTGGTACTGAACAAATTATAATAATTCTATGTTATGGGCCTAGACAATCTAACTAGGTATATGAATTTCAATTTCGATTCATACCTCGAGTACATAATACATGGGTGAAGTTCTATCTTAAATTCATATTGTACATACTGAGTACGGTTATGATACGAGGCAGAACTCGGCAAGTAATTGAAGATCCCATTATAACACACAATCGGTATAAAACTAATATCACGAGTATTATCGTACTCATACGAGGCAATATCTCTTTGTTATGTAAATGGAATGGTTCTATTAGGAAGGAGGGCCCGGTGAGACGTTTTATTATTCAGTGAGTTACTACCTTAATACGAATTTATGGATACAGACAATTATTATTGTTGTACTTACATGAGTACATTTTTATGTTTTGTCTCAGATTTGAGTAAATACATCCAGGGTTATTCACGATGGCTAACAAAAACATTAGCCCTTGATGAAGTCAATTTGCGTGACCATTCACAAAAGCATGTCATGTGTACACCATAAATCGGCATGCGCCCATAAAACTAGATTATCCCCCGACCTTGCCCGCTTAATGATTTATTGATTGCGCACCAACAGCCAGTCGCAGCGAAGGTCGAATATAGATGGCCTGATTACGATGCCTACAATTTCTATTTTGTTGCCAACTTTGACAATATGACTAAAATAAAATTTATGTAGTTCCGTTGTAGTTCCGATGATGTAGTGCCTTAAAATGTAACACAGATTGAACTAACGATAGACGATGTGACGTCACCGAAAACATAATGGCGATGTGGTGGCACAGTGTTAAAATATCCTATCATTAAACTGTGGTGGTGATATATGGTAGATATGTGGTATATGTTCTTGAAAATTTTCTTTGAGGCTTGGTAAACAAATTCGTACATTCAACCACCCTTAATGCTTATAAATCGAATGAATACAAAATATAATATAATAATATGAACTTTAATAAGATAATCATTTCTACTATCTATTTATCAAAGCATACTGCGATAAAAAAAATTAGTTGAGAATTATTGCGTTATATTATTGAATAGAAGACACATTTAGGACACAGCATCAAAATAATAATTAGAGTAGAGGTCAGATAATAACAATCACGACTAATATAACTTGAAATTGCGACAAAAAAATGCAAAAACGCCAATTACATCGTGATAAACCGTGATAAAAAATTCCAGAATTCACTCAAAAACAGCCCAAACCCATGTCCCGTGGCAATAACCCGGACAAATAGCTTGTAATTTTTCACGAGTAATATACATGTGTATCGTCCTTAAATGAACAACAATTTCCGTTTATGTTTAGTAATTTGTTCCCTTTTGTCGGGTGAAATTAATATTTACAAACCGTAATTTGCGTTTGGAGGCGTAAGCGTAAGCGTAATGCGCGGCCGCGTAATGTTTTGGTCGTAAACCACTTTTGTGGGCGCTAAGCGTTATTGCTGTTATTGTTTATTTGAATTTGTAAAGGGTGTGTTGTATGGACCTCCAAAATGTGGGTAGCCCCCATTAGGTATTTTGTTCTATGGAACCATAGGCTTATAAATCTATGGACGACGGGTGTAATACAAAATTCACGAAAAAAGTGTCCCGGGAAACCTATATAAACGAGGCTACATGAGTATTTTTATAAACAAACTAAAACATTGTAATTTATGTCTTAAACCTAATCCCATACAGCCTAATTTTCAAACACGAGACTGAAGTGCGATTGTATGTCTTTTCGCGTTTTGTATGTCATTCAGTTCGGACAATTTTTATCGCTGACCCCAAATCCTTAGTTTATAAATCAATGTATGGAACCATTGATTTGTATGGAAGAAAATGTTAAGCAATGATAATGATAATGTTTCGCAGTACTAATAGGAATTTCTTAGGACTGTATGCACTGTCTAACTAAATCTGGATCAAGAGGAACCTATTTACATTATACCTGGGACTCACTATGACGCACTGGGATCCTGGGATATACTATTACTAATAAAAAATTGGGAAACGAACACAAATTGTATTTGGTGTTAACCAATTATTAGTCGACTTAAAAACTAAGTTTACAAAGGTTCTAACGCGCACTACACTGAGAAGAAGCCCACAAAAACTCAGCTAGGTTTTGTTTTTGTTATCACTATTTTACAAAAGCTCTTAAAAACTAATTGACAGTATAGTTACAGCAGTTCACTATGACTCCCAAGGATTTGAATCCCGTAAATAATCCTTAATACTTTAATTTTTTAATTTATGCTTTAGTAAAGAACTTAGGTGCCTACTTCAAGTAAATATGTGAAATTGGAAGTTTATTATTATTGTTATTGTATAATACGAAGGGTCCAAAATCGCTGACCAAGTCAATCGATGCTACGGCCCTAGCGTTTTCCTAGCACTCACTTGGGAAAAGATTGAGGTCACAATGACGAGCGAAGCTGTTTGGCGACGAACAAAATTGACCATGCCACTTTTCCGAGATGAATCTTCAAAATAAAAAAGTTAGTTACATACAAATATGTAACCATAGAATAAATAAAGTCCTATTTTCGCGTATTGGTTTAATGATTAAAGTTACAAAGTACTTCTTATTTATTAGGTTACTCCTTCGTGCTTCAACTACGATTTGTCTGAAATTAGAAATTTAAACAACAACTATTTATTCCCGATAAATCTATTGTTCCTTTGGAGTTTTGGAAACACTGGAATTAAACGTTATAATGAGTGCCTATTTAGTTTAGTCTAGGTTATTACTCCCTCAAGAATGGAAATTTTTTGACTGTAATTATTCCAACCTTAAGAGTTTAATAAAAGCTTTATTAGGCTTATAAGAATAGAATAGAATAGAATAGAATAGAATAGAATAGAAAAAATCTTTATTTCATCTTTATTTTAAGGGGTGCATTAAGTCTTTGAAGCACTTTTTTAGTCTTTGAAGCATTAATAAATCGCTTTATTAAACCTCTTCACTCTGAACTCAATGCCTTCAAGACCTTAGAGTGTCGTTAATGGGACATCATAGTGTTTATCGTTGCTTGCGTAGGTTTTACGCGAGGTGTTTGAACGGGCCGGGTCTTCACACGTATCAGCTCACATTAGGATTTATTAGCGCACTAAACTTATCCTAGTAGGCGTTTGATGGCTTTTCAGGCCTTTGAGTTGGAGAAACCGTATTTTCCCAATAGACGGCTCCACAGACTGGAAAACAATGTGTATCGAAATTATCGTGTCAGCGGTAGTCGCTTCCATAGCTCAATCGGAAGAGCGGCCACTCGCGACAGGTGGTGGTCACTGGTTCGAATCCCGTTGGCAGCGTTAATTTTGATACACTTTTAATTTATAAAGTTTTATCTCTTCTTGTCACTTGAAGCTACCACACTGATCTTTGCAACATTTGGTAAAGATCAGTGTGGTAGCGTAAACAAAGTACGAGGACTCTATAGAGAGATACTTCTCACAAATCCCACGCAGATATATGTATAACAGGGTTAGTTAATATACTTTATCGAACCAAAACACAGCACCTAATGCTTAGTAATTCACGTGATGTGTCAGCTTCATTTTGTGAAGTGAAATATTCAAAAAACGTCGCGGAATTCGCGTCTTCATGCAGATTACACGTATTCTAGTCTCTATGGCGCATCTCTTCAAAAAGTTTCAATTTGAAAAAAAGAGGTTTTTAGTTTTCATAATACCTACATCAGTTTTTCAATAAGCTTTCCATTGTTCAGACAATATCAACCTCTTTTAAGCAGTAATTTGTGCCATACCCAAAATTCCACTTAGCATTTACTTGGTATTCGGTAGAGCAAGTAGACTCGGAACATGGTAGGGACTTCAACGTTGCAATCCGATGTCGGATATGCAAATCGTGTGTTATCAACACAGAACCTCGTGCTGGAATATTAATATCGAACTCCTTGGAAGAAATTCTTCATTCTTATCAAATTAGGTGTGTACATGTACACGAATTTATAAGAGAAGCATATTTTAATTGGAACTCTTTATTGTATTCGACTAGATTCTATTGTGGTTCTCTCTCACTAGTGCTGTAGGTAAAAAGACTTCAAGTTCATACCGCCGACCGCCCAACGGTTTTATCAGGACTCCTGAAGCGAGCCGGAGAGAGAGACACAACCACGGTCTTCAGCAGTGAAGGAACGATTGGAGAGAGAAAGAGCTAAACTAGATAACCTATTTTTACGCTATTGCATAGCTTCTATCGCGGGCCTTGACGGGTGAACCGAATCCAGAAAAACCGTAACGAAAAAATTCCACCAACCAACAAGCCAACATTAAAGTCAACCTTATTGTCACAGGCATATAATTTATATTGCAAAAATTGACTTAAAATATACCTATAGTTCCGCTTTTGTCCGCACCAGCGCTAGTTGATTCGTATTTTAAAAATTTTTTTAGGAACTCTGTTTTTATGTAATTAAGGTTAAAATTTCAATGGCAAAGAATAAACTTAAATTTTTGATAACTGTCAAAGTATAGTGATGCATCTTAACCGTGACTCGTAAAATTATCGATAAAGTTGAAAAAATATATATGAAAAAATCAAATTTAATTTATTTCTCCTGATTCATAAAAAATCACATAAAATGACATAATGGGCCAATCAGAGAACTGTTGAAGGAAAAGAATTTACTATTACCTAATTTGAGAAAACTTTTTATCATAAGTTGCTACATGCAAAACTTTGTTTAATCTTATGTCTTCAAACGAGCAATTCGTGTATATATTTGAATCTCAGAAACAGCTCCAACGATTTTCATGAACGGTATACAGGAGGTTTCGGGGACGATAAATCGATCTAGCTGGGATTATTTTCAGAAAATGTTATATTCACCAAAAAATAAACTGAGTAAAGACCGATTTGAAATACAAAACATTGTTTCATGTAATATTATGAGGAAAAGTAAAACTCAAATATCCTTGAAACACTGTCACTCAAGTGTCAACTTTAATTTAACACTGTCGGGAACAGGCCTAGAATCCCGTGATTCTAGGCCTGTTCGGAGCAGATTGTACTTGTTTTTGAAGGGAACTAATGTAGCCTTCAAGTAGCTTTGGTCCATGTTTCTTTTAAAATTGGCTCCCTTAAGAAACTGAAATAGTAAGATCTTCAATTCTTCAATAAATTTACTGTAATCTATTACCGCAATGAAAAGCCATTTTTCTACTATTGATAAGCGTACAAAATCCGTATAGTACCTAGTGATAAAACTTCCTAAGATTACTCTGAACAGATTCGTCTATACGCGGAACAGTCGATAATGTTTTATCGATATTGTTAGGAGGACTGTACCTTCAGTCTCCATAGCAAACAGTTTTCTATTATTATTTAACTTGTCATACTACTGTAAAATAAAAACTTTCGTCACAAGTTCCAACAGTATTTATTTTACTTTAATATGGTAGTAGAGTAAAAATAAAGCTATAAATACGTTGATCACGATGGCGTCGGGCTCAAGTACAAAAATTGAGACTTTAAATAAAGAAAATTTCGACACATGGCGAATTCAAGCAAGGGCCGTAGTCATCAAAAATAAATTATGGAGTGTTGTTGAGAAGCCGCTGAATCTTGAGAAAGCTGATGAAGAGAAGAGAGAGAAGGATCTTTTAGCTCAATCTGAGTTAGTACTTTTAATTTCACCCTCTGAATGGAAGCAAATAAAAAACTGCAAAACAGCTCACGAGATTTGGACTTTTCTTGATTTTATATATGCCAGTAAGGGACCGGCTAGGAAGGCCTCTCTTTTAGTTAATAGGAAGTTAATATTGTCCAAAATGGAAAATGGCAATATTAGAGAGCATTTAAATAAGTTCATGGACGTGGTAGACAAATTGCAGGATATGGACATTTGTATTCATGAGGATTTGCTCACTGTTATGATGCTATACAGCTTACTACCTGACTACGAAAATTTTCGTGTAGCGATAGAATCCAGAGACACGTTACCGAAACCTGAAGAACTCAAGGTAAAAATTTTAGAAGAATCAGAAGCCAGACAATTCAATAATGGTTCCAACACCAATACTACCAACTGAAAGCAATTCTTCCCAGTCTTCTCCAAATTATTGAAATTCCTTTTCGTTTACAGGTCCAGGATTGTGAATAAAAGATTCTTTCCACTTATTTATCTTTTTGTATTTTTTCATAAATCAATAATTCAATTAGTAACATTTTTTTCGACATATCTTTTTCAATCACAGACAGAACTCACTACATTTCTATTTTCAAATTCCATAAAATATAATATTAATCGTAAAGAGGTTTGTTTTCCAAAAATTATACATATTAAATACTTCACGGTGACGCAAAATATTAATGAAAACTAAACATAAATCTTCAGCACGCTAACAGCTCGTCCATCCTGATATACATTTCGCGTCCCCGCGAAATACTGAACACTGTTACAAACAAACATCAAATAACCTAAGAATCATATTATCAAAACCGTATGATATCATTTAAAATTATTTTTTATAAAGAAAGCTTTTATACATTTTATTAATATCCTTCTCAGCACCAGATCCAGGTTATCATCTAGCACCAAAGTACTTGTCAAAACGGATCAAACGAGTCTAAACTCGATGGGGTTGTGTCATTTAACTACCGAGTTCCTATAACAACTTTCCTGTTCATCATCAGATCAGCTCCAAGTCATAATTGTTATCCAATTACACATGTATACAAAATTTAAGTTCAATCGGTAACTTGATTACAAACAAACAAACATTAAAATTGGTGAAACTAGTAACAATTACAAAACATTTCAGGGTAACCCATAAGTATTAATTGTCATCATCTGAATTACTAATTTTTGACTTTATAAATTATGAATTTTCAATTATTGACATCTTAAATTATAGCGAACAATATTATGAAAAATGATAGTTACAAATTGACATTCTGAATTACTAATTTTTGTCTTTATAAATTATCAATTTACAGTCATCGACATCCTGACTTATATCTATTATAAAATTATGAAAAAAATAATTTCTAATTTAATCAAACAAATATTTACATTTAGTTTTTTTTTTAATTCATACGCCATAAGGCAGAATATATAAGGATAATAATTGTTATTGCTGACCACCTAATGTACCTGCATTCATATGAATAATTGACATTTATTTATTTATTTATTATAATCATTAATTTAAACAAATAACATTGAACACACAATACACTTTATGCACTTTCTATATTATTAACAAAATTAAACAAATCAAATTATTGTATTGCGTTTAAAGTCTTTAAGTACGTGCACCTTGCACTTCCAGGTCTTCCACACTATCATGCTACCTTAGCAGTGTGGGCATAATGATCTTCTACACTATCATGCTACCTTAGCAGTGTAGGAATAATGGTCGTCCACACTATCATGCTACCTTAGCAGTGCGGAATTAATGGTATTTTTACACTATCATGCTACTTTAGCAGTGTAGGGGGGGTAAGAACTAAGTATACGTGCACATTGCACTTCAAATGGTCTGTTACACTATCATGCTACTTTAACAGTGTAGAAACGAGGTGCATATTGCACTACAATTAAACATTTACAATTTTAACTTCATGAGGAACAATCCTTGTTTGCATCAAAACATCAAACAAAAATTACTTTACACTAATTGAAATACAAACTTCCAGTTTGTACTAATACACAATGAGGCAGAATTAACATACGATGTTTCATCTCAATACATTGTCTCGCTGTTACAAATTAATACTCCATTCCATGCATTAGATCCTATAACGTCAACAAATATTTTTAAAGTGAAACTTTTATTATATCGTCTCAAACTTTTTCGTCTATGTGTTGCAAGTCGCGTGACGGTCGGCCGCCGAGTAGGAACAAAGTGAAAAGCGCTCGTCAGAGCAGCCAAGACCACAAAAGTTTGACTGTGGTTTCATAAAACCACACAATAAAAAAATTAATATTATAATCTCTCTGAAACACATATCTAAATCACAAAATTTTATTTTTAACCATCAGTATATCCTCGCAAAGGATTACTCACTACCCTCTCCATTAAAACAGGACCAAGGATGTGCTTCATCAATCGTGTATAATGATAATAATATTATGTTGTTAATCCTTTTTTTTTTTAACAAAATTATCCTCCAATCCTCATGATACAATATTTTAGTTACACTATATATAATATAAACATAAACATTTCGGTCTTAATTTTATACTTTTATCGCAACCTTGTTTATACATTATGTTCTTTCAATTCTCACTAGATCTCTCATTTTAATATCAAACGGTTTTTTGTTTCTTTCTATATCAAATCTATTGAACTCTTTTTTTTATGACTTTTGCATACCATTACCACTCATGATACTAATAATTACATGGCGTTTTCATTTATTTTTTAGCTCGTGAAATGGCTTCACAATATTTGTTTTTTACATCTGTGTTTTTTAACACGCGGTAAAAAAATAACAGTGCTAACCAATTTTTCCTTAAGTCACCAGTGGGACATGTGAGGTCACAATATCTAAATCGACCGCCAGAAAAATTAAAATAAAGTGCTGAATTTAATCTAATTACGAAGTCTCACAATTTTGTGAATACGTATCAAATTTAAGTGAAATAAATACGAATATTCCTATAATGACATATTTTTAAAGAAATAGATGACAACCATTTTTATTTCCCTTTTCGTCTTTCTCAAGCTCTTTGTTACTAACCTAACAAATGGATTGGACATAATTATTAATATTCGATATGGTATGGGATGACTTTCGTATTTAAAAAGACTATTTGTTTTTTTTTTTTAAATATTGCTAAGGTTTTGCCGTCTGCAACACATTGGCACTACCGTATCTTAATCCATCCTTAGTCACCTTATACTCCCAGATGCGCTTAAACACAAAATTCTTAGGTACATAAATCCATCAATCATCTGCTTCTAAACTGGAAGATTTTTTATATATTCTTGTGTTTTCAAGTTTCTGGTGAACAATCATGTGTCTACCGTTTCAATTAAATATAGACATTAATCAGAATTTTCTTAGTAATTTCTACTGCTGGGCTTTTACTCGTTATAAAATGGTATAAGTAGGTACTTATAACTTTCTCAAGACGAAATTAATAGTTCGTTAAAAAAAACTGAATCCTATTGTCAAATCTCAATAGTTAGGTTGACCGAACTACTATAGGTATTAGGTATATATAATTCATACTGCCCATCAGGTGTTAGGATCTTTTCTTTTTACTCTTAGTGTCTTGAACAATATTCAGTTATATGGTTATAATATAATTCAACAGGTTTTATACAAAATTTCCAACCGAACGATCACTCTATTCCTCAATACGTAGCAACGGAAAATCTTACTATATTTCCTTTCTGTCAAAGCGAATCAAAAATATCTATCACCCGTTCTAAAATAATTTAACCCATACAGTCTTTAAGCGATTGCTTCTATATTTGCAACTTGACTAGTTATTTCTGTAATCATTTTCGATTTTTAAATCATCTTGCCGAGTGAGCCTTCTGTACCTTTAGTACTATTATGTACTCCGTGACCTAGCTCAACGAAATTCTTAGTAAGTAAACAATCACAGTACCAATTCATAATAATAGATATCGAGCAACTTTGTCTTTTGTCCAAACTTGCGTAATTATGAAGTTAATTCGAAGAAATGAATGCTTATCGCCATAATTTTAAACTATTAAACCACTAAACTTATACCACAGATTTTAACTTATACTGTCAACACTACTTCATATCATAATTAAAATAAGTTATACAATGATTACCGTTTTTGATGTGCCCATTACTATAATATCGTTTAATCATAGATCGTTACGAAAACAATTTCGACTGGTAAAACTTTTACTATCGTCTAGCTGTAAGCTTTCATACAAAAACCAATAACGTTTTCCTACTCGTAAATATGTATAATCCGGTTTTCATAACTTTTAGAAATGTTTAACTTTTTAAGAAGTATTGCTTATGTTAAAAGTTATTAGAGTCTAAATATCCATATTTTTGACCTTAAAACTTACTCGAGTATTTTTTGAAATAAAACGTACGAGCCTAGATTAAAATGTACTGAATCTAATAAAACCAAAATTGTCCAATTCAGTAGGTAACTGGGTGGATGGGTAAAAACTCAAGCAATATTTCAAGAATAAAATTTAGGTTCTGGACTTGCAACTCTCTCTATACGAGCATACGAAGTATTTTTCAACCGCGTTTATTAATCGTATTTAGGTGAAGTTAATAAAATATTTATTTCAGTTAACAAAATCACAATTTTTTTAGTAAAGCCAAATTATTCAGTTAGCCATTTTACGTATGACACAATTTCCTTCTCAAAAAATTATTTATTTTATTACATTGACTGCCAATAGAACAATGACGACTTCCCATTCATAATTTTAGTTGAGAATATTTTCTATTAATATATATATAACAAATATCTTTTAATTTCATTCTGCCTATATTCCTTAACTCATTATTTTTAAATTTTTTTTTAACATATAAATGTAAAATAAACTCATTTTTAGTTTCATCTATTTAGTTTATCTAAGTAGATATATATCTATCAAGAAAAAAAGCGACTCTATCCAAGAAATATCCAAAGATAATAGGTATTCAATATACGCTATGGTTAACATAAGTCACTTGTCTTAGGATTTGTTACTATCATTAGTTGTGTTTTATCCTTTATAACTATAGTTGTGAGTCTTGAGCAATGTTGCGAGGTACACAATTGTAAATAAATCCGTAGTCAATTAAAGAAAACCCTATTGAGTTGATAAAATAATATCAGATTATGTAATTATGAATAATTCGAAAATGCAGAACTACCAAAACAGAATATTAGAAATGAACGTTAGAAATAGTTTTGTCTGAATCAATAACCGAATAGTTGTGTTGATAACTAAGTATATAACAAAATAATTCAATAAAAATAACATCAAGTGCACATACTGCACTAACGTTTCCTACAAGTGCTTACTCTTTATCTAAGTTGATTGTAACGTTATTGTAATGCTTCTTTAATAACTTTTTATTTTAGTACCAAAATTTACCCACCTATGTGATTGTGATGTGTTTCTCTATCACATTATCGACATTTAAAATTTGTTACAACTTGCCAATTACAAGCAACGTTGCCGATTACTTTTTGAGTAAACAATAACAAGTATTTACTGATAACTGCCAAATAACATAAACGTCCAAAAAAACTGTTTAAGCAGAACTGACTTGAATTATAATATGTGTAGTTAATATGTCTTCATCTAAAACAATTCAGTCATCTAGTCACAATAATATCAATGAGCAGTTTGTTTGCTGACCCAACAATAAATTTCAGCGCTTTCTCTTACTTTATTTCAAGTTATAAATGATTATAATTATTCGATATTTAGATAGCAAATTACAATTATACTGTGAAATTAGTACGAGTTGGATCAATTTAAATTCAAAATTCGATTCAATTCAAACTGACTTTTTTTACAAAATTAAATTGTATTGAATGTTTATGAAAACATTAATTTTTCTCTACTTATTTATAGTTGTTTGATTATAAAACCTCTTTGAAATATATTAATTAATAATAATCAATAATCATAAACCATTATCAGTTATCACCAAACAACATAGTTTGCAGCGATGCAGGTATAATAGCGCAAGTACAAACGAGAATACGCGACCCATTAAGCTCAAGTCTTGATAACAACTGCAATGTATGACGCCTGTGCAATCTATGACTATCTCTAAATCTATTAGCCGCTTATCGGTTCGGTGATGTACGGGGTGTGCGTCGCTGTACCGCAGGCCGTCTTGCCTGCCATCCAGCTGCCAGCACTGTTAAGAGCGACATCCACCGACGTACTCGACTCTCGTAGCACGTTGCCGCCAGCGACAATTTCGCCTGCACCTTGAAACACCAACTGCTCCACCACCAAGCTGCACCTTGAAACAGCAACTGCTCCACCACCAAGCTGCACCGTAGACTCCAACTGCTGCCACCACTAGGCTGCATAGTGAGACACCAACTGCTGCTACCACCAGGCCGCACCGTGAGACACCAACTGCTGCTACCACCAGGCTGCACCGTGAGACACCGACTGCTGCTACCACCAGACTGCACCGTGAGACACCAACTGCTGCTACCGCCAGGCTACACCGCGGGACATCCATTCACGCCGGGAACGATCACATGGCATCTTGAGTCACTTACCTGAAACCATTTAAACAACGAGTATCTCTCTCCTTTACACATTATGTACCTACACACAATAATATGTAGTACATTCAATCTCCTACCATAAACTTATGAAACATGAATCTCTTAGAATCCAAAATTACTTTACATTTAGTACACACACTGGTAAAGATTTGTAAATCAATCAATCAATCAAACAATTTATTTGCATACATGTGTCAGGTATAAAGATTATAGAGAAGTTGTACAATCTCTTATCTCTTTTGGCAATTTATTCTATATTTTACAAAGATTTAAATCTTTGATATTTTAACAGCCATCACGCAAACACCCTTATAAAAGAATGCGGAATTGTGAATGTCTTGTACATTCTAAAACACAAATACATTAACATGTACCTTCTCGTGGGCGTAGAATTGCACCAGGGTAACGGTAGTACGTTATAGTCCCTGATGTCGTCCCACTTCTGATCTGAAAGCAATTCTTCCCAGTCTTCTCCAAATTATTGAAATTCCTTTTCGTTTACAGGTCCAGGATTGTGAATAAAAGATTCTTTCCACTTATTTATCTTTTTGTATTTTTTCATAAATCAATAATTCAATTAGTAACATTTTTTTCGACATATCTTTTTCAATCACAGACAGAACTCACTACATTTCTATTTTCAAATTCCATAAAATATAATATTAATCGTAAAGAGGTTTGTTTTCCAAAAATTATACATATTAAATACTTCACGGTGACGCAAAATATTAATGAAAACTAAACATAAATCTTCAGCACGCTAACACAACACTAAAGATGAATACGAAGAAGAGACAAATTTCAAGAGAAAATTCAACAAATTCAAAGAGGCAGAGCTAGTGGCAGCTACGGAGACAGCCCGGGAAATTATATGGCTACAACAGATGTTGGAGGAAATCACTAAAACTGAAAAGCCACCACTTCTTTACATTGACAATGAGTCAACAATAAAGCTAGCATACAATCCGCCGTACGAGCAACATAGCCGAACCAAGCACATACAACGAAGGTATCTCTATGTCAGAGAGTGTGTGGCAGCTGGCATACTTGAGGTCAAGCAAGTTACTACTGAGGACCAACTGGCTGATTGTTTCACAAAGCCCTTATATGCACCCAGACTGGAAAGGCTGACTAAAGCTCTTGGCCTCTGTTCCTAAAAGAGGAGTGGATGTTAGGAGGACTACGATGTTAGGTTTTCTATTATTATATAACTTGTCATACTACTGTAAAATAAAAACATTCGTCACAAGTTCCAACAGTATTTATTTTACTTTAATAGATATGTTATGTGCAGTACTGGCTGAATAGCGAAATTTGAATGTCAATGTTCTAGAAGAAAATTATTACTAAATGTGAAATCAACCGTAAAGTTCTTATTAAGCTATTGCATAGCTTCTATCGCGGGCTTTGACGGTGCAGACCTAATCCAGAAAAACCGTAACGAAAATAACCTGGCACTCCTAAAGTAAAGCTTTTGGTACTAGTCTAGCATGACAGCAAGGAGCGCAACTCCACAACTTTTTAGTTTTTAGTTTTCCATCTATCAAAAAACAGCAGAACTTTTTAATGAGTTTTTGAAATATCACATATTTCAAAAAGTCATTAAAAAGTTCTGCTATTTTTCGATAGATGGCAAACTAAAAACTAAAAAGTGTGAAGTTAGCCTGGTACCAAAAGTTCTACTTTTCTATTGATGGCAAAACTAAAAATACCTTTAAATTCTATGCAATAGCTTTACCGCGGCAGTCTCCGAGTGCCACACACCTTTTTTTCCAAAAAAATCAACGGTTCCCTCGAGCTATTTATAAATAGAAATCCCGAGCAAACGTAGAAGAAAATAAATGAAATTGAAAAATGTTCCAATTTGTTGCAACAATACATTGGAAGCTCGCGGACACGTGTGCCTGTCAAAACCTTACCAGAGAGGTCGAAGAACGGTCGCGTCAGGAAATCTATTTCCGATGGAGATAGAAATTCGAAGGAGAAAATTAATATTTTTATAACAATAACTCCCTTTCAATGTCGCTTTTTTAGTGACACGAATGCGCCGAGCGCTGTCGGTCCGAGGCAATGACGAAATACGCTACGCTAAGAGGACGGGAAAGATGTGACATCTCAAATATGGCGTCGCGCTTCATACATTTCGGTACCGCTGACAGCACATATCGCTATCGGTCGCATACATTAGCGCCATTTTACAGTTTTGCTAACTTAAAAATCCGGCTTCAGGACGAAGCCTAAAAATGTGTGCGAGACATCAGTAAGTGCTGATCCTTTAATATGTTCCGAATGGTCCGAAGCAATTGTCTGTGAAGCTGGATAGCCTTCCAGGACTTTGAAACTCACCTGGTGTTCATAATATTTTATCGTTGTATTGTAGGTGTATGGTTGTGTATGCCTTGGGCTAACTGGCCCGAAATAAAAATATCCCTGGTGTCTCTTTCAGTTGTTATATTATTGTTTATTGTTGTTATAAGGGATATCCTTCCAAATTTCAGCCACATTGTTTCAGGAGCGTTCAAATTTAATATTAAAGCAAATGGCATTTTACTTAAACGCTAAAAAACTATCTGAGGTGTACGTGCCTGGCATTTAAACCTTGAAATAACAAGTTGAAGTCTTAACCGCTAGCACGTCACGACTATAAAGTTATTCAGTTTCCTAAAAATAAAACTTAATTCTTGGAAAAGTTAATTTCTTCGAGAACTCACATTAAACTATCAAAACATTATTATCTGAAAACGGCAAAAAATGCTCTCGGACTCATCGCGTATGCACAAAAAGCTCCGCGGGCCAAAGGGAAAAGTTTAAATAAACTTCAGTCGAGTTTAACGCGGGGCCGGGGCTCGAGAGCAGCCTTCAAGATGCTCGATTTAATATTGGAAGTTACGCCGACTCGCGGCTACGTCTGATGAAGTGATTTCATGGGAGTTTGCTGACGTAAGCTCTTTCTATCACACTAATGTTATAGAGACGAAAGTTTGCGAGAGTGTGTGTATGTGTGTAGGTATGACTTTTTTGTCATTCACGCTGCAACTTATCAACCGATTTGTCTGTTTGAATGGATATCGATTATTTATGTCTTGGATAAATAAACTATTTTAATAACACGCGGCCGGAGCCGCAGACAAAGTCCTATATATTATTTACTCATTCAAAATACTTTTTTTGAAAACTTCTTTATGCCCATTAGGCATTGTTTGAGATGGAAAAAGACTCTTCTGTATACATCTTATTATATTTGTGTACAAGTTTTAATTTTTTTCGGCACTTTGTAGTACCAGAGTTTTTGTAGGCTTGTTTGGTCCTGAGAAAGCCTACATGTGACGATGATTTATAATATTAAGAATATTTTATCGAGCCAATATCACCAGATGTCTGAAGCGTGACTGAGGATACACGTGAGAAACTATTTGCTATTTAATTTCGGTAACAGATGAAGTAAATAATTTTGAAGATAAAAATAAGCTTGATGAATAATTGTGATATATTATGTTGAATCAAAAGTAAATGTATATCCGAATTTGAGGTATCTAATTAATTAAATTTAGCCGTACATCAAAGTGTCGTAAATCAAAGCGACACCGGCTGATAATTTAGTTTACGTCCCGGCAAGGTGCTGGTAATATGTACCTCTGTCTTCCTTCGGTAACATATATTACAAACTTTACTATCTAGGACTTTGATCTTGGTATACTCGCTTTCAATACTAAATCACTAGCTCAGGGACGCTTGGATATCATTAACAGATCTTAGACTATAACGTCACAAAATACTAGATTTCACACGGCTTCACCTGTGTGAATTTTAGTTTTCACTAATGTAGCGGAAATCACGTTTTTTTTCGGGTATAAAAAGCCTATGTATGTTAATCCATGATAATAATCTGTCTATTCCAAATTTCATCCATATAACAGATTTTGATGAAATTTGGAATTGACTACTAATTGCGGCTAGAAATAGCATTTTTATACAAACTTTGGACCCCCATTTCACCGTTGGTAAGTTTTGAAAAATTATTTCTTCATGCAATCGTAGATCTTATAAGAAACCTATGTGCAAAAGAAGTCAGTCACCAATCAGTCAATCAGTCAGTTTCTACTTTTATTTATTTAGTTTGAAGTGCGGCATTTTCGATGACTTATAAATTATGTTGAAGCTTCTTCGCATACAGGTGTTTGTGTATCGGGGATATGCTACGTTGCTACAGTACGTTACGCCAATGGAATTTCCAATTTCTTTCGTTTATTTCATAAAGTTGTAGCTAAAAATGAGTGATTCTGTTGGTGCATTTTACACACACATCCTTGATTGGCAAGCAGGCTTAATTACTATGTTTTAATTATAAGATAAGGAGAGCGAGTAAAATTAATTAATTAATTACACAATTCAATGCGAATTCGTGTATCATCGCTTTGTCAGCGTCATTCATATGGAAATGACACAAGCCCTGATGTTGATTGCGATCCAATTGAACGGAAATTTGATTATCATTCATCATCAGTGGCATCTATATTCCTGCCACTTATAGTTTGATACATAGTAAAGAGTGATAAGTTATCAAGGTACGAGGATGATAAGGCATTCTACAATTCAAGGCAAGGCAAGTCTACCCTACAGTCTCATCATCTAGTGATGAAGGACCGATGATGGAGCAAGTAGTTTGGCAAACAAGTTTAGACAACCAATAAGAAAAATAAATCTTTAAAGGAATAAAATAAGGATAGGGATGGTAGCTGGAAGCTGTCGTAACCTCCCACCAAACATGCATATTATTTTTCTCTGTATAAACTCTTTAAACTCAAAGAATTCTTATAATGTAAAATAACATAATGACTATAAAATATTACCTTTATTTCTATGAATAATGTTATAATTTAAATGTATGAATTCCTGTATAAGTGCCTACACATAGGTATATAAATCTAAATAATATTTTGTGTATAAAATTAAATACTTGTATGAATTTGATACCAATAAATTGATTATTTGACTATTTGACTCGGGACTGTAATAGGTAGGTAAGTAATACAATTCTTGATTAATAAATAAATCAAGACTTTTAATCTAGATAAAAAGCATCAACAAGTTGACATCTTTTAACAAAATTGCCTACCTTTATCATCAGAATATCCGATTTAGTAACAAGCTTCAGACAGATAACATAATGATAAAGTTGATCGGAAAACACTTATCCGTAAATTGACTGGCGACATTTCTTTGAACTCGTACCGTACCTGCCCACTCGCTCTAATGGATTCACGTCACGCAACTTTTGAGTAAACGTCTCTTTTCCTTATAAATGACCAAATAATTTGTTCAAATTTATTACTCAGGGTTTTGTAACGCTACAGTGTATTCTTACGCAAATAAATATGGACGAAGGAATTTTGGGAGCGATGTTTCGATGTGGTGTGACAAGAACGGATAGGATAAGGAGCAAGTATGTAAAGAGAACTTTGAAAGATGCACCAGTGATAGAACGTATGAGGAGTAAAAGGTTAGCGTGGTACGGACATATTATACCTACCTACTGAAAATTATTTTTTAACCGACTTCAAAAAAAGGAGGAGGTTCTCAATTCGTCGGAATCTTTTTTTTTTATGTATGTTCACCGATTACTCGAAGACGCGTAAACCGATTTGGAAATTTTTTTTTTGTTTGTAAGGGTATACTTTCCAGATGGTCCCATTTTTTTTTGGTCAGGATCTGATGATGGGATCCTGGAGAAGTCGAGGGAACTCTTCAAATTTTATATGGATACTTGAAACAATTTGGGTACTGTTTGAAAGATTAATATTTTCCAGGTTTTCCTATGGTCATCAGGTCAGGATCTGATCGTGGGATCTTGGTGAAATCGAGGGAACTCTTCAAATTTTGCTAGTATACTTGAAGCGAGTTGGGTATTTTTTACCCGACTGCAAGAAGGGTTATGTTTTTCGCGCGTATCTTGTATGTATGCATGTAAATTTCTTTATGACCACGTATCTTCCAAACGGCTGGATGGATTTTGACGTTAATGGTATCGTTAGATTCGTCTCATTAACCCAAGTGTTCTTAGATAGGTTTTTGAAAATAAAAAGCAAAATGGCGGATTTTGGGCCTAAAATTGTCAGTCATTTACAAAATATTTATAACCAAACCTATCGAGTGGGGTATCAAAATGAAGGGAATTACAAGGAGATTACAAAAATATATATAAGTCATATGTTTCGAATTAATTTGGAATTATAAACAGTCGATCAATGCGTTCAAAATGGTAATATTTGTAGTTTTTGATAGCGTTAATCTTGTATTGACCAAATGTGTGTCGTACTTTATATTGTGCATTTTTACTGCTATTTTATTAGCTCAATTAATTTTTAAGAGATTACCTATGTAAAATGGTGAAAACAAATAAAAGAAAACCCGGCTGAGTTTGTTGTGGGCTTCTTCTCAGTGCAGGGCGCGTTGGAACCGAGGGTAAACTTAGTTTTAAGTCGAATAATAGTTATCCCCATATCGTTTTATATTAAAATATCTGGGTGACCGAGCTTCGCTCGGTGGCCAATAGATGGCAGCAGTAGTCATATTTTTATTTTTTTGGTAAATTCGACATTTTCTAAAAATGAATCCTAGCTAGATCGATTTATCGCCCCCAAAACCCCCTGTATACTAAATTTCATGAAAATCGTTCGCGCCGTTTCCGAGATCCAGATTATATAGAAATGTATATACAAGAATTGCTCGTTTAAAGGTATAAGATAATATAAATGACCTTTCATAAGTCTGTAAGTTAGGCCTATGTGAAATAAAGATTTTTTCTATTTCTATTTGTAATCTCAGTTTTTCCCGAACGATCCGCTTTAAGCGACGTGAGTTAGATACGCCTGAGCCCTAAACGTACACAAACTACACCTATGAAATGTTACTGGTCAGCTTATATATTTCCGGGATAAAATCCAGGTTTGCGTTTGACGACACTGTTTACAACTTTTACTTCTTCCAGTGACTGACTGACTTGAACCGATATAATATAATATATAACCAAATATACCCACTTTACGTCTTTGACATTGTGTAGATAAAAGTGCTTAGGTTTCGCTCGTAAAGTGTGGCAACTAAAAAGCCTGAAATAAAATAAATAATTAAAAAAATCAAAAAACCCGACTGCAAAAATGTCAACTATAATGCAATAACTTAAAAGACCGAAACAAGGCGGACAACGAAAACAAAATTATAATAAACTTAAAAAGATGCAATTTTTACTTCATTTTAACAAACAACATTATGAGCTGAAACCTTTAGTTAAATTTTCTTAGTTTTCGTTTAGTAATTTAAGGTGCTCTCCCAGTACGGCATCGGACCACCTTTAATCAAATGGTTTGAATCATATCTGAACCAAAGATCCCAGACAGTTGTTGTGAACGGATTTGAGTCAGAGAAGTATATTGCTCAATCTGGGGTCCCACAGGGTTCTCATTTAGGGCCTTTATTATTCTTAGCATTCATAAATGATATTACGGCACAAGTAAGGCACTGCAAATGCTCTTTGTTTGCTGATGACCTAAAAATCTACAAAACAATAAACTCAGTTGAAGATATCAAGCTAGTACAGGAGGACTTGAACGGAATAATTAATTGGTGTAATCTCAATAGTATGACTCTCAACGCTAACAAATGTTTCCACGTACAGTACAGTAGGAAGAAAAAACCGCTTGTCTCTAGTTATAATATTAAAAATGTGGTCTTGCAAGAGTTGCCCGAAATTAGAGACTTGGGAGTCACTATTGACAAAAAACTTAATTTTAAGTCGCACATCAACAACATAGTCAAAAAAGCTGCACAATTACTTGGTTTCATCAAACGTAATTCAAAGGGATTCTCCACCAATACCAAAATTGTACTATTTAATGTCTTTGTGAGGAGCTGTCTTGAATTTGCCAGTGTCATCTGGAGTCCCTCGTATAACATTCACTCCCAACGAGTTGAGAGCATACAACGTGCTTTCACTAGATATCTCGCATTTCATGCCTCTGGCATATCACATAGACAGCCCTACAACCAAAGACTAGCTGAGTTTAAAATGTTATCTCTTCGCAGCAGACGCAAAATACTTGATTTGTGTTTTTTGCACAAATTAATACATAACAAAGTAAAGAGCAATATCTTACTTGAACGAATCTTTCTTTCAGTGCCAAGAAAGTATCCCCGTTACTGTACGAGGTCGACACGTAAAACCTTCCATATACCCTTTGGCAGAACTCGACTCAGCAGTCAAGCCCCTATAGCCCGCATATGTGCCGAATATAATGAAATGGCTAAAGCTTTACCTGGCATCGACATATTTCATAATACTTACTCTGTTTTTAAAAAAATGCTCACTGATTACCTATCAGCGAGCCTTCCTTCAAGATAGATTTTTTAAATTATAATTCACTAATTTTACTTTCCTATTATATGTTAGGTTATGTATTGTAATTTGTAGTATTAGTTTCCCTTTTTTCCCTTTTATATTTTTATTTTTTATTTTAGTGTTTGCATGTTTTTAATTGTCAATGTTGTGTTCACTATTAAGATATGCATGTAAGTGAAAGTGTATTTAAAAAAAAAATACGTTGTTAAAATGTTATACATGTATATTGTTTGTGTCCTAAATAAATAAATAAATAAATAAATAAAGGAATGTATTAAAGTTGACAGCTGATAAGACAGAATGGAAGAATAAGAAGTGGTGTGATGACCCTAAATAATGGGGGAATAAGGCAAAAAAAAGAAGTAAGTGATGTTTCTTGGAGAGCAATGAAGCTATCAGCCTAGTGCATAATCCTTCTTCAATCGTCTCAAGTTTCATCGCATAACTTACATTACTTTTGAGTACACTTTACTTACTGTACTTTGTGTATTTTGAGTACATTTGTGCAGCATTAAACAATAATATGCAGTTATTATTATGCCGCCAGACAAACTATAACCTTGTCTATTAGTGCTATTAGTATACATGTAATGAAATGAGTGACATTTCATTCATTTGAATTTGCCGCGCTTCGCGTATCAGCTGTCTGTCGCGTACATTATGATATTGATCTGTGTCTATGATTTAAAATGGCGTGTGACGCTCAGAATGTTTTGTGTATTTTATCGTTATAAAAACTTATAGAAAGAATGTGATTGAGGACTCGATAAATAGTGAACTTTAAATGTCGTTTTATAAGACATTGAGGATCTCCAAAAACAAACAACAAATTGTTTCTCTGAAGGCTATTGATGCTACTCAAACAAAGATCAGAAAATTTTGTCAGTAATGGTCAAGAACCTTAAGATATTATGCTTGTTTGGAAGATATTTTTACGCTTATTATTTTATGTACAGTATAAAAAACATTACTCAAGGCCTCAAGGGGCTTAGCCTGTAGGTAGGTAAGAGTAGGAAATATTTACAAGCCATAAAAGAAAAGGAAACATTTACGGATGTTTTGTGCGCCCCTCGACAAGGCGAATGGCGATAAAACTTGAAAGAAGGCAGCAATGATTCAATTCAAATTGACGACTCAATTTACCGATGAGACACTCCCCCCCATGTGACTACCGAGTTGTGTTCAAGTGGGTACATGCCTAATGTTGTATATTTACGAGATTTGGATGGCTTTTACATTGATTAATCTTTGTTCTTCTTGTTAAGATTTGTAAATGAACACTTTTTTCAGGTATGGTTAGTCCTATCAGGATCGCTAAAACTAAGGTCTCTAGGTAAGTTGATAAACTAAAAGGACTTGTACAATTATATTTAGAAAAAAAAACTGATCATTAGTGCAAGTGATTCATATGCGATGAAACCAATTTTCAATTATATTAATAGCACCGTTGCGATCTGTGCAAGCTTATTTAAAGCTCTTTCAAAACTTTTTTGAATTTCCTAAACTTTGGGGAAGACGACTTGATTTCAACTTGAAATCTTAAACTTATTCCACGTTTGTATTTATTAATTAATAATTTTAAAATTCTCATTTCACACATTGCCTAATTAAACCAGGAATTCTATACATTTCCTGAGAATGTATACAATTTCTAGTTTTCACAGATTTTCGGTAAAATATTTATATGTAAAAGATTAAAATTATTTCCTTTTCATGTTTGACAGAGCTGCTGTAGGGCTAATTTTACCGATAATTTCATTAAAATTTCGTTCGTTTTAGTTTACATAAATAACTACTTAGGAGTCGAAGGCAGGTTTTTGGCCAGTGAACTTTGGCCGATTTAAAACAAATGGAGCACGACCCTAAAAACCTCTATTAGGCAATTTATTCACGAACTGGAAGTCGATGACAAAGGAAAAGTTTTAATGTAACATTTTTTGTCACAGACCGACGTTACGTAGCTGACGTCTCTCTTAGTGAGAAACTTCCAGACTTTTCCATTAAATGAAACTTCTTTGGATTGTCAGCATAACATCACTACGGGGTTTTTTGTCCCATTGCTTTCGCATACCATCTCCCCAATGCCAGCCTTTATTTCGTATTAAAACAGTTTCATGGAGCCATATTGCTCTAGTTTTGCTGGCCGTCCGTTCGTCCAATCCGGGTACGATTTTTACGAGTTTGTTCGTGTTAGAAATATGATTTATCATCTATGCCCTACATTGAAACGTTAGGTCTTTGTTTGATGTACATTTGACAAGTGACAAGTAAATTAATGTTTGATAGCTGTCACTATCTGACTTCCCTTCTGTCATGCTCTTATAACCTGAATATACGTGTTTTATTTTATACTAGCTTTTGCCCGCGGCTCCGCCCGCGTTGAATTCGATTTTTCACTAATCCCGAGAAAAACTTTAATTTCCTAATGAAATGATCTTTATATCTACATTTAAGAAAGATTATTTATTATCAAATTAATCTACCTATATCTGTAGCTATAGATTGCCTTAGAGATTTTAGGTTATTTTAAAATCGATGTTTCAAGGAATGTACGGTCTATGTGTGAAGGAGTATTTCCCCACGTGAATTTAGTTTTCACAAATTCCACAGAAACCATGGCTTTCCGAAATAAAAAGTTGCCTATGTTTTAATCCAGGTTATAAGCTATCTATGTTCCAAATTTCAGCCAAATCGGTTCAGTAGTTGCGGCGTGAAGTAGTAACAAACATACACACAAACATTCGCCTTTATAATATTAGTGTGAATAATTTAAAACAACAATATGTGATAATATTATATCGTAATTAATCTAAATTAATAACGACGCTGATGTGATAATCTTTATTTAATGATTAAATAAGTGTTACATCGAGGCCATTGTACGTTTATTTCGTCATCCAATTATTCCTTGCAGACGCGACGACCGCTGCACGCTGTCTCTGCTAACAGTTCGTTGAGTGGTTTGTTGAGATCGTAAAAGGAATCAATAAAGGTGTCAATCTACTAGAGATGTGCAATGTTGTTTAATAATAATGGTTGTTGGAAAGTAGAATGGCTGCATGAAACAAACATATATACTGACTTACACAGACATTTTATATATAGACAAATCTTTCATTTTCCCAAAAATAGCGTATTGCAGAACGTTGCCCATCTTAATATTTACTTAGCTTGTTATTCATGTTAAAAATGCTTATTTGGATGCCATGAGAAATGTTTTAAATTGAGCCACTTATTAATTTTTATAGCGTTAACAAATACATTTACTTTTTAAATCAACATTGCTTCAATCATTGCAACGATAATCGTTTTTTTCTTTATTTTAAAGTACCATTGCTAAATAGTAACTTTACTTAACTTTACGATCTAGTTTGTGAGCCAGAATTCAAGTCGTCGTAAGCCGTCACTAATAAAAATCACCATAAGGGTTCCATTTTTACCATTTTGGTATGGAACCCTAAAAAGAAAAAATAATTTTTTGTACAAATCGATAAACATTTTTGGTTGTGTCGTCGTAGATGTTTAGATTATTAACTTTCCTGCTAAGCACAGCGAAACAGCATTGGCACTCCGCTCACGATGTTTTTCTTCTCAAAGTAAATCCTTTGCCGAACTGTAGCCCTTTATATTAAGTCAATGGGATAAGACGGGCGAGTTTTCTATTTGCTTAACCATTAGAGGGATTGGGGAAGCTTTTAAATTCAGCTGCCTTAACACCTCCAGCTCTGGTGTTTGTGTGTTTTTATAGGACCCTCAGTGATAAAACTATACGGTTGAAGCATCAAGAATTTCGCCAATATGGTAAGTTGCTGAATATTAAGCGTACAATATTTGTAAATGGATTTTGTATAGAAAGGTTACTTACCCGATGTTAAGTCATATACTTGCACATGTGAGATGCAATGCAGGATATTGCATTATCTCTGCATACGATGAACTGCGATAGTCAATCGTTACCACTACAGTGCCCTTCAAATTTTCAACAGACGTATGATTTGTAGTACAGCAGTAGCCACAACAGAATATAAGATAGCAAAATGACACCCATCCGGGCGGAATCTACAAAAAAGTCCTACGTATGGTCTAGTGGCATTTGGTCTGTTTCCAGAAGCTTTGGCGGTACTAATTTGTGAAGTGAAAAAATATTTGAAGGTGGTGGAGCACTGTTTAAGCCTAGAGGGTTCATATTTTTTAGGTACCTAGTACCAATGTAATACAAGAATGTATGTACTCATGCTAGGTATCTAGAACTTACCGAATCTTGCAGATTCATCTCCATATTATAAGGTTGGTTTTTAGTTTCAAAAGTGAGTATTGAATTCTGTTTTATTCATTTTGATATTATTTAATAAAGATTAAATAATATCAAAATGTTATTATGTAATAAAGATTTCAATGCAGAATTATCCCGAATATATTCTTTCCTACGCCCGTCACTCTAGATGATGCTGAAAATATACGTGCGGTGAGCGAAATAGATTGCCTCTAGGTACAAAGTAAGGCTCTTTGTGTATAACAGTGATGGCTTATTTTCCTGAAAAGAAGAGAAAATGAGCTCCTTAACTACTGCAGTCAAGCCTATCAAGATTGTTGTCTTCCGCCTATTAATGTCCCAAAAAAGTAAATATATATATCCACCGCATTACAGAAATCGAACCGAGTGACTGTTACAATTTTTCTATCTGTTAATATTCTTTCTCAGAAACCAAGTTCACAGTCAGGATATCTACCTATCTAAGCTGATATAGCTCTTTTAATGAATAACAATCATATTCTAAAGGTTACCTAAGTCTTTGGATTTCCGCTTCATATTTGTTAGGCTACCAGCCTAAAGTAAGCCTTCGAATTAAGAATGTCTTAAAGTTCGCTCCAAAGCATCAACGAAATATGTTGCAAAAAACGGGACAATGTTGTATTTTTATACGAACAAACATTTCAGGTGTAAGTATTATATTCGTAGGATATAGATTATGAGTAGGTTTGCAAAGCTATCACAAAGGTACATTTGTTAATCAACAAAATTCAGCTCAACACGCGTTTGAGTGAAACGATTAATCATTCCCGTATTATGAATTCCGTATGTTCAGGACTCACGCGCGTGTGAGTGTTTCAAGGTAGGCTCCTAATGGAATTTGATAAATTACAAACTTTACCTACTTTGAGTTACCTACTCGTATGCCGGCTTCAAATATGTGAGAGGTAGGTAAGCCTATTTACTTGATTACAATTACAGTACCTTCTCTCCCAAATTATGTTATTTAATGACCTCCCTGGCTCAGTGGCTCGAGCTCAGATTCAAGTGGGAGGTCGTGAGTTCGATTCTCGCCACGGGCCACTTAAGTCTTAAAATTTCTAATCTGGCTCAGGTCTGCTCTTTGGCTGTGATTAGTCACCACCCTACCAGCAATGACGCACCGCCAAACAATTAAGCGACCGGCGCGATGCTGTGTAGAAGTTACTCCTTCCAAGTTAGTACGATAACATATTTAGCTGCATTATCACTTACCATCAGGTGAGATCGCAGTCAAGTCATATGCCCCATCGTAGTGGTGGGGCATACATTTAGTTTATGCCGTTTTCCTTTTAACGTGTAAGCGTTAACACGCAGAGAGGCGTTCATTTTTAGATAAGACAATCTGTATGTTAATAAAATAAGAAGTCATCTTTTACAAATTTAATATTTAACTAACGTATACGACATGTTTGAAAAATGCAATTTATTAAAATTTCATCTCTATAACTGTCGGAGTTTTGCCGAAAAATTGGATAACGCTGCACATCAAATAAAATTAATTAAAAAATCGCTGTCAAAGAGGCTTTGGATAATTTTGTCCAACATAAAATATTTTTGCGTCATTTTTCCGGTTGCAAAAAAGCACTAAAAATCTATGGCACTGACACTTCATTGGTCGCGCGTGCGGCGTAATCCATCAGAAAGGTATGTCCAATATTCACACAATGACGTCACTTTTGAAATTAAATTTTTTGGCCTCACATCGCAAAGGCCAGTTATAGTTTAACAGCCGTTGGCCGGAATACTATAAAAGCTAGGACAGGTTCAACTAGCCAATCCGAAGAGTCCAACTACAGCGTATTCTCTGCATAGCGTAGCTGATTTAGTATAGATCTTTAAGGGCGATGGGTACCATCCGGAAGCGAAAATTCTATTTTTATTTAGTTTTTCGCTCATAGTGGGCTAATTATACATCGAAGGCTAATGGCAATGTGTTTTGCGGGCACAACGTTTATACATCTACATGTTTTTAACAAAAACTCTGGTCAACAATACTCATTTACTTCATATTGGTAATTGGTTCCCGATAGCTTGAAATCTGGGAAACTGCAAAAATTATCTTTCGGGAACCAATATGAGATGAGTGGGAACTTTCGAGCAAAGTTTCTATTAAAAACGTGTAGATGCATAAAAAGTAGGCCCGCAAAATGCATTGCCATAAATCTAAAATGTGTAGTTAGTCTAATATTTGCGAAAAACTTAATAAAATTTGAATTTCGCGGGCTGGTAGGGCCGCAACACCTTAAGGCAAAGTGTTTACAGTCGTAACCTTTATTGTAACTTTCCATCAGTTGCATAAACATTCAAAATGTTAGAAGCTAAAGATGTTCCAACTTCAAATTAAAGTACAATATTTACAAGAAATCTGTAGTATGTGGAGATTTTTCGAGCAGTTTCTTTTATCGTTAGTAAACGTGATATAAAAATTGCCTAAAAGAACATTACTCTAGAAGGTTGAGCTGATTGCGATGAGATTGAATGCAAGCAAAGAAAGTTACTTTTTAACCGACTTCAAAAAAAGGAGGAGGTTCTCAATTCTTCGGAATCTTTTTTTATGTGTCCAGTAAAACGTTTTCATAAAACTGTGGACCGGCTCTCAGACTATAGCGCCCAGTCAGTATTAATATCCGGGTGAGAACAATATCGCGCAGCTTTTTGAAACAAAACTGGGCTCATGCAAATGTGGAGTTACGGATAAAGGTTGTCGCACACTGCTGTGACTGCCGCGTTCTAAAGCAGCAGCGACCCTTTTACGGCAACGAGGATGGACGTAGGATTAACATTTGAAGGGCTGTCTCCACAAAGAAACAGGTTGCGATTTTGTGTTGGGCATTTTTAAGATAAAGAAAAAACCATTAAACTCGCATCACACAGCAACTTCATAGCAAGTAATATCTAAACTAAGTACTTGTATGGTGTTATAACGGGAAGATTCCAACTTCCAACTCATATCCAAATCAAGCATACTTTTCCAAGTTATTAATATTTTATTTTCGGTAACTTTTCGTTAGGTGATATCGGGGTAAATATGAACCATTATTAGGAAACTGGAAAATTGTTATTAGGATAATAAAACTTTAGGTACAGGAAAGAAATGGATTAAGTACATATTTGCGATTTTTCTTAGCAAAAGTGTCCTTTACGTAGGACTTTTCTTTGAAATGTTATTCTCATTTAAAATCATAGAATTAACTATGTTACATAAATATCTGTGTGACCGAGCTTTGCTTGGTAGTATATCTATCCACCAAACCATGGTAGCAGGAGTCATATTTTTTTGGTAAATTCAACATTTTCTAAAAAATGAATCCTAGCATAATCGATTTATTGCCCCCAAAACCCCCTGTATACTAAATTTCATGAAAATCGTTTGAGCCGTTTCCGAAATTCGGATTATATAGAAATATATATATACAAGAATTACTCGTTTAAAGGTATAGGATTTTATACTAAGACGTAGCCAATGACAGCATGTGCAGCCTACGAGGCTTGCAACAGTCTGCGATTCACCTTAAAAAGTTTTTTTTTCGATTTTGTAAGTTGGCCCCGTTGTTCGTATGTGAGTTTTAATTTGTCTCCAGCTGTACGTATATTGTAATTAGCGCCTGCTTTAATCCTGCAAAACACTGAATAATTTATTGGGACGTTCCATTTTTACAATTTTTGTATGGAACCTTAAAAACTGGGTGAAATAATATTTAGGGTGCTAAAATTTCTTTGATCCGTTACTCGTTAGCTTCATGGTTAAATTTAATTATGGATGTCAAAAACAAAAAAAAATCGATTCCACCAAACCCGCTGCTGCATATCCTAAT
Source organism: Coenonympha glycerion (assembly GCA_963855885.1). Taxonomy (NCBI): domain Eukaryota; kingdom Metazoa; phylum Arthropoda; class Insecta; order Lepidoptera; family Nymphalidae; genus Coenonympha; species Coenonympha glycerion. Next base: position 17,977,640 of record OY979630.1, on the reverse strand, counting down.
TTTTTTTCTTTAGTTTTTTGAACCTACTATGACATTAAATAAAAAGAAGTATAAAATAAAAAAAAAAACATGAAAAGAATTAAATTATTTGGCTTAAATTTGACCTTTCACTTCTGAGGCTCTGTTGCTTGACTTAACTTTTACAGAAGCGTTATAGTAGTTTAAGTCAAGTCAAGCAACCGGGCCTCAAACTTTTGAGGCAGACTATTTGTAATATTAATCTTCTACATATTTCTTAGTGGAAATAACGTATTTATATAAAAGATGCTCGCTTAAACATAATATCTTTTATTTATCGTGTATTTAGTATGTTTTGTTTCAACATGAACCAAAATAACGGTGTGTTGTTTCACCTAGAGGCGATCGCTGGGTTATACAATGTGTCACGTAAAAAGGGTGCTGATTGCTGACAACCTAAGTAAGAGAGAGTTTATTATATGTGTGTCATTAAAATATATAATATAGCTCAATTACCACTGACTGACTCACTGATTGACATAATTGTTCTCCCAGAAGGAGACAGAAAACGATATAATGATGTACGGGAGATGTGTTCGGGTGCGGGAGTCGACTAGGGAAAAATTATGACATTTCAGAAAAACAAGATGCCAGCGGACGTGACGGTACTCAACATACAAACTCGCGGTACTCAAGGAAATGAGTAATTAGTTTTTAGAAAAAGAAGAAAAATTTGGAAAAACAAGATGGCGGCTGAGCTGCAGTGTTTTCAAAATTTTCATTGTTCTACCTCAAACCGAGACGGTTTAGTTCTTTGTCACAGTTGGCAACATCAAAACATATGGACATTTATGGGGTGATCGTACGTTTAGACTTCGGGTGTCGATTTGTGAAAAAAAAATACCCCATTTTTGGGGAAAAATCTAAATACTCACTTTTTGCAAAATCCGAGTATGAGCGACCAAGTAAATGGCTCCCAGCAGTTACGCGGTCCGCTTTAGCGGGCCGCGCCCCCACGCGAAAAACTAGTTAAAATATATATTTGCATTCTTATTTGCATAATTGTCATGTGTTGTTATTATTTCTACTTCGCATATCATTTTTTTTATTGTTCCCACATCTAGGGCATCTGGAAGAGATCCTCTTATGTCGTGATAAGATGTCCTTGTACATGTTCTTTCTATACTAAATAAAATAAATAAGATCTCAGGATTTCTCATCAAAGGGTCATCTCAGGTTTAAATTTCAGGTAGTTTGTTTCTGGTAGGTATAAGGAAAAAAAATTATAGCTCTGATACCTAGCTATCACTCTTATTATTGAGTCCCAGGTGGTAAGGTAAAACACTGTGTTCCTGCATTTCACGCAATTATATATTATCCAAAACTTTGCTCAGTTTTCTTTGCAAAATACTTTCTTTTATCGTAAAAAAAGTGACATTTCATCTGAGAAGCTCTGTGGACCGTATTTTCAAATTGAGACCGTATGTGCAAGTTGTATTCCTGCAGCGGTATTTAAACGCATAATTCAGGTAGACAAATATTATAGACGGTGCTATTTTTACGTGACCGGAAGTATGTTTTGATTTGATAAGCAACCAAACAAAACATCTGATATGTTATATAATGTATTTCTGTTTTCTTTTGCGTATAAAAATATTATTTTGTTTATTTTCATTATATTCCAACGTTTTGTTAAGTCTTTTTGTTGTAATTATATTTTACATATAGGTACTTTTGTTGACAAACCGCAAACCTAACTTTGTTTTTGGCGGTTTATTGTTATTATCAAAAAAAGTATAAAAGTTAGGGAGTTGAAATTATTTTTCCTGTAAAATATACATTAACTTCTATTGATCGTAATTACTTCAGATTTTTCGATTGGTAAACTTCGGAGATAAGGGCCCCCCCTTATGTATTTTTTTCGACAGTTTGCCCAATAAATCAAAAACTATCAGGCATAAAAATAAATAAAAATAAAATTGGTTTTAGAATACACAAGTAACGCCCTTTCATATGATACCCTACTCAATATTGTTATCTCATTTTGAAATTTCGACAACCCAGTTTTAACCCCTCTTTAAATAGAAATAAAAAAGATTTTCAATTTTTACTGATTGAAATGACGGCGCGCCGCAATTACCTACAATTATTCCAAATTTCAGGTCGATAGCTTCAATAGTTACTGAAATAATCGAGTGTAACAGACGGACGGACGGACGGACGGACGGAGAAAGTCTCACCATAAGGGTTCCATTTTTACCAAATAGGTATGGAACCCTAAAATAGCCACTGGAATATTATTATATATTGTTATCCATTGAAGGTTCGCTACGAAAATGTTATTTTTATTTCATAAAAAAGCTTCAATGGATAGCCACAGAGTTACAAAATACGTGTGCCGCAGCGAATATTTCATGTGCCCAACAATACATTGATGTATGCGGACTACGAAGGGTTGAAATGAAATGAAATGAAATGAAATGAAATATCTTTATTTCACATAGGCCTAATATAAAGGCGCTTGTAAATGGTCCTTATGATATTTGTCACATTTGTATGGCGATAACTCCAAGTCGACTTAAAACTAAGTTTACGAGGGTTCCAACGCGCCCTGCACTGAGAAGAAGCCCACAACAAACTCAGCCGGGTTTTGTTTTCTGTTATCACCACTTCACAAAAGCTTTTAAAACTAATTGAGCTAGTATAATTCAGCAGTTCATTCATCCCCAAGGATTTGATTCTTGTAAGTAATCCTTAATACTATAGTAAGCTTTATTAATGAGCTTTCGTTTTACAGCGACTTTTTACACACAGCGGTTTTTGATCGCCACTGTCGCTACTGAAGAGAAAAGCAATAACAACATCTTTAGGATGCTACTGAGGCTGTCTAAAATGTGTGAAAAATGATGTTTTTGCCATCATGCACAAAAAAGTAGCTTCTCTCTTACAGTGCTGATAAAGCATTGCCGATGATTTCCCCTCCCACTTCATACGACCGCAACCCGCGCTCGTCTGTTACCTACCAGTAGGTACCTCTACTAACCCTACTACCAGTAGGCTTAGTAGAGGTTTTTAGTAATTTCGAGTCGACTCGCATCAAACGAATCGAATTCATCCATATACACTTACAGCCAGCGACATCTACTGACAGTTGCATGTGTATAAAGTACATTCAATGTGCACATTCAGAACATGGCAGAAATGTACACAAATAAAGTTTAGCGTCTAGATGTAATATTTATTACAAGACGATTCTAATAAATAACAGAATTTTTTTAAGGTATCACCAGTTATTGTAAAGGACGGGTCAAAAAATAAAATATTTAAAGAAATTCAATTGATTACTGATAGGTTCCGTTTCCACATTCCTGACTGCTAGTGTTGCCGGATGCCAAACTTTTCCACTTTTATGCTCCATCTTTTTGACGATCGGTCCACTTTTGTTCGAGAACAACATGTAACAGACTATACTAAAGAAAAACCTATTTTCAAGTACTACGTTAATTCTGAGATCAGAATGTAGAATACAAGACAATAATAACTGTGTCGATTTCAATCGTTCTTTTTCTGCATTTTATTTTACTCGAATATATTTACATAAAAAGATTAAATTAGTTAAGGGTTTTCCATTGCGTTAGAGTAAAACTGAATATTATTTTTCCGTGTGAGCCAGTCTCACTTAAATAAACTGTTTGAATATTTGTGATTATTTGTCAGAAAACTACAGCTATTAGTAATACTGAAATCTATTACAACCGATTATTTTGAGGATAGATTATTTTGTCTTGGTAGCGTTTCCGAAATACTCTTGTAATTCAATATTAATTTATTAACTCAAATAGATTTTTCTTTCAGTCGATTGGAGTTTTTTAATTCCGGCATCTCGCAACATTGTCCGACAGCTACATGATGGCTACATGGTCTCAACTGTCGACAGTGACAAATTCTGGGACAAGTGACAAGTATTTATCAAAGAGTATATAGTGTATTGTCTATGCTCTCAGATGCTTCATGGCGGAGGTCGCAGTTGTTATAATACTCAGATACAATATTTTGAAAATAAATATTAATATTTCTCCACTTTTTAGTAAAAAAAAATCTTTTAGCATTGAGTTCAGGCTTGCAGGCCCAACCAAAAAAATATTTTTTCATTTATAGTTGCAATAGCGTAACGTGAGCGAAAGCGATGTATGGGCCCACACCATTGTTCTTTACAATCTAAACCAATAGACATAAAGTAAAATTTTCAGTGTAAATTTCTTTTTATTTCTTGTTTCACTTCACTCATTGTGTGAAAACATTACGTGAATTGCCCATTAGGACTCGACTGTCACCTACGTCACGGTTTGGTCGCAGATATTGGGGGAGATTAAAAAAATACAATAATAACATTGTAATTAAAGAAATTCACTAACATGCTAACCACATATGGATGAGAAACGTCAGAATTAAACAGTCAGTACTTTAGTTATTTATTTCAAGAATGGTACCAGTTAAAGTCGCAAGTATAAATTGCAAAAGTTTATGACCATTCTGAAGTCGCATGTGGGAGAATTTATAACATGGTTAGTGGTTATAGTTTTTCTTCACGCCATAATAATTGAGCGTTAGAAATAATTCTACGCTTAATCCCTTCACTTATTGGGATCTTATAAAATCAGAGCCATTAAATATTATGGTTTATTTGGATCCCTGTTCTTGTTTACAATCCAATACTCGTTTCAGTAGGACACGAAATCTGATAATTGAATTAAGTACTTTCAATGAAAAGCGTTACGCTGCGATCAGCTGATCGGATTCAATTAATTTTAACGTAAAGGTATCAACCGATCAGCGTATGGTGTTTGCTTTTATTCGATTGCCTGCTTACAAACAATATACGTATACACAGGACCCGGTGGACCACACGATAAAATTTCGCTAGTTTTCTGGTGTCAAAAATGTTTGTTTAGACACCAACACTTAGAGCGTCATTTGTAAGTCGACCGCAGTATGGTCTATCGGGACACCAGGACGCCCACCGTGGAGGAGTTCGCGCCCTTGCGCGGAACCTATTCGCGCGCGCGGTCCACGACCGACCGACCACCAACGGGGCGTCCGCTACCTCGTGAGCTCCTGCGTTCCCCGTCCCCTGAGCGATGACGGAGACGAAAGCGATGACGCGAGGTTTGCACTAACGGACCCCATCATCCCCGCGCAGGGCGGCGATGAAATCGCTGACCGCGCGGGGCATACCGGACTATCATCACCAACGGGCCTCCAGCCAACAGGCGAGGCCTTAGCCCCTTACCGGGGCTAAAAGAGCAACACCGGGGGAGCAAGGCTCCCCTGCGACACATCGCCCGGGAAAGGAGGCATGCCTCGAGGCCCGTACCCCCATGGCGACTAGTCCCTATGGAGAAGACCACGCGACGAATGGACCGCCGCAGTCCACGCCACAAATACATTTTCTGTTACTACTCTCTACTACCTTCATTTACCAATATTGTGGTAGTTGAAGGAAAAAAAATTGTTTTCTTCTTAATCATAATGATTAATAATAATGATTTTTTTTTTTATTATAGATAGGCTTGCGCTTGACTACAATCATATCTGATAGACAGAAATGATGCGGTTTAGGATGGAGCGCGCTTGCCTAGAAAATGCCTATTCACTCTTCTCTTGAAGGCACCCAGGTTGTACTTGGCTGGGAACACAGAAGCTGGAAGGGTGTTCCACACCTTAGCGGTACGTATCAGAAACGTGGAAGAAAATCGTTTCGTTCGAGCTTGCTGGACATCAACCACATAAGGATGCCACTTCTCCCGGCGTCTTGCGGTTTTATGGTAGAAAGGTGAAGGAGGTACTAGATTGTGGAGTTCTTGAGCACACTCTCCAAAGTATATCCTGTAAAAAACCGCTAAACAGGCAACCTTGCGTCGGTGTTCTAAACTGAGCAATTTTGCCCGTGTTAGCGATTCCTTGCCGATTATTCTGCGTGCGCGGCGATCAACCGAGTCCAATGCATCGAGCTGATATTTCGCAGATCCATCCCAGAGGTGACTGCAGTACTCCATGCCCGAACGAACCTGAGCTTCATACAGTGTCAAAAGCTGTTCAGGCGTGAAGTACCGCTTAACCTTGTTCAGGATGCCCAGTTTTTTGGCAGCTGTTTTCGCCTTAGCTTCGATGCATTTCCCAAAATTGAGATTGGGGGAGATGTTAATACCCAAGAGATCGATGTGATCGCCGATCGGAACGGATACACTTTGAAAATTGGGAGCCAAGGTGAAGGGGCTCTTTTTTGCGGTGAATAAACACGCTTGTGTTTTGGTAGCGTTAAACTTGACGAGATTAGCATCACCCCACTCAGACACTTCTCTTAGAGTCAAGTTAACGCGATCTACCAATGCCTCTCTTAGCTCAAGAATCTCAGCACCGCTGGCTTTAGAACTAGACATGTATCTCTCCGAGACAGTGCTGTCATCTGCATAACCAAATAAACCCGGTTTAAGCAAATCATTGATATGCAGCAGGAAAAGCGTCGCGGAGAGAACAGATCCCTGAGGTACACCGGCATTGATAGCCATTAGGTCCGAAGAGTGACCGTCGACGACCACTCGAAAAGACCGTTCCCTCAGGAAATCAGAAATCCAGTTACAAAAGCCAGCGGGTATTCCATACGCTGGGAGTTTGCTGAGCAGGCTGCCGTGCCAGACTCGGTCAAAAGCCTTAGAGATGTCGAGTGAGACAGCAAGCGCCTCACCGTATTTCTCTATGGCTTCACCCCATGTGTGCGTAGCATACACAAGAAGATCGCCAGTGCTTCGGTTTGAACGGAAGCCATACTGACGGTCCGACAAAAGGTCATTTTCTTCAAGGTATGCTAGGAGCTTATGATTGAGTACACGTTCCATACTTTTACAAAGAATGGACGTGATGGCAATCGGTCTATAATTGGCCGGGTCGGCACGACAACCCTTCTTGGGCACCGGCTGCACGTTGGCAACCTTCCAAGGATTATCTTCTTAACAGGATTTAAAAATAAAACAAATGAAGTTATTACTTTATAATTTATTTTATTAAAGTTTTGAGTCTGCATTAACTTATTTAATCGGTTAACTGTACAGACTGTTGAATTTTTCAATATTATTTAAATCACCTATGAAATTTTCAACGCTAAAAACAACTTCAACTGGTGAAACAATAGCAATTAATTAAGACAATATTATCGGATACAATTTTATAGCAAAACATATTTTTTTACAAGTTAATTATGGAAAAAAATAACTCTCAAAATAATATTAAAACTAAATAGTCAGAGCGCGATCATATTTTTGAATGCTTCAGTGTATTTTGGGTTAAATAAAAGATTGCAACTGATTAACGAGGAAAGGGCAATATTGCTTTAAAAAAACATAAAATGTAGCGACATTAATGCTACAGCTGATGAATTATAATAATATATAAGCAGAATATTTATGTTTTAGTTATTTCATTGTTTCGTAATATCAATTACGTACAAAGAGAGAAAAAATTACAAGAGATAGCAGACAAAATTGCGTTGCTCGTGAAAAGAATAATAAAAGTAAAATGGACTTGAAAACTATGAAGAGAAAAATATTTGGAATCAACGAGCTAATGTAATTTGCTTTCTCAAAGAAAACTCAGAAATTCAACAAAATCTACATTCAGAATGATCAAATTAGATATAGGATCTTTATGAGAGCTAAAAAAATAAAATGCTTGTAAATTAGTTGTACAAAAAAAATGCTAAGACTGAAATCATAAAGAGAAATGCTGATAATGCCTTATTCGATCTATTCGATGAATTAACCAAATTGAAAAAAAAGCACGATAAACGAAATGAAAATGAGATACAAGAAATAAATGAATAGAGTAAAAGAATTTTTAATCCAATCGCAATAATTGTTGTAACAAATTTACTATGTGTGCTATCAACACTTGAATATTTAATCAGTCAATGATAAGTCATTGTTAGTTGAATGAGGATTAATATATCATTACAACCTGTTATACCGTTAGCTAAAACTATTTACATATTTACAACAAACTATTGGTCCATCTATGTTAAAAACTAAAATTGAACTGAACCTACATAATAACATAATAATATTAACTTGCACAAAGTCTGCGATACTTTCGAAAAACAACATTAATATTGACGTACCTAACTTCCTTTACAAACGAAAGATCAACGTAGACAGCAATGGTACCATAGGTACTCTTACTTTCAATTAATTAAAAATTAAAATTTTACTTTGCAATTCTGGTTTTTTCAGGCATTTCATATGGCGTTCTTTGTAATTTGTCATGAAATCTTAAGAAATTCGTATAAAACAGATTTATAAGGAATATTGAATGGAAGCAGGCGTTATCAATCCTGCTACTTATAAGGAAACTTACTGAAGTTGGTACAATTTGAGATACCTTTTATAATTATTCAAAAAATTTGAAAGCGTACAGAAATTGTTTTCACTACAAATGATAGTGACCAAATAAGCTGAAGAGCAGATTTTTATCTTTCGAGGCAAATTAAACTTGAGGCTAAAAAACAAAATCATATATATTACAGTTTTGGCTTAGTTAGGTGAATTTGGATTTAATTAATTATTAAAATTGCCTGTTTGAAAACGACATAATGTTGATGTTTTTTAAAGACATAATATAAAAAGTTCAAAGAAATCTGCTATGTAATAATTGCATATTTCTTTGTAACAGCTAAATTAATAGGAATAGGGAAGAATTTATTATATTTATTTGTAAATAATTTGGAAGTAAATAAATTGTTTTAATTGGAATTAAAAAAATTGTATACTTAAAAAGATTTTTAACCTTTCCAATTTCAATTCGTTTTCTTTAAATTTTTTTTATTATATGAAATTATTTAAAGTCCCACAAAGGACATTGTTCAATTGCATCATAGAACCTTTTGTTTATTTCTAAACAATGTTTTCATGAATTAATTAGCTTAGATTAGCGTCAAAGGTGTGTTTGTGTAATATTAAAACATGCTCTAATTTTGAACAGGTTTCTGTTTTAAACTTGAACTCATAAAAATAGTTCAATGATTTGGGCTAGAACCTATATTTTCTGAATTTCAGTTTAGGGTTGGCACTTAATATTTAAACACACCTTATTAATTTCAATAATTTCAGCTATATCACTTACGTTGTCATCACTGACAATCTTTAGTATCATTGCTTTATTAGATTCATAATAATTAGGATGGATATGCGGCTGCGCCTCAGTATCTTATTCATATCGTATAAATATGTACACATTATTGCTACATTACTTATCATATATACAAAGATTTACATCGAATATAATATTATAATTAACGTCCATTATGTCGTTAAACACTTCAATTTAAAATCTATTATCTTCAAGTTTCTTGTACGGATATGGTAATAATATTATTATTTTATAAACAATCGTTTTATCATCACGTTCACTAATAAATTCACTGTCTTCAATATTATTCAATAATTTCCTAAGATTTACTGTAATATTGGTCGGTGAATGTCCAATTTCATTTATTTTTACAGGTTTATCTATTCTGAGTCCGAAAAGTGTGAGAATATCTGCCATCACTACTCTGCATTCTAAAATGTCTGAACTTACACCAACCAATATACGACTCTATCTATCAGTTCTGAAGTTTTATTTATCTTTAACTTGAGTACCACTCACGAGTCACGACACTGTAAACTAATTGAGTCTTCAAAAATTCACTGTTAACGCCTTCTTATCAGCGCGTTGAAAGTCATATATAATCTGTAACGCACTTGAGAAGGTCCGGCGGGAGTCACACGATTTCGTCGTGATGTACCACGTCACTGCAGCTGCCGGCTCTCTGCAGTCAGGCCCTTTGACGTCACACCCTTAACTCTTCCATTGTAATATTGGACTTTGCGTTCAGTTGCGTGTTCTTCTTTGTCAGCGTGCTTGTATTTATCATCTGCATCTGATGCGCAGATAACAACGGTTGGTTTTCTTGTAATTGTCCACTTGCTAGTGTATTTATATTGCTCTTCCCTATTTTAGGAGGCGGAGGTGCTCGGGGCAGTGTGGCCATCCCAGCTACATTATTACTAGGCAAATCAGCGAATTCAGGCGGAGGTAGTTGATGATGAGAATGCGTATGATGATGACTCAGTATTGTTGCTGGATCATTTTTTAAACTAGTTTGAAAGGATAAAGCACTTTCTAAATCGCCACAAATATTGTTTGGCATCTGACCATTTTCTACTCTTTTCTTCAAATGTGAACCATTTGCGTGGCCATCTTGGCCATTCATTCTCGTTTTATCTCTCTGGTAATAAACACCAGCAAATATTAATACATTTAATATGAGCAAAGAGCATCCTATAGCTATCGTTACACTAAGAGCAGTTGAATAAGCTGCAAATCCGTCTTCTGGAGGAGCTGACGTAGAACCTTCAGATTTGTGCACTTCTGAAGCTGCGACTGTACTTGGAGTCATAGAATTTAATCCCACTATATTGAAATTCAGCGGACTCGTAACATTTAAAACGGTTAATAGAGGAACTTTTGTAGCCAAACCAGTATCGGTTAGCACCATTTCTGTAGTCTTCTTGAAAGCGGGTGTGAAACTTTTAAGTGTTGGTTGTAGAGACGTATCTTCATTTTCTAGCTGATGATGTGATTGGGGGACATCTTCCCCACCAGGACGATGCAGGTCTGGTACTAAGTTCAACCAGAACGACAGCCTGCGGACAAAGAAGTTGACGCTAGTAAACGAATTTAAAACGATTACTTCTATCATGATATAAAAATAAATATCAGATAACAGGAACGTTGGTAATTACTAAAAGGTTCTAACTTTGTCAGATAATATGTTTGTTACGCTACGCAAAACTACCCCTATGCTATGCACTATGCACATAACGATAGCAAACATCCTTGAAATTTGTTCAAATAATCCAATATAATGAAACAATCAAATTATTGAACATAAATCTTGATTATGTCATTATTATCTTCTCGATATATATAGCGGAAAGACTAATTAAATACTAATTAATTAAAGACTTATTAAATTGCCACTAGTCCCTCATTATGGAAATAGTACAAAATATAACGAAAAACCTATCCTACCTTGAACACAGATTTTAACCCTGAAATGCTCGTTTTAATTGATCAAACTTGGGTAAGCATTGTAAAGAAGCAAGAGTGAAATAGCGATTTTTAGGCTCTGTCGTGAATAGTAGTAACTTTAATTTGTCCTTTGCAAGTCAATAAAAGAATCTAAATCCACAATTTTCGTTATGATTTCTTAGCGCTCATCCTATCTCATCCTCGTTAGTAATAAAACGAATAGAATTCCTGTGTAAAACTTATTTCTAGTCCTACCCCTTAGGTTTTGGTCATCCTCAATATCGGAGTCATAAAAATAGATTTATATACTTGGTGAAAAGCGATATTTTCACTAACCTGTGCGCTCGATAGTGGTTCTTCAATTTTGACTTTATATCAATGTTCAAATACTTCTTGTGCACAGCTTCATACGCAGTCCACTCAATGTTTTTCATTCTCACTCTTTCTTGTCTCCCTGCCCTTATGGGATCACTTTCTTGTGCTTCGTTCGGGTTCCTGTTAAAAAAACATTATTATTCGATTTTGACATTTACGGACTAAAAATAAAAAGAATTTAAGCCTGTGCAGACTAATTAAACAATCATACTAAGTAGCATATAGGTCAATTTATTTACGTGTAATTAAATACACAATTTTTGAGCATGAGAAATACTTCTATGTTTTTTTGTTCTCTGGGTCTACTGTAAAATTATTAATTAGTTGTCCTCTGAAAGATACCTTGCGATATACAAAAGGAACAAACTCTGTAACTGATATCAGGAAAATGTCACGAAAAATATTTATCAAACAAATAAAGAATTTCCTTGTAAACGTCTGAGCAAAATTTTGCTGATATCTTGCCAACATTAAGTGGTAAATGGTGAACTAATGTCTTTGAATGGGAGAAAAAGATTGTGCAGCAAATAATATATATATTTGCATTTTGGCCAGGAATATATTTTTGACGATAAAAATAGTAAAAGTCTTACCGACTGTATATTGACTACACAAAATAAAATGTGAGCGTTGAAACTGCTGTTTAAGTATTTCTTCGCTATCATAGTTTAATGTGACCATAATGTCCTCCCAACCCATTTGACATGAAGGTCAAACTCTATAAAGATTTACCATTTGATATTTTATATTGTAAAAGTATGTTCGCAAACACAGGTGTACTCTTTAATCCACACTCTCATAGCTGATGAGACGGCATCTCTATTATAACCAAGTACAGATCCGGCTTAGGACCTACGGCTTTACGTCCTCTCCTAGGCGTGGGGGTGACATGTCTTCAATTGTAAAACTCCGGACTGATCCGAGAATTCCTAGTTTTATTTACTTACTGGCCTGAGCAGGAATCGAACCTAGTACCAAAGACTTGAACTCTTAACCACTAAACCAACAAGCAGTTAAGTATTACAAAGTACTTTGATACTCTTGATATAAAAACAAAGGTTTTGTTATTTTTGTTGATAAAAATAGCTCACCCGGTCTTGGCAAAGTTCCCCCAGTACAGCATAACTGATTCCGACAGCGCTACTTCTGATTTGGTATAGTTGCGCGGAAAGTGGGCCAGTCCTCCCACCAGGGGGGCGCCGAAGATGTATGGCAGCTCTTCACCATGGATGCAGCCTTGTCTCTGTTATGGAGAAGATAGAGAATAGCATTAGTAAAAATACAAGTTTATACCCGAGTTCTGTTAGTATTCCCCCTTGTTTATTGAATTTCCAAAAATACTTAATTAGCGGCTAGCGAAAGTTTGTGCTGTCCATTGACAGACTGAGTCAGATCAACGAGCTAAGATATAGATCAATGAGTCAGATATTTTCCTTTTATAAATGCAAACAAGTGAGCGACCGCGGTTTTGCTCACGTTTCTCCGTGAACTTAAAATGGTTACAAAGTTTTATCCTTGTTTTTCCTCGTTGGGCGTGAATTTTCATACATTTTTAGGGTTCCATACCAATTTGATAAAAATGAAACCCTTATGGTGAGACTTTCTCCGTCCGTCCGTCCGTCCGTCCGTCCGTCTGTCACACTCGATTATTTCAGTAACTATCAAAGCTATCGACTTGAAATTTGAAATAGTTTTAGGTAATAGTGACCCAACGCCATTGCACTCATAAAATATTGAAAATTGTTTTTATTTATATTTAAAAAGGGGGGAAAACTGGGACTTAGAATTTTCAAAATGAGATAACAATATTAAGTATCATATGAAAGGGCGTTACTTGTGTATTCTAAAACCGATTATAATTTTTTTTATGCCTGATAGTTTTGGATTTATTGAGCAAACTGTCGAAAAAAATACCGTTCCCCCCCCCTTATCTCCGAAGTTTATCAATCGAAAAATCTGAAATAATTACGATTTATAGTCATTAATGTATATTTTACAGGAAAAATAAAATCAACTCCCTAACTATTATACTTTTTTTGATAATAACAATAAACCACCAAAAACAAAGTAACGTTTGCGGTTCGCCAACCGAAGTACCTACATATAAATTATACTCGTAAATTCATGAACAAAAGTGATTCTTTCAATGTTTTACTTCTTTGATGGTATGGAACCCTCGGTGCGCGAGTCCGACTCGCAGTTGGCCGGTTTTTTTCATTAGTGGATACTGGATAGTTTTGTATTAGAGGCTATTTGCATACTTTTCAATAAACACAGTTCTTACGAGTATGGGATGGTCTCGTCAAGAAAACAAAGAAAACAAAATTTCATTTTTCAGATACAAAAAATGTATTGTGTTCACTTCCATTGAATTTCACTGTAACATTCAAGTAATATGAACATTGAAGGATATTTCAGAGGTTACATAAAGGTTGAATAGAACATTTCAGATTTGTGTACCTACATTTTGTGTGTTATTTGACTTCGATAAAACCATAGATAAAACGTTAACAGAATGAAGTTTGCTGCTTTAAAACTGTCACCATTTCAGTAAGACATAAAATCAATAAAGATGCGAAGTTTGTATTTAATTTAAGTTTACGGAGTACCTATTTTGGGATAACGGAAAAATATGAGATTCGGCAAAGTAAAACTTATTATTGTTGGAGTGCAGAAAGTTAAAATAATAAAATAAAAAAAAAACTTTCAAAAACCTCCATAAGTTATTTGTGACTGTCATAAGAATATCCTGAAAGACATTAAAAATAGAATAAACAGTGTACGTCTGTTTATTTTATTTTTTATGACTCGGACATTCGCCACACACAAAGTTTCACCCATAGCTCGATAAATGTTTGCCTTTAGTTAGCTCACGCTAACGAGTTCAGTACCAAATTATCTATATACGGGAAATTTATATACATGATTGCATGCGTGCCCAATCTGTTGACTAGGAAGAGAAACTTTCATTCTAGATTTTTGAAGATTTTCGCAGATTTTCCTCGCGACGGGATTTTCATCACCAAAAAAACATTTTCATTCGCCTAGCCCCATGCGCGGTACCGTCCAAAAAACTTTGTTTGTAAAAGCATAATATAGAGATGTTTTTTTTTTAACAAAATTGATAATCATTTATTTCCTAACTATCACCACAGTAGTGAAAAACTTTTTCCAAGAAAAATTCTCTGGGGATATTCAATATAAATTGAACTTTATCAATAAAATTGGCATCAATTTCACTTTCAAATTTATCAAAAGTAAAGGGTTTAAATTCCAAAATTAAACATAAAATATCTGAAAATACCACATTTGATATTCTGTATTAAAACTTCCACTTTGATATTCAAATGAACATAAATAAAGTTTCACACTGAACATTATTTATGACGTTCATAACATTATAACGAGAAAGGTTCTGAAATTACGAATGAATGATAAAATAATATAAAACGGAGCTCAATTCTGCGAGGCTCAAATCTGCAGGGCTCAATATTGAACCCCGGGGAAAACGCCTCGATTTTCAAAGGCGTTATTAAAATGTGAGGTAACATTTTCATTTCATACACTATTCAAATAGAAGACGCGACCATTTCGCAGAAATGCTTTTTTTTATTTAAATCTTTTTACTTTATAATATTTATATGTGGAGCTTTGTTTTTGATCTTGAAAAATTACCGCGATAATTAATTATTGAAATTGAAACAAAAAATATTATCGTGCTTGTAAAAATGTTAAATGACATTTCTAATATCTTTTGCGTCTTATTTACTTCCATAATGGGACGCAATTTGGAGCGGAAATCTATTGATCAACCAATTAAGGGATAGTGACATATAGCTTCAGTACTTAATTATAATTTAGTACTGCAGCTATATATTTTTTAAATATATCTATCAGTTATATTAAAAAGTTCGCTACTTATGCGATAGCATCAAAAATGGTCACTACTATCAACTTAACACCTAAAGCTTTTTCTTTCAACTTTAGCCATTATAATAAATAATTCAACATAATAATGACCAGTATACTAAAAGGAAACTAGATTTTTCCAAGATAAAGAGTCGATAGCCAATTTAAAAAAATTAACACAACAAAACACAGTAAAATTTAATACAACTTTTGAACCATTCAATTATTAATATTGTTTCATTCATACCGAAGATTTTTGCAATGCGAATTGAGATTGCACGTCCTTTTAAAAATAAGCATAAATCAAGAGCTTCTGAAGAATCTGGGTCAGAAAAACAATCAGACACTAAGGAACACCGCGAAATAGGAATATTTAAGGGTGAAGACGTAATTTTCGTTTAATCAACATTTTCTATCTGAACAGGAAATCAACATGGTGGTAGGAGATTTATGTTTTGTGACTAATAGCACGATCGATTTGCGAGTTTCTCAGGGAAAACAACATTTTAGTACTAAAATATCGCTGCCAGGCCATTTGTCAAGTGGCGGGGCCGTGTTTGCCGGCGAATATCTTGATCCAAAGTAACGATTTGAACTGAACTCCGTACCCCGGTTTGGAAACGCTCCTTGAATTTAAATCACTCCCACAGATTTTGGTACCAGTATTTCGCAATTTTAATACCTTCAATTCGTAAAAGACTTACACCAAGAGATTTTGTACTTGTCTGTCTTAGTGGGGGCAGATCATATTTTTTCCTTTCGAGACCTATTTTTAACCCCGATACAAAAAGAGGGGTGTTATAAGTTTGACGGAGATTAATCTTGGAAATAAAAGAGAAGGTAGAGAAAGATACCTACAAAATTATATTTTCAAATACAACACTTTCTTAGTTTCTTCCAGTTTCTGAAGCTCATAGCTCAACCTAAAGCTATTGGATAATTTTTAACCGCAAAACCTTCACGAAAATTAGTATTAATAATATTCGCAGGCAGTTACAATCGTCTCCACACGCTTAAATTCCTCATTAGTCAGTACCTAAGGATTCATCTTTTAGATTAATGTTTATGATATAACACGATAAGTTTGTTTTAAAAGTTTGTTCACAATAATGAAATTTATCTAAGATTGACTTTAGACAGGAATACAAACTAAAGTTGGGATCAATATTATGTTAGACATAGAAGCAATTTAGTTATTACATCGTTAAGTTTGTTTAGTATAAGTAAATTTTAATACCTATTTCGTTTATTAAAGATAATTATGTAATGTAAATGTTAAATTTTGTAATAGAATTGAAGCAGAATAATTACAAAATCCTATACCTTTAAACGAGCAATTCTTGTATATATGTATGCATATATATTTCTATTTAATTTGAATCTCGGAAACGGCTTGAACGATTTCCATGAAATTTAGTATACAGGGGGTTTTGGGGGCGATAAATCGATCTAGCTAGGATTCATTTTTTGAAAATGTCGAATTTATCAACAAAAAAAAAATTATGACTTCTGCTGCCATCTATTGGCAAACAGAAAAAATACTGAGCGAAGCTCGGTCACCCAGATATTTAATACCTATATGACTATACCTGGAGGGTGTCATGGCTCCGCTCATGTAGCCTCTATTTTACTCCCTCTGGAGTTGAATTTTCAGTTTTTTTTTTTGTGGAATCCTTGTTTTGTCATAGCCACTCGTGGCAGTTGAAAGATTTGCGTTATAGATCAGTCAGTCAAGTAATCAGTTATCTTTTCTGTGTACGAGTATAGTTATGTCACCGAAAGATTGTGAATACTCGTACCTTTAGTTTATATAATCTATCTCGTAACTTTGGTAAGATTGTAACCCGTAGATGATCATCGCGCGTTTATATTGAACAAATGATTGTCCTGATCCTGATCATGCCATTTCACAATTTTACGGTTTTACATCGATTCGAAGTTAATTCGTTAAATTTTTCGCAAAATGTACGGTTCACAGTTTTTCGACAGTTTACAATATCGCGAGAGAGATTTTAAACAATGTATTTAAATCTACATAATATACGTGTATATTGTAGATACACATATTGGAACTTAGTGTTTACTTTAAGATACGAGTATAAACCTAAAGTTTTTGAAACTGTAACTTTGATTTACAAAGGATTCACTCCAGCATACAGTATCTAGTTTCACGCCACTAACTAGTTGGTTAACTTGAGAAGTTCGGTTTGTAAGATCTCATCTTGATCAATATTGAATACGATATTTAACATAACAGTACTTAAGTCTCCTATACGTTCATTAAATTCTGATTCATCATTGAATTTCCACGTGTTTAAAAGTAATAATGTCTTCATAACGTTATTGAAAAAAGCATTGACAGTTAGTTAGTTAGTTAATTATAGAAATTATAAGACTAAGGTTGTATTATTGATGAATAAATTCAGTATAGATATGATGTGTAATTCGTGATATGAGTGCTAAAATAGTAAAATTAAAAAAAACCCAATTCCCGATACAAGAAACGTGTTTTCTTTTTCGTATTTAGCTAGCCGTATTTTTGTTTTTGTTCAGGCGTACAAACAGTAATAACATAACACTATCGAGCTTTGTATGAATTTTCAGCATATTTCGACAACTATAGTTATAGGAATTTGCTACCCCGAATCACGCTTAGCTGATTTGCTTCATCTTTTACGTATTTTCAAGTTAAAGTTTTTTTAGTTTCATGGAAACATAAAATAAGAAGAAAGAATACGGTATACTTAACATTAAAAATGATTTAAATTGATATTTCTTTTTACGACTGCTACCAATAAGTTCTACGAGTAAACTGGCAACCAGTGTAAAGTAGTCGTTCTAACTACTAGTTATTAGTTCGAACGTGGTAGATCGAAGAACTTTGGCGGAAAGTCGGTAAGTTTTAATGTGCTTTTAGCGGTAACTTGACGGTGGGACGGCACTAACTACTGCATAATAGATTGTTAACTACTTCCTGATAGGACAGGTCGTTTAAAATTTCGCATTGCATTTTGACGATCTCGCATTTTCAGTTCACACGCTGTGATTCGAAACAGTAATAGGTATAGAGATTTGATTCCCGGTATGGTGCTTACTGCTTAGGATTTAATAACTTCGATCAAATATGCTAATAACTGATAAAAATGACCTGGGCACCTTGCTAAATTAACTATCTATTAACGTACGAGTGTCTGATCCACCAAACCTCCGATGTGTTACGTTACTGTGCTATGTTTTATGTTAAAAGCTTAAAAACAGTCGATTAATTTTAATTTGTATATTATGAACATCAAGCACAATTTAACAACATAACATAATATTATCTCTGATGGATAAGCACCCTTAGGGATAGGGTGAGACACACCTGTGTAATTTTCGCCGTCAAAGTTCGTCTCAATACGCTCTCAAAGTTTGTCATGAAGGTGAGGTACATTATACATAGACGTAGTCTTGTCAATTTAAAACTTTAGTCTCTGACCTGTGGGCGTAGTGTCAAAGGAATTACTTAGAATGTGTGCGTTCAAAATTCGAAATTCAAAATTCAAATGATTTATTTAACTAATTTAAAGTCACTTTTTAATGGTCAGGGAATACTAATTTGGTAGTGACTTACAACTGCTATTCAATATAAATATCTGGGTGACCGAGCTTCGCTCGGTAGTGTAAGGTGTTGCGGCCCTACCAGCCCGCGAAATTCAAATTTTATTTAGTTTTTCGCAAATCTTAGACAAACTACACATTGAAGATTTATGACTATGCATTTTGCGGGCCTACTTTTAATGCATCTACATGTTTTTAATAGAAACTTTGCTCGAAAGTTCCCACTCATCTCATATTGGTTCCTGAAAGATAATTTTTTGCAGTTTCAAAGATTTCGAGCTATCGGGAACCAATATGAAGTAAATGAGTATTGTTGAGCAGAGTTTTTGTTAAAAACTCTGCTCAACAATAAATAAACGTTGTGCCCGCAAAACACATTGCCATTAGCCTTGAATGTATAATTAGCCCACTATGAGCGAAAAACTAAATAAAATTTGAATTTTCGCGCCCAGATGGTACCCATCGCCCTTAACTACTGGCTAATAGATGGCAGCTGCAGGAGTGCTTCGCTCGGTAGTTTAACTACTGGCTAATTATAGATGGCAGCAGAAATCATATTTTATTATTTTTTTGGTATATTCGACATTTTATAAAAATGAATCCTAGCTAGATCGATTTATCGCCCCCAAAACCCCCTGTATACTAAATTTCATGAAAATCGTTGGAGCCGTTGCCGAGATCCAGATTATATAGAAATATATATACAAGAATTGCTCGTTTAAAGGTATAGGATTTACACAGCAAGGGAAACATTATGCGATGAGTTACGCGACCCAGAGTTTAGAATTAGAAATCCACTGCGACAGTCAGCATAAAGAGGAGCAAGAAACTCATAAGCTCTCTAAGGTTCACGCGCTTAATGAAAACTCTGCTGGAATGCAGAGGTAGTTAATTTTAACGATTATTACCATTAGATGGCAGTGATAATTCTGGCAACCTTTACGGAAAGTTTTATCACTTCACTTGTATTATAAATGGACAACAAAGAAATTTAGCAGATTATACTGCTTGGCAAGCTCGACAGGGGAATTATGTTAACGGGCCAAGTTCCGTCGCAAAATTTTGCAAAAGGCATCTTAGAGTGCGAGTACAATAGAGACAAGATTTTCCGAAATTTGTTTTTGTTACGCACCTTCTACATATATGTATCTAAATTTTTCGTAAATATAGAAAAAAAATTGCTGAGTCAGATACTCGTAGTGTCAATATAATATTTGTTTTTACAGCAATATTTTAGCTTTCTTAAGATTTGTGCCTGAGGTATAGTATACCTGAGGTATTTAAAGGTGAAGACCATTAAACACATTCGCGGATGGGTTTTTGAAAATTAAACCCCGATGAGAATAAAATGAAGGTCATTCGAACAAAGCGCAGGTATCATAATCTATATAAATATTTTTACACGAATTATGGTGCCTGGTACTTTAGAGTCAAGCATTTTGACTAGACTTTTTATTGCACTGGCAGCATCGTGTCGCAAGTGTGGTCGAGGTCTTACACAGGGTACGTTGAGCAGTCATCACGGTCTGCCTACAATTTGGCAAGTCCTCATTTTTCTATAGAATCGTTGTCGTATTTAATGAGAGTTTTAAAAAGTTGTACGTAACAATGACAGCCTGTTGGGAATTTCGTTTCCTTTGAGAGACTTGCTTGTTTCTTTTTTTTTTTGTATTACTGTTTTGGTTGTCACTTTAGGATTTACTCGTAGCTACTTGTTGAAGGCAGACTTCCAATTATTGTAATAATTGATTATGCTTGTTATCTGTATGTTTTTGTCTGGCGGGGGACTTCGGTCGTGGCCAGTTACCACCTTACCAGCAAAGACGCATCGCCAAGCGATTTAGCATTCCAGCGCGACGCTGTGCAGGATCCGTTAGAGGTGATTTTACTTACCCCTCCAAGTACGAGTACATCTTCGGCTGCATCATCACTTACCATTAGGTGAGATCGCAGTCTAGTAATACCTTGTATTATGTAAAAAAAAAATCAACACGAAAACTAAAATCTATCTTACAACACCAAACGAAACTGTCGAAAACCTTTTTGCTAATTTCATAATAGATAAACTGTTTTTTATCTATCTAAATAAAATTTTCACTCACCTGTGGATAGTCTCCGTATTTGGTCTGATAGTCGAACACGTAGAGGTAAGAGTTTCTCCTCAGCGCGGAATGAGTGTCTGCCGTGAGGACTGTAGGAGCGACTACTTGCGCGTCGCTCAGTGCTTCTAGAGTTTCGTCCCTAAATAAAACACATCAGTACTTTACGGTCTAGAATCCCACTGTTGGGTATTACCAATAAAGAGATTAAAAGCTTGTACACCATCTTTTCTGCTAGACGCTTCTATAGACGCTGATGGATTATATGAGCATGGTAACAAATAACTTGAATCAAAAGAAACAATGCAAAAACTTAGAACTGTTAAGAATTTCTTGGCATAAAATAGCTTTGAGGATAGTATGGTGAACTGTGAGATTACAGGAGAGAGAGAGAGAGAACTAGTTATACTAAGTTTCGTCAAACGCACATAACTTTGAAAAATCAGTAGTTCATGCCCGGGGTTTGAACGTATGACCGACTAACAAAGAAAGTCTGAACTTACGGTACCTACCTAATATTTATGGGATGCTGTACAGGCCTCTCCCAGTCTGTGTATTCATTTATTATTGTGGCGAGGATCTCTGACAGGTGGTAGCTGTATGTATTCCGTACAAAAGACTTGAGGATCTTGGATCTTCTGTCTGCTTCTATGCCGTATTGGACATCGTCTCCGCTGAAAGCGAAGTAAGCCTCCGCTTTTGTTACTCCTAGCATTAAGTCGTACCTGTTAAAGAAGGAAACAATGAATGAGCGTTAATATCATATTTGGGTCCTATAATCTACAGATGGGTAAAATGTTATCATTATGAATTAGTAGTCATTTGTTACGTGAAGGATTATTTACCTCTTCCAAATCAGTGCGATAAGGTCTATTGGTGCATCTTCACCAAATCAGTACGATAAGGTATATTGGTGCATCTTCACCAAATCAGTGCGATAAGGTCTATTAGTGCATCTTCACCAAATCAGTGCGATAAGGTCTATTGGTGCATCTTCACCAAATCAGTGC
The DNA here is from genome assembly GCA_963855885.1 of Coenonympha glycerion. Lineage (NCBI taxonomy): Eukaryota > Metazoa > Arthropoda > Insecta > Lepidoptera > Nymphalidae > Coenonympha > Coenonympha glycerion. The sequence continues at coordinate 17,955,565 of OY979630.1, read as the reverse complement.
GATAAAATCTATTAGTGCATCTTTACCAAATCAGTGCGATAAGTTCTATTGGTGCATTTTCACCAAATCAGTACGATAAGGTCTATTGGTGCATTTTCAACAACACGTAATGTAATCATTAAATAATACTTATTCCACAAAACAAGGGTTTTCTAGTTTAGCTAGTTGAGGTTGCAATTGGAGTACTTACTTTGTAAGCTGTGCAATAGCACTTTTGCGCATGAGAACAGCATTGATGATGTTCACAGCAGTGGCCCCCTTGCCTAGCGGAGCACGGGCCACTTGCCATTCGTAGCCTGGCTCCGGATTTATTAGCATGTCCCCAGTATCTAAAACCAAGGAAAATACAGTAATTTATAAACAAAATGGCCACATAAGTGTCTGATATATGGGAGCCTCCTTTAATAACCGTTTTATTATTTTTTTTAATATTCGTTATTATAGCGACAACAGAAAATACATCATCTTTGAAAATTTCAACTGGAGATACAGGTCTCGTTTTACCGTTTGTGTACATAACCCTAAAAAATAAGTGTGTTATAAAAATGATGATAATTTTCCGTGATTTTTTCTGAACTACGAAATCTTTAAAAATTCAAAAAGACAAGGGTATTTAAATTATGCCAAGTAATTGACTTTGTTAAAAAGCGTTCCATGAGAATTTCATAAAACATGCAAAAGTACTTTACAAGAGTACGGAAAGCATCAGGAATAAAAAAGTCTTAACAGATAACGGGACCAACACAAGACGTTCTAAGAAAATAATTGCCTTAAGGATGGGAAAAAAGACGTCTCGAGTAGAAAATCAAAGGAATTCTTCGAAAGATCAGGTAAAACAACGACAAGATGAAATGAGATAAAAAAAACTTTGGGGGACGATTTAATAGATGATTCACAGTGTTGAATTGTCTAAGACGATAAAAGATCAATTGATATCAAGTAATCTGTTTTTAGAATCCTTTATATGAAATGTGTAAAAAATACTGTATTCCTTGTTTACTGAATTTAGCATTTAGGAGGCGAACCTCGTGTTGTTTGAAACAAAATTGAAAATTTAAGTAGTAATTAGTCTAATTTATTCACAAATAATGTCAAATTTATGAGAATGGCAGTTTTCTTGCAATTAAATTAGAGAAATGCAAATAATTTTCACTGAACTATGGTTTAATGCTTAGTGAATCCCAATTTTAAGTAGGCGTCTTAGAGCCAGTCATCTTAAAAATGGGTATAATCATCAGTATTTTTTTACACTATAGGTACAAGTTAGTACTTGACTGCGATCTCACCTGATGGTAAGTGATGATGCAGCCGAAGATGTTAACGTACTAACTTGTAAGGGGTAAGTAAAGTCACCCCAACGGTTTCTACACAGCATCGCACCGGAACGCTAAATCGCTTGGCGGCACGTCTTTGCTGGTAGGGTGGTAAGTGGTAACTAGCGACGGCCGAAGCCTCCCACCAGACCAGACTTGAGCCAATTTAGAAATTATTAAATTCCAACGTTGGCCTCGTGGCGGGAATCGAACCCGCGACCTCCCACTCGAATCCGAACGCGCTTCTCCTGCGCCAGGGAGGTCATCTTAGTATACTCAAGATGTTACTAGAAGTTGGTTTGTTACTACAAAATCAAAAGTATTTCACGTCCAGAATCGCAAGTCGCAGCAGATAATATCGAGGGCAAGGGGATGGGATGAGAAAACTTTGCGGGATAATTTAATATAACAGAACTCGGGCGGAAGGTTCGTCAAACGAGGAATTCTGGGATCAGATCTATTGGAGAATTGATGGAACTAAAAAGTTGTAGTCTCAAGTTAGTTAGTAGAGATATTTGTGAAGATTAATTTGGATTAATGTTATCTTTTTAAAAGGTATCCTAACTAAGACTAATAGATTATTGACTATGAAATCCTAAATGGTTCAAAACGGGGATTCATTAATCCAGGTCCTCAATTCCAAAAACTATACTATCACACCAAAGATTTCGTCAAGTTTTAAGAGAGAAAATATTTTTGCACATTTAGAAACTTGCAACACACTAAATGGTAATTTCTTTTTAACTAACGGTCGTTGCCAAAAAACAATGTAGAAGTTGTTGATCATTCAACAGTATAGAGCAGTAAAGGGAGATAAAGAAAATTTCAAAAGAAGCAATCAGTTCTGTAGTACTCAAATCTTAAACTCACAATACAATTTCATATCCCAAGTAAACAACGTCTAAAATCCTACATTCGTTTTGAACTCAAAGCGGTAAATGTTTGACAATATAAAGGTAGTCCGACAGTTCTGAGTGTGAATGTCCAGTCGGCAAACTGTGGTTGAAGGACAAACAGTGGAACAAGTCGCAAATTCTCAACTCGCTCCAATAGGCGAATACACGGAGCGTGACAGGAATGCAGCGATACTAGATAATTCTGTTGAGTTGTAGACCAAGTTTGTTGTAGACACCGAGGAGTTGTCTCGAAATAATTGGACCTTAGAGTTTGAATCTATAGCAAAAAATCTATATCAGTCCCTTTCATTTAGATGTTAACAATCTAGAGACATCCACTGGATATCAACCTTCTTTAGAGCGAGACAACACAGTTATCCATCTTCTGCATCTTTATTATGCAACCCATATAGACAATCCTTTCCATCATCCAATTAGCATGACACTGCCAATTGGATTAGTTAGGACCAAAAGGGCACAGTTAAATTTCTATTCTTTTGGCTTGATCATGCCATTGGGTCATTTTGGTTTTGAAAAATAATGGCTAAGGTTTTAAGTATTCAAATTACTTACCTATTACAACACCATCGACACTGGGACCGAAGGCGTAAGAAAAGTCAGGTGCTTGAACGGGTGCAGACAGAAGAGCTTCCAGCGGTCGCTCTCTGAGACACCGTAATAGTGCTGGAGGGGTGAGGTCTACGAACAAAGGAAATCCATTAAAATTTTTTTTACACTACAAGTTCGCACTTGACTGCGATCTCACCTGTCGATTGTGAGTGATGATGCAGTTGAAGATGGTATCGTATTCACTTGGAAGGAGTCAGTACACTTACTTATAACGGTTCTTACATAGTACCGGAACGCTAAAGCGTTTGGTGGTCTTTGCTGGAGGGGAAGCTTCCTAAATCCAAGAAATATTTCATCTATAATGATTGGTTGATTATTCCGTGCGACAAGTCTTTATAAGTCGATCAACGACAAAACAATAGATGACGATATCATTTAGATATACCGTTTTTACTACAACTCCATTATTTTACGCATTTAGGATGTTAGGCCTTAGTCAATATTTTCACTCCCGTTGGGATATTAATATCAGTTGTTTGTTTGTCAATATAAACATTCGTTAAAAAATTTCTTCGTATCTTCTAAACGACAAATGTATGCGAATATTTGTTAGATCACTTTTATCTACTTTTGCCTTGTGCATAAAGTGTTAAGTGTGATTAGTTACCAGGAGAGCAGTTCGCGTGGGTGGCCACCAACTCTGCGTATTTGTTGGGATCTGCCACCAGCGACCATGGGCTCAGACCAGACCCTGACATCAGAATGGCTCTGTGGAAGAGCAGACCTGCAACAAATCATACAGGCTTACAATTTAAAAAAATACCAAATCGCTCTTGGCCTGTATTTGTTAACATTAAATCTAACAACTTTTGTTCTACGACTTTTTCGATATTTTGAAAAATATCAAATATTCATTATTTTACAGAGATACTCTACTTATTCCTACTCTGTAATGTAACATCGGTAAGAGACTGCAGCGCGAATCCGCCACAATGTAATGTCACTCTACAGAAATACCATCTTTTTGTAAAAAAAAAATTGGTACTGAATATTGCAAAATAGTAGAACAAATCGTAAACGTTGTAAGTAAATGCAGAGAACTATAACAGGCCGAGAGGATTTGGTATTTTTTTTATATAACGCTGTATATAATATACATACTGTATATTTAATTCTTAAATATCAAGGTTTTTTTAGAGAAAACGATTTTCATAGAAGAAAAATGGAAATAAAGATATAACCAAAGGTTTCACATTAATCGAATTATCATAAATTTCAACTTGCTGCATTACTTTTCCAAATAAACTGGAAAGTCTATCTTTGTTGATGTGATCTGCGTAGAAAGGAGAACAAAGTATTCCCTTCACTAACAAAAATGAAAAAGGCCTTTATTCAAAAATATAAATACTGTACAGAATGAGATATTAGGCGATACACTCGAGCTCATAAAAATTCATGAAAAAAATATATAATTATTTTCCTCCGAATCACTACTTTCTTGGGATATCAAAACAATCTTCGAGTTTCATGAATAATTATGGTGAAAAATTTAATAAAAAAACTCTTTGGGCTTTATTTTTCATCAGACGATATCTTTTCGGGAGCTAAATTTAATCAAACGGTTCGTCTGTTAGTAGGCTATAGACCAGGCCATTCATTTGTAAGGGCCACTGATATAAATAAAAAGAAAGATACTAAAAACGAAGCACGTTCCTGAAGTATTTGCATTTTAATCTGTTTAAAATAAAAATAGGTCTGTCCTTCGTCTTTTTTGTACACTATCATGTTGAGCAAGAAGCAAATAAAAAATCTATCCTTAAATGCATCTCTCTTTAACATCTTTATCCCGTACAATGGAAATTATGTTCTCGCTTAAGCTAGTTAGCAAAATATAGAACTCCGACTAGAATTTTCTACGGCGTTGTAGTTCGACTATGGTCTATTATGCAGAAGAAGAAAAACACTTTATTGCACACACATATTATGAAGATAACTTGTATCTAAAAACAGAAAAATATATTGTAAACTGGTTGGGTTTTTAACCCGAACAACACAATTTTTAAGGAATATTTAATTCCAAAGCAAGGTGGATTCTTTTAAGAAGACAGCGTGTCTTGACTTAATGCTATCAATGGCAAGATCCCTAATTTGCTATTTGACTTGAAATCTTGAATATTTTGCCGCGTAAGTGATTCACAACGAATTTCTCTAAAACTAAACTAAATATATTATACTGTGATGCACAAACCATCAAATCCATTTATTTTCACTTTAAATGTGAGCATAATATTTACTTTATTTGTCATGAATTTTTAGAAATAATTGACAAAAACGATTTAATTGAATCTTTGTTAGGCTCTTTTATTGCTTTCCTGACATATGTCATTTAGGGTTCATGTATGTATGTATGTATGTATGTATGTATGTATGTATGTATGTATGTATGTATGTGAGTTTCTTTATTCCACCATAACTTCTGAACGGCTGAAAAGATTTGGACATATGGGGTATCGTTAGAATCTTTACATCATCCCAACTAACATAGGCTATATTTTTTTTGAAAAAGTCGTTGTCGGGCAGTCGTCTTTTTTTATTTTTTAAATTATTTACTTGTTTTGACAATTGTCTTTGGACTATATAGTCCTTTATATAAACAGAATGCTAGCTAATTTATAACAGTAAGTTTAACCAGCTAGTATGTCAAACGCCAGACCACGCCGCCAACCGATATGTAACCTGTCTGGACTTAGATGCATTCACATTACTTAGTCTGTAATTTCAAAGTCGAATATAGAGATACTACTATAGATAAAGCCATCTGGAAGCTACGATGGCACGAAAGGCACAGATACACAAACCAAACTTTTAAAATGTATAAAGGGTTATATTTTTTTCTTACAACTTTTGTTTACTCAATATTTTGAGAAATATAAATATAAAATATTCAATATTTTACAGAGATACTCTACTTGTTCCTACTCTGTAATGTAACATCGGCAAGTGGCAATGACGTGGCGCGCTAACTCGCGGCGCAAAACCGCAACAGTGTATAATGACACTTAACAGAAATATTTTTTTTGTATGAAATAGATTAACACTGAATTTTGAAAAGTTGCAGAACAAAAGTGGTTAGAGTTAATGCGAACAACTACAGGCCGAGGGCGATTTGGTATTTTTTGTAACAAAACCCTGTATTTAAAATTATAGGCAAAAACAATGAGCCTTTTAAAATACTTATAAAATGATTATAAATGACAGAGTAATTTGAGGTTTCATTAAAACAAACGCTTTTTCAGTATAAAATGATTGTAACATTATAATATAATTATATTTATTTTCATGAAAACCGCACATCATATTTTAACCAGATGTGAATTGTGTTGGTTACATAAATCAACTGAATAAAATATGTTTTTTGTTTTCAAATAGATTGTTTTAAATTAAGTTTTATGGAGCGTCATTTTATGTAGGTTACAGTGAAATGGCGAGATTAACATTAATGGAACTTTAACAACAATGCAGCCACTGAACCTCAAAACTTTAATTCATCCAAATTTTATTTGCCTATCTTTTTCTAAATAACCTACTTTCGAATAACATTTCTTATGTTTACATTTATACGTTAGAAAAGTTCTAATTACACCAGCGGTTGCTAAAATACCTCGTAATTAAAATGTTTCATGCTCATTTCACACTCAAAGACACTAACGTCCCACCGTCCATATTATATGTCCTAGCTTAGACGTCCTGCTGAAAAGGTTGAATGCCTGCAAATTGCGACTGTACGGGTGCACACACAAATTGAGTTTCCTCAGCAAGAATAGCGGAATGTTTTGAATGGGTACATTATTTGTTTTGTGTACACTGACTTTTATTTGCCTCGAATAAAATATGAACTTCTGCTTGCCTAGTACCTAGCTGGTTTGTATTTATTTAGGAGAAAGCACCATTGTTGCAAAACTAACTACTACTGAGAATAAATACCTTTATTTTTGTGTGGTCGTCGCACATGTATCCTACATACTTAAAGCATAAAAGTCAATACTGCATAGCCAGCCATTTGGGTTAGACACTCGTTTAGGTTGATTATGTGATTTATCGATACTGTTTATATTTTCAAAACAATTTTCCAAGAGAGAGAATCGATATAAAATGTGACATAGTTAGATGATGATAGATAGTTTAGGTTTATCTAAATATCGCGGTCCAGTTTTCCCAGAATCAAGAATTTTGGCAACCCAAGCGATGCTTTGACAATCAATAGATCTAAAAATCAAAAATCAACTCTCTCCTGAGTTGCTTATCGCTGTTGATAATGGCCATTGTTGGCATCGATCTGGGAATTATAATTATCATAGTTTTAAAAGCGTTATTTTTAATCACAAAAAATATACGAAGCTTTTTATTAAAGCAGTACTTATTACGAGTATATTCAGTACTCAAGATAAAGAATAAGAGAAATACAAAAAAAAAACTGAAGCAGCGCACCTCCGGAGTATTTCTTTTATATTTGAAAGAGTCTCGAGTATTCATAACTGCTAATCTAGCTCTAAAGAGCGGACTGAGATCTTTTAGATAGTGCGGCGGGCGCGGAAACAAATACTTTGCGGAAGCAGGGAATGAAAATATTTTATGAGATTTTCAATATTGTACACCCACTTACCCATATATGCGACGGTGAATAATAAAGTGAATATAAAACTTTCTTTGAAAATAAAGAACTATAAAACAGGCGCTGCTCGAACGAAAGTAATCTACAAATCTACGTAGCACAAAAACCCTGTTGAAACCATGGAATTTTTTCGGAACAGAAAGTAGCCTGTGTGTTAAGCCAGGGTATCATCTATTATTATGCAGAATTGCAGCCAAATCGGTTAAGCATTGTGGTGTGAAATAGTTAACAAACATACACTCTTACTTACAAACCTTTGTCTTTCAATGTTATTGTGATACCTTTTTAAATATTTTTGTGAAACACCTATAGACATATGCGTTTTAAAAAAAAACTAAACATCTCTTGCGTAAGAAAATTCTTGAGAAGATATTCTACATGTTGAAAACTTGTATGCTTGAGAGTTCACCACGTGTTCTCAAAGCTTTCCGAACCCCGCCAATCTGCACTTGACCAAACCGCTCTTATTTTGTGGGACATAGGGGTGGAGACAACTCTATCGCTATCAATTAAATGGTAGTAAAACGGCAATATCTACTCGTATTCAAGGCCTGTTCAGCGTACTGGTTTAATAGAGGTCAGCGGCACTCATAACTGTTTCCATGACCAAGCCAAATATGTCCTTACCCACTCCACTTTTATGGTCTTCACGTTACAGCACGTACCACAAACAGGCCTATGTAAACCGGGTTCACGATATTAGCCAACTCGAGTTGTTGGTGTTTGTATATAGCGCAATATATCCTAAGGCTGCGTTCAGAACCAATTTTATAGGTGGTAGGATTCGTCTTGCAGGAGTTCTTTTAATCTGCCTGTTTGAAATTTTAACATATTTGTCTAATTATGGGTCAGGATGACAAACATATTATCAAGATGAACCGCTTGTATAAAACCCCTACCCTTACATACTTCCACTACGGTCTACAAGTTAGTACTTGACTGCGATCTCACCTGATGGTAAGTGATGATGCAGCGGAAGATGTTATAGTTCTAACTAGTAAGAGATAAGTAATCTCACCCCTAACTACTATGAGCACCGCACAAGAACGTGAAATCGCTTGGCGGTGCGTCTTTGCTGGTAGGGTGGTTAGTAGACACGGACGTAGCCTGAACCTGACCAGAACAGAGCAAATTTAGACATTATTTTACTTTGGTAACTCTACGGATTTCCTCATTCCGGATTTTACCCCTCAGAGAAACATCCGACAAAGCACACTCGATAAATCAGCATAAACTCGAACAACAGTAAACAACCGTGATAGACGAACGAAGAAGTAACGTATTACTGTGTTTTGGTTTGAAGAGAACTTTAACCCACGCGATTACGGGGCTTAATGAGGCTTAATAAGTTAATGATACTGAGACCGGAGTTCATTAAGCATTTAACCCACGTTAAGCTTAAAGTTGTATTGCTCTCCCTATTTGACTGGTGACATAATAGTTGGTTTTTAGTAGCAAGGTAATTTTTCAGGTGAAAGAAAGTTATTTTTATAGGTGTTAAATGCTTGATAGTAATAGGTTAATGTAAACGCGTCCTAAACGCTCATGGCAATCCCTTTGTTTGTTTTATGATATTCCCGCATCTAATAATGTGTTGTTACAAAGTCAATGCACAATATCTAGTTAGTGTGCAACAAAGGCACAAAATATTTGTAAGGGAAGTAAAATATACTTCTTATCATTATCCTCAAGGATCTTAGTCTCCTTGATCCACTACAAGGAACTTAGATACTTCTTGCGTAAGCCACTCTCGTTTCGTGGCCCATTAGTGTGACATAAGTAGGGCCTCCGTCCATAGTCTCCTTGATTCAGTGCAGAGGAATTACCTTCTGGATCGCGAGTAAAGTGAGCAGAAAGTGTATGCAAGCTGCTCCGGCGCCAAGGCCCATTAGCGTGACATTAGTGGGGTCTCCTTCTTTGGTGCCCTTGATCCAGTACAAGGAACTTACGTTAATAAAGGGGACATACCTTCTTGCACCGCGAGTGAAGTGAGCAGAAAGTGTACGCAAGCCGCATCCGTGCCGTGGCCCGTTAGTGTGACATTACTGGGGTCTCCATCTTTGGTGACCTTGATCCAGTACAAGCAACTTACGTTAATAAAGAGGGATTACCTTCTGGCAACGCGAGTGAAATGAGCAGAAAGTGTATGTAAGCTGCTTCGGCGCCAGGGCCCATAAGCGTGACATTAGTGGGGTCTCCTTATTTGGTGCCCTTGATCCAGTACAAGGAACTTACGTTAATAAAGGGGAATTACCTCCTGGCACCGCGAGTGAAGTGAGCAGAAAGTGTACGCAAGCCGCTCCCGTGCCGTGGCCCGTCAGCGTGACATTACTGGGGTCTCCATCTTTGGTGATCTTGATCCAGTACAAGGAACTTACGTTAGTAAAGGGGAATTACCTTCTGGCACCGCGAGTGAAGTAAGCAGAAAGTGTACGCAAGCCGCTCCCGTGCCGTGGCCCATCAGCGTGACATTACTAGGGTCTACATCAATAGTGTCTTTGATCCAGTGCAAGGACCTTACGTCAATAAAGAGGGATTACCTTCTGGTACCGCGAGTGAAGTAGCAGAAAGTGTACGCTAGCCGCTCCTGTGCCGTGGCCCGTTAGTGTGACATTACTGGGGTCTCCATCTTTGGTGACCTTGATCCAGTACAAGGAACTTACGTTAATAAAGGGGAATTACCTTCTGGCACCGCCAGTGAAGTGAGCAGAAAGTGTACGCAAGCCGCTCCTGTGCCGTGGCCCGTTAGTGTGACATTACTAGGGTCTACATCTATAGTGTCTTTGATCTAGTGCAAGGACCTTACGGGGATTACCTTCTGGTACCGCGAGTGAAGTAGCAGAAAGTGTACGCTAGCCGCTCCTGTGCCGTGGCCCGTCAGCGTGACATTACTAGGGTCTACATCTATAGTGTCTTTGATCTAGTGCAAGGACCTTACGGGGATTACCTTCTGGTACCGCGAGTGAAGTAGCAGAAAGTGTACGCTAGCCGCTCCTGTGCCGTGGCCCGTTAGTGTGACATTACTGGGGTCTCCATCTTTGGTGACCTTGATCCAGTACAAGGAACTTACGTTAATAAAGGGGACATACCTTCTTGCACCGCGAGTGAAGTGAGCAGAAAGTGTACGCAAGCCGCTCTCGTGCCGTGGCCCATCAGCGTGACATTACTAGGGTCTACATCAATAGTGTCTTTGATCCAGTGCAAGGACCTTACGTCAATAAAGAGGGATTACCTTCTGGTACCGCGAGTGAAGTAGCAGAAAGTGTACGCTAGCCGCTCCTGTGCCGTGGCCCGTTAGTGTGACATTACTGGGGTCTCCATCTTTGGTGACCTTGATCCAGTACAAGGAACTTACGTTAATAAAGGGGAATTACCTTCTGGCACCGCCAGTGAAGTGAGCAGAAAGTGTACGCAAGCCGCTCCTGTGCCGTGGCCCGTTAGTGTGACATTACTGGGATCTCCATCTTTGGTGACCTTGATCCAGTACGAGGAACTTACGTTAATAAAGGGGAATTACCTTCTGGCAACGCGAGTGAAATGAGCAAAAAGTGTATGTAAGCTGCATCGGCGCCAGGGCCCATAAGCGTGACATTAGTGGGGTCTCCATCTTTGGTGCCCATGATCCAGTACAAGGAACTCACGTTAATAAAGGGGAATTACCTTCTGGCACCGCGAGTGAAGTGAGCAGAAAGTGTACGCAAGCCGCATCCGTGCCGTGACCCATCAGCGTGACATTACTGGGGTCTCCATCTTTGGTGACCTTGATCCAGTACAAGGAACTTACGTTAATAAAGGGGAATTACCTTCTGGCATCGCGATTGAAGTAAGCAGAAAGTGTACGCAAGCCGCATCCGTGCCGTGGCCCGTTAGTGTGACATTACTGGGGTCTCCATCTTTGGTGACCTTGATCCAGTACAAGGAACTTACGTTAATAAAGAGGGATTACCTTCTGGCACCGCGAGTGAAGTGAGCAGAAAGTGTATGTAAGCCGCTTCGGCGCCAGGGCCCATAAGCGTGACATTAGTGGGGTCTCCTTCTTTTGTGCCCTTTAAGCGTGACATTAGTGGGGTCTCCTTCTTTTGTGCCCTTGATCCAGTACAAGGAACTTACGTGAATAAAGGGGAATTACCTTCTGGCACTGCGAGTGAAGTAAGCAGAAAGTGTACGCAAGCTGCTCCCGTGCCGTGGCCCATCAGCGTGACATTAGTGGGGTCTCCGCCGAACACTGCCACGTTCTCCTTGATCCAGTGAAGGGCAGCTATTTGATCCATAAGGCCATAGTTCGCTGGCGACCGAGGAAAGTCGTCTGATCGGGGGTTGAGGAAACCTGTGAACAAAATCACTCAGTTACAATTTTGGATTAAAACGAGTAAGATGCTGGATTAAATTCTGCAGACAAGACAAGAGAAAAAAAACTCCAAAATATAATTGTGAAATTTATTTCTTGCAAATTTTTTTTTTTTAAACATTTGCATATTGTATTTCAAGTTTGACTTGGTACCTCCTTTGCAAGATTTCACGTACGACACTGACTAATAAGTATCTAGTATTGAAATTTCAATGGAGATACTCGTTGATATAACCGTAAGTCATATTTTTCCTCTGGACTGAATAATCATTTTTAGTTCTGCTTAAAAACTAAGTATGTAAGTAAGAGTTTACAGCCGTTTATAAATTAGAAAGGAGTTAAGACCATAATATACCTCTCGTGGGCTGCAGCCTCGGCCGGCAGTTGAGTTACGGAGTAAATTAGAGGTTCAAAACCCTCTCATTAACAAAACGACCCTCTGCCCTCCATCCCACTACTACAGGGAAGGTAAATAGAATAATTAAATTGTATTCATTAGATATACCTGTTTCATTTAGTAAGGCTACGTGTTTTCGTTTAAGGATAGTACGGTTTTAGATTTAATAGTAAAACGGTAGGACTGGAGTGAGATAAACAGGAAAAGTGCCAATCAAATGACATAATAATATTATATCAATATCAACTAACAACGAAAGAAGAATACGCAAGTGTCATAACACACTCGTTTGAAACTAATTTCTTTTCGTAGTTATTACTAGAGTTATAACTTGACCGCTATAAACTTGGCCCTCCCATGGTCTGCGGGACGCGGGGCGGGTGTGCGATTGGCTATACACGATACGATGTATTGACTCGTATCTTGAGAATCGCCTATGGTATTTTCTTGAGTTTGTATCATTATCCACGTGTCAAGTTTAATATTATCGTGTGTAGCGTTATTCACGTCAGTCACTGATAGCTGATTAGTTGAGTGCACTTATCCCTATTCTATGGATCCACAGTGAACCTAACCTGAATTGTATAGAATGTTTAGTCCATAGAATAGAGATCAGTGGTTGAGTAGATCCCGCCCCGCGTCGCGCAGACCATGGGAGGGCCAAGTTTATAGCGGTCTAGCTATACCTACGTGCGATATCAAATCAAAGTCATACATTAGATACCGATTGCAAAATATACCGTATAATAAACTTCCCAGTTAGAAGTCTTGGATCAATTGTTAATTTCTTAAAATTAACAAAAATAATTATTTCGCAAATTGAATTTAACGTTTTAAAACCGGAAAAGAAATAAATGCATGAATGATGGGATTTTCGTGGATTTCCTTCATTTCGTGACTATTTCCTGATGGAGAATATTAATTTTCATTCGCTTTCAGCCCCCTCCACTGTATCGTCCGAAAAGGAACTTTGTTCCAAAAATAAATGTGGCTACTGCTAGGCTGACTAAACATCCCCCCCGATGGATTCCAATCTTGTCGCGATGGGGGGGCTCAGTAACCGTGGTTGGGCCCCACGGTGAAGCCAAAAGGAATCCAGGAGGGGACGCTCGGAGTGGGCCTGGAGATGGGCCCGCTCTAGATGCGTCCAAGAGGGGTGCGGGGGACAGAGTTTTCTGTCTCTTGCAGCCAGGAGGGGTCGCGGGAGGAGAGGCGTGTCGGCGTGTCGTTGCCGCTCGCCCTATCTCCCGCGACCAAACGGTGGCGCACCGTTAGATGCGTCGGCGGCGGGGCCGCAGGGGAAGAGGAGTGTCGGTGTGTCGTTGCCGTTCTCCCTGTCCTCTGCGGCCGTTTGGTGGTTTGCGGCGGAGCCAAAGATCAGATCCGCCGCGGGGTATGGAAGGTCGATGCCTGCGAAGTGCAGGAGCAAGCTTCGCAGGTATCGGCTTACCCGTGCCCACGGCCCCTGGGTGGCGGTCCCGGGGGGGTCCGTCGTCTTAAGGATGGGCGCCGAGGAGGTAAGGCCGGCTTAGGTGTTTCTGTCGGGCCTTGCTGTTGGAGGGGAGCTCCATGCTTCACCTCGTGGAGGGGCTGCGCAAGCGGCCGGGCACCGGCGGGTTCGCGGAGGTTTGCGCAAGCGTTCCCGTGTTCCCGTCATACGGTGCGAGGAGGAAACACCGTGGGGTTTAGCCGGTAAGAGTCCGGCATAACCCAGCCGCTCCCCCGGGCGACTGGGTATTCATGAGAATTCCCCATGATAAAAAAAAAAGGCTGACTAAACATATTATTATGTGTAGATAGCTTATCTCTGTAAAAAGTGGATAGGTTCTTGAGCATAGTAAAGTCTGTGCTTTAAATTACATTTGGTATTTATAAAAAGCCTTGACTTCACGAATAATGAGATATAATATAACAAAGCTCCACAGCTAAGTAAAATGTGAATACGCAAGTAGAAAATTCCGTAGCATAAAACACGAAAATAGAATTGTTTTGTTCCTGTAACATTCATCAATCATTCATATAATACATCCAGTGTTTTTAATTCAAGGTTAACGGGATATAAAACATGAGGGTTAACTTTTTACTAGTCTGCTTTTAATAGACCTCTGTGGCACGCTTGGTTATGATAAAATTATCTCTTTTGAGGTCCTAAGTTCAATTCCCAGCAGGGGTAATTTTGCATTTTTTTACTTTGTATACCTAATTATTATATCTGGGAGGACTTCGCCCACTGCTGTTTACAACTTTGCTACTAGAGTCTTACCACCAAGCGATTTAGAAAGCCGGTGCGATGCTGTGTAGCAACTGTTACGTAGCATGAAATTGCAGTCTAGTACGAAATAGGAATTAGTGGAAAAAATTACCTGACATCCCAGAGTGCGGACAGAAGTTAAAACATGAATAATTACGTGAGGTATTGGTTACGGTTACGATGTCGCGAGTTCAATGTTTTTTTGTACATCTCAAAAAATGCCTAACGTGCCTAAAGAAGTTTCCATTTAAAAAAGTCCGTTTCACTTCCTTGCTTAAAATGTATTCTTATGCGAATTGTTTCAAACCGGGTACACACGTAGGGGCAAAGTGAAATATTTCGCATTGTTCAAAACCACCCGCCCGCAATATCGGCATAGTTATGCGAAATTTTGATATACACAACTACGTGTACGCTCCTGTCGTCAAAAGGATGCCGGGATAAGAAGCGAATTGTTTTAAAACCGCCGGATGAAACTTAGTGGATGTTAAATTAATTATATTAATTTTAGGCTACCGTAGGCTAAGTAGGCACTTGGTGGAAGAGTGATATTGAAAGAAAATGGATTTTTTGCGTGACGAAAATCCCGATAAGAAGAAAATCTACGAATACGTCCGCTTTTTCAAAATTTAATACCTTTTATTAATTTTTATCTTTTGAGATAATATTTAATGTGCGACCGACCACACAGAATTATTTTGATGTTAAGTAATTTAAGCTACCCACAAACATCTGCGGCACCAAACTCAGCTTAATTGAGAGGGATTAACAAAACAAATGAGTTAAAATTCTTTGAAAAATCAATATCTAGCTATGAAATTGTTAATAAACTTGCCAGGAATTGCCAAGTGGAAATATTAAATTAATCACTAGGAATAAATACAAAATTCGCCCAGAAATTGTTTCAACAACTTTCCGCGAAATATTACTGAGGACGTTGTAAATATTCATCGTTTTCGTGAAAGCATTCTCGATGTAGTCTAGGAGTCGTAGAACTAATCTGTGAGCTTTTCTTACGAGTACTTACATGAGAAATGATAGCGTGAATTCTGTTCCTGTTATAAGCTTTTATCTAAATTGCGAAGCAGTGATAGTTCCGTGGTTCTGACCTCTGCCTCTCATGAGGAAGTCGCGGGTTCGAATCCTGGGCACGCACCTCTGGCTTTCCCGAGTTATGTGCGTTTTTGGGAAACTAAATATCACTTGCTTGACGGTAAAGGAAAACCTGCATGCCTGAGAATTCACAAAAATGTTCTCGAGCCCACCAATCCGCACTTGGCCAGCTTGGTGGGCTATGGCCAAGCCCCTCTCAGTCTGAGAGGAGATCTGTGCCCAGCTGTGGGATATATAAAGGGGTTGAGATGATGATGATGATTTACCTTGCAATGTATGTATGTAACTGTGTTGCTATTGTCTTATAGTCAACCATTTATTGGTTCAAATAAGTATAGGTAATTTTTATAAATTAAAAAACCAATAAATAATAGTAATTAAAGGCTGTCATGAAAAACATAATAAATCGTACATATTCAGTGAAACTATAAGGTACACCTTTGGGAAGAAAATTATACTTATGAGGAAATCAATACTTATGTTTTTAAGGTTGTGACGTTGTCAATTTCTAGCTGTGCTAATAATAATAGGGTATTTGACTCCAATTTTTTTATTACTTTATTATAAAGTAGAATTAAAATAATGACGTGCACTGAAAGAACTAATTAAATCGATCAAATAACAAAAAAGTTATAAGCATTTAAAGATTTGTGATTAGACAGAGATAGCAACATGACATTGTGACGTCACACCGTACCAATGCCATAGTAGCTTCGTGCGGCTTCATACAAATTTTCGTTTTGCGAGAAAGGGATAGAAGATCCCCCACTCCAAAGTTTAAATGCCTGTAACTTTGTAAATCTTCGTTGGATTTTAATATTTCTTTCACTGCACGTTATTATTTTTATCCTTGTTTATAATAAAGTAATATTTTTTATCAAATTCAAAAGTAGTGTAAGACCCCATTGATATGCCTAATACTTTCACCAGCTCTTAGACTAGATGAAAGTAGAAAGCCAATTTGTAATTTATAACTTGACGCGTACAGCCTAAACAGTTTCAAACATAATCAATTACCGATTATTATTGCTTCAAAATGTTATTGTAATTTATTCGCAACTCAATATTAGCTGTATATCTTTTGAAGATTAATTTGAAGTTATAAAACATACATTGCTAGGTATCGTGATATTATAGCTGTAGCCATGTTACCTTATCTATTCTACTTCGATTACTCAGAAAGACGACAAACAGATCACTTGGCTTAGTGATAACATGTCATCGTTGGCATGTTAGATCTTTAATTGTCATAAATTTATTTAAAATTTGTTCCATTACCTATCGTAGAAATAGAATAGATACGTTATATGGTTGACTGCAAGTTATTCAGGTTATGTATACATAATATGGATCTGAGATAGTGTGTTAAATTATGATTTTTAACCGACTTCAAGAAAAGGAGATTGTTCTCAATTCCTCGGAATCTTTTTTTATGAATTCTCACCGATTACTCGAAGACGCGTTAACCAATTTGAAAAAACTCTTATTTTGTTTGAAAGGTATGATTCGTACAATCATAGTCCTTCGTATCGACCGACTTCGAATTGGTGTACTTACATTAAAAATTATTTTTATAGATTGCCCTCTCCCCATTAACTCTTATTATTTTTGTAAGTTACATTCGGATTCCAAAGTCGAACTTCTCAGCAAAAACTGTATGACAGGAATTATGCATTAAAAAAGTAACTTTTTGTAATTAAATGATCTTGATTGTGAAGACACCATCGCCTCAGGATGTCCCGGTGTCGGAAGTAAAAGTTGTAAGTTGTATTGTATGTATGTAAGCGAAGGTTGCATTGTTTTGCATTTGAAATTGCGTTTATGCTTGGTAAGTTACTGTATGTTACGAGTAGAACTTAATATATTCTTTTCAGTTTAGTTACTTCTATTTAATACTTTTATTATTTCGTTTTAAAGAAGTATTTCCAAACCAAATATGGCCAGGAGCATAGATTATTACTATATGAATCCGAATAACACCACAACATGATCCAAATATGCACGAACTAGCGGACGCCCGCGGCTTCGCTCGCGTTGAACCTCTTCTTGTAAGCTTTACATCTTCAGGCGTTTAATTACCAAAATTCCTGTCTTAACTGCCATTTATTTTAATAATTTAAAGACAACAAATTCTTCCTTTGTGCTTGCTGCTATAGTCACTTATCGGTTTTGAAAATATGAGGTCGTTACAAAAAGTTTCATATAGTTCAATTAGGGTACCGTACCTATAGGGGAAAAAGGCGGGAACCTTATTACTGAGACTACGCTGTCTGTCCATAATAAATGGCGGCCACGTTTTTTAATTCTGACCATAAATTCATTCTCTATTCTTGCTGCGATACTCAAATATCGATTTTCAAAGCAATCGGCCCAGAAACAAAAAAGTTCAAAATGGCGGCCACTTTTTTTAATTTTGACCACAAATTCCTTCTCCATGCTTGTTGCGATACTCAAATATCGATTTTCAAAGCAATCGGCCCAGTAACAAAAAAGTTCAAAATGGCGGCCACTTTTTTTTAATTTTGACCAAAAATTCCTACTCCATGCTTGCTGCGATACTCAAATATCTATTTTCAAAGCAATCGGCCCAGTAACAAAAAAGTTCAAAATGGCGGCCGCTTTTTTTTTAATTTTGACCACAAATTCCTTCTTCATAGTTGTTGCGATACTCAAATATCGATTTTCAGAGCAATCGGCCCAGTAAAAAATAAGTTCAAAATGGCGGCCACTTTTTTTAAATTTTGACCACAAATTCCTTCTCCATGCTTGTTGCGATACTCAAATATCGATTTTCAGAGCAATCGGCCCAGAAACAAAAAAGTTCAAAATGGCGGCCACTTTTTTTTAATTTTGACCTCGAATTCCTTCTCCATGCTTGCTGCGATACTCAAATATCGATTTTCAAAGCAATCGGCCCAGAAACAAAAAAGTTCAAAATGGCGGCCATTTTATTTAATTTTGAC
This sequence comes from Coenonympha glycerion, assembly GCA_963855885.1. NCBI lineage: Eukaryota > Metazoa > Arthropoda > Insecta > Lepidoptera > Nymphalidae > Coenonympha > Coenonympha glycerion. The sequence goes on along the minus strand of OY979630.1, from coordinate 17,937,042 downwards.
CATAAATTCGTTCTCTATGCTTGCTGCGATACTCATATATCGATTTTCAGAGCAATTAGCCCAGTAACAAAAAAGTTCAAAATGGCGGCCACTTTTTTTAATTCTGACCATAAATTCTTTCTCTATGCTTGCTGCGATACTCAAATATCGATTTTCAAAGCAATCGGCCCAGTAACAAAAATGTTCATAATCGCGGCGTCTTTTTTTTTAATTTTGACCACAAATTCCTTCCCCATGCTTTTTTTTTTTTTTTTTTTTTTTTTTTTTTTTTTTTTTATCGTGGGGAATCCTCATGGATACCCAGTCGCCCGGGGGAGCGGCTGGGTTATGCCGGACTCTTACCGGCTAAACACCACGGTGTTTCCTCCTTGCGCAAACCTCCGCGAACCCGCCGGTGCCCGGCCGCTTGCGCAGCCCCTCCACGAGGTGGAGCATGGAGCTCCCCTCCAACAGCAAGGCCCGCCAGAAACACCTAAGCCGGCCTTACCTCCTCGGCGCCCATCCGTAAGGCGACGGACTCCCCCGGGACCGCCACCCAGGGGCCGTGGGCACGGGTAAGCCGATACCTGCGAAGCTTGCTCCTGCACCTCGCAGGGATCGACCTCCCATGCCCCGCGGCGGATCTGATCTTTGGCTCCGCCGCAAACCACCAAACGGCCGCAGAGGACAGGGAGAACGGCAACGACACACCGACACTCCTCTTCCCCTGCGGCCCCGCCGCCGACGCATCTAACGGTGCGCCACCGTTTGGTCGCGGGAGATAGGGCGAGCGGCAACGACACACTGACACGCCTCTCCTCCCGCGACCCCTCCTGGCTGCAGGAGACAGAAAACTCTGTCCCCCGCACCCCTCTTGGACGCATCCAGAGCGGGCCCATCTCCAGGCCCACTCCGAGCGTCCCCTCCTGGATTCCTTTTGGCTTCACCGTGGGGCCCAACCACGGCTACTGAGCCCCCCCATCGCGACAAGATTGGAATCCATCGTTCTCTATGCTTGCTGCGATACTCATATATCGATTTTCAGAGCAATTAGCCCAGTAACAAAAAAGTTCAAAATGGCGGCCAGTTTTTTAATTCTGACCATAAATTCGTTCTCTATGCTTGCTGCGATACTCAAATACCGATTTTCAAAGCAATTGGCCCAGTAACAAAAAAGTTCAAAATGGCGGCCACTTCAAAATTTGGATTTCAAAAATCCCCGAAAAACCTGAGTACGAATTGATTTTATTACCTGATAAAAACCTAGGTACCAATTTTCAGTTCTGAACTACTTTTAGTTCTTCGGGAATTCCTGGAACAACGAAAAAATCACTTTTGTATGGGAAAATCCCTTAAATGTACGATTTTTACCCCTTAAAATTTGAATTTCTGAAATCCCCGTCTTAATACGAATTCATGACCTAATATCAACCTAGGTACCAAATTTCAGATCTCTACGACTTTTAGTTTTTCGGGAATTCCTGGAACAACGAAAAAAAAATCACTTTTGTATGGAAAAATCCCTTTAATGTACGATTTTTACCCCTTAGGATTTGAATTTCTGGAATCCCCATCTTAGTACGAATTCATGACCTAATATCTATCTAGGCACCAAATTTCAGAGCTCTACGACTTTTAATTTTTCGGGAATTCCTGGAACAACGAAAAAAAATCACTTTTGTATGGGAAAATCTCTTTAATGTACGACTTTTACCCCTTAGGATTTGAATTTCTGGAATCCCCGTCTTAGTACGAATTCATGACCTAATATCTATCTAGGCACCAAATTTCAGAGCTCTACGATTTTTAGTTTTTCGGGAATTCCTGGAACAACGAAAAAAAATCACTTTTGTATGGGAAAATCCCTTTAATGTACGATTTTTACCCCTTACAATTTGAATTTCTGGAATCCCCGTCTTAGTACGAATTCATGACCTAATATCTACCTAGGCACCAAATTTCAGATCTCTACGACCTATAGTTTAGGCGGAATCCGTGGAACAAACCAAAATTACTCATTCTTTTATATATATAGATTACTAATGATTTCGTATTTTGAATGAATGGAGACATTTTAGTTCACAGGCCCCTTAATATGTTTAATCAATGGATTTTTTTTATGATAATTATCAATCTTTTCATTTCAAGACTTTTCGGTAACTTTACTTTTGAATGGTCAATAATTAATAAATACAAATAGGTTACACTATCCTTATTTCATTTAAAGGCTTCTTTTTCATAACTAAATGTTACAGGGCCAGATGGGAAAAAAATTCAGAAAAGATTCCCATCCTGCCCGGCAAACGTTTGCACGGTGCGCAACGGGCAGGATGGGAATTTTTTGTGCCATCCTGCCCGGTACCGGGCAGACGCACCGGGCGAAATGGGAGCAACCCCAACTTTCTCTCGGTGATAGACAGTTATTGATATAAGCGGAATATAACATAGAAGAGGAAGGTAAAAGTTATTATTAGCATCCATATGAAAATATATTCTTTAATAATAATAAAAAGTATTTTCAAAGGAAGAAAATAATAAAAAGAATACAGTAGATACTTCTGTCATAGATACTTGTATCACGAGAATTTCACAAAGAAAATGTCCTTAGATATATGAAGCGACAGTAATACCTACAAAAATGTACCGAATATCAGACAGATCCTTTGAGACGATAATTTCGGTAACTTTTAAAGGACAACAAGTTGCCAAGTTGCTGAGAAACACTTGCGGTTATTACAGGAAGGGTCTCTTACCTTTTAGTTAGACAGAAAATTATTTTACTGCGGACCCTTTTATGTTTTTCGAGCGAGAAATTTCCAAGTCTTTTGCAGTTAAAGAGAATTTCTATTGTATTGTATTATAGGTATAATAAGACAGTAACAAAACTACATATAGTTCAGTGGTTTACAAAGTTCACTAATGGATCAGATTCGATGTCGGAGTAAAAGTGTTATGTTTGTAAAGTTCGGAGTTAACGGTAAACAGTATAAAACACCACCATACCAGCAAAGTCGCACCGCCACGAAATTTTGCTTTCCAGTGCGATGCTGTGTAGAAACCGTTAGGGGTGAGTTTACTTACCCCTTACTAGTCAGTATGATAACGTATAGACTCATGTGAAGAGTCAAAGACAAAAGACCAAAATATTAGTCGGCTGAAGAAAATCATCACCGTTCATTTAATATTACGTATTCTGTGTTTTTTGTGTATATTTATGAAGGTAATAGTTAAAATAAATATTTGAAATACCGTGTTAAATAATTATTATTAATTTAGACAAAAATGTCCACAGTGATCACACTACAACTCGTGTAGGGCTATATCATACTAAGATAGATCACGCAATGTCGCAACAATAAAATATGAAAGTTTTACTTCACAATTAATAATTAGTATACATAAACTTGCGAAATAATGATAGAAAATAATTACCAACAAATGAAAATTATATCAGTCGTTTTAAGTGTATAATTATAATGAATAATTGTTATTGGAATGGAGTTATTAATACCCTATTTGCATTAAACACAAGTAATATTAGACATTAATATCACCCAAATGAGTACCCGGGAAACGTTCCAGGTATTAAACTCATCCCCTTTCATCGGAGTTAATATTCTCGAAATGAGGCAACGTATTGGAATCCCGCAGTAATTCCCACGTTTATCCGTCAAAAGGAATAACGAACATCCTAAATCATCATAACATGTGAGACGCTGCTCAAATTTTAGGCCTCCTACAGGCTAAAACAGCTGAAAAATATATAAACAAGACTAAATACATCAATATGAGTTATGACGATGATCCTGACTAGACAGTTTTTTAAGTGAAAACGTCTTGGGCTTTTTTAATATAGATAAACTTAACTGAATATGGTACGTTAGGTCTTAAATATAATATAAGTTCACATATCCTACTAAAATGGCGTGCAAAAGTGCGTCTTTAGCGAAAGAAAACGTCATAACTTAGTTTACATAGGCATAAACAATCATAATATTTTCAATATTTTCAAGTATGTATTCTATGTAATATTCTAGAAACTAGATCTCAACACAGAAAAGTGTTGGCAGACCTTCGACAAAATGAACCGACGACATTAAGGAAGTCGCTGGATACAAGTGGCGCAGTAAAGTGTTTGTGGGAAATCATTTTAGGAGACCAGCAATCATATTTTAGGAACTTATAACTAACTAGCTTTTAACAGCGGCTTTGTCCGCGTGCAAATTAGTTTCTACAAGTTCCGCTAAAAATCTGGTAAATTCTATCTCAATTCTACGAGTAAATATTAACTACTCGTAAATCGGCTCTGTAAGGGTGGTGTAAAGAAGTTACAAAAATATACAATCGTATTAACTTACGCCTTTATATTATACGTGTGAATGTGTGTGTGAAAAAACAAACCTATAGTTATATTGACTTTCTAAAAATTATTCAATGTTATAGTCTAGAATTGTTATCAGATTCTACAAATGTTTACGTCATGTTTTAATCATGACTTCAGTGTGTCCGAGCCCTTAATCGAGAGTTCGCATGTTTTGATCGATCAGTCTGTTTGTTTGGGCACGACTGAGGTGAAGGGATTTTTCCTGTTACAAGCACTTTTCGTGTTAAAAATGGAGTAGTAGTAATTGATATAAATTGCTTTTCTAATGTCTTTTAGAGGTCAGGGTTGTACTTTTCTGTAGAGGTAATTATACAAATACTTTTTACAATTTACTTTTTTGTTATAGTGCTTCACACACTAGGTATAATTATAAATTAAAAGTGTATCAAAATTACCGCTGCCAACGGGATTCGAACCCGTGACCACCACCTGTCGCGAGTGGACGCTCTTCCAACTGAGCTATGGTAGCGAATACCGGTGACACGATAAATTCAATACACATTATTCTTTTTCCTGAAATCTTAAATACAATTTAAAAAATCACTGAGATTCTCTTGAGAAATTTCTCAGAGAAGATTTTTTTAAATGTTCACGAAAAGTTAGCACTTGTTTTCAAAACCGTAAGTCCAGAGTGAGGCCTCTCGCACTGATGATTCCGTACATAAAGAATTTCTCTTTTTATTGTTTATTGATATATAAGCTATAGCTACACCTACTCCGTGAAACCTTTGACTGCCTGAATGTCTGTGTGTTTGATTTGAAGCAAATACATTTGTGTATAGATTTTAAATACAAATTTTCATCTTTCGGATTTTGTATTATTTGTATGACTGCCCTAAAATCTGTGGACTGCCTTAAAAAATATTGAAAGCGTATCAAGACACGCGGCAGCGTGTCAAGCCAAGTTCAAGCAAAGGAACTGGCTAGCTAGCGCCAAGAGTAAGTTTACACGAACCACTTGGTGCCACTTTTGACCCTTCTATAACTCAAAACCTATTTAACGTAAACACATAAAACTACGTGTGTTTAATTATATCCATAAGATCATATAGAAGCCCAATTTTCATGAAGCTAGCTCAAACGGTTATAAAGATATGAAGGTCAAAAAGTCGTAAAAATTCATACTGACTGACATATAGTACAAAAACCTAACCTACTTCCAGATGACCTAGAAGGATGAAATTTGGAATCCAGCTCGGTAACTGTGTGTAAGCGTAGGAAAAAATCAAAAAATAAAGAAAAGTCAAAAAATAAGGGGTGTTCCCATACAAACTGACATATAGTACCTAAATCTAACCTATACATCCAGATGACCTAGAAAGATGAAATTTGAAATCCAGCTTGGTAAGTGTGTGAAAGCGTAGGAAAAAAATAGAAAATAAAAAAAAATAAGGGGTGTCCCCATACAAACTAACATATAGTACAAAAACCTAACCTACTTCCAGATGACCTGGAAGGATGAAATTTGAAATCCAGCTCGGTAACTGTGTGTAAGCGCAGGAAAAAATCAAAAAATAAAGAAAAGTCAAAAAATAAGGGGTGTTCCCATACAAACTGAAATATAGTACCTAAATCTAACCTATACTTCCAGATGACCTAGAAAGATGAAATTTGAAATCCAGCTTGGTAATTGTGTGTAAGCGTAGGAAAAAATCAGAAAATAAAAAAAAGTAAAAAAATAAGAGGTTTCCCCATACAAACTAACATAAAGTACAAAAACCTAACCTACTTCCAGATGACCTGAAAGGATGAAATTTGGAATCCAGCTCGGTAACTGTGTGTAAGCGTAGGAAAAAATCAAAAAATAAAGAAAAGTCAAAAAATAAGGGGTGTTCCCATACAAACTGAAATATAGTACCTAAATCTAACCTACTTCCAGATGACCTAGAAAGATGAAATTTGAAATCCAGCTCGGTAACTGTGTGTAAGCGTAGGAAAAAATCAAAAAATAAAGAAAAGTCAAAAAATAAGGGGTGTTCCCATACAAACTGAAATATAGTACCAAAATCTAACCTACTTCCAGATGACCTAGAAGGATGAAATTTGGAATCCAGCTCGGTAACTGTGTGTAAGCGTAGGAAAAAATCAAAAAATAAAGAAAAGTCAAAAAATAAGGGGTGTCCCCATACAAACTGACATATAGTACCTAAATCTAACATACTTGCAGATGACCTAGAAAGATGAAATTTGATATCCAGCTTGGTAATTGTGTGTAAACGTAGGAAAAAATCAGAAGATAAAAAAAGTCAAAAAATAAGGGGTGTCCCCATACAAACTGACATATAGTACCGAAACTTAACCTACTTCCAGATGACCTAGAAGGATGAAATTTGGAATCCAGCTCGTTAATTGTGTGTAAACCTAGGAAAAAATCAAAAAATAAAAAAGTCAAAAAAATAAAAAATAAGCGGTGTCCTCATACAAAAAACTTGTAATACGCGCTAAAAAAACCAGGTTCTTCGTGCCTTAACCAATAATAGTATAAAAGTGAAGTACATATATATGAGATTTGAATGAATAAATAAATACTTTATACAACTCGTTCGCTATAAGTTTGCCGCTGTCAACTGTCACGCGTTTAGCGTTGTCTCAGCCACTCATTTCTAGTTCCAGTAAGAAAACGCTATACTGACATCATTTGACACCAGCAAACTTATGTTGTACTAGCTGACCCGACGAACTTCGTTCCGTCTAACAGTTGATTCTTTAATTTGGACATTGCAACATTAGGTACTTTATTTTTCTATTTTATTTATAATCACTATTATTTCTAACATTCAAGACAGTGTAGAAAATAGCATAAAAAAGAAAACCACGCAGCGGAAACGCAAGAAAAAGCTTTAAACTCAATACCTGCCTAGTTTTCTTTACAAAAAGTAATGATATCCCACCAAAAACATAAATGTAAAAAAAAGAGCCAAGTTCGAGAGCCGCAAAAAGAATGGAGATCAAAATGAGTGCCAAGTTCTATGTAAAATCGAAATTTGTATTTATAGGAACAAAAAAACAATATGATCAATTATTAAACTCTATTTCTTTGCTTTATTGGATACCTATAACAATTGCTGTTATTCAAAAATGTGAGATCTTAAAATAGGTTAGATTTGACTTGGCGAGTTTTTATCTGAATTAAAATGTTGTATAACTTTATAAAATGACTGATGTACCTAATGAAAACTGGCCAAGTCAAATCTTACCTATTTTAAGATCTCACATTTTTGAATAATAGCAATTGTTATAGGTATCCAATAAAGCAAAGAAATAGAGTTTAATAATTGTTCATATTGTTTTTTTGTTCCTATAAATACAAATTTCGATTTAACATAGAACTTGGCACTCATTTTGATCTCCATTCTTTTTGCGGCTCTCGAACTTGGCTCTTTTTTTTACATTTATGTTTTTGGTGGGATCAAAATTACCGCAAACGACGGATTTGTACCTGCGTCCTCCAGCTATCGCCGCTGAGGATACTGCCCTATAAGCAAAAGCGAATGCCGCCGAGACCATAACTTCAATATTTGAATAATAGAAACATTATTATTTGTATATTTTCTAAACATTATAATTATTTATTTGATTTTTTATTTATTTAAGGTTTCATATTCTATCTAATGTAACATCAATCTATTTTATTTAAGTTGCCTTGACTTAGTCTTCGGCGCACTATATGACTCAGTTAATGACAGCAATCACGATGAGATGAATCTCATACGCAATGTTTACGGACAGACACGGCATAAAATTTATTAGTCTCGTAACGAGCACAATCTTCGTATAATGGTTGATATTATTTACCCCCACGACATAACGTTCCCCTAGGCATATTCAAAACATTGGCTTACAAATGGCGATTCTACCATAAGTCATAACAGTATTAGGATGTATTACTCTCTGTCTCTATATTTTTTATTCATCAACAACGAAAACTTTTTCTTTAATATTTGTTTTTTTCTTTATTTTTTGGGTCGATGATGATATTTTAAGTAGACACTAAACTAATAAGACATCTAACATAAGTCGGGAGATGAAGATTGTGGCTATATAGTTTTTGATCAGCTGATCTACTATTTAGATAATTTTCAACTAACTATCACCGTTCATGAGAGACAGAAGGACAGGCAAATAGACGGACGGAGAGCAGAGTCAGTAATCCTCCTGATAACAACTGGTATATTAGTAGTAGGACTTTTCCACCTTTCGTCCGGGTATAGGTACCACCGCAGTGTCTGTTATTTTTCCCGCGAAACAGTAATGTATAGACCTAACAACTGTTGTCTTAGGATGATGAGCGCAGTATGTCAGCTAGTTATGCTTAATATAAAAAAAGTTTACGATAACTTCTTCATCATAAGTATATGTAAGTCATGTAAGTTGATTATACTCGTAATGCTCCTCCTACACCTGCTGGAGACACTGTTCCTCTCAAGTCTCACCCAGTATCCCCAGCCGGTAGTTGATGGTGACGACCACGAGGCCCGTGTGTGAGGCCAGCACGGCGCCGTCGTACGGGTTGCCGGAGCTCCACTCGTAGCTCTCTCCGTGCACGACCACCAGCACCGGGTACCGCGCCACCGCGTCTCTTACACCTGCCGGAGACACTGTTCCTCTCAAGTCTCACCCAGTATCCCCAGCCGGTAGTTGATGGTGACGACCACGAGGCCCGCGTGTGAGGCCAGCACGGCGCCGTCGTACGGGTTGCCGGAGCTCCACTCGTAGCTCTCTCCGTGCACGACCACCAGCACCGGGTACCGCGCCACCGCGTCTCTTACACCTGCCGGAGACACTGTTCCTCTCAAGTCTCACCCAGTATCCCCAGCCGGTAGTTGATGGTGACGACCACGAGGCCCGTGTGTGAGGCCAGCACGGCGCCGTCGTACGGGTTGCCGGAGCTCCACTCGTAGCTCTCTCCGTGCACGACCACCAGCACCGGGTACCGCGCCACCGCGTCTCTTACACCTGCCGGAGACACTGTTCCTCTCAAGTCTCACCCAGTATCCCCAGCCGGTAGTTGATGGTGACGACCACGAGGCCCGCGTGTGAGGCCAGCACGGCGCCGTCGTACGGGTTGCCGGAGCTCCACTCGTAGCTCTCTCCGTGCACGACCACCAGCACCGGGTACCGCGCCACCGCGTCTCTTACACCTGCCGGAGACACTGTTCCTCTCAAGTCTCACCCAGTATCCCCAGCCGGTAGTTGATGGTGACGACCACGAGGCCCGCGTGTGAGTCCAGCACGGCGCCGTCGTACGGGTTGCCGGAGCTCCACTCGTAGCTCTCTCCGTGCACGACCACCAGCACCGGGTACCGCGCCACCGCGTCTCTTACACCTGCCGGAGACACTGTTCCTCTCAAGTCTCACCCAGTATCCCCAGCCGGTAGTTGATGGTGACGACCACGAGGCCCGCGTGTGAGGCCAGCACGGCGCCGTCGTACGGGTTGCCGGAGCTCCACTCGTAGCTCTCTCCGTGCACGACCACCAGCACCGGGTACCGCGCCACCGCGTCTCTTACACCTGCCGGAGACACTGTTCCTCTCAAGTCTCACCCAGTATCCCCAGCCGGTAGTTGATGGTGACGACCACGAGGCCCGCGTGTGAGGCCAGCACGGCGCCGTCGTACGGGTTGCCGGAGCTCCACTCGTAGCTCTCTCCGTGCACGAACACCAGCACCGGGTACCGCGCCACCGCGTCTCTTACACCTGCCGGAGACACTGTTCCTCTCAAGTCTCACCCAGTATCCCCAGCCGGTAGTTGATGGTGACGACCACGAGGCCCGCGTGTGAGGCCAGCACGGCGCCGTCGTACGGGTTGCCGGAGCTCCACTCGTAGCTCTCTCCGTGCACGACCACCAGCACCGGGTACCGCGCCACCGCGTCTCTTACACCTGCCGGAGACACTGTTCCTCTCAAGTCTCACCCAGTATCCCCAGCCGGTAGTTGATGGTGACGACCACGAGGCCCGCGTGTGAGGCCAGCACGGCGCCGTCGTACGGGTTGCCGGAGCTCCACTCGTAGCTCTCTCCGTGCACGAACACCAGCACCGGGTACCGCGCCACCGCGTCTCTTACACCTGCCGGAGACACTGTTCCTCTCAAGTCTCACCCAGTATCCCCAGCCGGTAGTTGATGGTGACGACCACGAGGCCCGCGTGTGAGGCCAGCACGGCGCCGTCGTACGGGTTGCCGGAGCTCCACTCGTAGCTCTCTCCGTGCACGAACACCAGCACCGGGTACCGCGCCACCGCGTCTCTTACACCTGCCGGAGACACTGTTCCTCTCAAGTCTCACCCAGTATCCCCAGCCGGTAGTTGATGGTGACGACCACGAGGCCCGCGTGTGAGGCCAGCACGGCGCCGTCGTACGGGTTGCCGGAGCTCCACTCGTAGCTCTCTCCGTGCACGACCACCAGCACCGGGTACCGCGCCACCGCGTCTCTTACACCTGCCGGAGACACTGTTCCTCTCAAGTCTCACCCAGTATCCCCAGCCGGTAGTTGATGGTGACGACCACGAGGCCCGCGTGTGAGGCCAGCACGGCGCCGTCGTACGGGTTGCCGGAGCTCCACTCGTAGCTCTCTCCGTGCACGACCACCAGCACCGGGTACCGCGCCACCGCGTCTCTTACACCTGCCGGAGACACTGTTCCTCTCAAGTCTCACCCAGTATCCCCAGCCGGTAGTTGATGGTGACGACCACGAGGCCCGCGTGTGAGGCCAGCACGGCGCCGTCGTACGGGTTGCCGGAGCTCCACTCGTAGCTCTCTCCGTGCACGAACACCAGCACCGGGTACCGCGCCACCGCGTCTCTTACACCTGCCGGAGACACTGTTCCTCTCAAGTCTCACCCAGTATCCCCAGCCGGTAGTTGATGGTGACGACCACGAGGCCCGCGTGTGAGGCCAGCACGGCGCCGTCGTACGGGTTGCCGGAGCTCCACTCGTAGCTCTCTCCGTGCACGACCACCAGCACCGGGTACCGCGCCACCGCGTCTCTTACACCTGCCGGAGACACTGTTCCTCTCAAGTCTCACCCAGTATCCCCAGCCGGTAGTTGATGGTGACGACCACGAGGCCCGCGTGTGAGGCCAGCACGGCGCCGTCGTACGGGTTGCCGGAGCTCCACTCGTAGCTCTCTCCGTGCACGACCACCAGCACCGGGTACCGCGCCACCGCGTCTCTTACACCTGCCGGAGACACTGTTCCTCTCAAGTCTCACCCAGTATCCCCAGCCGGTAGTTGATGGTGACGACCACGAGGCCCGCGTGTGAGGCCAGCACGGCGCCGTCGTACGGGTTGCCGGAGCTCCACTCGTAGCTCTCTCCGTGCACGACCACCAGCACCGGGTACCGCGCCACCGCGTCTCTTACACCTGCCGGAGACACTGTTCCTCTCAAGTCTCACCCAGTATCCCCAGCCGGTAGTTGATGGTGACGACCACGAGGCCCGCGTGTGAGGCCAGCACGGCGCCGTCGTACGGGTTGCCGGAGCTCCACTCGTAGCTCTCTCCGTGCACGAACACCAGCACCGGGTACCGCGCCACCGCGTCTCTTACACCTGCCGGAGACACTGTTCCTCTCAAGTCTCACCCAGTATCCCCAGCCGGTAGTTGATGGTGACGACCACGAGGCCCGCGTGTGAGGCCAGCACGGCGCCGTCGTACGGGTTGCCGGAGCTCCACTCGTAGCTCTCTCCGTGCACGAACACCAGCACCGGGTACCGCGCCACCGCGTCTCTTACACCTGCCGGAGACACTGTTCCTCTCAAGTCTCACCCAGTATCCCCAGCCGGTAGTTGATGGTGACGACCACGAGGCCCGCGTGTGAGGCCAGCACGGCGCCGTCGTACGGGTTGCCGGAGCTCCACTCGTAGCTCTCTCCGTGCACGAACACCAGCACCGGGTACCGCGCCACCGCGTCTCTTACACCTGCCGGAGACACTGTTCCTCTCAAGTCTCACCCAGTATCCCCAGCCGGTAGTTGATGGTGACGACCACGAGGCCCGCGTGTGAGGCCAGCACGGCGCCGTCGTACGGGTTGCCGGAGCTCCACTCGTAGCTCTCTCCGTGCACGACCACCAGCACCGGGTACCGCGCCACCGCGTCTCTTACACCTGCCGGAGACACTGTTCCTCTCAAGTCTCACCCAGTATCCCCAGCCGGTAGTTGATGGTGACGACCACGAGGCCCGCGTGTGAGGCCAGCACGGCGCCGTCGTACGGGTTGCCGGAGCTCCACTCGTAGCTCTCTCCGTGCACGAACACCAGCACCGGGTACCGCGCCACCGCGTCTCTTACACCTGCCGGAGACACTGTTCCTCTCAAGTCTCACCCAGTATCCCCAGCCGGTAGTTGATGGTGACGACCACGAGGCCCGCGTGTGAGGCCAGCACGGCGCCGTCGTACGGGTTGCCGGAGCTCCACTCGTAGCTCTCTCCGTGCACGAACACCAGCACCGGGTACCGCGCCACCGCGTCTCTTACACCTGCCGGAGACACTGTTCCTCTCAAGTCTCACCCAGTATCCCCAGCCGGTAGTTGATGGTGACGACCACGAGGCCCGCGTGTGAGGCCAGCACGGCGCCGTCGTACGGGTTGCCGGAGCTCCACTCGTAGCTCTCTCCGTGCACGAACACCAGCACCGGGTACCGCGCCACCGCGTCTCTTACACCTGCCGGAGACACTGTTCCTCTCAAGTCTCACCCAGTATCCCCAGCCGGTAGTTGATGGTGACGACCACGAGGCCCGCGTGTGAGGCCAGCACGGCGCCGTCGTACGGGTTGCCGGAGCTCCACTCGTAGCTCTCTCCGTGCACGAACACCAGCACCGGGTACCGCGCCACCGCGTCTCTTACACCTGCCGGAGACACTGTTCCTCTCAAGTCTCACCCAGTATCCCCAGCCGGTAGTTGATGGTGACGACCACGAGGCCCGCGTGTGAGGCCAGCACGGCGCCGTCGTACGGGTTGCCGGAGCTCCACTCGTAGCTCTCTCCGTGCACGACCACCAGCACCGGGTACCGCGCCACCGCGTCTCTTACACCTGCCGGAGACACTGTTCCTCTCAAGTCTCACCCAGTATCCCCAGCCGGTAGTTGATGGTGACGACCACGAGGCCCGCGTGTGAGGCCAGCACGGCGCCGTCGTACGGGTTGCCGGAGCTCCACTCGTAGCTCTCTCCGTGCACGAACACCAGCACCGGGTACCGCGCCACCGCGTCTCTTACACCTGCCGGAGACACTGTTCCTCTCAAGTCTCACCCAGTATCCCCAGCCGGTAGTTGATGGTGACGACCACGAGGCCCGCGTGTGAGGCCAGCACGGCGCCGTCGTACGGGTTGCCGGAGCTCCACTCGTAGCTCTCTCCGTGCACGAACACCAGCACCGGGTACCGCGCCACCGCGTCTCTTACACCTGCCGGAGACACTGTTCCTCTCAAGTCTCACCCAGTATCCCCAGCCGGTAGTTGATGGTGACGACCACGAGGCCCGCGTGTGAGGCCAGCACGGCGCCGTCGTACGGGTTGCCGGAGCTCCACTCGTAGCTCTCTCCGTGCACGAACACCAGCACCGGGTACCGCGCCACCGCGTCTCTTACACCTGCCGGAGACACTGTTCCTCTCAAGTCTCACCCAGTATCCCCAGCCGGTAGTTGATGGTGACGACCACGAGGCCCGCGTGTGAGGCCAGCACGGCGCCGTCGTACGGGTTGCCGGAGCTCCACTCGTAGCTCTCTCCGTGCACGAACACCAGCACCGGGTACCGCGCCACCGCGTCTCTTACACCTGCCGGAGACACTGTTCCTCTCAAGTCTCACCCAGTATCCCCAGCCGGTAGTTGATGGTGACGACCACGAGGCCCGCGTGTGAGGCCAGCACGGCGCCGTCGTACGGGTTGCCGGAGCTCCACTCGTAGCTCTCTCCGTGCACGAACACCAGCACCGGGTACCGCGCCACCGCGTCTCTTACACCTGCCGGAGACACTGTTCCTCTCAAGTCTCACCCAGTATCCCCAGCCGGTAGTTGATGGTGACGACCACGAGGCCCGCGTGTGAGGCCAGCACGGCGCCGTCGTACGGGTTGCCGGAGCTCCACTCGTAGCTCTCTCCGTGCACGAACACCAGCACCGGGTACCGCGCCACCGCGTCTCTTACACCTGCTGGAGACACACGTTTATTTATATGGGCATATCTTTACACTTTCCAGCGTCAGCGAAAACACCAATAAGGAACCTGAGGATTTGGTCATCAGAACACTTTATGCAAACGTTCGTTCAAAATCACAGTCAAATTACCCCACTAATGTGGCAGAAACCGTCTCCATAGAAACGTGCGTGCACTGACGTTGCTAGTTTTAAAACAAACATCTTAAGCACCAGTACCTTAACTGGCGACACGTCCAATCCAACGCATCTAGGGTATAGGTCTATGGCAAAAAAACAAAATTTTTTCCAATACTCTCAAAACCTAAAAAAATGTCGATGGGCTGACCATGTAGCATAGATGAGCGACTATCGATGGACGTCAAGGCTGACTTTCAGGCTTGGAAAGTTGGACCTGAGGTCCCAGGAAGGTTGGCTGGCCTCTCGCATGGTGGTCGGATGACATACAGAAATGCGCGGGCAAAAACTAGGGCTGCATATAGCCAAAAATAGGGGTAAGGCGATAAGGTTGTAACCAGATTTGTAACCCAAAAAGAAAATGGCTATCTACATTTAAATTTTTATCTAAATCGGTTCAGTGTTGGGGATAAAGGAATAACAAACATGTACGTTACACTCACAAACATTCAGAACTTTGACCGTTAGTAAATTAATAAACCTACGCAATTATGCAAGTTCGAGTAATACTATAAAGTAGAAATTAAAGCGTAAAACAAAGTTTACAGTCCAAAAACACTAGCTGCAAACTATTGCTCTATTATTATGGTCTAGCGAATAACAAGAAAGTTTTTATAATGGCATTACAGTATTGCGGGTCGGCCCTTACGGCCAATAAAACCGTGTTACGACGCAATGATAAGAAAATAATATTTTTCCTACTCACAGTTTTGTTAGAATATTATAAAAGTTAATGTCGCCACATTGTGAGCGAATTGCCGGCTGTTTGGGCACGCTAAAAGCATCTTGCATATGGCACGTACTAGTATTACAACTTTAATATTAGACAATTACCACGAATATTACATATAGCTGTTGTATACAAGTGTTTGCAAGAAAACAAAACCCGGCTGAGTTGGTTGTGGGCTTCTTCTCAGTGCAGGGTGCCTTAGAACCCTCGTAAACATATTTTTAAGTCGACTTGTAGTTATGTGACAAATATCATATTGACATTTTACAAGAGCTTGTACGTTAGGCGTGAAATAAAGATATTTTGACTTAGACTTTGACTTTGCTTGTGTTTTAACGATAACAGCATTACTTACTCAGTATTTACCACGAGAATCGAGAGTGACATACAAATAATAAAATGGAAAAAATTCCTTGAATGACATGACGTTCTCGTATAGTGTCTTTTGTTTTACATCCTTTTAGGGGAAACCACGTGTGCATAAAAAACAGATGAAAAACATATGTGACGTCATTTAAGCTCACGTGCTTCAAACAAAAACATATTCCGTTCTCGCACTCTGTGGGTATTCCGAGACACACGTGTTTTGGTTTAACGTGGCAAGACTAAGGCCCAGTTGATTCAACTAATTTTAACACACACGTAACTATAGAGTGGTTAAATATAGAGGTCTTCTTTTAAGTATGTAAAGACGTAAAGATAGGACCATTACAGATATTTCAGTCCATGATGACGCGTCCCACTCTGTCAAAATCCATACGAATCGAATGAAACATGAGCGATTTTGACAGAGCGGGGCGCGTCCTCGTGGATTGAAATATCTATATATTTGAGGATTACTTAAATGTGAACTTGAGTTGAAAAACCGGGGTAAGTCAGTCGCTTTTGGTTGTACAGATTAAAATTAAAATAATCTCCGTACCCAACACTACACCCGGTCTTGACTCAGATTCAAGATCCGAACAGTGTGATAACTATGTAGGTTAAACTATTTTATGAAATATATATTTCTAAAAGATAAGGTAAGCTGACACAAACTTTCGTGGTACCCGTACGCGTCTGTGTCTTCACATCAAAATTATTTTAGATGCGATTCTTTATTGGCGTGAAATAAAGAATATTATAAAAGTTAACGTCTCCAGATCGTCCACGAGAGCCGGCCATTTGGCTAGATTAAGTATTAAAGCGTTGAAAGACATAAACGTAGATAAAGTATAAAAAGTGTGACCGCGCTCGAGCGATGGCGATGTCGGAGACCTCGTTTTATTAAAGCCTCCATTTAACGAAATGGCGTCATACGGCCGCCATTTTCTTTTTATATTGTCGGACATTGGCTTAGTGGTTTAACTGTATTGCCTACTTTTTTGAAATTTGATCATTTTAAGAGTTTCGTTTGCAATCGGCAACAGTATCCATCCGTCAGCTCTGTAAGAGTTTGGGGTTTTATACGGATTTTTAGATTATACACAGTAAGTATATAATAGATCTGTGCTATAATAGATCTATAGCTTGATTGAGACGGCCAATTTTGTTGTGTCTAAAAATTAAATTTTTGCCAAAACAAGATAATTCTATCTCATCTATCTTAATTGGGTTTTTCTTAAAAACTAACCTAGAGATATGAAGTTATTGCGTATGTTAGTTCGAATATTTTTAATTTCGAAAAGGTACCTACATAAAGACGCTACAAGTTTATTAGTTTGTATGTTATAAAGATATATTATAGGCCTAGACTATAATAATACCGTTATCGCCTGCCAGACCGCAAAGTTAGGTATTAGTTTTCCAATATGTGTCTAAATATTCGTTATTGAGTTTTTGTTCGCGGAAATTGGTTTTAGTTAGTTTTATTGGTTCGCTATTTGTATGTTGATATTTGTACAGACACTGTGTAATCAAAAAACCTAATGATTCAACCGTGAGTTTAACGAGTGTTTATTTTGTCATAGTTGTTTACACTATATTTCTAGTTAATGATCATTCGTATCTATGGAAATAAAATAAAAAACATACATTTGGCGCAAAGTTTACCTTAACAATATAGAAGACGAGTGATATGAAAGCATTTTTCTAAGTTACAACGATATAACCAAAGCGAAGTAGCTAATTATATAAATCAGTGGAGGCGATTCTATGATATAAAAATCTTAATTTCTAAATTTTATTGTAAGTTACAGCTACTAATACAGACCTACGAGTAACTTAACCTAACCTAATTATACACGTGTTTGTTAAACTTAGTTGAATCAACTGGCCTTAGCTGACCTTTACTAAACTGATTTTATTGATTTAATTATAACCGACAGTGGACTTCAGTCTTTACCTTGAAAATAGCTGATTATGATAAAATTTGCATTGTTATAATAATGATACTTGACCCAAAAAGAAAAGAATTTCCTATTGAAATCTATTTTCTAGTTTCAGAAAACAAGCTTGGATGAAATTACGAGGAACGAGCAACTTGGAAACGTTTTTAAGTTCCTACTTGGTGATTTCACTAAACCAACGAGGCGAAATAAACAAGACGAGAGAAAAGAAAACTAGCTCACTTTTTCAAAATCGACCAAGTTCTTTTATAACAAAGTCCGTCCTAAGCCTCTGAAGTAATACAAAAGTGTAACAGTGCCAAGTAATATCGATATATTATTTTTACGAGCCGTTCTCAACCAATAACAGAGGCTAACGGTCACTTGATGTGGCTCTAAGAGGCTTATCTGTTGTATGAAATTAGGCGGGCAAGGTCAGATGTCACATGAAGAGGAGAGACACAATACTATGTGAAGTGTCCCTATTTTATCATACAACATATTATTAATATTATTGTTTCCGTATCGTTTCCGTGCAAAAAGGTACATGTACAAAGTTCGATAATCTATATAGTTTGAAGGCTTGTTTTTAGGGTTCCATACCAAAATGGTAAAAATTGAACCCTTATGGTGAGATTTTTTCCGTCCGTCCATCCGTCCGTCCGTCTGTCACACTCGATTATTTCAGTAACTATTAAAGCTATCGACCTGAAATTTGGAATATTTGTAGGTAATTGCGGCGCGACGTCATTTCAATCATAAAAAATTTAAAATCTTTTTTATTTTTATTTAAAAAGGGGGGAAAACCGGGTCATCAAAATTTCAAAATGAGATAACAATATTGAGTAGGGTATCATATGAAAGGGCGTTACTTGTGTATTCTAAAACCAATTTTTATTTATTTTTATGCCTGATAGTTTTCGATTTATTGGGCAAACTGTCGAAAAAAATACCGTTCCCCCCCTTATCTCCGAAGATTACCAATCGAAAAATCTGAAATAATTACGATCAATAGACATTAATGTATATTTTACAGGAAAAATAAAATCAACTCCTAATCAATAACTATTATACTTTTTTTGATAATAACAATAAACCACCAAAAACAAAGTTACGTTTGCGGTTCGCCAACAAAAGTACCTACATGTAAATTATACTCGTAAGTTCATGAACAAAAGTGATTCTTTCACTTGGCCGGTTTTTTAATCTAGGAGACGGAGTACCATAATAATACCTTACGTCTAAAGGATTCCAGCCAATTCGTGGCCAGTTTCTACCATACCTTTGTATCACAGCATAGGATTTGAAATATGTCTTCTAGTTTTTAGGGTTCCATACCCAAAGGGTTTAAACGGGATCCTTATAAATACTAAGACTTCGCCGTCCGTCCGTCTGTCACCAGACTGTATCTGTGAAACCGTATAGTTTTGAATAGACACTTTTTATACAGATGATGTATTTTTGTTGTTGCTATAAACAATAAAATACTAAAAAATTAAAATAAAATAAATATTTAAGGGGACTCCCATACAACAAACGTGATTCTTTTTGCTTATTTTTATCTATTTGCCTCAAACACAAAATGAAAGCTCTCTTTAGTTTGAGTCTGTTTTCCGCATACAGTCTTAGGTCAAGGTCGGCGCACTTTGCTGCATCGATTTCTCAGACGCCTTTTATTTTTGCTGATTCAGCGAAATTTTATGAGATGCTTTTGCAGTTTTGCAGTGTGCTACTTTATTTGTCTAACAAGGTGTATAAACTAAGCTCTAGAATAAAAGATTAATTTTCTTCTCACAACTCTTACTTAGGGAATTTCTTTTAAATCTTTAATTAAAGAACTTCTTTGAAAAACTTTGACATGATTTAGTCGGGCCTAAAAATCGAGTAAATGATATTTACATTTTTAAACCAGAGTTATTTAAAAATCTTCATTGGACAACTTTCATAATTTCAATTTGCTTGTTATACTTTCAAAACGCAAATATTCTTTAATACATTTAAAGACTAATTTTACAATTATTCCCAAGATAAAAGAAAACGATGAGGATTGTAATGTGTCTTCTATGTTCTAATTCGATTTGTAACTGTATATGTGACAAAAAGTTTTATTTGCAAGTTGAGTAAATTTGGAATACATAATTTTCCGGTCACGTTGAACAGGTCGACAGAGGTGGTTATTCCGGTTAAAATTTAAACCACAACCATTTATTACCGCAGGGAGTCGGCGTTACGGTCTATGTACTTTGTATTGGCTTTGGTTTATGAACTGATCCGTTTGGTTTGGCACGCGTTTCATGGTAGCCAAATGTTTGGTGATTGTTGTTTAGTATGCAACAATAACAACCTTGTGCTTTAACTAGGTATTGGTCATTTCCTAGAATGTGAAAGATTTGGTAAGAATTATGGAAAAAAGCACAGACAACTGAAATCAGGATGTGATTGATCATAATTATTTCAGAATTTTCGATTGGTAAACATCGGAGGTAAGGGGCGGAACGTTTTTTTTTTCGACAGTTTGCCCAATAAAACATGCGGTCGGTAGCATGCGATCCTACCTAACACTAACAATATAGGGGTCATACTCGTATGAATACAACATTGCTCTCGGCCTGCAGTTGGTTTATATTAAACCTAACAACTTTTAGTCTACGACTTTTCAAAATTCAGTATTAATTTATTTCATACAAAAAATGTTATTTCTGTTTCGGTTTTCCTTGTAGATAGCAGGAAATTCACACAAACCAGGCTATGAAGCATCAGGTCAAATAATATTATCGTAATAATGCCCATCGTATTGATGATATAAATCAATCCATCATAATATTTATTTTCTGGTCACGTAGCAAAAGTTTCACTTTTCCGTTACCCGTACTCATCGAGGGCGTTGTGATCTCGGAGGTACCTAATAAATAAGGACAAATAAAAGTAACGGAAAAACTATATACATTTTGAAGAACTAATACGGTTATCAATCCGCAAAATAACTTGTTCAGAAAATTCAGGCTCGTCTATTTTTCAGATAGTAGCAATCACGAAACTTGGATAATCGGCATAAGTAATAACTGCACGCAACCTTCACCCCTCACGATTTTTACACTGCATCGCACCGGAATGTTTAATAGCCTGGCGGAGTAAGGGGATAAATAGCCATGACCGAAGCCTCCCGCTGGACTAGCCCAGTGCCAAAATTATAAAATTTTAAAGTGTCCCATGGCGGGAATCGAATCCGCAAACTCCCACTTGAATCTGAGCTTGCGTTACTACTACTAATTAATTTGGGCTGTGTGATGGGAGTCAAAGAATGAATGAATAAGTCACGAATTTTCATGTACTTAAATGAATATATTTTATTACCGTGAAAATTTCGTTTCAGACCGTGTATATTTTCATGAAATCTTAAAAAGAACCTTCAGAAAACGGTATCAAATTACTCAATTCCGTTTCTTTTTATTCAAATGCGAATGTAAAAGAAAGGAAAGCTTTGTATCTATGAAGGCAATGGTCCAGGGTTGTTACATCTTGTTAAAAAAATTTACGTGGGTGTTTTGAATTAAGCTCGCTCATATATAAGGTGTTTACAAAATTACTGCCATTCTTCCTCGAGGTGATTGTGTCATACATATACACTTCAATAGTGAAAAAATCTCAGTCCCTGGGCTCAATAAAATATTTTATTTTTTAATTAAAAAATTTTAAGACATCGCATCATGTTGCATAAGCACGTCCATCAGAGCATACTTAAGTGTTCAGTGTTGACCTTGACCGTAGACCAAGAGCGTTGACCTTGGATTATTGTAAAATAAACTTGACTGATGGACGTGCTTATGCAACATGATGCCATGTGTTTATAATTTTTAATTAAAAAATAAAATATTTTATTGAGTCCGGGGACTAAAATTTCTTCACTATTTAAGTGTATATGTATGACACAATCACCTCGCGGAACGGTGGCAGTAATTATGTAAACACCTTATATACGTAGGTATTAGATAGTCTTGTGTAACAAGTAATAATTTTAAAAATTAAAAAAAACACGACTGCCTTGTGGTAAAACGAAATATAGCCTATGTTACTCAGAACGATGTAAGGATTCTAACGATACCCCATATGTCAACATCTATTCAGCCGTTCAGAAGTTATGGTGTAACAAAGAAACTCACATACATACATACATACATACATACATACATACATACATACATACATAGATAGAAAATGCTTTATTGTACACAATTACAAGAAGAAAGAAAAAACAAATACAATAACCAGAAAAAGAAATGTACAACATGGCGGCCTTATCGCACATACATACATACATACATACATACATACATACATACATACATACATACATACATACACACATACATACATGAACCCTAAAAACATTACACTCCTTTTTTGGGCAATCGTGTAAAAATTAACTCTTCCATGTGCTTACGTTCACACTTTGAAAGGTGAACGTAAACACATGTAGAGGAAGGGCGTTCATTTTTAACGTGCCAATTCTGTTAATCAAAATCTCTAAACTAAACAAACTTTACGTAGCTACAAAGAGATTATTTTCCATGGAGAGCGTTTTCAAAGAGTACCACTACTTTAAGACGCGTCCAATTAGTTTGGTTTACAGATTTTGCACAGTACAATTGGCATCGATGTCTAAATTCTTGCTGTAGCAAGTGTACGACGACTGAATATAACTACCCCAAAAACATATAATACTTTAACATAAAAACATAATATATAGCTTTAACCCCTATCACCAGATCTGTCTTGAGGCCAAATATATATATATTTTTTTAAATGTTACAATAAAACTTAATATTTAACTTAGGCCAAATATTAAAAATAATTGGTCAGGTGCGACTCGGGTTCGCGCACTGAGAGTTCCGTACTACTATTATAGAAAAAGTAAATCCCAGCAAAAACATTTTCATGTAAAATGTTGCCAAGACGAGAACATGTGGCTCACACTATCAAAAAGTTATCAGATCTCATGTAGAGCAAGACTTCTAACTATACACGCCCTAACTCTATAAATCCTAACTTTATAAACTCTACACTTTAGTCAAAATATATTATGTCTTGGCTGTTTCGGTACCGTCACATGGGCGTAGAGTGAAGAATCTATTCACTGTTCAGTACTTTTCTAATAGAGTTTTGCAAGTGGCATAATGGACCATGCAAAATTCAAGAAATTTCACATTAAAATTAAATGGTATCACCATTGTTATGGGACAAAACTTCCATTTATTAAAAAAATCCTCTAAAGCAAAGGAACACACTTTTGCAAAGTGTGATGAAGTATTTGAAACCAATGCAGTTAGTAAAACCTAAGTGCAGTTTCTGAGGAGACTCAATACCTATCTAATAAATAATCGTTACTACAGAAACTAGGTATTGTATATCAGAAAAGTACAAAGTCAGTGAATAATATTTTTACTTTACACCCATGTGACAGTAACGAAACAGCCAAGACATAATATATTTTGACTAAAGTGTAGAGTTTATAAAGTTAGGATTTATAGAGTTAGGGCGTGTATAGTTAGAAGTCTTGCTCTACATGAGATCTGATAACTTTTTGATAGTGTGAGCCACATGTTCTCGTCTTGGCAACATTTTACATGAAAATGTTTTTGCTGGGATTTCACTTCTTTTTGTAAGTTGTTTACGACTATATTTTTTATTTGGTTAATTTCCTTTTCTTTGGTGTATTTCTTGAATATCATTGCAAGGTGGATATTTGTCCGAATCAAGTATCCCCCCCCTCTATCATTTAAATGAGGGAACCCTCCTTGGTTCACCTAGTTTATTTTTTTCCTTATTTGTAGTTTATTAAAAAGAGTCCCTATATCAATTTTGAGACCTCTAGCATCAATATTTGCGGTAATTTCATAGAAACTTCCATCCCCTATTTTAAGGGGTTGGGGGGTTAAATTTCCAACTTTTGGAATTTTTTTGTTGGTTGTGTGCTAATACTAGCTTATATACCAAATTTCAGAAATTAAGTTTTTATTATACCTATATACTTATGGGAAACCCCATACGAACTTCCAACCCCCTAATTTTATGGATGTGGGGTGATTAACTAAAAATCCTGAAACATGTATTTAATTGTTTATTACAAAGAGTCCCTATATCAATTTTGAGACCTCTAGCATCAATATTTGCGGTAATTTCATACAAACTTCCATCCCCTATTTTAAGGGGTTGGGGGGTTAAATTTCCAACTTTTGGAATTTTTTTGTTGGTTGTGTGCTACCGTGTCCCCAGAACCATAAAAATACCTTTCCTTACCGAACCGCAAACTTAACTTTGTTTTTGGAGGTTAATTGTTAATACCGAAAAAAATACACTAGTAACGCCCTTTCACATGGTACCCCACTCAATCGTTCGTTCGTTCGTTTCAGCCGACGGACGTCCACTGGTGGACAAAGGCCTCCTGCAATGATTTCTAGCCCGCACGGTCCTGCGCTAACTGTATCCAGCGCCTTCCCGCGACTCTTTTAATGTCGTCTGGTTAAAGTCCATCTGGTCGGAGGGCTGCCAACACTGCGCTTACCCGTGCGGGGTCGCCATTCCTGTACTTTGGGTCCCCAACGTCCGTCGGTCCTACGAGCTATGTGTCCCGCCAACGTCCTGCTGATCAACGGACGAGGCGATGACGACCGGCGAATGGCGGTATAACCGTTCCGGAATCGCTGTGCTGGAAATGAGAACAGACCGGTGTCGGGCAGCAGCGACACCGGTGCGACCAGCATAGCCCTGCGGGCGACCAACCCGTCTGCCCAGCGTGGTCGCCTATTGGGCAAAATCCTTAATGATTATACAGCCCCACTCAATACTGTTATTTTATTTTGAAATTTTGACGATCCGATTTCCTCCCCTATTTAAATAATGATGAAAAACCAATGTCGCAAGTATGATCCAGCCCTAAAAATCAGTGCGGCTGGTATGGACCTTATCGCGGCCATGATGGATCGAGAGAAAGGGATGAATCGAGTTCGCCCGTGAGCACTGAGCACGTTTTAAAAGAAATGGATCGCGACCATCCATTTCACTAAACGTAACAACTTTTTAAGTCCACTTCTTTGGAACTCCTTGAAATATCGCCCGGAATTAGCTCATTAATTAAGATTTATACTTTGTAAAGACGATAGGTACTTTATTATGAATGCGGAAAAATTCATTTTAATAAAATGGATAGCATTTATAGATACTTATAATCCATTTTTTTCTACAGCAGCGGGAAAACTAACTGCGAATACATTTATTACAACTTGCTTATTTTCTACGTTTCCTTTATTTACGTAGCTCAAAAATGTCATCAAACTTATGGCTCATTTTGACACCAATAGGTACGCCGACTGCAGTATTATCTATGGACCGCGGTCGACGATACAGATCACTATACTTGTTATTTAGTCGGCGTATTAGCGGGAATACTGACAGATGGCTCTACTTTTTTCTTGTATGAAGAAGGTTTGCGTAAAATGTTCAGATGGACTGATCCTCAAGTTCATATAGGTGCCTCAGACAGATTAATAAGATCTTCCTACAAGCTGAAACCTCTTCTGGTCAGTTGGCGCCCGCGTGAATTTCAGTTTTTCACAAATCCCGCGTAAAACGGATTTTTCCGGGATAGAAAGCAGTCTAAAGTCTAATCCAGGGCATGGCTATCTGCATTTTTTTTACCAGCCAAATCGGTTTAGTAGTTGCTGCGTGAAGGAGTAACAAACACACACACTGAGGTAAAAAACTTTCACCGTTATAATATTAGTGGGGAATACTGCAATAAATATGCTGTGAGAAACCAATTTTCTTTGCATTGCGGATATTATAACTTTGAGAGGCTTTATTGAATCTAAAGAACGTAGTTTTCTTCATGATTTTTTGGGTTCGAAAGTGCATGTTTTGGGTTCGAACTCTGGATCCCATTTTTACACACCAAAAATATACATACACTGTCAGTTAGAGCTTTTGCCACACAAATAAATCTCTACAGTTATATATTAATTAGAATGGATCAAAACAACCTATTTACATTCAGGTCATATCGGAAAATCAATGGAAAGTGAGCCCGTATACACGGCGGTGTAAAAAATAATCTTTGCTGCAGTAACACAGTTTGGTTCATGTACAGTTCATCTTTAGACCTAATCATTAATATCTCTGCGTAACTATGGATAAAACCGATGCCTAAACAATGGAGCAAAGTAAAAGTAAATTTTTAACTGCTTCGTTAGTCAAGTATAGAGCATAATCGAGTGCAGATTACGTTCACAGGTTTGATTCCCTGGTCGGGCCAATAACGTACATTATTAGATTTTTCTATCAGGAAATTATTTATCCAGACAGTCATACGCTTGACCTCTCTCTGTTATGAGAGAGCAGGAATAGCGAGCACTATAATATTTACCGTGCTACTGAAAAAGACAATATAAGTTTTAATATGGACCTCAAAAAGCATAACATAATTTTGGGTATGAAGGTTAATATTTCATTTTGGGCCTGACCCGAAATTGAACCTAGAATTATGTGATCCTTAGTCAAATATGACGAGACCATGAAGTCTAAACAAACATGGTAATTACGGAAACTGTCAACTACCAAGAAATGTCTTGTTTGCTATAATATAATGCAGCTAAATCAACTGCACATTTGTTGCACACTGACGTTATTTATGCGAAAAAGTTGTTTACATTTCGTACCCGGTGGAACTCCACATAATCGTTACGTTTGTTTCTATTCGCGTTGGTAATTTATGGTCATACACAGTTTCAATAATAAATTGCCAATAGAAAGAGGTGTATTTTTGCCGTACATTGTTTTTATTGACTTAGGGTCAAACTATTTGTTTTCTCTGATTTACGGGAACATACATTATATCTGTGGAAAGTTAGGTAGGTATACTATGAATATGGCTGATAACATGAAGTCGTTTTTATTTTTAGCCTTCAATTTTAACGGGATATATGGTTATTTAAGCGATTTTTAATGAACTGGTTGAAAACTTTTAAGGAAATAATTATTACTTTCACACGTGTATTTTGGGTCTTTAATCTCTAAATTCACATGATTAGTAGAAATTTTCTCGATAATATTTTCCCAAAATTTGCTCCATAATCTTCACTTTTAAATATTTATCGGAAACTTCAATAGATGTCTAGATTTTTTTTTAATTTATATCGGTAATAATAAGTTTAAAAACGCTCAGAATTTTTAGATAACTGGCTGATTTTTTTAGTAATTAATAGGTAAAACGTTGCTTTTCACTCATATTCTCTCGCTTGCCTGCCTGCCGCACCCACCAACGCAAAGGACAAAAATAAAACCCATGTACAGCCATTATTAGGAGCGAAGGGGATGGAGAAGATAGAAAAATCGAACCCCGTACGTTAGACTATTATCGTACCATCTACTTCTGGCACTGTATTGTAGACCGTCATAAATTCAGGAAAAATGAATCGACCCGCATTATACTTTGAAAGCTTTCGGGGCATAAATTCATTCGCCCTTTCCTTCAGACCTATGGCAGAGATAAGGCCAGGTCTTGCTGATTCTAAGCCCCTTTCGAATACAAAAGCCTATTCTTTTCCGCTATCATGCGAATTTGAATAAGTCTTAGATTTCAAATAATGTACTCGAAAGTATTTTTCGCTGAAAATAGAGAACATGTGGATATTTGAATTGAATTGGAGTCCATAGTACCTCCTTTGTTATTTTCATATTTTCATACTAATTTAATAAATGTTTATTAATTTTAATATGATATAAAATATTTGAGATAAATTATAAGATATTGCGAATAATAAATAATTATTTAAGCACTGGTAATGATTTCGACAGATCATGGTAAGTTTCGCGTTAGGCGTTTGTAATTTTTTACTATCGGGGATTCAAGCTTAATTGTTGTACAATAAATAGTTTAGCTAAATGATATCTGTTCTCCTTTGACGTCATAAATTACTCTCTTTTCTATGAATGGCGATTGAAATAATGGATGAATGATATATAACGATGCCTAAACCAAAGACAATTAAGACCAATTATTTTTGCCTTAGTGATGGTAACACCAGACTCCGCTAGTTGTGTGTGATATGAATCAGAAATAGGCACTAACTCACAAGGATATGTGCGTATTTTTTTATTTTTGATAATATAATCATGTTCATTTAATTTAAAGAAATTACCATAATAATAGAGAGTATCTTTTCAGGTGATTTTTTGGATGCAGAAGATACTAGTAAGTTATTTGGACGTCCTATCCCTATTTTGTTTTAATCAGTTTTCTGATTGCCCCCCTACATTTATTTAATCGGATATCAGAAATCATTTATTCAATTGCTTCTAACATGGTTATAAAATGTATGTCATAATTAATCATATATTCATAGAGTCCCGACATACTCGTTTACCCCATTCTTAGTACAAAACTGAAAATAGTCAGCCAAATCCTGAAAAGAAGTATAAGTGACTATAGACATATTTATTACGTAACAAAAATTATACCTACTTCGAACAACCAAATACCGTTCCGAACAGAAATTGAATACCGTAATGTCGGAGCACAAAGCTAACTCAAACACCGCGCACTGAACTCACTGCTTGATTGAAAACCTATGATTGATGTTAGCAGATGCGTTTGAACGTTCGATAAAAACAATATTGGATGTGTGAAGTTTGGGAACACTGCAATGCTCAATCTACATGAATACCATAAAGAGATCCCGTCGCTTTTTTGTTTTTGGGGATAGCAATAGATAAGAATAGTCAAGATAGGCCCATCCGAACATTTTACGTAAACGTTCTTCATACAAGAAAATGTAGCGACATCTGTCTAAACTTCTGCGAAATACATGTTTATTTTTTATATTTTTTTATCTATGTGTCTGTGGTCACCTTGCCTGCACTATCATTCTAATTAAAAAAAAAAGAAATAGGTCTTTACCTATCTACCTATACTGACTACTGCCGGGGGGCGCAAAGTAGTCATTCTTGCTTCCTTAAACTTGCGACATTTTTTCGCGCTGTTCGCCCTGTCTTTAGTATACAAGTCTGTCTGTGAGGAAAGCACAAACTTAGTCGCGTGCGGGACACTTCATTGAGTATAGTTTTTTTTTATATAAAATTAAGTTTATTCTATATCCGCATATATACTAAAAATTCTTTAAGTTTTATAGAAAGCTATCCTGTCCTTGTCTACAAAAGAACATGCTACTGAGACTCGGAATAGTTAGTGTAAAGTGCCTCTGACTAACTTAACAACTCTTATGCTTGTGCTTGTGCTTAAGCACAAGTAGGTTAAACAACTAAAATTAAATAACAAAATAATAATTATATCAAAAAGGGCACAGACCCGAAGTCAGTAGTTTGTAAAATTATATTAACTAAAAAAAACTTAAGAGTCCATTAGCCCACGATGTCTCCCATACAAACGTAATACCAAAATCATTTGTAATTCGTACAAATTTCGATTATGCATGTTGTGGTGTTATTCGGGTTCATATAGTAATAATCTATGCTCCTGGCCATATCTGGTTCCGAAATACGTTTGTTAAACGAAATTGTAAACGAATTTAGAATAGAATAGAATAGAATAGAATAGTTTATTTGCAAAATACACGTTACAAAGATGGTAGGTACATTATGGATGCAATGTATTGCCATATAGTGGCGTGCAAAGCTATGGAACAATGTTAGTTAATAGCAATGTTGTTTAGTTTTGCTTATTTTTATGTCAAAGAGGACATGTTTTCTACTTATTTGTTTTGTAATAAAAACAACACTATCTCACGTCGCATTAGTTAAGGAGCACAGTTTTTATTGTCCATCTAAAGAAAACACCAGTTAATAAAGAAAGTTACAAGTTTTCATTCATAATTTTTGGTATTATGGAACTCGACCAAAGTTATAATAATTTTGATCAAAATTGACTATTATTTCGTTTTAAAGAAGTATTTCCGAACCAAATATGGCCAGGAGTATTACTATAATATGAATCCCAATAACACCACAACATGATCGAAATATGCACGAATTACAAATGATTTGGTATTTTGAATGTATGGAGAAAACGTAGGTCAGTGCATTCTTAACAACTCAAGCAATTACCAATTTTAATAATTGCTATGTTGACTGTGTAAGATCGAGTAGGTGATAAAAAAAAACATATTGTGTGGTTTTATGAAACCACGATGCACGATGCAAAAGATGAAACTTACATGGAAGCAAATAGATACAACATCTCTTAAGCCAACAGTTTATTACATGATGACAAGTATAATTAAGATTTAAAGTATTAATTAAGTCCGACAAGGCTCTCTTGGCACTTGAATGAGGGCGCTGTTATAGAACAAAGGCATCCAGAAAATATAATCTCCTCAATTTTACTTTAATTTTAGTTTAAAATAGCTGATAGTAAGCAAAAACAACACAACATACAATAGCGATATACTGACAGAGCGGATTATCAAAGAGTATCACAAGATAGCGGTGTTAGTACCGATTTTGGCCACGCGCCAAGATAGCCTTTTCGCACTGTAGTGACGGTGAACATTCATATGTACCTAGTTTATAAATCAATGTGTGTACCACATAAATAGAGATGACGCTATAAAATTACCATGCCACCCGGTCTCGGCCCGGCAGTAATGCAACATTCGACATGCTTGGGACATAACAACACACATAACAATAAAAGTTTCACTTTAAAAAATACTATCTAAACAGAATATACCCGTAGTCTATTTTTCTGAATGTTCAATGTACATTCGACACTAACAACCAACAGTTCTTGTTCGAACAGTCATAAAGGTAACAAAGAGGACCCAAAAATTCTCCTTTATTTAGCACTCGTCGATATTACAAAATGCCACGAAAAAGGGTTTTTTTGTGCATTTTTCCGGCTTTTGTTGTTGGCCTTTGTAACAGAGTGTTATGTTTTCGGTTTTTCTTTTTTTGGGTTCGGTACAAGACAAAGTAACACCTCGTGTAGAGTTTTTTGGCTTCGATACAAACAAAAATATTGAATTTATAAATCAAAATGTGTGTTCCGATTATACTTCTCCAAAAATTAAAGACTAAACTTAAAGCCAACCAAATTGGTTGAAAATGCGTTATTTTATCGACACCAATTTTTTTATTTTTGAAGCCTGAAGCAACTTTTAATACCTATTTAGATTTCAATTTTATGTCGTGGAAACCTCAGATTTTAAGACACAAAACAAGCAGTAACAAAACAATGGTTAAATACGATCTTTTGTCAACACCGCAAAACAAAGTAACATTCATCAACAAGCCATTAATTTATTACGAAGGTGATACGTATCCATCACCAGCTCACGACGTCACGACATCTAATTATCCGCGGGTCGTGGAAACACACATCCATTCGTATTTAATTCCCCCCAATGTCCGGAAAGCTATTTACGCGTCATGTCAAGAAGCAAAGAGCTTATAGGATCACGGGGAGAGCACTTTTCGTAATTTTTTCCTGTCGCCAAACTAGTTGACCATTAGGTCATACTCGTACATACATAATATACAAGTAAGGGTATTCTCTCTTTTTGATTATTGCAATTGTTAAAATGGATGATTCTAAAACATCTCAAGACATACAATAAGATCTCTAGCTTTATTCTACAACGTACATAAATTAGATGCACCATTTATTTACTAAATCTTTATGCACGATTTATTTACTAAATCCTTTTGCACCATTTATTTAGTAAAAATATTTTTTTATTAATACTAAAAAAATCTTAGCAGAAGGCATAATTGTTAAACTGAGTTAACTGACAAATGTATGAAAAGGAATATTTACAATTTCGTTGAAAATACCAGGAACATACAAAAATAAAAAGTATGTATGGAATTTCTGGGAATGAAATGCCAAACAGTTTTATATCGGTAGAGAGAGTTATTTCCTAAGATCTCTCTGAAACACGTCGCTCGAAAATTCTTATAAATGTAATTTCCTCCTGAGGACAGAATTCCTTACCAAAAATTTCACCCAGCGAACGATTTCGCCTTTTCCCATTTTACAAATCACTCGTCCAATAAATCGTTAAGAATATTTTTGATACGTAATTGCTTTACTTAGCCCGTGTTAGACATAGTCCTATTACAAGCACTGGAGCAGAGACTTCCGGGAGTCAACCAATTAAATTACTGTCACATGACGTGATAATCGTATTACGTTATCTCCCAGTTGCATGATTGGTTTGAACTGCACATATTAATTAACTTACTTCAATTGGAAATTACACCCTTTAGAAAATATACTTTACAAAGTTTCCTCAAGATTCCTATCAAAAGATATACCTATTCTCCTTTTCCCTGTTACCTCTCCCACTAGCTGGGGTCACTGGCAGAGATCTCTTATAGAGATAAGTGCATCCATGTACACAACCATCCTTCTTATTCTTTAAGTAACATATATAATTATTGTGGTACTAAATAAATAAATAAATAAATAAAATAATATTTTCATTCTACCAACTCTAGATCATAAATAACTATTCTAAATTTAGGAACTATATTATTTTTTAAAGCATCAAACATGCATTCCTTAGGCTTTCTTTCTGAATCTGATGGGAATTTTTCCAAATGTTTTCCGAAGAGATCGATATTATGTATACGTATAAAATTTCCAGCTCGCCACAGCACACACAATAGGAACAAACGAAAAGAAGAAAAGATTAACAATTTAGCCTAATGTTTATGGATCAGAATGAAACCTAATGATAACCCGACTTCATTCATCCCACCCGTTTGTTAACAAAAGTCCTAACGACTCGTAGTATCAGAAAGTACTTCACGCTTAAATTCAGATAAAATAGTTTAATAAGACTTTAATTTGGCAAAAAGGAAACAAATATAAGGTTACGAGTACCTTGTGCGGGCGCGTAGATATTCAAATACAGACAATCTTCCGACTGGTTTGTCAGAAAGGGCAGTATCCTCTTCAGGTACTCCAACCTTCCCTTGGATATCCTCTTCAACACTGCCGTCTCATTCCTGATGTCTGGTAAGACTTGTGGACAAACTGGGCTGAACTCCTCCGCGATTTTGACCCCTGACCACTGAGCCCCTGATACCGGAGGCATGAACCTTAGCGTACCCACTGGAGGTGATGCGTATGGAATTCCACGGAACACCTCTACCGGCTCCAGAAATCTAGATTCAGGCGTGACTATAAAACCTCTGATGTCACCGTACTTGGTTCTGACAACTCTTGAGCTTATCAATGGCACACTCTTGTCTTCCATCGTGGTATCTCCTCGGACGGTTTTGGTAGACAGTTCTGGAAGCGTTATAAAATGGAGGATGATCAGCATGAACATCTTTCAGCTGCCCAGCGGTGCAGGACTGGTCTGGTCTGGTCTGGTGTACTCGATGCTATAAGTCGACCATTTTGTCTTATGTTCACGTCCCTTTCCGATCATTTACCGAGGTATCTGGAACAAAATGGTAATTTTAGTGCTTCGAATTACTGCCCTTTTAGATTCAAAGAGAGATTGGAATTCTATAACCTTCCCTCCCACATAATAGAGCTATTTGCGCTTTCATGAGATACAATCATAATTTCAGTTGCATTCTTTATCTTACCTTTGCGTAAAAGGTCTTAAAATTGCCTTTATCTACACACTAAGTATTTAGAGAATAACAGATGGTTATTTACAATGAAGATTGTCATTGTAATTAAAGACTTAATTTTACTAATTAGCATTTCACGGGTTCAGAAATTCAAAGGAATTCTTTACCTAAAATGATAATACAGTAAAAAGAGGCAGTCACTAGTTAGTCTGATCTAGGTCTTTTTATTTCTTAGTATCATCTAACGTACATTTTAAATCATAAATAGGTAGGGTTAAAAATGTTTAAGCCACGTAAAGAATATTCATCTTTTACAGAGATTCTCTGTAATATTTCAAAACATCGCACTTTGACCCACTTTCGAAGCAAACTGCTTTTGAATTTCAGCGTATGTTGAAGTTATTTAAGTCTTGTTTCAGAGTTACGAGCTGCGACCTCGAAACGTGAAAATACAGAACCTTAAATTGTCAAAAATCACAAGTTATACAAACAAATATTTGATTTGGTAGGAGCACAGGAGTATATCTGCAAAACTGGCAGACGCTCGCGGATTTGCACATAATGTGACCTTTAATTTCTTCTCCTTAGGTGTTGATATCATCTTTTATCTCCCCTTAGGGATTGAATTTCCAGAAATCTTTTCTTAGGATTGTTACGTGATAATAGATAACATTTGATGCCTTTTTGTCTGATCCCTCCACTAACGTAAGCTATGAGTTTATAGATCTACAATCATAGCCATAGATTCGATTCGTCTAAATGGAAAGAAACCCAAAAAAATGTGAATTAAATTGATCACTTGACTTCCACATTAACGACTGTCATTCTCTTACATGTTTTGAATCGTGTTTATGATTATAATGTCATAAGTCAGTCAATTAATTTTTCTTTTACATAAATATACAAATTACTAAAATCTTATAATAGTGGCCGATTAGTGATTGTAAAATTAATGATTATAAATTAAAAGTGTAAAATTAATGATTATAAATCAAAATTAACGCTACCAACGGGATTCGAACCCGTGACCACCACCTGTCGCGAGTGGACGCTCTTCCAACTGAGCTATGGTAGCGAATACCTCTGGCACGATAATTTCGATACACATTGTTTTCCAGTCATAGGCTAGTGTGTGAAGCACTATAACAAAAAAGTAAATTGCAAATTAATGACATTAAAATATATAGCCATTATGTTCATAAAATATTTTGCCACCGTTGAAGCTACAGAGTATAAAATTATGCAGTTAAACCACGTTATAAGCTTTAAATCTCCTACTTCCAGCCCGCCCTGAAAACGTAGCGTAGTGCTAAAATGGGAAGGTTAACTCCCGAAAAACGTATTAAAAATACTTTGGCTCCAGATTATTCATCTCTTTTGCATTTCTAAAACGTTTCAACCGTTACGTTTTTGACCCATTTTCGAGACAAACCGCTTTTGAAACTCGGTACCGCGTATGCTAGATGGAGAGCGAACGGGAAATTTTGAATAGGTACTTGATATGGTGAAAATAATATCAACGTAAAACAAAATCATAATTTATAAACAAATAGAAAGAAAAGTTTTGACTCTTTTATCCATTCTCAACACCATAATTTGAACCTATGGATTATATCGTGGATGAGAGCATCAAATTCCATCACGTCATAGCGACTGAACTGATGCATAGCGGCTGAAAGGAATGTAGAAGTTGAAATTCCTTTGATTATTACTCTTTACCCCAAAAAATCATCATCATCATTTGTACATGACATGTCCAAAGTCAACATCAAATGCCGCGGACACGTTAACTCGGGTTATCGAGACAAGGAGTCAGATAAATTCTAATGAAATTGCAATGCAACGTCCTGCATCTTACATGTGCATTCGGCATGCTTTTAAATTAACATCAATAATTAAAAAAGTTCAGTTTTAACTTTATATAATTTATGGTTAAAAAAAAATTGGTTGCCTGTAAAGTCGGTAGACGGGCGAAAGTTTTACGTGACAACGTATGTCTGTCTCTCTCGCTCTTAGGCGGGCTAACCATGCCCGAGTGGAAGGGACGCGTGCCTCTCACTCGCTCTCATTGTGAGCGCATAACGTGAGCGGAGCGTAACGCAGTTTCTTGAAGTGTCACCCGGCAAACCAATTTTTAAGACGTTGTCACGTCAAAAAATTGATGTTGTCAAGTACTTCTTCAAAATATTCCACTCGCTCTCAGAGCTATGTACGAGTATGTAGGTTTGTTTCGGGGTTGCGACCCCGAAATGTAAACAGGGAATTTGGTATCACATAAATAAAACTGTCAAGAGGAAATCGCAGCCAGTGCGCGGAGCGTTCTGCGCTCGTCTGTGTGTTTGTTTGATGTTCTGTTTAACCGTCGTGACGCTCTGTTTGAGTCGCAAATTAAAAACAAATGTTCATGAGAGAAAACTTTTATCAGACTTTCAAAGGGTTTTGAATTTTGATTCAATACTAGTAGTCTCGTGTCATGGGAACTTCGAATAGTAGTTTATGAAACGGATGCATAATGGGGGGTATTAAAACATGAGTGTGAGTTTTTTAATAGTATCACACGAGTGTTTTAATACCTAATTATGTAGAGTTTCATACACTACTTTATCTACGCTCAAATTATCATAAATCCATACCATAAAATCTTGCTAACGTTTGTCGTAAATCCTTCACTTTGTTGGTAAAAGATTGTGGGTCATTTTTGTTACAATTACTAAAATGTCAGGTGGAGTTAAATTTTCTTTAGTACGTTTCACTGCTAGACATTTTTCCGCGCTAAGTTTTGACTAAGTAACAAAAATAACACATTGAAATGTTAAAAGTTAGGTATGGCGCCAAAATTCAGTTGTAAACTGCGTATAGTCTGTTAAAAAAGTCATGAAACAAAAAAGAGTAGAAAAATATTTATACAAGTCAGATAAACTATATTTTTAGTGGATAATTAAATGATCAAAAATTATACATAATTCTTTTCAATATTCTGTATGAACACACTTTTTAATCAGTCATATAAGGCAGGGAAAAATTATTGTTTCCGTGAATTAATTGTTGTCTATGGTCGATCATGACTACCAACTATGTTGTCTGTAGACTCCTTATATAAAAAAAAACAAAATTGAGGATTGGCTCTACACTCTCTTTTGGCTATGACGACCACAGAGAAAAGAAAGTTATTCCCTGGTCTGTGATGACGACACACAAAAATACAGGAACCCAGAGCCGCGTATCGTAATAGAAATTATTCAACAATCTAGAGATATTTCCATAGTACAGCTATGTTATAATGAATAACTTTTTAATAATTATAGAAGTCTGTGAATAAAGTAGGTCAATATGTGACACATTTTGATTTCATAATTCGAACTTTAAGCAATGAGCGTAGATAAAAATACTTACTTGTCCATGCCTACTTATGATATTAATAAATATGTTAAGTAGTTATTATTATTATTAAAATCAGCTAGAGTATAAAAATAGTAAATCCAGGAGATGTTATCTCCCCTAAGCTATTTACCGCTGCGTTGGAGGACGTCTTTAAGCTTCTGGATTGGAACGGATATGGCATTAATGTCAACGGCGAGTACATCACTCACCTTCGGTTTGCCGACGATATAGTAGTCATGGCACAAACTCTGGAAGACCTCAACACGATGCTCAACGACCTCAGCAGAGTTTCCCAACAGGTGGGCCTTAAAATGAACATGAGCAAGACGAAAATCATGTCAAATTCTCATGTTCCGTTCCACCCAGTAGTGGTTGAGAACTCCGCACTCGAAATTGTAGACGAGTACATATACCTGGGACATACGGTCCAGCTAGGAAGGTCCAATTTCGAGAAAGAGGTGAACCGCCGAATCCAGCTCGGTTGGGCAGCGTTCGGGAAGCTTCGTGATGTCTTCTCGTCCAATATTCCTCAGTGCCTGAAGACGAAGGTTTTCGAACAATGCGTGTTGCCAGTGATGACATACGGATCCGAGACATGGTCGTTTACTATGGGCCTCATAAGAAGGCTCAGAGTCACTCAGCGGGCGAGGGAGAGAGCTATGCTCGGAGTTTCTCTGCGGGATCAAATCAGAAATGAGGAGATCCGTAGACGAACCAGAGTCACCGACATAGCTCAACGTATCGCGAAGCTGAAGTGGCAATGGGCGGGACACATAGCTCGTAGGACCGACGGACGTTGGGGACCCAAAGTACTGGAATGGCGACCCCGCACGGGTAAGCGCAGTGTTGGCAGGCCTCCGACCAGATGGACTGAAGTCGCAGGAAGGCGCTGGATACAGTTAGCGCAGGACCGTGCGGGCTGGAAATCATTGCAGGAGGCCTTTGTCCAGCAGTGGACGTCCGTCGACTGAAACGAACGAAATCCAGCGATAGAACCAACAAACTTCTCCTTTTCTTTTCGTAAGTCGTTTAATAAATTAGTCACGTAGGGAACGCGAGAGTCAACGTCAGGGTTAAATAGTCACACGTCCCCATTACATTCCTTGATAAGCTAACAAAGATACTAACCAAGAATACTGGCCCATAGCGTCCCGGGTTATTGGCGCTATAAATTTAGCTGAGATAAACATACAGTGTCGTAAAACCCTGTGACAAAGGACTCTTGTATCCGAATGTGGGGTATAAAGACGTAGATAGCGTATTGATCGGGGACTCACATTGGGAGAAACAAATAAAAGCGAAAAGGCAATTATTACGAGTATGCTCGTCCAACTTTTTGGGGTTCCACAGCTGAATTGCGAAAACGAGACTATTATAGATGATAATTTTGAAATTACGTCGTCTACTACAAAATTATTTTTTATGAAAACATAAAAAAGAAACCAACAAACATTTAAGTACTTACTGTAGTAGTTTTACGCAACTTAACCATAGTAACAACTCTATATTTCAGGAGTTCCATACCCAAATTGTACCATGGGATCCTATTTGTAAGATTCCACTGTCCGTCCATCTGTCACCAAGATGAATCTCAAAAGTAAAAAAGTTAAAATATCTTTATTTTACATAGGCCTAAGTTACAGGCACTCATGAACCGTGATAGTCAGAAAACTGAAATTTTCACAGATGATGTATTTAATATTTATGTTGCAGACATAACAAAAAATACTATAAAACAGAATAAAATAAGTATTTTAGAGTGCTCCCATAAAAAATATTTTACTTAGTTTTTGAATTTGGCAGGCAGAGGACTTGTATAGTTTGCTTTAATTCTATTGAAAATCGGTCTTTATTGTACGGGAGCAAAAGTGCGCAAGCCAGACTTGACTTGACCAATTTTTCCAAATACTAATTTTAAGGACAAAGGTCTTGCTGTGATTTTAATAAAGGTGCTAAACCAACTACCTTTTTAAAATTGTAACATACAAAGGTCTTTGCTGTAATTTTATAAAAGGTGCCAGAACCAATTCTAGCTTTTTAAAATTGTAACATACACAGGTCTTTGTTATAATTTTATAAAAGGTGCCAGAACCAACTAGCTTTTTAAAATTGTAACATACAAAGGTCTTTGCTGTAATTTTATAAAAGGTGCCAGAACCAACTAGCTTTTTAAAGTTGTAGCATACTGAGGTCTTTGTTGTAATTTTATAGATGGTGCCAGAACCAACTAACTTTTTAAAATTGTAACATACAAAGGTATTTGTTGTAATTTTATAAAAGGTGCCAAAAACCAGCTAGCTTTTTAAAATTGTAACATACAAAGGTCTTTACTGTAATTTTATAAAAGGTGCCAGAACCAACTAGCTTTTTAAAATTGTAACATACAAAGGTCTTTGCTGTAATTTTATAAAAGGTGCCAGACTAACTAGCTTTTTAAAATTGCAACAACGTTACGAGTACCTCGTAAATGACGTGTTGCAGAGCTATATTATAAGTATTCGCTGTTAGACCACATGACGTCACGGATGGCCGACTTCGCCTGGATTCGATTAAATCTAAAATCTAGATGGATTTCGGTATATAAATTACATGTATCCGGAAAGACGAGTATTTATTGAGCTTCAAGGTAGTAAGCAAATTACGATTTCTTACTTAAGGTGTTGCGGCCCTACCAGCCCGCGAAATTCAAATTTTATTTAGTTTTTCGCAAATATTAGACTAACTACACATTGTAGATTTATGGCAAAGCATTTTGCGGGCCTACTTTTTATGCATCTACACATTTTCAATAGAAACTTTGCTCGAAAGTTCCCACTCATCTCATATTGGTTCCCGAAAGATAATTTTTTGCAGTTTCCCAGATTTCGAGCTATCGGGAACCAATATGAAGTAAATGAGTATTGTTGAGCAGAGTTTTTGTTAAAAACGTGTAGATACATAAACGTTGTGCCCGCAAAACACGTTACCTTTAACCTTCAATGTATAATTAGCCCACTATGAGCGAAAAACTAAATAAAATTTGAATTTTCGCGCCCGGATGGTACCCATCGCCCTTAAACTAATAGCTTCGGACACAGATAGATATTAAGAACTTGTGCTATACAGAAAGTCTCAGAAGTCGTAAAAACCCCTGGCCATTGAAAATGATTCAGCGTATTTTCCTTTGGCCAAGTAGTACGTTCGCTAACTCACTTTATAGCAAAACTTTGGACTTTGGTGTAACAAAATGCTCAAATTAATAAAAAAATATACAAAGAAGAAAATAATCTAAATGCAACTTAATCAGAGGATATTTATCAGATTTTTTTAAAATATCAGCATTGGGCTTATTTATACTTATAGCGAAATATAATTAAAACTGAGTAACAGCTAGTGAAGAGTGCATACACTCAAAAACATCACTTGCTTTTAGAGCGATTGGATTAAAAAGAGGACTATCGCATCAATCATTAAAAAATATAAGCAAGAAAAACTTAAAATAATCTCCATCGAAAACGGCAGCCTTTAAAACCGAGTTCGACGAACAACATCGTCGCGGCAGCGCTTTTAAAATTCTCCTCTGCATTTTGGAGCCAAAAGCGCTTAGCCATCCTTCACGGCGTTAGGTTCCGATGATAAACAGTGCATATATTTACCGTAACAGGAGACTGGGGCACCCGAGCGTGAATAATACACGGCCCGGTGTGACCTGGATATAATGCATAATCTTCATACGCTGGAAAATTGTTTGAGCTTTTGAACCCTCTGTGCCTTTCTCGAATGAAACTAAAAAATAATTTCCTCCAGAATAACGGTCACGATGACCAAACTTAACAGAGATAAGCCATTTTCATGACGATTTTTTTTTGCCATCACAAATACAATTAATAGCTTCTCGAACAACCAGATACACAAAACAACATGACAATCGGTCGAGCCGTTTCTGAAGAGTTTGGTAACAAAAATTGGCATGAGATTTGAACGTATGTTGTTAAATTAAACAATTGTAAATAATCTTATAGAAGCGTTAGTTCACAATTATGTCTGCAAGTATTTAAGGCCCGAACGCTTCAAATAATACACAATCGTTAAAACAAGGCGCTATAAAAATATCATCAATAAGAAAAATAGGTTAGGTAGTACAATAGAAAAATGCCATAAACGCCATGTTTAACGATTAGATTTTTATAGATAATAATAATAATAATAAACTTTATTTGGGTTAGAAAATGGACACAGATAAATATGGAAAAACAAAATTACAAAGTCAAGAGAATACTAAAACTAAAGAAATCTGTGACCAGAAAACCCAAAAAGGGGCAACGACTCAGCATAATGCCGAGATGGTGTAGATACACCATAACAGCGCTGATTTTCAGCCGGCCCCTAAAAACCTCGACGTCCCGGACCGGCCCGGGCTGCCCGTCGATTTGACTTCGCTGGTCAACAAAAATATTATAGATCAATGACAAAAAGGAACATGTTAAATGCTATGGCTACGACAATTATTGTCATTCCACCTATAGATCACAAGCAATCATCGTCCAATTAATATCCCGCTTGGAAATGCTTCCTCTTTCTACAGAAACAAGTAGATTGGCGGTCTTTAGCGACCCATTATTATTAATTAATTGTTTATAAAACCAGATATATTCAAGACGATGTTCTTGAATGCATGTAATTTAAGAGATTCCCGTAGCCCAGAGGTAAAACAGAATTGAGACGTGTCTTTAGTCCAGGAAATAATGATCTATTAGCCAGATATGCAGGCTTAGGAATCACGGAATGAGTACGTACTAATAACTAGGCAAATCAGCTAAATTGTTTCAAAATCCGTTAAGTCAAACATCCGTATATATGCTCCAATGATAGCAATTGCTCGCAATAACGCGTGCCTATAGTCCCTGTAGCGCATAATAATGTGTGTATTGATCCCGCTCAACGTGAAATTGCATTTAAAATATTTTCAATTAAGGTTTTCGAGCTGCATAGAATTTTGACGACCTCAATACGTGAGCTTTGTAATGACTGATAATCAAGAATGTACTAATTGCATGATTGTAATGCAATTATTGCATTGAAGTGAATTACAATTTCAATTAGTGCATTACAATGAATGCCCTAAAGTTATTTAACCCTAAACCTTAGGCCTATGTCCACTGTCCATTGTCTAGGCATTGACGTCCCTTTCTTCTTTTTCGGGAAACTTCTTTCTTCACTGGCGTAGATTTTGAAGTTCAGAATCTATTTTGTCGCCTGGTCAGGATTTTGATAGCCAAGCTATTAATCGTGTTTTAACAAAAAAATGCATAGTAAATATGTTTCTTCAAAATTCCAGTAGCAGACATTCGCTAGTCGAAACCAATTTCTGAATGTACAATGTGTTTTTAGTTTTAAGATGGGTAAATAAATAACAAAACATTACAGTTCATTCCCAATTTCCAGTAGAAAAACTCCGATACAGCTTCCGCAAAAACGGATTCCACAAAATTTATTATTAAAGTCGGGGGCCGGCGCCGAAGCGTTTTTACGATTTCTGTTCGTACTCGTATAGCTCATTAATAATGTATGTTTTCCGCCCTACCGGACCGGAGGATGAAAATTTAATGGGCTTTCGGGATGGATTTGAAATTAATAACCCGGTATTAATATCAGAAAATGTGACGTTTTTCCCATTTTAATGGTGGCTACTCTCTTGATGATATGCGATAATCTCCAGAATTATATGGACAAGGAAATGGCGATGGCCGCCTGTAAATTGTAACCGAAACGTTTTAGATTTAAGATAATCTGCGCTCTGTGGGCTGATTCTGTATCGTTCACTTAGTTAGTTAGTAACCCTAACTGGGTTATTAACTAAGAAAACGAAGGCAAAAATCCTATTTTTGCACAAATTAAAAACCTAGGTCGGTATGGTATTATGTCAGTATACCATGCTAGTTGCTATCTTGTACAAAAAGAATACAAAAGTAGGATTTTTGCCTCCGTTTTCTTAGTTAATAACCCAGTGCTATGCAGTGCAGGGTTTTCTAACTAACTAACTGAACGATACAGAATCAGCACACTGATGGTGTGAGTAAATGTTGGATCAAATCTTGCTAAAGAAATTAAAATAAACGACCAATTATTATTACAGCATAATAATCCAATACAGATA
The DNA here is from genome assembly GCA_963855885.1 of Coenonympha glycerion. Classification (NCBI taxonomy): domain Eukaryota; kingdom Metazoa; phylum Arthropoda; class Insecta; order Lepidoptera; family Nymphalidae; genus Coenonympha; species Coenonympha glycerion. The sequence goes on along the minus strand of OY979630.1, from coordinate 17,894,207 downwards.
CCTCACGATAAAAATCAATTATCATCCTTTGTTATCTTAAATACTGATCACGAAGAGGTTACTTCAATCCTTATGAATTTAAAATCAGACAGTGCTTCTGGACTTGACAATATCCCTACAAAATTTCTAAAACTATCAAAAGACCTAATAGTACCCATACTCACTTACTTAGCAAATCTTTGTTTCACTAAAGGTATTTTTCCTTCGCTCATGAAACAATCAATAATTACTCCTGTGTATAAGAATGGGGATAAAACTCAAATGAATAACTACAGGCCAATCTCAGTCTTAACGGGAATCTCTAAAATAATGGAAAAATTAATTAATAATAGACTAATGCAATACCTTTATAAATTTAATATTCTATCAACATCACAATACGGGTTTAGACAAGGGAAATGCACGCAAGATGCTGTTTTGGCTTTAACTTCGAATATTGTAAACCATCTTGATAGTAAAAATAAATGTTTGACCGTCTTTTTGGACCTCAAAAAGGCGTTTGATACAGTTTCGATCCCTATCCTTCTAAAAAGCTTGAAAACATTGGCATTAGAGGAAACCAGCTTAATCTGTTGAAGGACTATCTAAGTAATCGAACTCAGCGTGTAAAAATAGACGACTATATCAGTACTGACCTTGAAATGACCTTTGGTGTTCCACAAGGTAGTGTCCTAGGACCTACCTTGTTTTTAATATATATAAACGACCTATGTAATTTTAAAATAGATTCTGGAAATATTTATTCTTATGCAGATGACACTGCTATAGTCTTTCACGGGAAAACTTGGAAAGAAGTGCATAGTACTGCCGAAACAGGTTTAAGGAAAATATCTAGTTGGCTTAAATCAAATTTTTTGACACTTAACACTAATAAGACAAACTACATATGTTTCGCAATAAATAATAAAGGTCAACCTTTAACATCAAATCTACAAATTCACCATTGTAACGTCCAGAGCGTTTGCACGTGTCCTACCATTGATAAAATTTATTCAACTAAATATCTAGGTATAATTATTGACCAAAGATTATCCTGGCATTCCCATCTGGAACTACTATCTAGCAGAATTAGAAAACTTATTTGGATTTTTAAAACATTAAGACATGTTGCAACAAACAAAGTTCTAATTCAAGTGTATACAGCCCTTGCTGAATCTATACTATCATACTGCATTCCAGTATGGGGAGGAGCATCAAAAATTAAATTTCTTGAATTAGAGCGTAGTCAACGTGCCCTATTAAAAGTTATGTACTGTAAACCTTATCGGTTCCCTACAAATGAGCTATACTCCATAAATAATTTAATGAGTGTGAGAAAGCTATATATTCTAAAACTAATACTAAATCGGCATAAAACAGTTACTATAGATACTGACACAATGACAAAAAGAAGAGTAAATATTAGAATAGAAACAAATACTGTAAAAACTAAATTTGCTAGTAAACAGTATACTAAACAATCGGCTTATGTTTATAAGAAGGTAAATAATTTGTTAAAAATATATTCATTAAATACTCACGATCTTAAAAAGTCTCTAACTGAATGGCTCACTAGCCTAAATTATGAAGACACTGAGGCATTACTCGAAGTTATCACCTGAAAGATCTATCTGCGCGCGCATGTATGCACACACACACACACACATACACACACACACACACACACTCACACACACACACACATACACACACGCACACACACACACTTACACACACACACACACACATACACACACATACACTTTTAGGATATTTAACTTATATTGTATTTAACTTATATATTTTAAATGTGTACTTCATTTCTATTTATAAGATTTTCATAAAGATTGTCTACGGAAGAGCGGGACATCCTGGCACAGGTATAAATTTACCTAAAAGGATGTCCCAACAACTGATGAATGTTTTGAAATATTTTTATTAATAAATCATTTTTCATTTTCATTTTCAAATGTATTCATTGTAGTCGTTATTTGCATCAAATTCAACACTCGATTCGTTAAAAAAATATGTGAATAGTAATCCAGTCAATCAGAAGACAGTGTTACATATAATACCTTGAACACTTTGTCTGCTGCTTGATGCTGAGTAGCTAAGAGCATTGCTTTAATAATTCATATTCGGGGATCCAGACCTTGATACACTCATCATTCTGTTTGTGGCAATGAAATATCAATATAGTTGCTTATCGGTGAAGGAAAATTCGTGCTGAAAATATGCTTGAATCTGTTCTTGAGTTACGAGTATCTCATGTGTAAGAAGGCTTGTTATACCGATGGAAAATTAAAATATTGTTTTCATATTTCTGAAGAAGGTATTTATCACGGCGCCTCTCTTTGATCTTGCCAAAGAAGCGGCGGCCCTAAAATAAAATATTAATCTTAATTAACTTACCTACTAACTCTACTGTCTTCGAGGTCCGGGAGAGAAAGAATAATTAAATAGCTTAATTAATTATTTTCTTTGTAAGCAACTTCTTTTATATCTGGCGAAAATTAATTATTCTTATTGTATTACTGTTGCTTGTGAAATAAATAAGGAGTTTTCACCATAGTAGGAACTTTCCTAAGGAAAATCTTTTTTTAAAAGATAAAGTTAAAACTGTCTATTTTAACCTTGGTAGAAGTATAAAGTTCCTTTAAAAGTAAAAAAGGTAAGATTCGACGCAATCAAAATTAATTGCCATTAAATCGCTAACTCTCAGCAAAATAATTTGACATTGGTAAAACTTTACTAATTAAATAAAAACAACGGTCAAGTGTAAGTCGGGCTCATGCCAAGGATTTAGTGCAAGCAATAGTATAAAATATTTATTTTTCGAAGTATTGTTGTAACTTGTATAATAATTGTCGAAAAATATTGCGACTTAAGGGGCCTGTGAACTACAATGTCTCCATTCATTCAAAATAACAAATCATTAGTAATTCGTGCATATTTAGATCATTTTGTGGTGTTATTCGGATTCATATAGTAATAATCTATGCTCCTGGCCATATTTGGTTCGGAAATACTTATTTAAAACGAAATAATGATCAATTTTGATCAAAATTTTTATAACTTTGGTCGAGTTCCGTAATACCAAAAATTATGAATGAAAACTTGTAACTTTCTTTATTAACTGGTGTTTTTCTTTAGCTGGACAGTAAAAACTGTGCTCCTGAACTAATGCGACGTGAGATAGTGTTGTTTTTATTACAAAACAAATAAGCAGAAAACATGTCCTCTTTGACATAAAAATAAGCAAAATTTAATTCGTTTACAATTTCGTTTAACAAAAGTATTTCGGAACCAAATATGGCCAGGAGCATAGATTATTACTATATGAACCCGAATAACACCACAACATGATCGAAATATACACGAATTACAAATGATTTTGGTATTACGTTTGTATGGGAGACATGGTAGTTCACAGGACACTTAAATGAAGAATCTCTAAGGGTTCCGTTATTGCCAATTGTAACTGTTTTAACTAGGTCCTACTTATAAAATACCCTATACTTCCTTAATTCTTCTAAATATTGATCTTTCTCAGGTTGGCACGTGATTATCTAATGGTAGGACCCTTTTATACGTTGCGTTCATAGTAGTATCCCAAATCCTTTTAGAGCGTCAGAAGTCATGAGTCCACTAGTCCCAAAGCCATAAGAATTTATCAAGTGATAAAAATAGGTCCTGGATCCGGCTACTGCCAAACCCAAGACCATAATTTAATAAGTGATAAAAATAGGACCAGACGCAATGTCTGATCCTTATAACATGGTTCTTGCTTCATAATTGTTTACTAAGTAGGCCCTACTAGCAGCCCGGCGTACTTCGACTATAAGCCTCCATACACCTAGCACTGCGTTCGGTAAGCGTTCGATAGTGGCATCTTTATGGAAAAGATGATCCTGAGCCCCGCACTCGCCCAGAATGGTGAGCTCCCGCATCCGCCTCGCCCCATAGGCGCCCCGAAGGGTGAGCCCTCCCCCACATCTCTCATAAGAGACGTTAGACTAGCCGCTTCAAGGTGGCGGTCCACCTATGTTCATATCCCCGAAGGGATATGAGATAAACAGCCTCATTAAGGTGGAGGTTACACCTATGTGATGTGATGATGGAGCACTCTATCAAGAGAGCCCCTAACGGTTGTACCGCCCCAGATTTTATGTGTTATTCTTATCCCGGTGAGGATAAGAGATCAGCACCTTAAGCGCGGTGTCACGCATACTAGAGACCAAGAGACACTCTGCAACCATCAAGGACTGACGGCGCAGCCTACCGTATTACTTATAGTGCAACAGCCAGCTGCGACACATCACTACACTCGACGTCATACAGATAGATACGCCACTTAGGACGCTTACCCGTATTATACCATATCGGTACGGGCATTCACTGTGTTAGCCATCAGTAGGATCTCACTAGACTCGACTGTACTTCATAATATTTATTATTCATAAGACACGCCATGACCATCAACATGACGCAAAGCCATCAGAAGTATTTATGTCATGCACCAATACCATCTCGGACTTAGGCGCACTCGGCAGCCCGCGTCCCTTCATATTATATCTTTGATAATGTCTTTCGCTCACACTTTTAATGTGATTGCTCCGTGCATCATTATATTATATTATTATTATATTGTGAGACCCACATCGTAACTTATTCATATTATATTTCATGGATCATTGGTACTAGAGAGTCAGACTCAGGCAGAGCACCATTCAAATGCATGCTTGCCATTAAATATAAGATTTTTGGTACGACCGCTAAATGAGCTCAAAGTCCCATCGGTCGGCGCTGTGCAAGTTCATATAATGTCCCAGTGGAACATTATAAAATATCATCTCAGAACAATACTTCCTTCTACATCAAGCCTCCACCTTCACTCTACCTTATTAAGAGGACGCCCATATACACATAAGCCGCCTCAGCGCACTGTTCACTCGAACATCGCTCTTTACGGCCCTTGCGTGCGACCAACACACTTCATTTCATAACCAATGTAATAATATTACATGGCTTTACCACCTTAGTGAAGCGCTCTACATCATCGGTCCGTATACCATAACTCAACTCTGACTTCGGACCTCAGCGCTCAGCGCTCCGCGTCCCCTTATATATGTCGCGCGGCGATCTTGATCGACTGCGCGCATATGGTGAAAACCATGTATCTCTATATCATGGAATGCATACTACCATGCGATAGTACATCGTTTACCTTATCGATTAAGCCTATTTCCATAGGTCATTAGAATTTCAATACATGAACAAGCTTCGCTCCTCTTAATACACGAACAAGGGGGTATACTATGACTTTGACTTAGTTTTATTATTACTCTTAGTATTGCTTCAGGCAACCACCCTTGTTACTTAGACAGTCTGCGAAGCTGTATATTTAAGCCGAAGACTCGTTTATTTAACTTTTGTATTCTCTCAAAGTCAAGAGCGGATATTTAAATAACATAGGGATAGGGTAGTTACACATTTTGCTACGGAACCCTAAAAACCGTTAAGCGATACCATTTTATCAGCATTCGATTAGTAAATAGTAATGACGTCATCGATCCCGAATCGAATGCGCTTTGATTAACGACGTATTCGTTATTCGAGTTTCCGGTAATGACTCGATGCTGAGCATTTCATAGTTCACCAACAGTAGTGGAATTGGGAACTCATGACTCTTATTTCTACAATTTATACTTTTTTCATAATATTATTAATAGTTTTTTTGACATATGAGACAGATAAAGCAATAGCAAGGGACCAGAGAGAAAAAAATATAAAGAGGTCTCTTTGGACGAATAATAGACAAACTTTAGTTTAAATGATGTACTCGTACTCCACCGAAGTAGCAATATTTAAACGCGGAAGGCCCAAGAGTGAAAGAGACGACACTATAATATGATAGAGATGTATGTCCAGCAGTAAATGCTCAACGATCTTGGTGAAAGCGTAAATATTAAAAACTTTTCATTTTCATTTTACTTACACTCATCACTGAAGTTGGAGCGACTTGTGTGTTAAAGCATTGTGAGAAAGACACAACTGCCGATATTAAATTATCAAGCTCATAGACAAACTCAGTCGCGACATTTGATGCGCTTAGAAATTCGTTAATAAAGAACATTTTATTACCTATTATATTATACCTACCTATAGTACCTATTATACCTATTACCTACCTACCTACTTATATTACCTATTATAACTGCAAAGAATTTTACTAATGAGTGTGCTTTTCAGTGTAATTAATAAAGGGTGGGTTCCATTTTCCAGTCATTTCAATCATCATCTCAACCCCTTTTTATGTCCCACTGCTGGGACCGGTTCTCCTCTAAGACTTAGAGGGGTTTGGCCATAGGCCATAGCCCACCACGCTGGCCAAGTGCAGGTTAGCGGGCTTCACATACCTTCGATAACATTTTTGTGAACTGAGTGTTCAGGCATGCAGGTATCCTCACCATGTTTTCCTTCACCGCTAAGCAAGTGATATTTAGTTTCTTAAAACGCACATAACTCGGAAAAGTCAGAGGTGCGTGCCCAGGATTTAAACCCGCGACCTCCTTATGAGAGGCAAAGGTCAGAACCATTAGAAACCTATTAGAAACACCCGAAAGGGGCTAAATTCGTGAAAAGCTTTTATATGACAGCATCAAATCTCAAATATGTCTACCAGAAGACCTTATGATGCCATAGATGTTCAAAATAAATTAAAGTTAATTCTGCTTGAACTCAAGAGTAGTAAAAATTTAAATGAACAGTTACTTCGCGAACGGGAGGAAAGTGAGCTAGAAGTTGAAAATGTTATTCAGAAGAATACTTATTTAAAACAGGAATTAGCTGAACTACATATTAAATATGAAGATACTTTGAAACAAAAAATTCAATATGAATATGCAGTGTCAAAATTACAAGAATGTATAAATACATATGAAGATTTTTTTTTTTTTTTTTATTGTAAATAGGCTTGCGCTTGACGACAATCATGCCTGATGGAAAGCAGTGATGAAGTCTAGGTTGGAGCGCGCTTGCCTAGAAAATGCCTATTCACTCTTCTCTTGAAGGCACCCAGATTATACTTGGCTGGGAACACGGAGGCTGGAAGGGCGTTCCATACCTTAGCGGTTCGTATCAGAAACGTGGAAGAAAAACGTTTCGTGCGAGTTTGTTGGATGTCAACCACATAAGGATGCCACCCCTCTCGGCGTCTTGCAGTCCTATAGTAGAAAGGTGAAGGAGGAACAAGGTTATGTAGTTCCTGAGCACACTCACCAAAGTATATCCTGTAAAAAACCGCTAAGCAGGCAACATTGCGACGGTGTTGTAAGCTGAGCAATTTTGCCCGCGTTAGCGATTCCTTTCCGATTATTCTGCGGGCGCGGCGATCAACAGAGTCCAATGCATCGAGCTGATACTTGGCTGAGCCATCCCAAAGGTGACTGCAGTACTCCATGCCAGAACGCACCTGGGCCTCATACATCGTCAGTAGCTGTTCAGGCGTGAAGTACCGCTTTACCTTGTTTAGGATGCCAAGTTTTTTAGCAGCTGTTTTTGCTTTAGCTTCGATGCATTTCCCAAAATTGAGGTTGGGTGAGATGGTAATACCCAGAAGCTCAATATGATCACCAATCGGGACGGATATGCTTTGGAAAGTGGGAGCCAAGGTGAAGGGGCTCTTTTTAGCAGTGAACAAACACGCTTGTGTTTTGGTAGCGTTGAACTTGACCAGATTAGCGTCACCCCACTCAGACACTTCATTTAAAGTCAAGTTCACGCGATTTACCAGTGCCTCTCTAAGCTCAAGGATCTCAGCACCACTGGCTTTTGAACTGGACATGTATCTCTCCGAAACAGTGCTGTCGTCCGCATAACCAAAGATACCTGGTTTGAGCAGATCGTTAATATGCAGCAAAAACAGTGTCGCGGAGAGAACAGACCCCTGGGGTACACCGGCATTGACAGCCATTAGGTCCGATGAGTGGCCATCTACGACCACCCGAAAAGACCGTTCCCTCAGGAAGTCAGATACCCAGTTGCAAAAGCCCGCGGGTATCCCGTATGCCGGAAGTTTGCTAAGAAGACTACCGTGCCAGACCCGGTCGAAAGCCTTAGAAATGTCGAGTGAGACAGCAAGTGCCTCACCGTGCTTCTCCATGGCCTCGCCCCAAGTATGCGTAGCATACACTAGAAGATCGCCAGTTGAGCGGTTGGATCTAAAGCCATACTGACGGTCCGACAGAAGGTCATTTTCCTCTAGGTATGCCAGGAGCTTACGATTGAGAACTCGTTCCATACTTTTGCACAGTATGGACGTGATGGCAATCGGTCTGTAATTAGCCGGATCAGCACGGCAGCCTTTTTTAGGTACCGGCTGCACATTGGCAACTTTCCAGGAGAGTGGGACTTGAGCTGTGGAAAGAGAGAGGCGAAACAAGCGCGTTAATACAGGAGACAACTCGGGAGCACAATTTCGTAGGACTATTGCAGGTATACCGTCAGGGCCACTGGCTTTACTCACATCGAGATCACGAAGTGTTTTGAGGACCTCGTGCTGGTGGATGCGAATCTCTGGCATAATGGAATCGCAAGATGGAAGGGTTGGGGGTGGAGTACTTCCAGCGTCAAGCTGTGAGTTCTCTGCAAACAGAGTCGCCAAAAGATTAGCTTTGTCTGTTGCAGCCACAGCCAGTGACCCATCAGGCTTCTGCAGAGGCGGCAGGGCAGGGCGGCTAAAGTTCATTTCAACCGACTTAGCGAGGGACCAGAAAGCTTTACTGCCACTGGGGTAGGTGGCAAGCTTACGGCCGAAGCGATTAGTGCGGCTGAAATGAGCCTTATTCAACACCCTCTTGTATGACTTGGCGGCAGTATTGTAGTCTCTTTTCTTCTTTTTGATGTCCGGAGCTTTGCGAGTACGAGCATCCGCCCATGCTAAAAACGCGTCCCGTTTGTGTGCCTCCGCAACCGCACATTCAGCGTTATACCATGGGGGAGTCTTGCCGTCAGATGACACGTCAGAAAATGGTATAAAATATTCCATTGCCTGACGTATCACCTGCGAAATGGCAGTCTCGCAGCTCGACGGGTCCTCAGTAGAGAAACAAGCCTGCCGCCAAGGATAAGATGCAAAGAAATGTCGCATCTCATCCCAATCCGCTGACCTGTATCGCCACACCCTCCTCTTAACACTGGGTTCAGAGGCGGGAGGGTAAAAGTTGGATACAGATTTCACCAGACAGTGGTCCGAGGTGCCTAATGGTGACGAGATAGACACCGAAAAACTGTCTGGATCAGTTGTCAGTAGAAGGTCCAAGCAATTGGGTGTGTGACCGTCCACATCCGGTATTCTTGTGGCTTCCTGAACCAACTGAGAGAGATCTAGCGAAAGTGCAAATTTGCGCGCCTCTCTCCCAGCATGGTCAGTTTTCTGGTATGGGAACAACCACTCTTGGTGGTGGGCATTAAAGTCCCCCAGAAATACTAGCCGAGCTGAAGGATACCGGCGTTGAACGGTGTCCGCCGTTTCGCCGAGATAGTCAAACAACCGAGTTGTCTCCTGATCACCACTATGCGAGCGGTATACGCATGCGTACACTGTCTGCTCTAACCCTGTGTCTACCAGACACCACAAGACCGAGAGGAAAGGTACCTCCAAATTACGTAGACGCTGACAGCAGATATTGTCACGAGCGTACATACAGACCCCAGCGCGAGGTTTGAAATTATGCTCAAGCGAGTATCCGGGGTACTGTAAGTACGCTATGTCGGCTGGACTATGAATTTGCGTCTCCGTAAGGAAGAGGATATGCGGCTTAGCGGTTTCAAGATGGTGGTGGACCGCTTGAAGATTTGAGTGTAATCCTCGGATGTTCGTGAGGTGGACTGAAAATGAGAGGTAGTGCTGCCGCTGTTGAACCTTTTTCCTTTTACTTCTTATTTTCATGTTGGGAGAGAGTGAATAGGTTAGGAGAAATGGAAGTTGCACGAGATGCTGCGCAGGTGGACACCGTGACCTTCACCGCAGCAACGTTATTGGTAGACTCAACTGGAGACCGCGGGGACGCCCGAACCCCCCCGGGAATCGCCACCGGAACCTCTCTCCGGTCGCCAACCGGTACGGTGGAAGCCATCCCAGGATTTTTCGCAAGGTGGCGGGGCAGCCTTTCATAGGTGGCTGGTCTACTACTTGGGCCCCCTACTACCTGCGGTCGGCCAGCGGTGAACCGTGCTTCGGATCCCGCTGGTCTCCAAATTGAGCCGCCCGACGCCGCTACGACTACGGTCAGAACTTGTCACCATGCGCAGCACAACTGTACAGACCCATTCCCCCATAAAATGGCTTCTACGTGCTACGCACCGGAACACGACGCACCTCATGACGAGAATTGCCAAGGAATGCGTCATTTGGCGGCACGACTTTGCACGTAGGGTGGTAAAGTAGCCGCGGCCGAAGCCTACCACCAATAAATCTGTTGCTCTTTAGCACCACCCAGGGGTCACGTGTAGGGTTTTGAGGGTTGAGACCAGGCTTTGGTATATCCTACGGACGCGAGCAACTTTGACCCCCAAATGAAATTATCCAAACAAGGACTATTAAACGGGAACTATACATGGCTAATCAAGAAATTATGAGTCTCAAATCTACATTGGAGGATCTCCAGAAAAACAATAATAATACTAATAACCTATTTTATGAGCTCCTTGGGGAAAAGAAATTGCAAAAACCACAAGAAATTATTCAAGATCCAAATAAAGATGAGTCATTATTGAACAACAAGTCCGAAAAAATGCACTGGTTAAGTCACAAAAAGATAAAAAAATATATTAAATTAAATAGGTATATAAATAAAACAAAAAGACTATTAAAGAATCAACAAACAATGTATAAAACTATGAGAGTTAGGAAACAAAATATAAAATTAATTAAAGACATTAAGCATTATACTCGGGCACTCCATGAATATCAGCTTAACTACGACCGAAATACTAAGGACCTTAACAACAAAATAAAATTATTGGAGGAGTTGCTGCGCCAAAAATCTGATATGGTCCATATTCGCGAAAAACTTTCCACCTGTAAAGTAAATACCGACCGTAGTGATAGCACAGATACTTTAATTTTTTCTGATAAATTAGGTTCCAATTTTGGCTCACTATTATGTAATAGGCTTCCTCACTCACATACAGTCATTAATTATTGTTTCCCTAACATAAATTATCACCAATTGATCAGCAAAATAATTTCAAAACCATATAAGAACACTAGTTCAATTGTATTGTTATTTGGAGATAGCTTGACAGTTAAAAAGTCAGATATAATTAGCGGATTTAATGATCTCACGAAACTAGATGTTGCTAATATTATAATTTGTGCATTACCTTACTCAACATATTTTTCAGACAGACAAAATAAGTATATATATTACTTAAACAATCTAATGTACAATTTGACGTGTTCTAGTAAGAACAGAATATGTTTTTTTGATATAAATAAGTTTATCAATTATGACAGTAACTATAACTGCATTAGGCACAATAATTTATATGTGCCTATAAAAAATGTGTATTGTATTGCTAATTTAGTAGCGTTTAACATTATAAATCCCCTATCAATTAACGAGAATAGGACTAACATTATACTGTCTGACCCTAATAAAAATATTTCTAATAAATTTTGATGGAAGATTATTATTATATAATTTTTGGAATACTATATTTAATTTTGTCCTAGTTTAATTAATTTTTGCAACTTTGTCTTGTTATAATTTAATATGTTTTTTGATATGTTTTCTATTTATTATTTAAGTTTTCTGTAATTATTTGTAAATTATTATGATTGTTACATTGTATGACTTTCAAAAAGTGTACTCTAGATGTACCTATTTTGAAATAAATATTATTTGATTTGATTTGATTTGATTTGATTGAGGTATCACTACTTTCATTTTGCCAGTATTGTTGGCTAAGTACTTAATGGTGTTGAGTAATGGAGCCGCTATAGGCGTGCGAACGGGCACTGATAACGATTGCCTGAAAGGGATGTTCGGAAATGTGTTATATAGATAAGCATAAACAGTGATGGCTCAGTGGTTCAAATGTCACTAGCTTAATCGGAGATCTGAGGTTCAAATCCCAGGCATTTCCTAGACTTTTCGAATTTGTGTAAACTAGCAGCTACTACTCGATGAAGATGAAGATCGTCAGAAAAACTGCAAGCATCAGAGAGATTCAAAAGTGTGTGAAACCTGCCAACGTGGATTAGTCATCGCGGTAAGCTATGGCTGAACTATCCTTATTTTAGGATCAAACCCGTGCCCAGTAGTGGTCCACAAAAACAATTTTGTCAGCTGGTATTTCTGTACGAGAAAAAGTCAGTCAGGTTTTATGATGTCATAGCCAAGAAACTTATTCATATTATGAGCTCTTCAGAATATTTCATGTCCCGGTATAATATGAAATATTTAATTCACAATATTTAATATCCGGTTTGAACAGTTTAAATGAATACTGCGCGTTTTATTTAAACGTGGTTTCATATACTTGGTGAAATCAGAATTTACGTACACGACATAATTTGTGGTAGCGACTCGTATGTTATTAATAAAATGAGTCATTTAGAGCTACAATAAAAGTTTATTGTGCGTAAATTCCTTTCATTCTTAATTATTTATTTTGAGATTATTATTATTAAGAAACTGGAAACAGCGACGGCTATAAAAATTTAGGTCAAGGTATTTTTTTTTTCAAATAAAAATATTTAACCTTCTACGGCAAAAACTTGTAGATTGAAGATACGACCACAGACGTCGGATCTCAAGGGAGATTCAAACCTTAGCGGTTCCATTTAATCAAAGTTGAAGTTGTTTACTGTAGTACAAAAGTTAGCTGACATTTTTAAGGTTTCTGAGTAACGCCAGCATAAATAAATAACTAAACAGACATCTTAACACATTACTTTACTGTAGTTTTAATCCACTTTCGTGTTGTATTAAATAGATACCAAAAAACATCAATGAAAGTTTCGTCCAACACTAAAAGGTCAAACATCCATTATTTATAGAACACGAGAGAAAATCGGAAAGCCGCTTCGATGTTCTACTGATTTAATAATATATTTCGTAGATCCCTTTTATAGGAAGGCCATAAAGTTTTTTTTTTACACAATTGGGTTTAAAAGGAATAAAAGGAACGTTGTGTCGTCACGTTGAGCATGACCTTAACAGTTTAAGTTTCATTTCTATGTTCTATGTATTTTATTTAATTGAAGGTTGGGAGGTAAATAGCCGCCACTGAAGCTTACCACCAAAAAGTGACCAAACCAGCTAAATAATAAATTCCCGAATTTGCTCAAGATCGGGAATTGAATCCCTGACATCTTATATTCATACATCGCGCCAACGAAGGCATCGACAAAATTTAATGCTATCAACCATTACCCGTTTTTAATTTTCCCTATTTCCCTAAATCATAGGTTGTTTGCCAGAAGAACAGCTGTAGCTGTATTATTAAATGTACATTCAAATGGGGCACACTATATAATTTAGCAGCTACGTAATGATTGGCACTTATTTGTTTATGATAATATACCAAAGTTTTAGTAAGTGGCACTTTACGAGGGCGGCATTTTTTGCGTAGGATTATTATGTACATAGTTTACACGTAAATTAGACACTGAATTTACGAAATTTCCTCCCTACTTGTTAGAAATTTTAACTATTTAGTAACAAATTAAGATTAAGACGGATTGAAATATTGCATCGACAAACTGGATGGCAAACATCAACATATGGATGGAAAAATTTATTTGCATTGTATAACGTGTAAGCCCACAGTATCATGCTCATTTGTTATCAAACTTGCCAACCCACTTTACGAAAAGACGCGTAGACGAAAATTTTCCATTGTCATTTAAGTACAGTATGGTAGTATGGATTTCGAGTCAACTCGCTTCGAATAAACGGATCGGATTCCTTCATAAATCTACAGCTAGCGCCCCAAGCGGACACACTAAACTAAGCTTTCGGTGGTTGTCCGTTTGGGGCCACCGACAACCACATTGGCGTCTGCTTCGCGAGCTCTTGTGGTCACCGTACCTTGTACGATTTCGCGTGGGAAGCGAAGGACATGTCGAAGATGACGAGATTGATCACCGGACATAACTATAACCTTCCTGCACTAGACTTCACACCTCACCACCTCTTACTAACGCCAGTAAGATACCAACAACACAATCCCAATTTCTGGTCACAAGTTAAGATAGCAAAGCCCTTAGTCCCCTAACTAGGGGGCCTAGAGATTGATACCGAGATATATCGCCCGGGTAAGGAGGCCTGTATCCCGGAAGGATATCAGTCCCGACGGAGAAGACCACACTACTGTCGTTTGGAGCACTGGCTGTAGATTTATGGAGGAACTCGATCCGTTTATTCGAAATGAGTCAATTCCGTACAAAAACCTGTACTAACCCTACGGATCTCTCAAACACATTTTTTAGATTGAAATGAAAATGCAAACTTTATTTCTGCATGCCGTGAGCTATGGATCTGGGTCATTGCGGGTTTCAGATACATTGTAATGACGCCGCTAGAATAGCAATAGTAAAATATTGTTGCATTTGGTTAGCGTGAGTTTTTGCATCGCATCGATTTTGCGATGGTTATCTCGATACTCGAAACACAATTGACAATTTATGTACAATTGTGATCGAGCAGAATTTTTAATGGAAAATCCCTTTGATTCAAAATAATATTAAGGATGGATCTTTACCTAGCGTTATCATAATTTCTGTTTGCAGTACATCTCTAATTTCTTGTAGTGTTAGTTATTTCATTAGATACAGTCTATTAATAAAATTAAAATATTAAGTAAAAATTAATAAATTGGTTTCATAATCTGATTTGTTTATTCCCCTCCATTTAATATAGTTTGATGCTTTACTTTTTTTTAAGTTTTATTGAAATTTTATTGGAATTCAGATGTAATTTTTATTGATATTATCTATTAAATAATTAGATTTTAATTATTTTTATAATGAATTTCACTTCAGTATACAACCGCAAACCAAGGAATAACTTTATATTTACAACTGTACAGATATACTTAGAAATAAGTCACTTTAATTCTCGTACTTTCCTATTTTGATGATCAAAAAACAGCACTCATATTAAAAGTACATTATTACGCAATAATTGCATAAATAACTATAATGCTTTACGTTGATACCCCGTAATTGTAAATAAATACATTTGCCAGAGACAGTAACACTAATTGGCGTGACGAAAGAAAAGCGACCCACTAAACTTTCCAATTGTTACGGGAAATGTGAAAAAAACTCCCTCGGCGTGCCATAATTGGCTCAAATAAAGCATTTCAGACGTTTTCCTTCAGCCCAGTGTGGGTTAATGGAATAGCTCGGCCATTTATTAGCGGTAACGCTGAAAAACTTTACCAGACTTAAGTGCGCAGTATATTTTTCCATGGGAGAATTAATGGTAAGATTGTTTCAGCACTGAAAACTATTGAAATACATTTTTTTACTTAAATTTTAATTAAGTCTAGTTTTAAGGATACCTCGTAATTTTAAGAAGGTATAATTCTGGGGGAAATGTGGATTTTGGGCGACGAATGACATTATTATTAATTGTAAAAAATAATAATTAATATGATAATTATAAAGAAAATGTAGCTAATTCGCTTATTTATTAAAGCAACAATATTATGTACGTGTAGGTCACTTGTACTCTACAAAAACACACACATGTGGGTCAATCTTTGAGCGCATTCTTTGGGGTCAACGAAGGCCTCCACAAATGTTACTAGTAGCTGTTTCACAGCCGCGTGTCCACCACCCACTTGCTTTTAAATTAAAACACCGACTTATTGTCCCTTCCAACGGGAACTGCCCCAGGCCTCCAGGAAATTGCGACCACAATTTGTACAGTCCGTAGCAAAATTCGCGATATTTCCTTATTATTATGAACTCTAGCTTGGAATACTTAAGAGTGATATTCAATTTTATGTACCTACTCATGTAACGTATTTTCTGCGACTGTATAATGTAGGGACTGTATTTAACTTACGATGGGATGAACTAATTTCAAGCGTGCAGAATTTTTTCTTAACTGTTAATTAGTTCCGGATTTGATAGAAATTGTGTTGTAGAAAAATTTCTTAGCGTTTTCTTAAACGATTTGCATGAGATCTGTTCGTTTATTAAAACAAAGTTTTATCAAAATTAGTGTATTTTATAACAATATAAAAACTTCCAGTTCAAACGGAAAATGTAGCTTTTATAGAATTAGAAGAAACTGTGTTATTAGTTATTTATTACTATGATCGGTGATATAGTTAAAGAACTTATTAAGCTGAAATACCAAATTTGTATTTTGTACAACTCGGTTACAATATCTGTGGACCTCGCTGGAATGCGTACCACCTTCCCGTTCTCCTTTCACCTCCCCGCGCTCGCCCCGGCACCATTGTTTTGCGCACCATATCAGAGCGCTGACACGACGTGACGTCATCGAGCCAGGTCCACAGATATTGTAACCGGGTTATAAGTAGGCAGAGGAACATGGTATTCACAGAATCTGGTAAGTACAGATTTTTTTGCAAGGAATTATCTAATTTACCCCTAAAATTGGAAAAACAGGCTCATCCACCTTGTGATTGGGAATCGAGCTTATTATTCATGTTGCGTCTCAAGAAGCCGGTTTTATAGCCGCAAGCCGCAACATTTTTACGGATTTTCGCCTCGCGTCCATCACGCTCAGTTTTTATTGCTGAATATTTTATACGGAACCGTTATACGAATTGTATCGGTATTCGTATTGCTACAGTTTTGTTTATTTGCGATTTTGTATGGGCATTTGATTATCATATTTTGTGACTGGATATAAAAAAGAAAGTAACGAAACTGGCCACACTCATATATGTGTACATCTATATTTTATGAAGTGATATATTTGTTTGTTTGTTGAAAAAAAAATCACTTACTCTTTATTTATATTATGTACTAATGTAGTTTTTGCTCAATCTGTCTCTCGCAAATTGTTGGCGGTGGTAGCGATGCCTAAAGGTGATTTTTCTCGCTTGGTTTTTTTGGCATTTTTAATTCATAAATGAGCAAAATTTTTTAATTCTTATCCATTAAAAGCATTAAATAAGGAACGTTTCTATACTACTTATATTTTATATTATAGTGTTTTCACACACTTAGGAAATTATTCCTATAAATTTAAATATGCATCAAAATTTCACTCGAGTTGGAACTCGAACCCACGTCCCCCAGCTATCGCGGCTAGGAGCTCTTCTACTAAGCTACGCGGGACTGTCTCACCACGACGAAATTCGAATGCATATTGTTTTTCGTTCTTAGGCAGAACTAACGCCATCTATCTGAAAACATTACAGTTATTCAAATATGCATTCGAATTTCGTCGTGGTGAGACAGTCTCGCGTAGCTCAGTGGAAGAGCTCCTAGCCGCGATAGCTGGAGGACGTGGGTTCGAGTCCCACGGCGAGTGAAATTTTGATGCATATTAAAATTTATAGGAACGTTTCTATACTCTTCAGTTTATATAATTTCGGTGCAAAAATAAAACTTTCTTATCATTGTAAATTGACAGGAAATAGATATGTAAATAACCTTATTAAACAGGGAAAAGAGGTTCCTTATTAGTAGGTTCCTCATTAGTAGGTTAAACACGTTAAAGTAACACTCAGCAGTTAACAGTTTTACACCAAAGGAAGCGGTGTTAAATAAAACTACGTATTTGGTCCACTGGTAAGTAAAAGGTGGAGAGCAGTAAATAGGTAGTTACTCGAGTGTGAAGAAAACATTCGCTGCAGTAAATACACTCTCCACTGCCTCCAAACTCGAATAAAACACAGCGGTCGCTCGTAAACTCTGAGTTCACGTATTTGTATGGGAGGTATAAAGAGGAAATGCAGCGAGCCATATGGATGTTGGTAGAGGTACCATATTTACTGGTGAGTAATAATAATGTTAATTAAGTTTATTAATAGACTAGCAGAAACCCGCGGCTTTGCCCGCGAAAATTTAGTTTTCCCTACATACGGGAACCATCTATTTTCCGGAATAAAAAGTAGCCTTTATGCTAATTTAGGACGAAATCTGTCTCCATTCCGATTTTCAGCCAAAAAATTTCAGCAGTTGCGCCGTGAAGGAGTAGGTGTATATCCCGTATTAATTTTTTTTCACTATTCCCGCAGTTAATCTAGGATATAATCTATCTCCATTCCAAATTTCAAGCAAATCTATTCAGTAATTACGGCGTGAAGGAATATTTTTCCCGCGTGGATATCTATTTTTCATGATTATCATAGAAACCATGGATTTTCCCGGGATAAATAGTAGTCAATGTATTAATCCAGGATAGAATCTATCTCTATTCCAAATTTCAGCAAAATCAGTTCAGAAATTATGGCATGAAGAAATATTTTTTCAACGTGAATATCAGTTTTCCACTATTATTATAGAAACCATCGAATTTTCCGGCATGAAAAATAACCTATGTAAATAATCCGGGATAAAGTCTATCTCCTTTCCAAACAGTCATATCAGTTCAGTAATTACAGCGTAAAGTAGTGTTTTTCGTGCGTGAAAAGCAATTTTTCAGTTCTCCCGCGGAAACCATGGATTTCTCCGGGAGAAAAAATAGCCTTCGTATTAATCCTTGCTATGATCTATTTCGATTCCAAATTTCAGCCAAACCAGTTCAGAAATTACGACATGAAGGAATATTTTTCCCGCGTGGATTTCTGTTTTTCACTATTATCATAGAAACCATGGAATTTTCCGGCATGAAAAGTAGCCTAATCCGGGGATTAATAATAATCCGGGGTAAAATGTATCTCCTTTCCGAATTTTAGTCATATCAATTCAGTAATTACGGCGTGAACATCAATTTTTCAGTTTTCCCGCGGAAACCATGGATTTTTCCGGGGTGAAAAGTAGCCTTCGTATTAATCCAGGATATGATCTATCTTTATTCCGAATTTCAGCCATATCAGTTCCGTAATTACGACGCGAAGTAGTATTTTTCCCGCATGAATATCTGTTTTTCACTTTTCCCGCAATAACCATGAATTTTTCCGGAATAAAAAGTAGCCGATATATTAACTCAGGATATAATCTGTATCCGTTCCAAATTCCAGCCAAATCGGTTGTGCACTTGCGGCATGAAGATTTTTTTTCCGCGTTAATTTCGGTTTTTTACTAATCCCACGGGAACCATGAATTTTTTCGCGATGAAAAGTAGCCTTCGTATTAATCCAATATATTATCTATCTTTATTCATAATTTCAGCCATATCAATTCAGTAATTACGGCGGGAAGTAGTATTTTTCCCGCGTGAATATTTGTTTTTCCCTTCTCCTCCAAAACTCATGGATTTTTTTTGGGATAAAAAGTACCCTATTTATTAATCCAGGATATAATCTATCTCCATTCCAAATTTCATCCAAATCGGTTGTGTACTTGCGGCGTGAGATTTTTTTTCCGCGTGAAATTCGGTTTTTAACTTATCCCACGGGAACCATGATTTTTTCGGGATGAAAAGTAGCCTATGTAATAATGCAAGATATAATATACCTCCATTCCAAATTTGAGCCAAATCACTACAGTAGTTGCGGCGTAAAGACGTATTTTAACTTGATAAAATCCAAACTTCGGACCCCCGTTTCACCCCCTTAGAGGGTGAATTTTGAAAAATCCTTTCTTAGTGCTCCCCTAGACTTCACAAGGAACATGTGTGCCAAATTTGGAGTCTCTAGACCCAGCGGTTTGGGCTGTGCGTTGATATGTCAGTGAGTCAGTCAGTCAGTCAGTCAGTTTCTTCTTTTATATATATAGATAGATATATTATTAGGTACTCAACCTGCTTTATTAGTATTAAATTTCGGCTACAATGTTGTACGATCGATAATAAAGATGTACTTAGTTTAATTAGGCGGGAGGGGTATTTTATAATGCTTTATTATTCAATAGATATCTTTATTGACTTCACTAGCGGACGCCCGCGGCTTCGCTCACGATTAACCTCTGCTTTACAACCTCAGGCGTTAAATTTCCAAAATTCCTGTTTTAACTGCAATTTATTTTAATAATTTTGATGACAAATTATTTCTTTGTACTTGCTGCTAAAGTCACTTATCGATTTTGAAATATGAGGTCGTTACAAAAAGTTTAATAAAGTTCAATTAGGGTTCCGTACCTAAAGGGTAAAATGCGGGAACTAAGACTACGCTATCTGCCCGTATGTCCGTCCATCCTTACTTGCTGCGATACTCAAATAGTAGTTTATGAAACGGATGCATAATGGGGGGTATTAAAACATGAGTGTGAGTTTAAAAAACGAGCCGCAGGCGAGTTTTTTAATAGTATCACACGAGTGTTTTAATACCTAATTATGTAGAGTTTCATACACTACTTTATCTACGCTCAAATTATCATAAATCCAAACCATAAAATCTTGCTAACGTTTGTCGTAAATCCTTCACTTTGTTAGTAAAAGATTGTGGGTCATTTTTGTTGCAATTACTAAAATGTCAGGTGGAGTTAAATTTTCTTTAGTACCTACGTTTCACTGCTAGACATTTTTCCGCGCTAAGTTTTGACTAAGTAACAAAAATAACACATTTAAATGTTAAAAATTAGGTATGGCGCCAAAATTCAGTTGCAGACTTCGTATAGTCTGTTAAAAAAGTCATGAAACAAAAAAGAGTAGAAAAATATTTATACAGGTCAGATAAACTATATTTTTAGTGGATAATTAAATAATCAAAAATTATACATAATTCTTTTCAATATTCTGTATGAACACACTTTTTAATCAGTCATATAAGGCAGGGAAAAATTAGTGAATTAATTGTTGTCTATGGACTCCTTATATAAAAAAAAAAACGAAATTGAGGATTGGCTCTACACTCTCTATGACGACCACAGAGAAAAGAAAGTTATTCCCTGGTCTGTGATGACGACACACAAAAATACAGGAACCCAGAGTCGCGTATCGTAATAGAAATTATTCAACAATCTAGAGATATTTCCATAGTACAGCTATGTTATAATGAATAACTTTGTAATAATTATAGAAGTCTGTGAATAAAGTAGGTCAATATGTGACACATTTTGATTTCATAATTCGAACTTTAAGCAATGAGCGTAGATAAAATCGATTTTCAGAGCAATCGGCCTAGTAACAAAAAAATTCAAAATGCCGGCCACTTTTTTTAATTCTGACCATAAATTCGTTCTCTATGCTTGCTTCGATACTCCAATATCGATTTTCAAAGCAATCGGCCCAGTAACAGAAAAGTTCAAAATGGCGGCCACTTTCTAAATTTTGACCACAAATTCCTACTCCATGCTTGTTGCGATACTCAAATATCGATTTTCAGAGCAATCGGCCCAGTAACGAAAAAGTTCAAAATGGCGGCCACTTTTTTTTAATTCTGACCATAAATTCGTTCTCTATGCTTGCTGCGATACTCAAATATCGATTTTCAAAGCAATCGGCCCAGTAATAAAAAAGTTCAAAATGGCGGCCACTTTTCTAAATTTTGACCATAAATTCCTTCTCCATGCTTGTTGCGATTCTTAAATATCGATTTTCAGAGCAATCGGCCTAGTAACAACAAAATTCAAAATGGCGGCCACGTTTTTTTTAATTCTGACCATAAATTCGTTCTCTATGCTTGCTGCGATACTCAAATATCGATTTTCAAAGCAATCGGCCCAGTAACAAAAAAGTTCAAAATGGCGGCCACTTTTCTAAATTTTGACCATAAATTCCTTCTCCATGCTTGTTGCGATTCTCAAATATCGATTTTCAGAGCAATCGGGCCAGTAACAAAAAAGTTCAAAACGGCGGCCACTTTTTTTTAAAATGACCATGAATTCGTTCTCTATGCTTGCTTCAATACTCAAATATCGATTTTCAAAGCAATCGGCCCAGTAACAAAAAAGTTCAAAATGGCGGCCACTTTTTTTGAAAATGACCATTTATTCGTTCTCTATGCTTATTGCGATACTCAAATATCGATTTTCAAAGCAATCGGCCCAGTAACAAAAAAGTTCAAAATGGCGGCCACTTTCTAAATTTTAACCACAAATTCCTTCTCCATGCTTGTTGCGATACTCAAATATCGATTTTCAGAGCAATCGGCCCAGTAACAAAAAAGTTCGAAATTTTAAAACTTCAAAATTTTGTATTTCAAAAATCCCCGATAAATCTGAGTACGAATTGATTTTGTTAACTAATAAAAAACCTAGCTAACAAATTTCAGATCTCTACGACTTTTTAACCGACTTCAAAAAAAGGAGGAGGTTCTCAATTCGTCAGAATCTTTTTTTTTGTTCTTCGTGAATTCCTGGAACAACGAAAAAAAATCACTTTTGTATGGGAAAATCCCTTAAATGTACGATTTTTACCCCTTAGAATTTGAATTTCTGGAATCCCCGTCTTAGTACGAATTCATGACCTAATATCTACCTACGCACCAAATTTCAGATCTCTACGACTTTTAGTTTTTCGGGAATTCCTGGAACAACGAAAAAAAAATCACTTTTGTATGGGAAAATCCTTTAAATGTACGATTTTTACCCCTTAGAATTTGAATTTCTGGAATCCCCGTCTTAGTACGAATTCATGACCTAATATCTACCTACGCACCAAATTTCAGATCTCTACGACTTTTAGTTTTTCGGGAATTCCTGGAACAATGAAAAAATTAACTTTTGTATGGGAAAATCCCTTTAATGTACGATTTTTACTCCTTAAAATTTGAATTTCTGGAATCCCCGTCTTAGTACGAATTCATGACCTAATATCTACCTAGGCACCAAATTTCAGATCTCTAGGACTTTTAGTTTTTCGGGAATTCCTGGAACAACGAAAAAAAATCACTTTTGAATGGGAAAATCCTTTTTATATACGATTTTTACCCCTTAACATTGGAATTTCTGGAATCCCCGTCTTAGTACGAATTCATGACCTAATATCTACCTAGGCACCAAATTTCAGATCTCTACGACCTTTAGTTTAGGCGGAATCCGTGGAACAACCAAAAATTCCTCATTCTTTTATATATATAGATATCTACCTTGGCTCAAAGTGTACTTTATCGTATCAAAATCAATACCTACCTGATTAAACTTGAAATATCACATAATCAAGTAATTTATAACTGTTTTGAATTGTTTAAAAGAATTTTTAGGTATCGAATGATGGCGAAATCAAACTTTTTTAACTTTTTCAAGTAGTGTATTCCATATTTGAAGTTTTGATCGCTAATGCACTTAATTTGATCACATCGTCGGTATACTAACATAGCCTTTCTATGGCACGTTAAGAAATGCCTACAGACCTTTCTTATGAAGCACAATTATTTAAATCCAGCACAGGAGAGTAGGGAAAAAGCTAAACAATGAAATCAAGCTCATAAATGCAACAATGTGATGCACATATTCTAAAGCAATGCACAGATCATAATGCAATGCACGGATTATAATGCAATGCACAGATAACAACTGCAATTCAAATTTCGTATGTATGACGTAATAAAGCACTCGTCTCACGACACTCGGAGACGTCATTTGTCAGTTGCATTCAATGGGTGTGTGGTTTTAGTGACTACGATAGCGAAACGATACGATACGAACAACGTAGAGATACGATTTAAATCAGCTGAAGAAACGGAGTAGCAGCGAAAGTTGTGTCGCGGAATGTTTGTTATGAGCGGGGGCAAATAGCTCATAGAGTTTATGGATGTTATTGACAAGGTTACAATCAACCACTGATATGTTATATTCCAAAATATATGAACGGGCGACATCAAAATAGATGTGAGGAGTAGCAATGTTTAAATGGCGTATTAGTTGGCAATGAAAAATATCTATTAATTGACTGCCAACAAATGGAACCTTTGTTTTCCTCAACTTTTGCTATTAGAACTTGTTTCTTACTTCTCTAAATTGTATTTATTTACTAGGAAGTATACTTCTTAGATTTTGATGAGTCAGTGTGCAATTGTTTATAATTACGTCACTAAAAATTTGATGTCAAATATATTAAAGGTACATACTTGATTGCATTGTCACCTCGACAAGGCAGCGAGTATTTTAAAGGTAAAGTGAGTGTTTCATTTATTCCTATTTAAGGTAAGGTATCATGAGCGTGTATAATTTTAGATATCTGGTTGACCGAGCTTCGCTCGGTAGTTTAACTACTGGATAATAGATGGCAGCAGAAGTGCTTCGCTCGGTAGTTTAACTACTGGTAGTTTAACTACTGGCTAATAGATGGCAGCAGAATTCATATTTTCATTTATTTTTTTATTGGTAAATTCGACATTTTATAAAAATGAATCCTAACTAGATCGATTTATCGCCCCCAAAACCCCCTGTATACTAAATTTCATGAAAATCGTTGGAGCCGTTGCCGAGATCCAGATTATATAGAAATATATATACAAGAATTGCTCGTTTAAAGGTGTAGGATTATTTAAAATTTTACTAACAATGATCGGTACGACATGTCGTAAAGTATAAATTTGGCCTCTGCAATACTACGTCTGGCAGGAAATTGCCGCCTCATTCTGTTGTTCAGCGAGTTTATTTACTCACGATATGCATTGTTAAGTATGAAAATACATAAGCACAATAATTAATTTTAGTTTACTAAACAGGCCTTTGTATCTCTGCTACCACCGCTTGACTTCATCGTACTGATATCTACTACATGTTTTGCCCCGACCATGGAGCATCACCACGTTGATTTTGACTCGTCAAAGCGTATTTGTAAAGTATGCGACTATTGTAGGTTGTTTCTAAGTTGCAACGAGAATGTCCTAATCACACAGTTCTGCGCAACACGCTTCTGAACTGCGTTTAATGAAACCGCTACTCCAGTTTCAAACTGACTGAAATGGTTAGAAACATTCCAAAGTTCGCAGCGCATTGGATACTCTGGATCTACTAAGTACCGAATCTAGCATGAGAGGAATTGCGCTTTAACTCCTGCGAAAAAAGGCTGGCACTTTTTTCTACCTATCAAAAACAAACAAGATAATCCACCGGTGATATTCAGCTGTTGTTTAGGGATGTGTCTGCCTATTTTGGACGCAGTATCAAACGATGTACTTATACTGCATTGCTCGACTTCTTGTCATCTCATTCTTCCTAGTAGTCTTTCTGTCTACAGTAAACTTCAAGTTGAAACCCAGTCATGCATTACTGATTCACGACTGAATAACTGACGCTGCTGTACTTTGATTTTAGAGGGATATACTTACACAAAATTTTATATTATGACGTATATTATGCCTCATAAGGGTTATCATTTTACAAGCTGCCTGCCAGTAGCTCTGTTCAAAAATGTATTAGACTTAAAGCTCTATTTCTCACTCCTGTTGAAGGGCAACTAAATGATTTGGATAAACAGTTCTACAGACGATGGCAGTGACACTTTGAAAGTTTTGGCCTCATTTGTAGAGTTCTAGTATTATTATAATGACAATATGAAATTAATAATAATAATCTATATTTAATTAAAAATAATATGCCTGCGTTTTATGACTTTATCGATATTGTTCTGTAACGTGGACCAGTTCCGGACCAATAAAGGACATAATTTATCTACTCAAAAGATAGATGATAATATAATGAAGAATAAACTATTAAACATACAGAGACAACTTGAAATTTAGTTTTCAAAGCTATTTGCTAAAAAAAAGATTTGTAATATTGCATCTGCACGCAACGAAGTTAAGCTTGATACCCGAAGTCCGGGTAATAATAGTAGAAACAAATTGGATTTCTTCGCGTACTTGGGTAAGGAATAAACTGCAATCCCGCTCCGTGCAGTTGTGTAGTTGCTGTATTTTCCAATCAAGGATAACGGCCGTTCCATTTACAGAACTGGGATCTGAATAAAAAATTCTATTGATTAATATTCTAACCATTGAATAGTCTGTTCCATTTATATTATTACGTTTACAAACTTTTATTTAACTTGCAAAGTTTATTCGCTATGTTTGTTTGCAGTCTTGCAAATCTATTTCGAAGCAGAAATCTTTAACCGATTGATCTGATATTTTGTAAAAACGTTTGCATAGTGCTTTGAATCTACGAAGGCGCAGCCCACTCCTTCACAATTGACGATTAGTACGTACGTAGTAGACGTTAGTAGTCATTTTTAACTCTCACCTATAAGCTGGGTATCAAATGTAATAATGCTGAGAAGAATATTGCGAATATAAGCTTGTTTTAATTTTTTTTAATGATCACTTATTTTTACTTAATTTATCAGATGAAAGCTATGGACTTTTTGGGGATAAAGATTGTCAATCCCCAGCCAAAATGGGACCAGTAGATTGTTGTGGAGTAAGTAACAAACATACAGACAAACACAAACATTTTCATTTAAAATGAATTTCTTCTTCTGAGCTTTTTTATGGCCCACAACTGGGCAGTGAGTACGGGTCTCAAGAAGTTATAGGTTAGCAAACCCCACCATACTTGCCAAGTACAGATTGTCAGACTTCACATACTTTGGAGAACTTAAACTAAGTGTATTGAAACGAGCCATCCATAATGATGTACTCCAAATTATAATCCTGACAAAATTCTAATGCCAGTTTAAGCCCGAATCATTTTGATTTTGTTTCGTTACATTAGAGTAGGTATACAGAAACAAGTATATCTACAGAATAAAAGAGTTACTCAAGCACAATATCTGATCAAGTTTGTTTTCAATACATTATTACGTAAGTACGCCGCGCGCCGCAATGGATCGCAAACAACCATCGCTTGATTGAAACAATCATCATAATCGGAACTGAATCTGTCAGATACACGTATTCGGGTCACTGGTCACTGCAGCCCGCTGCGCTTACGTCATAATGTGACGCCACGATACAGTGTCATCGTGACCCTTGTCGTGACTTAACAACCTTCTTATATCATAAAAGATTAATATAATTGTGTACCCATCTTGGTATGTTTAAGTCATGAAAACCTAGGATTTTTCCGGTATAAAAACAAACCTATATTTTAGAAACACTCCTGTATTCAGTTACTCCTTAACGCCATAACAACTGAACAGATTTTGCTGGAATCAGTATGAAAAACCGGCCAAATGCGAGACGGACTCGCGCACCGAGGATTTCATACCATAAAAGAAGTAAAACATTGTAAGAATCACTTTTGTTCATTAATTTACGAGTATAATTTACATTTAGGTACTTTTGTTGGCGAACCGCAAACGTAACTTTGTTTTTGGTGGTTTATTGTTATTATCAAAAAAAGTATAATAGTTAGGGAGTTGATTTTATTTTTCCTGTAAAATATACATTAATGTCTATTGATAATAATTATTTCAGATTTTTCGATTGGTAAACTTCGGAGATAAGGGGGGGAACGGTATTTTTTTCGACAGTTTGCTCAATAAATCCAAAACTACCAGGCATAAAAATAAATAAAAATCGTTTTTAGAATACACAAGTAACGCCTTTTCATATGATACCCCACTCAATATTGTTATTTCATTTTGAAAATTTGAAACCGCGGTTTCCCCCCCTTTTTAAATAAAAATAAAAACAATTTTCAATGTTTTATGATTGCAATGGCGTTGGGTTGCTATTACCTAAAACTATTCTAAATTTCAAGTCGATAGCTTCGATAGTTTCTGAAATAATCGAGTGTGACAGACGGACGGACGGACGGACGGACGGACGGAGAAAGTCTCACCATAAGGGTTCCATTTTTACCAAATTGGTACGGAACCCTAAATAGAATAGTAAATTTTTAAAATAGGTACTTCGAATTGGTGTACGTACCTACATTAAAAATTATTTCACTCTTTGTGAAAGTGGCATTTGAAGTTGGTTTTTTGGAAAGCATTTCCCATTTTTATTAGACTCGTCAAATCAGTCTAGTTTTGTGATTTGTTTGTACAACAGAATTGGCATCAAAATTTATTTTTATTCCAGAGCCAAATTAATTCAGTAATTTCGGCGTAAAGGAGTACCGAATATAATATTAAAGTTGAAGAGTAAAATGTTGTCTCCTCTTCAAAATAGATCTATAAGAACTAGTTTCGCAGGACTCAGTGTCGATAGGAACCCTGGCCTGGATCATAAAACATTCCTTAAGGTGAAAAGGACGAAAGCTATAGAATTCCGCGCGATGTGAATAAAATCTAAGGGAAGGGCGTTAGGTATTATTAATCGCTTGCCCGCTGGGGCATCGCATAATGGTCGTCGGAAGGCCCAACAATGCTATTGAACCTTTTATAGTTTCTGCTGTTTCACGCTCGACATTGCTATTGAGGATTGATAAGCCATATAACGTCTGCTTATCGACAGACCTGGGGTATGATTGTGTGAGAATAACGTATTCATCGTTATCGTAATCGCTAGCGAATTTTGCCCCGCGTTTGGCTGACGCAAATCAGGAACCCAATCAGCGGGCAGAATTAGTAAACGATTACGATAACGATGAATACGTTTTCCTTAGACAATCTAGGGGCTGGCATTTACCTTTATAAGCAGACGATATTGAGACGAAATCATTTTTTGCGAACACTGAAAAATTAATCTTACGACTATTAATTGAAACAGTGGGCATAAATAAAATGCAATATGGCGATATCACACGGATTATTTATTGCGAATTCAAATTACAAGTAACAGCGTTATATTAATTATTAGTACACTTTACACCACTTAACTTATCACTCACTGCAGGATTGATTAAGACCGCAAAATGAACTCGCAATCGTATATATAGCCGACTTCCCAATAACTGGCGTAGTGGGAGATCGGCTATGGCTCGGGTTGGCTTCGGTCACAATCGTGGCGTTTGGCTCAAAGTTTGGCGGCAGTGACCGTGATTGGCTGGCTATGGCACAATGTAGGCTTGCTGTGATTAGCGGGCGGCAGGTGGCGATGCGCACTGTTATTGGCCCAGGCTGTGTGACGTAACATTCGGCCGTCCTGAAACAACAATTGCTCCCGCAATGGGGAGAGGTATGGTCAATTCTCTAGAAGGTCAATGATATCATGATTTACAAGTTGTTCAGAGGAACTGGTGACAATACCAAAACCCAGGTATAATACCTACCTACTGCGATGAGGTCTTGTAATCAGACCAGCAAAGAACTTGCAGTTTAAAAGTCCCTTGTTACTTCGTATCAACCAGATCTACACTACCCTACTACCCTGGTTTCTAATACCGGTGAAAGCAGAGTAAATATCATTAATCATGTTTAGTATGTAGGGGTGAGCATTAAGCAATATCTTGAGCTCACAATTTAAAGTTGACTTAAACAATTAATGGAAAAAATTAAAAGATTACTGAAGAAGCCTTTCAAAAATAGTGTCCTCACTCATCCTTTAAGATAAATAACTATGAAAACTACAAAATTGCATAGGTACTGCAAAGTGCATGATTAACTAGTATTATCGCACTTCTTATGGACACCCTAAAGGACTATACTTACTTGTAGCTAGTTTTGCAACTCAGAGTTTTTATCGTTTAGAATCGTGCTTTTCCATCGGCTAATTTGAGTTCCAAAACCTTTTAAAAACATCTAACCTGATCAAAGATGATAATATAAACTACTCTACCTTGATTAAATGTCGAATAAAGGTATCAATAACAATAACAGCCATAATTTGGTAAAAGCCTTATTAAAACTAAAACATGGCGCATTTAGTTTTGTACCTACTTTCATCTGGATTCTGTATTACACAATATTTTATATCACTCTTGTAATTGTTGGAATTGGACATACTCTACCACAGATCACACTGACAAGGAATCTATGATCTCGTATATAAAAATAAAGGACTTACGCGTAAGAAATGGAATAGAACATGCGTATAAATAAATTGCCCTCGTGATGTTATTAAAGGTGTCTAGAATGTCTTGAAGGACATTATGAATCTTATGGTAATTTAGTGCTTAATAGAGATTTATGAAAAATTTAATCTACCAGTCAATTGTTTGTGTCTTACTAGCCTTTTTTGTAAATCGTTCGATAAATTCGAAAGAAAGTTTGATAAATATGACGTAATTATTCCAGTTTAATTACTCGTAGCAATTATTTCCTAGAAATACTAACACAACTTTATCAACGTGTTAACGGAATTAAGAAATTGAGTCATCTTATTAGGAAATGTTCTTCGGACTTGTGGTCATCAAACAGCAAGCTTGTCTCAGGATATTAAGTGGACTGAGATCAATTAGAAACTGTAAGCCTCCAATTAGGGAAAATATAATATGCCATGAAACACTTGTACTTGAAAGACAGCGCTACTTAACGCGTCTCCGGGACCGAACATATTATTACCTCAGTTAACCGCTTGGCCATTTCTTCTTACCAACCGCAACTTTTGTAGAGTTTACATTAGGTTACCACAATCAATCAATCAATCAATCAATCAATCAACCAATCAAACAAGTTACCACGTACTTATAGAGACAGTATTTTACATATTTTTATGACTTGCTAAGTAGATACTAAGATTAACATCTGCAATGATACGTTTAGAGGCCAGTTTTTGATTTGAATCGCTGTATCTTATGTCATCTACGTCATATGTAGGAATCGTATTAAAATTACTTAGGCATATGCAATAAAGACGTGATAAATACACTTTGGCCTTGGTGTCAATGGAATACATTTGAAGTCAACCTGAATTACCAGTGGCTGATTGAGCTAGGTTAAGGTGTAAAAGGGACATAGAATACAGAATCCAATGGCTAAAATCAGCTAGGTTAGGTGCTACGAAGACGCGATATAATGGCTATGATCCAATGGCTAATGGTAAGTTAGACCGGCTAGGTAATTCAAATACGCTATAGAACGGCTACACTCCAGTGGCTAATATTTAGCTAGGCTAGTGTGCGACAAAGTCGTGATAGAATGGCTGTAATCAAGTAGCTTATACTAGGCTAGTGTGCAACAAAGACCAGAATAGCTATAATTAATTGGGCACATAGCTTTGAATACGGAATTCTTTTGAGTTTGTGTTATTTGATATTTAACATAGATCACCAAGATACGTTACGTTCATAGTACATTGCGTTTTAAATCTGTGCCGAATTGCCACTCACTGATAAATAGAACAAAAGATACGAAACAGCACGCAAACGAAAGAGACAACAATAATGCTTGCACTCGACGCAGACTAACTGCGAAACTTACAATTGTAGGATTTTTGAGTTTTCACAACGCGCGCGCTTGTCACATATCTGCTCCTTTTTATATATTATATATCATTGATATTGAACAGCAGAAATCAAATTATTGAAGATTCGTTCGATAGCTCATAGCATCTCTAGTGTCTAATTCGAGTTTTAATTTATTTTCATTCTATTTGATATTGCACATAATTGAACACCGCGAGTAATGCCTAAACCATCGCCAACCGCTGAGTAAGTATATTGACCACGATTAAAGTAATTTTGCTGCTTTTCAGGTCTAATTGATTACTGAATTGGGTTACCTACGCAGCATTTAGTTTTTTAAGCGTTATTAGGCGCGTTTCATTGTTAAAGATTTGTTTGTAGTCTACTATAGATCGAGACAACACATAAAAGCAGGTATGAAATAGGAAGCAATCTAGTATATAAAAAAAAGTAAATACGGTACGCTCCTCGCTTCAAGTCCGATGTTCAGCAAGACGGGCGTAGTTGCAGCAATGCGCGGGGCAGGGGTTGTAGGTTGTTAGCTTCACTCCCTCATCTGGCGAGGCTGCCGCTGACTGCCGCTGCTGCAGGCACGGCCTGACACGAGTATGGACCGTTGGCTTACACTGGAATTGATAATTATACAGCTTTGTATATTGGTTATATCAGAACCGAGCTTATACTAGGTAAAGGTATGATCGTACGCTTGCGAGCAATCAATAGGCTTTCAGTTATTATTCTACTACAAGGACCACAAGGATAAGACTGATTGGGGTATGTAAAATTGGTTAAGAAATTTGTAATTATAGGCATTTCGGTAATTAGAAACCTCAAATTTCGTTTAAAACTTTAAGACTTAAATTGATATTAGAGCATAAAATCCAAAAACAGTTGAGACAACTTACCAACCAACAGTAATATATAGAAAGGTTACGAAAGTAAATAAGCAAGATCTGGCTTTGATTTGAACAAATGCAATTGAAAAGAATGCAACGAATTTGCTTTAAATTATCACGCAAATCCATTCACCCAGAAACTATAATATTTTCGGCACGGATTTTAATTTTCGGAGTCTCAAATAGAATTTAACTGCTAAATTGGGTCATTGGATAGGAAATAAAAAGGAACGGGCCCACCTTTTGTCTCAATGTCTCCGAGAGATAAGTTTGCATTGTCACGTGGCGATGACGCGGCGGTTCCGAACTTCAACGTGACAGACAGGCACATAAACTTCACTGGCGCCGAATCTACGTTGACGGTAGCTCGGTGTGCTGCAGGTATTGAGTCTTGTTGATATTCCGCGCTTTTCCTCAGGGATGTTTTGCGCGCTGATGTAGCAATTGGTCAGCACACGTCACACGGCCACCGGATTTTTGTGGTTAGGTGGCAGAAATTGAATAGGTACAGCATGCAGCTTGTAGTGTCGTATCCTTGTGATGACGTCGTTATCTTGATCTAGCTCGCTCACTTTAATGAAAGAAATTCCAAGTAGTAACTATTTGACGATCAATTTTGCGGGTAGTTTCATAATTTTCATGATCTTGAAATAAAACGCATTAACATCTAATTCTAATCTTCCCGAGAATAACTGAACTATCACAAATTCACCATCTTCTTGTTTGACCTCTCGGTACGTCTTGCAGGTAGGATGATTAAATATTTCCGCGGTCGTCGGTCGGGGTCAAATTCAGATTTTTCGTGAGCATTCTATACATGAATCGGTGCGATTATGCCTCATAGCTTTTTTTATTTATCCCACTTCTGAGATGAAACAGTGGGCATAAATAAAATGCAATATGGCGATATCACACGGATTATTTATTGCGAATTCAAATTACAAGTAACAGCGTTATATTAATTATTAGTACACTTTACACCACTTAACTTATCACTCACTGCAGGATTGATTAAGACCGCAAAATGAACTCGCAATCGTATATATAGCCGACTTCCCAATAACTGGCGTAGTGGGAGATCGGCTATGGCTCGGGTTGGCTTCGGTCACAATCGTGGCGTTTGGCTCAAAGTTTGGCGGCAGTGACCGTGATTGGCTGGCTATGGCACAATGTAGGCTTGCTGTGATTAGCGGGCGGCAGGTGGCGATGCGCACTGTTATTGGCCCAGGCTGTGTGACGTAACATAATATAGAGCGTAAAATTTAATGGAGTTCAAAACTCAAAATGGTCGTGAATAGTGAAATTAAATTTACTCGAACGAAACGATTTTCTTCCACTTTCTGATACGTACCGCTAAGGTGTGGAACACCCTTCCAGCTTCTGTGTTCCCAGGCAAGTACAACCTGGGTGCCTTCAAGAGAAGAGTGAATAGGCATTTTCTAGGCAAGCGCGCTCCATCCTAGACCTCATCAATTCTGTCCATCAGATATGATTGTAGTCAAGCGCAAGCCTATCTATAATAAAAAAAAAAACACTTTATGTTATAAGGTTGAAGGATTGCATTTCCTTTATTGAGATACATTCAATTTTACACTCTTTATATACTAATAGAGGTACAGGTAATTTTTGTGTTAATTTTTATTTTATTTCTTGATTCACTCATGGTGTGAAAAGCTATGGACTTCGACAATGATTTTGACAAAAGTCCATATTTACGCAGTCTTACAGTCTGTAACGTCTTCCAATTTACCTTTCATTGAAACAGAGTACAGATGAAAATAAAGCTTATCATGTAACCTATCGATTATTTAGTCAAACTGATGTGTTTACCTTTAAAGTCAGTCAACTCACCTCTTAACTCTTTGAAGTTTGGACCCAATTTGTTTGTTTTGGATCCGGGTATAATGATGCATCTTGGAGAAGGAAGTTGAACTAATCAATAGTCTCTAAATACTCGTAATGCTTAGGTTTGTGTTAAAGATTCAAATCAGACTATCTGTTTTATCTTTTTAATAATTTAAATTATGTTTACATTTTGACTTCTCTCTTGAGGCCGTCAACATTTTCGCCTCAAAGTATATTTTATACCTCTAATTTAGTTTTAAACGAAATTTGTCGAGTGAAATTATAACTTTGAAAGTTAATTTCTTACCCACTTTACGTTCGGCTATAGAAATTATATTATTAAAGTAATTATTTTTGATGCTGTAAATGTCTGTAATTTCAGAATTTTCTAGGTGAAACCTTAATGAATAGAGTAAAAAGGCTATTCATGATTTTACATAAAGAATATTTCTTTTGAATTAATAATTTTTAGACTACATTAATTCTAGGTAACTTAATTATTGAATGACTTTAAAATTCCGTATCTCAAACTAAAAATAAAAAAAATAATAATGATGAAGAAATTTCCATCTACTTACCACTACTGTGATGTATTTGTTATATAAAGATTATATGTTATCTGTGGAATGCCATAGATTTACATTTGTGTAATAATAAAGGTGGCGGGTAGATTTAAAATCATCAATTGTCAACTTCGTCTGTCATTGTCGTTCTTCTATTCTCTCTGCTGTCCAGTAAAAAGCAAGTTGAAAGTTAAACGCGTTTTATTGTGAGCTCCAAATATCATACTGGCGACGAGAAAATCTGCGAAATATTAACGCGTGTAGACAGTGCAGTGACGAGTGCAGCGTATTATAACATAATTTCGATCGGATGAGCGAGTTTTGTCGCGATGTCGGTCGGTAAGATTGGCGCGTTCGATGTGTCTAAGGACAACTGGGATCTGTACGTGGACAGATTGGAGCAGTACTTCATCGCGAACGATGTGAAGCCGGCAGTTAAAGTGGCAACGCTGATCACGGTGATGGGCGGCGACGCGTACGAGTTGATGGTCAACCTGTGCACGCCCGTCAAACCGTCGCAGAGGACGTTCGAGGAACTCGTCACGGTCATGAAAGAACATTTACAACCTAAACCTAGTCTATTAGCGGAACGTTTCAAATTTCGGCGGTGTATACAAAAACACGATGAATGTATAGCGGACTACGTGACGGAACTAAAGAAGTTAACGAAACACTGTCGTTTTACACCGGAGCTCATCAAAGAGAACTTGCGTGATCAGTTTGTGTGCGGTCTGTCCAGTGAGACGATAAGACAGAGGCTTTTCACGGAGGACGATATAACGTTTGACAAGGCTTTCAAGTTGGCAGTCGCCATGGAGGCGGCGGAGGCGGATGCGGCACTTGTACAGGAGCGTGCCGGGGGCAGCGGCGCGGCGTCGGCGCAGGAGGGGTCGGCGGGCGTAGCTGGTCGAGAGAACGAAGGCGCGAAGCTGTACAAAATAACTGCAGCGGGTGCTAGGACAAAGAGCCGGAGCGGCGGCGGCCGGCGTAGGAACGCGGGAGCGGCGTTCAGTGGCGGTGGTCCGAACGACATAGGCGGAGCGAGTAGCGGAAGCGGACGGAATGTCGGTTCACTACTGGGCAAATCGAATGTAAAGAAAGAAGAGTGCAGTGTTTGTGGGCGAGGGCATTCCAGTGTTTCCTGCAAGTTCAAGAATTATGTCTGTCGGGTCTGTAATAAAATTGGCCATTTACGGAAAAAGTGCCCCAATTTGCGTCTCGGAGCGACTATACATTGTGTGAGTCACGAGGAGGTGATGTATTCGGATAGCAGCGCGGGCAGTAGTGACGAGGTAAATAACTTTTCTATCGAATCACGACAGTTTTTAAAGTTTGGACCATACGTCAAAGATGTTTACGTGAATAACAAAAAGTTATCGATGGAGGTAGACACTGGTTGTGCGATATCGTGTATTAGTTTAGATTGTTATAAGAGGATGTTTACCGATTGTAAGCTACAATCTAGTGATTTAGTATTGCGATACTACACCGGAGAAATTGTAAAACCGGTGGGTAAAATAGCCGTTACCGTGGCCTATAAGCGGAACAGTAAATTATTAGATTTATACATTGTAAATTCGGGTAAAACTAGCCTTTTAGGAAGACAATGGATGAGTGAGTTAGGTATAACATGCATAGCTAACTGTCATAAGATAAGTCAGTACCCAGATGTTTTTAACTTTGAATCGTTCAGTTCCAGATACAGTGAAGTGTTCGAGGACGGCCTGGGGAGATTCACGGGTGGCCCGGTTACTTTCCATTTGCGGCCGGAGGCGCGCCCGATTTTTTTACGAGCTCGACCCCTAGCCTACGCGCTGCGCGAGCCGGTCGAGCGGGCCCTGCAGGATCTGGTAAGGGATGGCGTGATCACACCGGTGAGCAGTTCGGACTGGGCTACACCGATCGTGCCGGTCATGAAGAAAGACGGCACCATACGGGTATGTGGTGATTTTAAATTAACTCTTAACAAATGTCTTGAGGTGGATCGTTTCCCTTTACCGCGACCGGAAGACCTGTTAGCTAAATTGCATGGCGGCGAGAAATTTACCAAAATCGATTTGTCTCAAGCGTACGCGCAGTTCGAATTGGATGATAATTCTAAGAAGTATACGGTTATTAATACCCATAAGGGACTGTTTAAGTATAATCGTTTAATTTATGGATTATCATCGAGCCCAGGAATTTTCCAGAGAAAACTGGAACAGTTGTTCGGTGACATGCCACAGGTGGGCGTATTTTTAGATGATCTTATTATAACCGGCCCCGATAATCAATCACACCTGGCAACTCTTCATGAGGTATTTAGTAGATTGCAAAAATGGGGATTAAAAATTAAGAAGGAGAAGTGTACCTTTTTTGCAGATTCTGTCACTTATTTAGGTTTTGTTGTAAGTAAAGAAGGAGTACAAACGTGTCCGGATAAGATTAAAGCGATAGAAAAGGCCCCAATACCTACCAATGTTTCGGAATTGCGTTCTTTTTTGGGGATGGTCATGTACTATGCAAAATTCGTACCTAATTTAAGTGATATTTTGGCACCGTTATACGAGTTGCTCAAGAAGAACGTAGCTTTCGTTTGGAACGACGGATGCAGTCGTAGTTTTAACAAGGTGAAGGAAATGCTAACTTCTAATGTGATTCTTGCGCACTACAACCCTAGTTTGCCGCTGATTTTAACCACCGACGCAAGTGGGGTGGGGATAGGCGCCGTAATTTCGCACGTGACACCAGGCGGAGAGCGACCGATAGCGTTTGCGTCGAGAGTGCTAAATGTCGCGGAAAAATCATATTCCCAAATCGAACGCGAAGGCTTATCAATTATCTTTGGAGTTAAAAAATTCCACCAGTACCTATATGGTAGGCAATTTATTTTAAGAACGGATCATAAGCCCTTAGTGTCGATTTTCGGTAGTAAGGCGGGCATCCCTGTTATGGCGGCTAGCAAGATGCAACGATGGGCGGTGCTACTGGCGGGATATGATTACACGATAGAATACGTCAGGAGTGAACTCAATGCAGCTGATGCTTTATCTCGTTTACCGGTAGGCAAAGAGAAAAAAATAATAAATGAAAAGACATATATTAATTTCATACAAGATTTCCTGCCGATCACTAGAGAAGTAGTTAGGAACCATATCCGTAAGGACGAGATTCTACGAACGGTTTATGCTTATATTCAAAGCGGCTGGCCTAACTACAACGCGGATGATAAAAAACATTTAGATCCATATTTTTCGCGCCGAAACGAACTGTGTACATTGACATGGGTTGTATTGTTTGGGGATATCGGCTAGTGATTCCGAAAACATTGCAAGAAATTTTGTTAAAAGAGTTGCATACGGATCACATGGGCATGGTTAAAATGAAAGCCATGGCTAGGAGCTATTTTTGGTGGCCTGGCATTGATAGTGATATCGAGAAAATTGCGCGTACGTGTACTACGTGCATGGAAGTAGCCCCGGCGCCGAGCCGCGCGATACCCCAACCCTGGCCATATACTTCCGAGCCCTGGACTAGATTACATATAGATTTACTAGGACCATTTCACGGTAAAACTTTTTTAGTAATAATAGATTCTTCGTCGAAGTGGTTGGAAGTTTTCCACATGCATAAGACAACAGCAGGAGCTATAATCAAAGTTCTTAGGGAAACCTTTGCTCGCTTTGGACTGCCACGGGAGGTTGTTCAGGACAATGCCAAGGCATTTACGGGCGTGGAATATGGGGAATTCATGCGGAAAAACGGAATTAAGTTGATGTTCCCAGCGGCATATCACCCCTCCTCGAACGGCGCGGCGGAAGGAGCGGTAAAGCTCTGTAAAAGAGCCTTAAAAAAGGCTATGCGCGATGGTATCGACATAGACGCGGCCTTACAGTCCTACCTGCTAGCATATCGTAACGTAGAGCACAGTACCACCGGAGTCTCCCCAGCTACACTGCTACAGAAAAGAAATTTACGTACGCGGTTAGATCTATTGCGAGGAGACACATGCGTGGCGGACCGCGTACGCGAGCAACAAAGTAAACAGATAGCTAGTGCGGGAGGGCGTCCTAGAAGTTTCAGCGTCGGAGACTCTGTCCTGGCTAGGAAGTTTACGGGAGAGAAGAAGTGGGAAAAAGGTCGAGTACAATCGAAAGTAGGGTCACGACATTATATCGTAGTAGGGGAAGACGGTTCACCTCATAAAAGACATGTTGATCAGCTCATAAACAAACCGAACACTAGTGATCCCGCGACCCCGGACAGACACGACCAGGACCCGGTGGTGACTGAACCGAGCACCTCGGCTGAATCGACAGGGCAGGTTCAATCACCAGTGCATAGTCCACCCAAGTCACCCGTGCATACTCCTAGGGTTATCCAGAGAAATAGGAAACCACCTAAGAGATACGGTTTTGAATTTGATTAGATATAGTTATTAGCTTAAGTGAGAGGGTGTGATGTATTTGTTATATAAAGATTATATGTTATCTGTGGAATGCCATAGATTTACATTTGTGTAATAATAAAGGTGGCGGGTAGATTTAAAATCATCAATTGTCAACTTCGTCTGTCATTGTCGTTCTTCTATTCTCTCTGCTGTCCAGTAAAAAGCAAGTTGAAAGTTAAACGCGTTTTATTGTGAGCTCCAAATATCATAACTACCACCGGTTTTTTAATTGGTGCTGTGATCGGTGGTGTGTTATTAATATTTTTTTTTACACTATACAAGTTAGTACTTGACTGCGATCTCACCTGATAGTGATGATGCAGCCGAAGAAGTTAACGTCCTAACTTGGAAGGGGTAAGGAAAGTTACCCCAACGGTTTCTACACAGTATCGCACCGGAACGCTAAATCGCTTGGCGGCACGTCTTTGCTGATAGGGTGGTAACTAGCCATGGCCGAAGCCTCCCACCAGACCAGACCTGAGCCAATTTAGAAATTATAAAATTCCAAAGTGGCCTGTGGCGGGAATCGAACCCGCGACCTCCCACTCGAATCCGAGCGCGCGTACCCTGCGCCAGGGAGGTCGTCAAAAGACCGTCGTTCTAGTTAGAACTGTGATCTCCATTTTAGTGAATACATTATCCACGTTTCAAAGAACAGAAGTGACGAATGTTCCAGGTCAACAATTACTCGATGTCAACTGAGGCTTATATTTTATTCCAATCACGCAAAACTTGCCCCCCTACCCGTTTCACCTCGACGAATATTTTATACCCCCGGCATCGCAGACCGAACACCTGCGTACATTCCCGAAGATTTGCCTCACCGCCTGGCCATAGGAAAGTTCCCTGCAACGATAAATCGTGGCAATACATCCCGTGATTCCTTTAAAGAAATAAGATATTTTTCGATAAAATCGCATCGCTCATTCTTACTTCTCATAGCATACTTGCTAGCTTTTCTGAAACAAATATCGAGATGGTAGAAATATCACCCAATACAGAGTTCTTAGAGATGTTTACCATTGAATCGTTAAATCTTCGGATGTAAAGTATTAATTGCGAATAATTACTGTATTTTGATACGAAGGGTCAAGGGAAATGCAAAGTATGAAAAAGCAATGCATCGACAGGAGTTTTACTTAACATCAAGTGAATGTCTATGTTGTATTCCATAAAAAAATTTAGTATGCACGTTTTCAACATTCATCTCCTCGTAAATGGCGTGACTGAGTTTAATAATTTTTGCATTTAATGTTTTTTAATGTAATTTGAGACCTGACAAGACAATATGTATCCAAGATTCCGAGACGTGCTAAAGCGTTTTTGCAGCGGCGAATTTTCCCGTAGCCAGGCGGTTGAAGTTAAGCCTCAATAATTAGAATTAAATTAGCCAAGCAAATGGTTTCAAACAGTTTAAAAGTTTAGTATTATAATATTTTGTAGAGGAAATATTTTGTTTGATCGACTTCAAAAAAGAGGGATAGATGGGAAGAACTCTCGATGGTAGGATAGGCTGACAAGCGGACGGACTACATAGAGAGCGCAGTAATGTCCCTTATACCTTTTAGGCACGAAACCCTAAAACTTTTATAATACTACCAAGCAATAATATGAGAGCAAACAGTTTTAGCACCAACAACAGTACAACAAAAGGCTTTGTTGTATTGTCGCCGCTGACAAAGGGTCGTGAACAAATGTTTCATTTTTTCTTCACCGGAAAATCAAATTAATACATTATATTTATTAGTTAGTATAATAAAAATATCCCTACTTGAAAATGTGTTTAGTATAACAAGAATTGGAAATAGTCTTATTAGGACCAGAAAGAAAAGGAAAAGTGAATCAAAATCAACAAAAACTGGCCGTCTAGGAAAATTCACTAATTCACTCTACCCAAAATTTGTAGTCAATAGAAAAAGTATTTTACTCAGATAGAAATTAACAATAGCTTAATATACAGGTACAAAGTACAACTGAGCCACGGGTATTGTACGAATGTAAGTAGGTACAGCAGCAGGGACAGTTAAACGAAGGAACTATAAACTGTAGGTAATAGAGGCCACAGCTTAAATAGAATTCAACTCTTAAAAGAACAAAAGTAGACCGAAGCCTGGAGCTATTACTATTCGAGCGGCCTATTTCTGATTTAGGCTAACCAAGGTCGATGTAAACGTTCTTGATTTCCGCTGCATTTAATTTAGCTTATGTAACTAAAAGGAGAAAAGGAGCTGAATGTGATACTTTAAATAAAAGCTATTGAAACAAAAGCCATTTAAAATTTTCTCAAAAGTGGCGTTACATTTTGAAAACTAAAGATTGCAAGAAAGTATACTTATTTTATCGAAAAACTGAACAAACTCAGGCAAGAGGCTCTACATACCAAATGTGTGTCTGATAGTTATACGGCCAGTTTTCAATTCTAGGTATATATTTTTCTACACAGTACACCAAAAAGTTAAATCGCATGGCGGTAGAGTGATAATTAGTCGTAACTATGAGACCAGAGCTTAGCAAATTTAAAATCACAAATCCCAAATAAGTCAAAAAGGTGCCCAGATAAAGCATCCAGATGAACAACCAAACTACTTTTTCTCGGCCCAAAAACCTTATAAATCTAGAAGGAAGCCAAAGTTATTGCCCATGCCAAGAATCAAACCCAAAATCTAGGAACGATTGAACATAGCCAGAGAGTTCGCTATAAAGCCAGACCCACTTCTATAGTAGCTTACAGGCTTATAAATTTATTTTCGAGCTTCGGAACAAGCTAAAGGCCAATAAGGCTAGAAAGAAGGTGGCAAAATGGAATGGTGGAAGTTCAAGAATCGAACACGAAATCTAGAGAGTTTATCATAAAGCTTGACCCGTCTTACTATAGTGGCTCCTAAGCCTATTTCTAGACTCTAGAATAAAATACATATGCATTTTTAGTTCAGAATATAATGCGGTAAGTCTAAGCACGAGATCCCAAGTGGCGTTACAAAGTGTTTGTGGAAGGCAAAAGGACGGAGGCCATACAATATTGAGCGAGGTGAATCGGATTTAAGGAACGTTGTTGAACGCTGAACCCGAGGTGAGTCGCGCAAATGTGATGTGACGTCATAATATCCTTTTCAATGATAGGTCCGATACGTAAGTTAGTGTATGAATTTTGTTGAAGATGTTTTGTACTTTCTTGTGGATGGTCATGGTACCATATGTTGGAGAAACGAAATTCGAATGCATTCTTTAACAATTTTTAACATTAATTTAACATTTAATGTTTGATTCTTTAAAATTTCGGCGCTATGTGCGTTGGCAAAAAATGGAATAATTCCCTTGCAGTTGAATGTTTTTATTTTTAATTTTTTTTTGTTTCTTTTACTACAGACTGGTAAAATGAAAATTGGAGGTTTTAGTTCTAGTATTTAGTGTTTCCTACGATAATGTTTTCATCAATTTTCGAAATTGCTTGCAACAGTGAATTTCTGCTCAGGTACTTGTGAGTCGTGTTTGTGTGGTTGAAGGGCAAAAATAAACACAACTGTTTTTTCTAAAAAAAACTATTTTACTCGGTATGATGTAAGGATTCTAACCCCATATGTCCAAATCTGTTCAGTTGTTCAGAAGTTATGGTGAAATAAAGAAACTCACATACATACGTACATACATACATACATACATACATACCTCTTAAAACATTACACTCCTTTTATGGGCAGTCGTGTAATAAAGGAACTAAAAATGAATCCAGGCAAGAAGTAGAAGGGATTATCTACGATAAAAGGGAGCACTTTAGGAAAATCACTAACGTTCTTATGAAAGTACCTAGATATAAGAAAATTTTGTTCACTCGAGTTCAGTCACGGACGATACCTTTCCTCATGAAATATTTAAGGACTCAAAAGACCTTTAGAGTGTATTTATTATAAGAAGCCTGGAAAGCTTTAGGGCTCTATCCA
Source organism: Coenonympha glycerion (assembly GCA_963855885.1). Classification (NCBI taxonomy): domain Eukaryota; kingdom Metazoa; phylum Arthropoda; class Insecta; order Lepidoptera; family Nymphalidae; genus Coenonympha; species Coenonympha glycerion. The sequence goes on along the minus strand of OY979630.1, from coordinate 17,851,329 downwards.
CTAAAAGGCAGGTTTTGTTAAGTGTTATTCCACTATACCATAAATGAGATAAGCTGGTGACAAGTATTGATGCAGAAGCTATATATGTAAGCTAGCTGACCCGCCCCTGCTTCGCTCGAAAACATAAACAATGGTAGGTACCGATTATGTTCAAGAGTCTCTAAATTTAGCGCGTTTAAAAATCTACCATCCTTTTCACTGCGGCATGTTTGTAAAAAGATAAAACTATATCTTAAGGCTAGCGCTATTTCCTACAAACCATAACGTAGAGAAAGCTAGATGTTTAGGCGTGCTAAATTTAGAAACTCTAAAATAGAATCGCTCCCAATCTCTTTCACACATCTTCTAGTAATAACTGTTTTAAGAATATATTGATGACAATGCATGGAATAAAACCTAATCTTAAATTTTCAAACTGTAGGAATTTGTCATAACCTACATCCTTGCAAACAGACCCTTGCGTTTACCCTCTCATTTATTGTCCATAAAAACTTGTCTTTAAATAAATTTTAATGTTGCATACATGCTCTCAAATAATGTTACTGTAGGTACCTATGTCAATATCTAAGCGACTCTATAATCTTATGAGACTATCAATAATGTTCTCGTTTAGGTAACAGACTCGACTTCGATTAGCTTCAGACTATAACTAGTGTAATTACTTAGTTTCAGCTATCTTAATGGAACGATTAGTGATATCGTGCATAATAACTTAGTGCTTAGCCACCATCGTATCTTGTCTAATATCTTCGCTATTAGAATTAATAACTGTGCTTAGGTAGATAACTTTTAGCAACATGAGCTTACGGACCTTGTTCAATTTGTTTTGTATATACCGAGGATACGCTACATCGTAAATTCCTTTCTGAATAGTACCTGTATCTTAAATAAAAAAATGGATGTTTGTCAAAGATCTCAATACACGGTATACTGAACAAAACAGGATTTGAATTTGAAGCTTAACTTAGGTTCTGTCATCTCAAATGGACGGTCAATAGATATGCAACAGACAAAGAATCAGCGTAAATGCTAAAATCCACAATTGGCATCTGAAAATCATCCTCAACTTGGTGATCTCTCCACCGGCTACACACAAATCAAACTGAATAACTTGTGTATATAAATATGATATACCTAAGCTACCTGTATTTAACATTAATAACATCGTGTGGTGGTTGTGATATATTTGCAACTATGAGACCTCTATTGTGGAATCTCTCAAGGCTCTTTAAAGTATTTATAATAACTTCTCAAAATAATTATTGAGCTCTTCAGATATCAGAGAATACGGAACCTCTCAATATCTCTAATTTCTCTCAATCAGCGTTACGTTAATAATATTTTGTATTCGGTGATAACAGTTGGCTTTATGTATCAAAATGATCTTCAAAAATTAAAAACTATCACGATAAAAGAATATAATATTATTAGATACTAAATGAATAAAATCTGGTCGGAGCACTGAAGCGAAGTTAGCAGCCGAAGCTCCAAGTTGCAAACACCTATTACTTTTTGTTGCACTCAAGAGTTGAAATTGCCAGAAGTTCCCTCAGACACGAGTAATTAAGGCAACTTCCTCTAAGCGTCTTTATAAACTTTTTCATTTTAATTCCACAAAGCAACTGTAAGCTCACTTACCTAGCCTAGAATTTTTTAATACTACCCACCGGAGTCTCATTCCGCCTAACAATTATATGGAAATGAGGCTCAGGGAACTTCTCTAGTATATTTCGACTCCACAGAAAGTTTTAAAGTCAAATAGCCTCCTTACACATTGCTCGGGACTGGCGTTCTCCTTTGGCGTTGTCTGCTTCAGTCTTTATTAGTTTTCCTTGAATGTGCCAGCGTTTGTTTCCTTCTCGTGTTTTTCTTAGTTGGCACTTTTTACTTGGATATTTTCACGGTCTTCTTTGGTGTTTTTTTAAGTTTTTTGGACCTTTTTTTACTCTCTTTTAACCACTTCTGATTATTTATGCTTTATTATTATAACAACATATTAATGTTTTTATAAACTTTTAGTTTAAATAATTAATGTAATACCATTGGCAGCAATAAAGGCTTTTTTTTTTATTTATTATAACATCAGTATAATAATAGTTATTTGTGTCACTAGAGGAAAAAAAATTTTGTTCCTCGAGCACACTGTTTTTAATTTGGCAGAGCCAAATTCTGTGAGAAACAATTACCCAAAGAAAAAATATATTTAAGGATGAACTTGGACCAATCAGAAGAGAGGAAGTGCAAAGTTCCATTTTAACAATTTTGAATTTTGTTCTCAATATCTGTTGAGCTCGAATAAGTATGATGAAAAACAACTTGAACGTAAGAAACAACTAATATTGAGAAAATAATCGGTACCTAATGTGAGTTGCGAAGCTCTAATTATTATACTAACTCAATTTATTTTAAGTACCTACCTATGTGAAAGAGTGATGATCAAAAATACAACACTCGAGTGAGTTTATTGAAAGTTCTTCTAAGAATCGAAATCAATGTATCGATAATCGATCAATAGATTGTTGAATTAATAGACTAATTTTAGAACTTCTTATTTTAAATTATTGATATGATTTTATAAAAATATTGTAAGAAGAGTTTTTGTTTTCAAATTTATTAAGCTCGAATTTTTAAAAGGAGAGATTCTGCAAAAAGCAGACAAAATCTAACTCATTACAATATGAATTTCACCCCATCCCTCCTAGACGTTTATTAAGTGAGAAAATTCGTGGAAAAACTCGCGAAGAACTCGCGCCGGCACTCCGTAGTGATTTGAAGTGATCTCGAGAAAGATAGAGATATAAACGGTCTCCTTACGTAGCTACCTGAATAAGATGTGAGGTTGTTTCTGTATAACAAAGAATATCATTCCTTATTGTGTAACACACTGCACTCCTGGATCGTGATGTGAATTCACGGTGGATTTAGTTTAGAAGCTTCACACGGTGATGAGAAATGAGCAATTTCGAAAACAAAATGTGATATGATACTTTGTATTTTATTTCTTAGGTAACTGAAAGTATTTTGCATAAAAGCAGTAACAGCAAATGTAAATAAGCCTAAAAATAAGCCTGTCTTCCAATCAGAGGTCGTGGCGACAAATCAAAGGTAAAAATTCGGACTGGGAAGTTTTTGCGTTTGTGCAGACAATTACCATTTCACAACGTATCATACCATAGAGAAAACTATGTGCTTAAAAATTCTCCATATTATATTCAAAAATATGTGAAATCTGCTAACCTTCATTAAGGAGGGCATAAGGACGTAAAAAGAGATTGATTGATTAATCTCACTACAATGTCAGACTTTGAAATGTGTATGTGAATATAATTTTTTTTATAATGGCAAAACTATATTTGCCGGGTCAGCTAGTCTAATAAGGATTAGGCTATAGACATACAACTCTGTGAGGCCATACTGGCAAGCGGTGTAGCATTCTGGTATGTTGCCAAGTAGGAACCAATTAGAAGTATGTTTTCGACGAACTGCCACACCCCTTGCCTCTAAGCTCTTATATAATGCTGACTTATGCCACACGTTAGGCTTGGGAATTTATTCATTACCACCTTATTGTGAACATATTAGGTCTAGTATAACATTGGCTTGCTGTTTTTTTCTTGAAAAGCCACGTTTGAATAAGGAATGTTACTAAATAGGTTATCCTATAAACTTATAAAGCAAAACCTTATATAAATATTCTACTTCTCATTATGACTTCACAATGCGAAATCGTAGAGTCAAATTCTCTACGATTTCGCATTGTGAAGTCAACATCTCCTGAGGAAGTCCCTATGTCAGGACGAAACGTGCATCGAAGAAAATATTGGAAAATTGTGGGTGGTGTTACATGTGGGCAGCTGTGTTCCTGCATATTGTACCAGTAGCGGATTATAGCAACACAAATTAATCTGTCCTACTAATTATGAATTTCCGCAAAATAACGCCTCTGAACGCCTTCTGAACCTGAACTTGATTGTTGAATGGTATCATTCAACAATCAAGTAGTCAAGCACAGAATACATAATAGTACCTGTTCAAGTTCTATCATGTATATTTGTAACAATCATCCGTGGAGAAGGTTCTATGGGCATTATTACTTAACACCTACATGCAAAGAGATGAGGCCCCTTTGTAGTTCGTTTGACGTTTCCCATTAGATTTCCGCCGTCAACACGGTGCCCGGGACAAAATACTATTAACCCGGTTTGCGAGGATCCCGGGAAGGGGGACACTTTCAGCCGCTAATGGAGGCGTGCGGATGTATCGCTTTTAGCGCAAAACACACTGACTTCAATTTATTGCTACGGAACTCCGTGTGAAGCGACGGCTCTGGTTTTTAGGACGCCGTAGTTAAGCAAGGAGCTCTTGTGCCAATATTCCATCTAAATTCTAGATGCTAAAAATCTTTAAATGGTTCAGTTTTTTTTATAACACTTAGGTACAAAATTATATTAAGTAAAAGAAACCTTGAAAAATCAGCCAAGTGCGTGTAGGACTTTCACACGAAAGGTTCCCGTACCAATATTTTTTTTAATCTATACAGCCTACATTTAAGTTAATCTTTATTTTTGTTGGAGCTTGAATAGTGTACTTTATAAAACAATTGTAATAATTCTGTTGTACAAAATCTCTAAATTAGATTGTCGCGTCTAAAATCTATCTGTCTATCCTTTTATTTATTTATTTATTTTTATTATTAATGCACCATACATAAAACTTAACGAAACATAACAAGAGACATGATGTGAATAGCCTTTTCCATGGAAAGTATTTTGAAAATGAAATGTTTTTCTTCCACGTTTCTGATACGAAGACGAACTGCTAAGATGTGGAACGCCCTTCCAGCTTTCGTGTTTCCTACAACGTTTTCCTTCCAAGTACCATCTGGGTACTACAGTACTTTTCTAGGCAAGCGCGCTCCAACCTGGCCTATCTACAACTTAAAAAAAAGTAGCTGAACTAATTTCCATTTCATTAACCATAAAATGTCTTCACAATAAGGAGAAAAGGTTAGTAGATACGTTAGTTTTGTACATATAACAGGAAAACACGGAATTACAAATACAACATGGCTGTAAAGGAAAAAATGGTACAATTCGAAACAAACATTCTCGTAACAACCTGTTACTTGATAATAGAACCTTTTTCCGGTCACTGCACGTACGAGCGCAAGTTGTTACCGGCCCTTATAAATGAGTTGTTGTCACTTATGAAGTTATGAGCCCTGCAATCGCTCGTATAACAATCAGTCATTTTGTAAGTTTCCGTAAATTAATTTAATTAAAGATGATTATGACGAATCAAAGGTTTACTTCCTTTTATATTCAGTTTTATTAGATTTGAATAATGCCAGAGCCAGACTTTACTCGAGAAATATTTACTCAACAATACATCGTTGGTGTATACTTACGTTGCGCACGATAACTCAATAAAGTAGAAGACTTAGCTGCACTTGCGCTGCTCTATCAGATATAAGAGATACGGACGCTTAGAAGGGGCACATACAAACAAAAATATTTAATGTTTATATTTTAACTTCCAAGGAGGCATTGACATATTGCACTAATGGACGAGTCCACAGCTTTTATGCAAACATCACGGACATTTACTGCAGCGGAAAGGGCGTGTACTTATAGGTAGAGCCACAGGGTAGAGTTTTTAGTTTTTATACGCTTTTATATAACCCCTATACAGCTTTTATAACGCTATTTGCCGTATAAAGGTGGTTTATAACACTGTTAGCTGTATAACGTAATATTGTTTGGCCATAAAGGAATAGGATTGCCCGCTGTGTGTGTGAGAACGGTTATGATAGAGTCGTAACTATAATGCAGGTCATAACGTTAAGGTAAGTGCAAGTCGACCGCAACGTGAATGGCTGTCTTTAAACTTCTACGATTACTCAAACAAAATATTATATAGTTAAGTTACTTACCTTCAGTCAAAGTTTTAGTAGTAGGTAGTGCGTGTCCATGGAACAAATAAAAATAAGTAATTAAAAAATTAAAAAAAACACGACTGCCCTGTTATAAAACGAATTAAAAAGTAAGAAACAAGTTATTTTAGTTGAACAGATAAATTCATATGGCAGTCGGGGGACCTCTTAGAATAGAAGGTGTTCCTTAGGACAGTCTCCCGACTGCCATATGAATTTATCTGTTCAACTAAAATAACTTGTTTCTTACTTTTTTATTCGTTTTATAACAGGGCAGTCGTGTTTTTAGGGTTCCATACCAATTTGGTAAAAATGGAACCCTTATGGTGAGATGTTCTCCGTCCGTCCGTCCGTCCGTCCGTCCGTCTGTCACACTCGATTATTTCAGTAACTATCGAAGCTATCTATAAATTATACTCGTAAATTCATAAACAAAAGTGATTCTTTAAATGTTTTACTTCTTGTATAATATGGAACCCTCGGTGCGCGAGTCCGACTCGCACTTGGCCGGTTTTTTATTTAATTTTTTAAGTAATTATTTTTATTTTATATTTTTTAGTGACGGTCAGAGTTAGGTGAAGTAAGGATTCAACAATAACCCAAAATATGTCTTTAGCCATTCAGAAGTTATCGCAAATGGAATAAATTTAAAATTTTTAGTACATAGCATGAAACAACATTTTTAAGATATCTCGTGAGGAGATGGTCTCATGAACTACGATGTCACCATCCATTCGAAATAACAAATAATTTGTAGTTCGTGCATATTTCGATCATGTTGTGGTGTTATTCGGGTTCATTTAGTAATAATCTATGCTGCTGACCATATTTGGTTCGGAAATATTTCTCTAAAACGATATAGTCATATAATAATAAATCCGAGTCGAGTTCCGTAATACCAAAAATTATGAATGAATACTTGTAACTTTCTTTATTAAATGGTCTTTTTCTTTAGTTGGACAAAAAACTGTGCTCCTGAACTAATGCAACGTGAGATAGTGTTGTTTTTATTACAAAACAAATAAGCAGAAAACAATATGTCCTGTTTGACGCAAAAATATGCAAATCAAAATTCATTTATATTTCGCTTTAGAAAAGTACTTCCTAACTAACTATATGGCCAAGAGCATAGATTATTACTATATGAACCTGAATAACAACACAAATTGATCGAAATTTGCACGAATTACAAATGATTTTGGTATTACGAATGTATGGGAGACTTCGTAGGTTAGGGCATCCTTAAATCAAAATCCAAGCTAACCAAATAACAAAAGATAGACATTTGGCCCACCCAACTAGAAAGTCCTATTTCGTATAGTCGAAATGTAAGCAGTAAGCGTGTGATCCATATAGCCTCATAGGCTGCATAGAAAGACGTCTTTTTATTTTGAAAGAAACTGGAACGGCCTCCTGTGCTACTTAGTCTGCCTAAAAATGCGAAAATACCTGCATTCGCTTGTATTGGGAGCTATTTTTCTCGAAATAGAGATATTATTTAACATTTGACTAGAGTAGTAGTTAGAATGATGTTTACTGTTAAAAGATAAATGAATAGCTAAGTATACGCAGAAAACTAAACCAATTAGATATTTTATAATGCGTCTGTAGAAATGTAGAAACAAAAGGAAAGTCAACAAAAGGAAATTCATTATGATTAATGTACAACATTTATAAGGCAACAAACATTATAACAAAATTCAATTATTATATCATAATTATTTCCTTCAAACATGAATGTCGCAAAGCACACATCTAAATACAAAAGTTCAAAATTCACACGGAAGTTAAATAATACAATTTCGATTCATAAATTGCATTAAATGCTTATATTTAGCGCACAAATTGTAGCAATGCTATTATAAATGGAGTTGCTAGCGTTGTAGTGGGCAACACCATTGCAACATGCATTAACAAGTTTGTCCGGACTCGCTCTCTAACAACGGGAAACTTTGTTAGGCGCTATTATAATATTGTATCTATGAGTGAAATATTAATAATATTATTTTCTGCTATGTTTGAATGTTTAATAACGCCTAGTTATTATTACTTATTGATGGGAAATAAAGGTGAAATAGTTATTTGTTATGCAAGGGCGCAAAGTGGATTTTTGGGCCGAGTGTCAAATTTGAATGCTGAGCGGCGAAGGATTCTAGGGTTGAACCCTGAGCGCAGCGAGGGGTTCAAAGAATAGAATCCTGAGCATAGCGAGGCATTCAAAGACACGAGACCCAAAAAAATTTGCGCCCGTCCATAACACAAAATTTTTCATCTCACCACAGCGAGGAAAATCACCAGAAGAACACTTAAGATCGGCATTGCGATTTATGCTAAATGTTGTTTCTGGTAACTCTGAATAATTTCACTTACTGAAACCACCTTCAATCATCACTCACCTTATTTCAAAGTTAAAACAAAAAAATAATGAATAAAGTAATAAAAATATTAGGTATTTTCATTTAATCACGATTGGAAACATAGACAACTATCACTAGACCAGAAAAAAAAATTGAGAAACTTTTTTTTTACTTTTTTTTGAATGCGTTCTGAAATAGGAATTTCTAAGAACCAAAGATAATATAAAATTTTATAAATATTTTAACAAAAATTACATAAACAACGAGGAAAAATCATGGATTTAATTAGATTTCTTTTATAATTAATAAAACTAAATAGGAGTTATTATATTTATTGATATTCTAAGAAAAAGTAAAAATAAAAAAACTAATGTACCTATACAAACTCTAAGGTCGAACTTTTTTACTGAACGTATGTGTTATTAGAAAAAAAAGAAGTCTTCAGCTTTGACATTGACATGACACGTAATTCGAGTTTGACGTTGGAAATGCTTTTCGGCCCAAGGGCCGGAAGGGATTTTCATACTACTTTGTCTCCCTTGGGAAAAATGAAAATGCGTTGGCGGCCTAGGGAATATAATAGCATTTTCCGCCCGCATTTCGGGCATTAAAAAACACTTTTCCGAGCGGGTGAGATGAAAAAATATTTGTTTTTACCTTTATTTCCAATTCAAGTCTGCTATTTCCCGAGGGTAATAGGATTTGCGGTGAATACGCAAGTGAATCCCGTACTCCCGCCAACGAGGTCCGTCGTGGCAAGCAACAGGTTTTAGTGGGTGCAAGCCCCACATAACCCCTCCGTTTCCCCTGACGGAGGGGTATGCGTCAGGCATTTCCTGTCATTAAAAAAAAAAAAGGGTGATAGGATTTGATTCCCAACATTGTACAGTTTGGTAGATTATACATTTTTTAGATTGGTCTGGAGAGACTTTAACTGACTCCACCAGCAAGAACTTACCACCAAGCGGTATATCCTTCCGGTGCAATGCATTGTATTATACGTTGGAGTTACTTATTATTACAAATTAGAACGTCATGTTTTGCTGTTACTTCAAATAATATCTACCGCAATGGTAGCATGGGCAGGGGACTCTGTTCTCCCCGGGGAAAACGGCAAAATTTTATCCATTTCTACGTTTTTATCACTCTTCTAGAGCATGGTTTCGTGGTTTGAGATAAAAATCCCTTAGTTATGTCAGGGTTAAAATTCAAAGACTTTGATAGTCCCGAGGGGTTCATGTCTACGTGAACAAACATGGATAAATTCCTCCCTTTGTTCTTTGGCCATGCTATGGCAGTCATTCTATCCCCTGTCAGAGGATAAAATCGCTGAAATACGATTTTATCCCCAACCCATGCTAGGTATTATTGTCTACAGGCCATTTACATAGGCTCATGAAAATGCGATGGATTCCCAATCACAAACTACATGGATCAATGTTTTATGCACAGAGGCTGGTCGGTACTAGGAGTCGCGTAAATAATGGAAAACCCTCCGCGGCGAGGTTTAATCCATACAATTCGCTTTCACACCAGGGAAATTGATTAACGTTTGAATATGAATTGTACTAGGCTTGCATGAATATATGGCTCTTTTTTATTGCGCTGTGCACGGTCATACCCACAGATCAAGGAATAATTTTATATTGGTCATACCTACTGCATATCACTCAAATAAATGTCACCTACTCTTTAAACCGACTTTCAAAAGCATAAATAAAATTGGTCAAATGCGAGTCGGGTTCTCTTACTGAGGGTTCAGTACTATCAATACCTATTCTCAATATTATAAAAGTAAACCAAACACCCCTGCCCACCAAATTCAAAATCGAGTAAAAGAGCCTGCCATATTTTTCTTGTAATTAATTAATTTATTTATTTTTCAAGTAAAAAATATTATATAACATAATATTCTGTAAAAAAATTAGGCATGTACTCGTACTTGTAATTTCTGTAATATTAATATCGAACAAAAGAAATAACGTTTGTTGGAGCTGAAAATATATGCAAGAAGTCATCAAGAATTATAAAAACTAGCATCTCCCCTAGCGCCTAGTCTGTTACCCAGGTTGTTAAAAAAGGAATACATATAAAAGAATCATTAAATACAGAAGAGTTAAGTAACCGCACTTCAATATTTCTATCAAAAAAAAAACATTCCGTTCAAATCTCTCGAATTGAATCTAGGTCGAGAAGATATCTCGCCAATTGAAACATCTATTTTCATGCACTTAACATTGATTACGGAAATTCATTTTCACCTATATCTATTAAATTATTCGAATGCCAAGATTTTTATTTAATGAATGGTATTTTCTAACTTTTCGATCTGAATTTCTGTATTTTGTATTTTCTATTCCCTCTTTTGCATAGTATGTTTGAAAAATCACTCAAAGGCAGTGCTCGAATTGGACCGAAACGCACCGGAACTCGTGAAATCACCGTTCCGGTTCGTGAAATCAGCGTTCCGTTTCGTGAAAATTATTCTCAGAGCGTTCCAAACTCTAGTTTTTAAATAATTGAGATCTTCTTGGCAGGAGCACTTCTAAAAATGTATCTGTACCCTCAGAATTGAATATGAGTAGGTACTGTGAAGGCATAGCGTTCCTGTTCGTAAAAAAGTCCAAAAAAATAATAGAAGAACTGTAGGTACACCGTTCCGGTTCGTGAAAAAGTTCAATTCGACCACTGCTCAAAGGCATAAGATAAGGGCTAGATGCTTTGAGTTTTGAGTATCTTCAGGCGATCGTATCACAATTCACAGCACTCTAGTATAATGGGCTATAATTTCAAGAGGAGGTTTCCCTTATTAGAATCCTCTTATTAGAAAAGGGTCTGAGCACTTTAGAGAAAGGCTTTCGTCGCTTTTATAAAGCTCAGGAGTGCTTACCTCCAATTTTGCTTAATAAAGACCCGAGCGCTTTCTTATTACGACGCCTAAAGTCTTGCTTGTACCGAGCGAAATTAACTACAATTTAACAAGTAATTTTATTAAGTCGTTGATCGTGCCTCTTTACTACGAAATATGAAGCATCCTGTAATATTCAGTGACAGCATCAATATTACTCACCTCAGATAACTCAATTACTAACTTACAATGTGCGATTACTGTTTAATACTTATCACAATGTTGCCAACACCTGAGAAATCGATTTATTGGAACCTATTTTTTTTTCAATTATATCCTCAAAGTAACATTTTTTGAATAAAATAAGTACATTTGAAAAGGGTTTAAAGAATCTGTCTAAATATCTGCTTAATTCATGACCATTGCTCACTTTATGAAATTGTAAATGACAAGCACAGATTTTAACGACAAGGAAGGAAATTGGACCCATCCTTCTGCTTACAAAATAGCATAGTAATCACGTGTTTATAAACCGTTATATAAATACTAATCCCGTTATTTATAAATAAGAAATGAGAAATAATGGTGGAAGAGTTAAGGTGCGACAAGGCTATTATATGACGCGTGTTAAAAATCGAAACTAACGAATCTTGTGACAATAATCTGACATAGATAGTTCGCTCTGTCGGCAATATGTTGGTCAACAAATATCATATTGACGTTTTACAAGAGCCTGCACGTTAGGCCTATGTGAAATAATCTGTCAATGTGATTCAAGTGCCAAGAGAGCCTTGTCGGACTGTAATTATCTGTTTTGTCTCTTTCCTTCGAGTGTCTAATTACAGTTGACAAACCATACAAATTCAAAACAGATTATAACTATTCCACCGCTATTACACGTTTATGAGAAGAGATAACAAAAAGAAGGTAAGACTCCAGAAATATCTATTCATGATGTATGTTTATACGAAACCTAAAATTAACTACTTTTGTGATACGGAATAACTAGATATTTCATTACCCACGACTATTCATGAAATAACAGTGAGTAAATAAAAACCTGCCAAATGCAAATCTGACTATTCAAAGGGTTCCGTACCATAGTCAAGGTTGACAGGAAACGCTGAAAAAAAACAATAGCATTTCAGAAGGGGTGACAGAAGTGAAAAGCAAGCTGCACTACATATACTTATAAACAGAGATGTCGGTAACTGCGTCGCGAGTTCAATGGTTTTTCATCAACAAATGACCAAATAAAGTTTTCAGTTGAAAAAAGAATCACTTACAAAATATTTTTAAAAACAAGTTTTTATACGTTAAATCCGTACTCTTCTCAGTACTACAGCCACTATCTAGCACCAAAGTACTCGTCAAGATGAATCAAACTCGTTTAAACGAGTGATGCGGTTATGTCGTTAAATCACTGAGTTCCAATGGCCATGTTCCAGCTCCATCATCAGATTCTGGTTGTCATCTCGAACCGAAGTTCTCATCATCATCAGACAAATCAAACGAGCCCAAACTCGTCGCGGTTATGTCATTTAACTACTGAGTTCCTACGACTAGTACCCTCCGGTTCCATCGTTAGATCAGCTCCATGTCACATAATTTTGCATTATCATCCGTTTTACAGATTCATTGCAGCTTATTTATTTATTTATTTATTGTTAATAAGTAGCTTACATGTTTACAATGTTACAGTAATTATATTAACATGTGGCCCTGTCAGGGCGTTGCTAACAATATACAAAATCTAATCATTATTTATTAAAGTAACGAATTAACAATTTTTTAAATATTGCAATATAGTAATTATAATTTGTCTAATGAGAACAAATACATTAATAAATTATTAGATCAGAATGTCAATAATGATAATATATAAAGATAATAATGATATATAGCTTAGTAAATTAGTAATAGCATCAGTATAAAATATTCGGTTGTAATAGCATCATGTAGGCATACTTTTACGGAATCCCAAATTAGTTCACCAACGAGCAACGTCGAGAGTGGATCCCGCGGGATATAAGAGTGGATTGTCTACGTTACATGAACTCTGGCTATTAATTACGACCTCACCTCAATAGCTCAATAGTTACAAGATGGAAACCAAAAACTTGAAGGTTTGATACTCACCCGTTGGAATATTTACCTACTTATAGTGCTAGATTGGACAGGGGACTGTTTTTTGTACAGGGAAAGGATAGAATTTTATCCCTTCTACTTATTTACCGATCTTCAGAAGATGTACGCATGGGTGATTAATCCCTCTTGGTTATGCCAGGGATAAAATTTAATTACAATTTATCGACTTTGATTAAACCCAGACAGAGGATAAAACGGGGGAATACGTTTTCATCCTCCGCCCATGCAAGCAGTGCTATAATACTTGATTTATTTAGTTTTGTCCGCGGGCCGTGGCTTCATCCGTGGTAATTTTTGTTTTTTACAAAACCCTTGCGATACTCAGCAATATTTTTCTTTATAATATTAGTGTAGCAAGTTAGCACTTGACTGCAGTGTCATCTGATGGTAAAAGATTATGTAGCCAGAGATAGAAGAAAATTAATTATTTGACGCTTTGTCTTTATCGGTGGAGTTGTAACTGATCGCAGCATATTTGCCAGTAAGGTAAATAGACCAGACGAGATCTAAGCTATTTTAGAAATTATAACCCTTAGTTTATTATTTATTAACCCTTGAACTTCCCCGGAATTGAATCTGGGATGTCCCTCTAAAATCAAAGCGCTTGCTAAACAATTATTTATTAGTCGTAAAATATAGATTTAATGTAGAAAATCTCCACTCAATAACTACTTCAAAAAGGCAACAAGCACAATATTATGACAAATTATTATCGTCTCGTATGTTGCAAAAAGTTAACATTTCCATTAGTAGTGGTAAGATAAGGTTAAGCTGAGTTTAAAAATAATCGTTCCATACACGTATAACCTTACATATTATACAAGGTATCCACATTTCACCCGTGAACTCACCATTATGAGATCGGACCCTCTCCCAAAAGTCCCGCACGCACAGAATACTCCATTGCACAGTTCACTGCACACACAGACACTCACACTGTCACATAATAAGAATCCACTGTATTCGAATGTATTCGTAATTTCGGGAATGTATTTATCTCGTCGGGGTAACGCGGGCGCGGCCGGGATACAACGCGTCGGGTCACTCCACTGATGCCGTTTGCGGGATGGTCCGCACTGCGCATGTCTACCCGCGCAACCTCGCGCACAGAACAATTGAAAATGATAGAAGGACACCAAGCATGGTGGTGGGAAGGAGCCGCCGAAGACAATTTCGGTGCAGGTTGGAAATCTCTAGCTTCTCTCTCTAGATTGGTTGGAGTACAGGAATGTGTATACTGTAAATAAGCGATTTAAAGAACGTGATGAATATTGAACTAATTAATTCATCATTATCAAATAATGTGCAAAAAAGAATACCAACGTTTCTATTTTTTCAAATGCCGTATGCATCAAAGACAAATGTGAAAAAAATTGTTATCCTATGGCAGGACTCGTTAATGTTTCCACTAAATATCACGAAATAATAAATAGCTGCTGATTCTTTTTATTTATTTATTTATTTATTATAGAACGACAAACAGTCTAGCACTACAATTTTACATTAATAACATATAACTAACACTAGTAAACATCAGTGCATGACCCACTCCGTCGTTCACAGGTAATCTAAAAGTAGGTACATGGTGAGGGCAACACAAAATAATCAATATTTCGTTGTATCTACTTTTAATTTAAGGTTGCTTATGACCAACCTCTTAAAACCACCCACTCGAGTTGCAAAAATATCGATATTGCCAAAGTGCTCGTTGTACTTCTGCGTCATCCTAAGTAGAGGCGAGCGCTTACCTGCATACTTGCGGCATTTTGTGGTAGCAAAGAGTTGGTGTGTTCGACAGCTACTTATAGTTAAAATGGCACACGATTCTGTAATAATAGTTTGCCAAAACTCCCTCTACTACATCCATTGGTCTAAGAGCTCGCTGAG
Source organism: Coenonympha glycerion (assembly GCA_963855885.1). Taxonomy (NCBI): domain Eukaryota; kingdom Metazoa; phylum Arthropoda; class Insecta; order Lepidoptera; family Nymphalidae; genus Coenonympha; species Coenonympha glycerion. The sequence continues at coordinate 17,836,157 of OY979630.1, read as the reverse complement.
ATGCACGAGCGTGCACGATGCTCGCCGAACAGTGACGAGTGGCAGGGCTCGTTAACGGCTCGACCGAACATTGCGCGATAATAAATAGCTGCTGATTCTGTTATTATCCATATCATTATAGCATTACAACTTTTTTGTAGATGAATCAGAACATTGATAGCTTAGTTACAAAGTTGCTAGCTAGCTAAGAAGTTACACAAAGATTGCTAAGGGCAGCTTCGTATATCGGAGAAGACGATTAAATTTCAGAAATGCATCCTGATTTTTCTAACGATTCAATATAACTTATGACTTTAATGTATTAAACGTGTATTTACATTTGTTGTTAATGTATTAAAACATCGTTTGATATAAGTATCCTTAACCCACAAGCAAGAATTCTTAAGTGTATGAAGCCTGCCAATTTGTCCAAATTGTTGGCTATGATCAAAGCTTTTCTAAAACTGGGAGGGAAATCGTGCTCACTTACGATTTCTTCATTTGAGAACACACCAACACTGCGTGCCCATGTATCGTTGATTGTTCTCCATTTAGTTTGCGCACTACATGCAAACTGCAAAGTTAATCTGAAAGACATCACTTTTATCACCCAAGGAAATTAACGTGCCTAAATAACAAAATCAACTTTCCCTTTTCCGAAGTTATTCAATAAATCCATCACCACCGCCGGTACGAAGTCGTAAACGAAAAAGAAGAACTGAAATGGGGCAAAATAAAAAGTTTTTCCTATTCATACTCGAATATTAACATGCGAACGCTGTATTTTTGTTCAAAGGGGTCTTGGGAGTCGATAAATAATTCCTCAATCTCTGATCTCTACTATAAAAGTCAGGATCAACGAAAAAAATGTCCATAGAGCGAAAAAAACAACATGATAATAATATAATGAATGATGTATCATGTATATAAATTCCTGATAAAATAATTAATAAACCAAGTAGGTATTGTGGGTAAGTTTCACATGTGACTTAAACTCGTTGTGGTAAAGAAGAAAATTCTTAACTACATAGTTGAAAGTCCTAGTTGATGCAACTAAGATGAAAAGTAAAGTCTTACTTAACTGCACTTACACTTTACTTATTAGCTCTTGAAGTTTTGACTTACAATAGAATCAAGAAATGGCCGTTGGTCATTAGTACTTAAGCAACAATTTACTGAGCCTTAACCAATTCTCTCTCTCTATCAACCCTTTTTTTTACGTCCCACTGCTGGGCACGGGTCTCCTCTCAGACTGAGAGGGGTTGGGCCATAGCCCACCACGCTGGTCTAGTGCGGGTTGGCGGGCTTCACATTGGCGGGCTTCACGGCATGCAGGTTTCCTCACAATGTTTTTCTTCACCGCTAAGCAAGTGATATTTAGTTTCCTAAAACGCACATAACTCGGAAAAGTCAGAGGTGCGTGCCCAGGATTCGAACCCGCGACCTCCTTATGAGAGGCAGAGGTCAGAACCACTCAGCTATCACTGCTTCTTAACTTTACCCAATTAACTGTAATCAATTAGAGATTAGGGGACGTTTTTTGGTGATTTTCTTCGTAGCGAAAAAACGAAGCAGTCAAATATCATGATAGCAACTGTGAAATTGTGAACTTGTGACCTTTTTTCTTCGATTAATGAGCGATTTCTGCAAGCCTGCAATTTCTAGCTTAAAATGCTGAAAGCTGGAAATTCATTGATTATTATACACAAGCAATTTCGGATGAGTTCAGTCAAGTTCGGCCAAACATTGCCCAATTTTTACTGCTACGGTTTTGTACTCCTGCAAAATTGTCTTCACGCTATAACCAACCTTAAATTACATTGTCTTACAGTTGGATTTGGTGTGGATGTCAGTACGGCTCCAGTTGTGTTTGCAAAGAATCGGCTCGCGCTAGCCTTTTTGGGCTTTTCCGGCCATTTTTCTTTGGGTAAAGAAATAAGCATGTGTGTACGTACATTTCTTCTCTACAACAATAGGGTTAATATCCACTGCACTAGGAAGTTTTCTTAAGTTTGAAAATGTACTTTATGTTATACGGTATAACGAATTTTCCCTCCATTTTGAGATATTTCGCACAGCTGATTTTATGTAGGTAGATAAAAAAGTACGTAAATAAATAAATAAATAATAATAAATAAATAAACGTATATTTCAGACGCTTCCATCCATATGTTGTTAATAGGCATGTTAGTAACAATCTTTCTTAATTCATACGTTAGTATTGTTAACTTTTTTCAAGGTAAGAAAATAAGTATTCTATCGAATAATTATTTATTGATCTCACTTGCTTATTAGTAAGATCAATAAATAATCTTATCTTAAACTCCCAATAGCTATGCCAATACAGTGACATATTATAGTATGGGGCAGTCGTGTCTGGCAGCAAGTACTTTTAGGATGCCTTTGTCGCTGTTACGTAAGCGCCGTAGGAGAGACGCTGCTTTTTTGCGCATTATAGCAAAAAAGTCAGTCGTATGCGCATCAGCAAACATTTTAGATGCACTACATCGCCACGACGACCCCAACAGCATCCTGAAGATGCTGTTATACTGAACCCGCAGGGCGTTGTAGGCCCGGCGCGTATATGTCACCCACAGTCCACCGGTATAAAACGACTGACAGAACGCTTTAAAGTTACTTTTACGTCTGCAGTGTACCTAAGCGAATCTGCGAGCAAGCATATTGCCCCTTACCGACAACGGCCTGCGTTCTCGTTCTATGTCCTCGTCGTCCCCTAAATCAATTGTCACGATCTGACCAAGATATTTGAATTTATTTACTACTTTCAGTCAGTAAGTTAAATCCTCGTCATTGGGAGAAATTGAACTTTTCACAAAAACCGTGAAACTATAATTTTTTTCTGGTTTCTGTGAAAGCACATGCATACAAGTACGAACTCAAACACTCTCTTTTTACACTCAGCTTTTTAAGTCTGATTATAATATCAGAAGGAATTTTTACTACATTACTTTAAAGCTTCAATATATTATAAACTTATATATTGATTATACTCATTCTTAGCACAAATAGTCTTTGGCTGCATTGTCACATATTAATTTATTTAATTAGGTGAGATATACCTATTAGAATATGAAATAGAAAAATAATAACTTTTAATAAATGATTTATCTCATCTGTTGTGGTTAGGTTGGTTAACGGAAAGTCTGTGGTAGATCTAGACTGAAAGACGGGTGAACTTAGCAAGTCGAATTAATAGGAGTTACTTATTATTTAAATAAGGAACCTTAAAATAAACAAACAATATAACGATACACTTATACAAACTAAATTATAGGACCGACAGCGCGGGAAAATTCAAAGCTACGAAGAAATTGGGTCGAGGGTCGCCAAGAATTAACGATTTACCGTTCCCATACAAACATTTTGCATGGACGCTGCAAGAAAACTGGGGCTAGCATAACTGAACCGATAAATGTGTCGCCGAAATTCTTTTTAAAAATGTAAGTAATTTATGTATTACTTAGTCTCTATGAGTGAATTTTTAGACTCCAACCACCTATCACAGATTGAAGTAAATTAAATCTATGCTTTGAATATTATTTGCTGTTAATAAATCCTCGACTTAAATTGTTTACGAAAACAGATTTTTTAGGAATTTCCTATAATGTTTGCTTGTGAAGTCTATCAATCAAAATTGCAATGTTTCTAATGGTCATATAGAAACTCCCCACTTTGAGAGTAAAAACGAACCCAATAGTGGGACTGGCTATTAACAAACCTAAAGAATATGATGACGATAAAAATTTATTATCGAGTCGATATAATCCGTGAGATAGAATTTTTAAGTTTAATACAATTTGATAGATGATTAAGATCTCCACACAAACATTTTGCATTAAGTACGAGTACATTGCAAGCTGCACCTAATTGCAAGTGAAAATTACTCGGAAGCACTCTGAATGGAATGTAATGACCACTCAGACGATGCTTTGATCCGCAGCTACGGGATTTAAGCTTGTTTTAGTGTAGTAGACGATGTGCATACAATCTATTCGAAGCGCTTAATACTAGACTCACTGGAATAGATACAAACATCAACCTCTCATAACATCATTCATTCAACGTCCCAATTATGGTTTCGAAATCTAGGTTGTATGGAGTATGAATTAAAACAGAAAATATTTACAAAACAAGCAAAATAATACAAAGCAGCTACCAATTAGAATTGGAATGAAACTTTGTAATAAATAACCCATTTGTAAAATGAACTTACAAACCCGCGATTATAATTTCTTAGAATTAAACACCTCTCAGAATTGGTCCCCGAAGACAAAGGGCGATTAATTGCTCAAGAGCTGCGAGCTGAGACCTCCCGAGAGCGCTCGAGTGCTAAATACTGGACGCGTTTGGTGGAATTATTGTAATTCAGATTTTAAAGTAACAGACGAGCTACAAAGTTGCCGAAAATCTTGCTGTCTAGAGGCATATTCTTGCAGTAACAAATTAAGCATACGTATTAGGACTTAGGCCTTAAAAATGGAACCCTAGACTTTACATCATCAATTTTAAGAGTTATTTTTACGGGATAAAGAAATTAAACCAATAATAAGATCTCATTATTCTTGTGCCATCTTAACTAAGTATAGTTTGGCGGTCAACTTCCGAACTCTCTCTATATTTTGCCACTTCTTAACAGGGGTAGCTTATACCTGTACACTCCTTCTACTAAGACCTGAGAGTTTTTAAATTTTCTCAACGGTGTGTAGAGCCTACTAATTCGCAATTGGCATCTAAAGTTTTGATTCTGGGAGAAGATCCGGGCACAACATTGAACATGGCTTATTAAACTTTCACTTTCCTCCCCAATCAATCATAAAAATTATGATGAAAGTAGTATCATGGCGATATCACACTTCGTTTCGTTTTTACCTCTTTGATCGTGTTGTAGTCTTTTGTACCAAAAAATAAACAAACTAAAAAAATAGTCACGAGTCTCTAAGACGTATGTTTTAGCAATAGCTCCATATCTATCTAGAAAATTCCTAGCTCGTTTGCGTTAACAGACTCCTGAATGAAGAAAGGCGTTTAAAGATATAAACCCTTTCAAGTTTTTACTGAAACTTACATAGTGGTGTGGTCGAAGTATAAATTAATTTACTCTAAAATACAATTCAAAAAGAATTTTCCAGGAGTCTGCATCGTCGTTGAAATTATTAGGCTTCGGTTTCAGAACTTTCACTTAAATTTTCCATTAATAAAACAAAAGTTAAAATTACGAGAGCAAAATATAAAGTTGCAAATTAATTGCTATTACTACGAATGAAATGTGATGTTCGTAAAATATTAATTTAACAACAGTGATTACCAACTGCATCCACCGATATGGACCTGAGAATGCGGTTATTACGTTTTACGTAAACATGAAAATGAAAATGAAAAAAAAATTAAAAAACATTTATTTGGCATCAAGGTTACAATTACACAGCATTGTGGTTTGGGACCGCTTATTGGCTTTTGCATCAATTTTTCCGTTTCATGATAATTTAGTTTAAGCACCCATTCAGTAAGATTTTTTTTGCATTTGTAGTATGGTAATGAATAAATATTTATCTTTTTAACCGACTTCAAAAAAAGGAGGAAGTTCTCAATTCGTCGGAATCTTTTTTTTTTATCTATGTATGTTCACCGATTACTCGAAGACGCGTGGACCGATTTGAAAAATTATTTTTTTGTTTAAAAGGGTTTTGTTTCCAGATGGTCCCATTTTAATCAGGTCAGGATCAGGTAGTGGCATTTGAATTTAGTTTTTTGGAAAGCATTTCCCATTTTTTTTAAGTTTACCATTGCAGATAAGTACCACCTTATACCAGAAGCATTGTACAACTTATCCAGTTTTTTGCGAGTTTCACTTTTGATCAAGATTAAATCACCTTTCTGATACAGAATTGGATTACACTTTTTGTCCCATACATGTTTCCTTTTTAATTTGCTTAGAACTAAACTTTTATTGCGCTTCCTTAGATGCTAACTGTAATCTTTACTTAAGTTCTAGTGCATAATTATCTGGCTTATATAATGGTTCTACTACATCGTTTCTCAAATTACTAGGCAAATTACAACTATTGCCAGATACGAGTTCGTATGGCGTATACTCAGTCTGTGTATGAACAGTAGCATTAAATGAGAAACACCAGAATTGAAGCCAGTGACTCCACGTTTCTGGATGTCCGTCACATTAAAATCGCAAATATGCAGCGAGATGTTTATGAGTGTTTTCTAAAGAGCCTATTGACTCATGGTGATTAGCTGTAGAATTTATCTTTTCAATTTTAAGTAGCTTACATACCTCTTTCATCGTTTCTGGCTGGAATTCTTCTCCACCATCGCTGGCTATGACCTTGGGCAGTCCATACCTCAATACGAACACTTTCCGTGTCTTTACGCTGTAAGGGATACGCTTCAACGTATTTTCTTAACTCGCATCGTAAACTTAAAATATAAACATTTCCATCTATATCTTTATCTAAAGGCCCTATGATATCTAAAAATACCTTTTCAAATGCTCTCGATGCTGTCGTCATCACGACCATTGGTTCTACTATATTTCTAGAATACTTACTAGTTAGACATTTTCGACACTTGCTTACGTATCTTCGTACATCGGCTTCTAGTCCAGGCCAGAAGTACTTACCTTTGATATTGTTGATCATGCGTTGTACACCCGCATGTCCACTCGTAGGTAGTAATCATTTCCTCATCATTATAGATTCGTTTTACACCTTTTAATAATTAATTTAGCAGTAATTCATATGAAGATAGACTATAGCATGGGTCAACACCATTCACCAGCAGTCATCCTAAGAAAATCATAGTTTTCTGGAATAACAGTTGAAAAAAATGCTTAAATAAGTACTCTATTCAGATAAATTTATCCAAAAAAATGGTCGCATTCAACGTGTTTATTCCACGTCTACAAGGAGGTTTTCAAGACAAAAACCTCAGCATATTAATTCCAGCCACTAGCAACAAAGGCTACTCCTTACAAAATCTTCGCGTCGAGTCATTTAGTGGTTTTTTCCTGGACATATGTGACAATGATGGATCGCGTTCAACCCCGACTCCGCTTTGTGCGAGCTTTTTACTAAGCTTCTCTGTATATATTGTTAAACTATTTATAGGAGGAGGCTTTTTTCCTCAACAGTTCAACGGTAGCCATTTCTATCCTCAACAGGACGCACGAAGTATGGAATGGGAAATGAAAAGACATCTTAATATATATAAATCTCGTGTCACAATGTTTGTCCTCAATGGACTCCTAAACCACTTAACCGATTATAATAAAATTCGCACACCATGTGCAGTTCGATCCAACTTGAGAGATAGGATAGTTTAAATCTCAATTCAACTATTTTTTAAATCCCCAAGGGCAAAACAACGTTTGCCAGGTCAGCTAGTATTATTTATAATCTTATGGACTAGCGTTATGGCTTCTTAAACACAGTAGTTGGCTACAGTACGTAAAAACGTACTTTTCATGAAAGAAAAGCCCACTGTATTCACGAGGCTAGTATACAGAAGTGTAAGAATACGTAAGCTCCTTTATTCAATCAAGCCACAGGATACAAGCGAGCAGCTAGGTACTTACAAAAACATCCCGCAGAGTCGTTTAGTAGTTTTTCCCGCGGCCGTGACAATGAGAAATGGCAGCCGGCCGTGAAACGGAACGCTTTTTACTAGCGCCGTGTGTTCGTGTAGTGTTGGTAGACGAATTATCGCATGTTGTATATTTTACTCGTAGCGTTAGGATTTGTTCTCTGCTGATAAACCTTTGAAATGAATAAAATATTCTCACCGTTTTCAGACAATTAAAAAAAAATCTCACACATTTCAGTAGTTCTTATAAAGCTCTTAACGTTTTTAGCCAGTTAAAAATTCGTCGTAAGTTTTCTAAAGACAACTATCAAACGCGGAATGTATTGCAGTCTGTTTTGTAATGCATGTTTCAGCACAATGGTTGGAATTTATAAAAAGCTAATGAACTCATTTTGGCTAACAGAAAAAGTTTTCAACATTTCATCTGTCTTAAAAAGTTCTCAACCTTATCATCCGACTTAATAAAATTATCAATCTTTTCGAAAACATAAAAAAATGTATAGTAAGAAATGATCATTATAGTTACTCTGGTAGTTACAAAATATACTAGATAGAATCAGCAAATTGATTCATCACTTTTTCTAACAATCGATTAACATTTTTGAACTAATTTTTCTCTCAAAGAGGCCGTTCTCAACATATGAATCGACTGATAATGATTAAGACTTCATAAAATTGTTTGTATCCTGATTATAACGCCCGCCGAATTCCAAATTGCTGCCGACGCAAACAACATGAAAGGCTTCGTAGGCTAAAAATATGTAACAGCCCTTGAAGCGGTCCGTTATACGGGTGCCGAGCCGTGTTTGAATTTGCACAATTTACTTATTTGACGAAACGAGCGCCTCGCCGTTTAACAATTTATTGCGAAAATTACAACAATTCGACACATAATCAATTTTGTTACAATTTTAATATAAACAAAATTTATGTTAGCAGGACTGATTAATTTGTTTTGCTATTATCCGCTACTTGAAAGGATTCTGTATGGTGCAATATGCAGGAACACCTTCCACATGAAACACCACACACAATTTTCGAAATCGTAGAGAAGACAACATCGCATTGTGAAGTCAACATCTCCTGAGGATGTCCCGGTGTCGGGACGAAACGTGCGTCGAAGAAAGTGATAGAAAATTGTGTGTGGTGTTTCATGTGGAAGGTGTTCCTGCATATTGCACCATACAGAATCCTTTCAAGTAGCGGATAATAGCAAAACAAATTAATCAGTCCTGCTAATTATGGATTTCCGCAAAATAACGCCTGCTTCCATTCAAAATTTATGTTGTAATTTCTTTGTCTACTAATTGGGATGCATTGAACTTTTGCATCTGAGAGTTGAGTCATATTATGGAACGCTAAAAAGAAGAATTCTATGATAGTGTAGTAGTTACACTTAGAAGCAGTTAATTATTAACATTATGGAGAACTTATTTACGTCGACACGCACGCACTGCGTTATAACACTTATGTGTATAACTCAAATACATTGTGTATGTGTGCTCACATCTTATTATGCAAGTAAGTAAAGGAGACAGGCAGTAGGTGTAGTGTCATTTGTACCAGAGGATACAGGGGTTTCTTACTATTAGGAGTAAAGATACACATAGAAGCTCTCTTTCGCATAACTGCAAATATAGAGGGAATCATTTAAGTATTGCTTTACTTTTGTTAATAGGAGTTAAATAAGAAGTTAGAGGAATGGTTTCTTCAATGGTTTAGAGAGAGAATATATACACAAATATTTCTGTACATTTCCTCGTGAAGTTTTTTTCACGGGTCATTTCTGTATCACCTCAATCGCGCACAACTGAGGTCCGTAGGGCGTGTTATGAGGGCAGTTCTGTACCCCTGGACTAAAACCGTACTAGTACCTAGTATTTATTAGGTCCCTCTTATAATATAAGGGGGAGATAACAAAGATCCTCTGAATCTGCTCCTTATCCTAAGGATGAAATACGTTAAATTTCTGGAAGCGTTCGTTAAAGACAAAAGGCGATTAATTGCTTGAAAGCCTCTCGAAAGTGCTTCACTTGGATTTTGGAGGAGCCGTGCCATAAGTACTGAGACAACAGGAAAGAAAAATCGTCTAGGCAAGCCCTGTTATAAACATATTAGAAATAGAGATTTTGCCGTTGCTATTAAAATTATTCAGGCCCATTTTGTTGCAAGTTGTTATGCTGATATTATGTCTCTCGCTAGTTTTCAGATCATAAAAAATTAAACGATTGTAAAGACATAATTATAAGCTTTGATATGACGTACTGTTTGTCGATGGCCATGAATTTTTTGCAAAGAACAAGTACGTAATCCTCGATTTTCCCTCCCGTAAATAAGAACTTAATGCTCTCAGCGTCGGCATCTGGACGAGTTGTGATTTGCTTTCATACAAGAACACTCGCAAGTCAAATATCTCGAACAAACAATTTGAATATCAATGTTCTTGCGAGCTTCATGTTTTCAAACTGCCTCTTTGGTACAGTGGTTAGCTGTTCAACTGTGGATATTGATGACCAAGGTTCGATTGCTTTAATTGATTATTGATACCAAGGTTCGATTCTTCTCAGTGCAGGGCGCGTTGGAACCCTCGTAAACTTAGTTTTAAGTCGACTTGGAGTTATGGCCGTAGAAATATTGGTCGGCCAAAGCTCCGTTGGCTGGATGGAGTGAAGCAGGATGCAAAAGTGATTGGAATTAAAAATTGGGAAGCGAAAGCGATGGATAGAGACCGATGGAGGAATCTTTTGGAGCAGGCCCGGGCCCACAAAGGGCTGTAGCGCCGCTGATGATGATGATGATGGAGTTATCGCCATACAAATGTGACAAATATCATAAGGACCATTTACAAGCGCCTGTATATTAGGCCTATATGTGAAATAAAGATATTTTGAGTTTTTGAGTTTTTTTTTTGATTGTAATGATTGAGAAGTGCGTAATCACTGAATGAATCATCGTTGCCTAGCTATCCTTGGTACTAGAAAACTAAAATTTTAGACAGAGGGACACTCTATGACTTTGACAGCTGGAAAAAAGAAGAATTTGTTTGTCCTACGGGACCAACAGAGTAAAGCAGGGGTGGAAAGCTAGTACTTTATATGTAAAGCTTGAAAAATAAAAGGAAAGCTTGAATGGAGAGACGTGGGGCGTGACATCGCAAAATGGCCGCCGGTATTAGCTTCATAATAAGAACACTACATGAGTACAAACCTCAATGTTTGTCCTCGTTACAAGATGTACGTTAACTTTATGTGGAAGTTCGTATGGTTCAAGTGGAACCTTACATGGGTGTTACCACTTTTTTTTTTAACGGCGTAGAAGCCGTATTGCGATCTTTAGTGAAGTTTTGTTTAAAAACTATAAAGACAATTGCTTTTTAATGAATACGTCATGTATTTTGGGTCTTTAGTCTAAAATCGTTGAGAAGCAGAAACATGGTTGGATACAATTTTATCGATAGAAAGTTCTCCCAAAAGTTGCTCTAAAATCTCAGTTTTTCTTCTTTTTTTTTCGAAACTACAATGGGTGTAATTGTAATATTTGTTTTAATGTGTCGGTAATAATAATATCTAAAAACGTTGAGAAACAGATTTTTGATAACTGGCTTAGTTTTGGAGAAATTAGGTAAAAGGTCGTGGAAAGTAACATCCGCCTTTTGCGAGGTTGTTATGACAAAGAAGGAGGCTGCGGAGAGGGATCGAGAGAGATCTGATCCCTCTCGCAGACGCCGCAGATAACAATCCCAGGCCCCTTAATAGCCTGGGTCATTGTGGTTGACCTTAACCTTGCCTGAGTGGCAAATGTTAACGGTCAGCCAGAGGTGAGCCCAACGGGCGTTGCGCAAGGGAACCTCCGGTGCGTTCGTATGAGATCCCGGAGGTTTCCAACATGAGCGCTGAGGATGTCCGAGGGGGTTTTAGTGGGTAAAAATCCCACATAATCTTAATTGGATATCTCAGTGGAGATTTCCCCCCCGTAAAAAAAAAAAAAGGTAAAAGGTCGTTTTTCTGTTATATTCTTCCGCGACGCTGCATGTCGCACCCATCAACTTATCCGTGAGAGTGTCAAAGACAAAAATAAATTCAATAAATCTCCTTAATCTGACTAAACAAATAATCAATTCTTTTGATCCTGAGGTAAGTACAATCATGTTTCATAACAATAAAAAAAACATTTATATCTTTTGTTAGTAATTTTATAATTATGTAACCTAAACATAGATTGCCAGTGTCCCACATTTGAATTTTAATATTTTTAAAATAAATTCTTAAATTTATGAATTCTTAGTGTTACCAGGATCTCTGACTTTTCAAATACAATTTGCTGGTTCAATATATCCAAAATTAAGAGCATCAGCGAAATGTAAGAAGAGAATTTTATTTTAATTTCAATGCGTGTGTGCTAGAAGAAATTGAAAATATGTGGTTTAATCGAGCAGGAAGTCGCGGGTGCAATTACTCTTTCTGGCGCGATACTGTGTAGCAACTATAAGTCAAGTATTAATATATTATATTTTATTAAAAAATCTTCTGATATTGCAAAGAATAGCAAAAAAATGGTTGTCTGTAAAGTAGGTCGATAATTTTACATGATAATATCATAAGAAACCATTGAAATAAAAGCCAAATATTTAGGCCGATTGTGTCTCTCTTTCGCTTGTTCTGCGCTCTTGCTTGCACGCTCAATTCAAACGGAAACAACAATGAATTGCTTTTTCGTGCATACAGTCGGCGTTCATCGATTTAAACGTATAACGTCAAAAGGTATAACCAAGCAAAGGTACAAATGAAAATATATAAAAACCTGTTTCAGCAGCTGTAATATTGTTACGAGCCAGAAATGAAACGCGTCACACCAATCGCACATTCAATTGTATTGTCTAACTTTTTAAATATCACAGTAATTACAAATTAATCACAGTAACACTTTGCGCTGGTACACGACTGATAATGCCTGCATGCGCATCCAGGTCATCCACGCGGACCCCTGTAAGGGGTCCCGGGGTAATCGTTCGGGGCGATGGCCCCTTTCGATGGTGTCGGCGCCGCCTGCAACTACAGGCGGGGCACTGGGTGGGACCATTGCTGGTCCGTAGTGTCATGTCCGGTGACTCCGCCGCGCTGCGATCCGAGCCCGCGTGAAGTCGCGAGCGATCTGCGAGCGCAGCGGAGTGAGGGTAAGTCCTTGTGGTAGCTTGCAACCCGCCGCTCAGCGAGGTCGTGCCCGCCAGTGATGTCCCGGCAGGCGCCCGTCAGCCAGCGGCGAGGAAGCGTTGTGGTATCAATCCGACGTCAGGTCACGTGGCAGACCCCTGATGTCCGGCGGCCGCCGATGGTATGGCGCGATGCCCCGCAGATGCTGGGACCGCGCTCCGTCGGCGCGCGCGAACATTGAGGTGCTCAGGCGGCGAACGTGGTCGTCGAGGCTCTCCATGTGCAGGTCCCTGGAGATGACCTGGTTCCGCACGAAGCGTGGCGCTCCGGCGATGGTGCGGAGCGCGAGCGACTGCTGCGCCCGCAGCGACTTGCGGCCCGGCTCGCTGACCAGCGCAAACCAGGCTGGGGCCGCGTATGTGAGTCGCGTGCGGACGTATGCCTTGTACAGGCACAGCTTCGCACGGAGAGGCAGGTGGGACGCCAGCACGGGGCGCAGGAGGCCTCGCACGGCGCGCGACTGCGCTACCACGTTCTTCACGTGGGGCCGCATCGAGAGCTTCCTGTCGATGGTCACGCCGAGGTATTTAGCCGTCGGGGTCCAATCGACAGGTTCTCCCAGAAGCGACACCCGGGGCGGCAGGGTGACAGCCCGCCCGATGGAAATCGCCTGAGTCTTCGCCACGTTGACCTTCAGTCTCCAGTCCTTCAGCCATGTGGGAAGTGCGTCCAGTGCACGCTGCATCTTGATGGCTGCGTGTGGGGCGTTCAGCGAGGTGGTAACAAGTGCAGCGTCGTCGGCGTAGAGCGCCAGCATGGCGCCGCCGACCACTGGGATGTCGTCTGTGTATCTGCTGTAGCAGACGGGCGACAGGCAGCTTCCCTGGGGCACGCCGGCACGGATAGGTCGTTCTGCGGACAGCACGTTTTCAACCGCCACTTGAAAACGTCTATCTTGCAGGAAGGTGGCCACAGTCTTGACTACTCGACGAGGAGTAGTAGACGTGGACAGCTTGTAGACGAGGCCGGCATGCCAGACGCGATCAAACGCCTTCTCCATGTCCAGGAATACTGCAACAGAGTGCTCCCGCTTATTATAAGCGGCAGCGAGGTGGTGCAGTACTCTCGTGACTTGGAGCGTGGTGGAGTGTTCGGCACGGAAGCCGAACTGCTCGTCGCGTGGCTGAAGGTGGGGCGTGATGTGCAGCAGCAGCAACTTCTCGAAGACTTTCGATATCGTCGACAGCAGCGTGATGGGACGGTAGCTCCCGGGAAGCAGGATGTTCTTCCCCTGTTTCGGTATCATGATGACTCGGCCGAGCTTCCACGAACACGGGAAGTGCCCGGTCCGGAGGATGCCGTTGAACAGCCGCGCCATCGCCGCGATGGATCGCTGTGGTAGATGGCGCAGAGCTTCATTAGTGATGCGGTCGGGACCGGGCGCTTTTCGTAGTTTAGTCCGCCGAATCATCCGGTGGACCTGCCCAGGGGAGAACACGACGGGATCTTCCGTCGGCGCTATCGGCGTCTCGAAGTAAGCCTCCAAGTGTCGCTCGATGGTGTCAACGTGCTGCACATCAGTGGTCGGATTCGGTGTAAATTGCGTCTCCAGGAAGTCTGCGAAAATCTCCGCTCGGTCTTCGGCACGGTAACGTGGGGTTCCGTCACTGGCCAGGAGAGGCCTAATCGGAGTAGGCTTCCCGGAGAGGTGGCGGCAGAGACGGTGGAGGCCGGACCAGTCGTCGCCGGCTCGCTCGATGGTACGATGCCAAGACTCTACAGCTACTGTTTCCAGCGCTTCTGAGATCTTGGCGGCCAGAGCGTTGAGCCGCGTCTTCATGGTCGGGCACCGCCGGACTTGCCATTGCCGTCGCAGTTTCCTCTTCTCCTCAATCATCGCCTGGATGAAGGCCGGGAGGTGTGGGGGCCTGCGAGTGGTAGCAGCGTCGAGCTTGGACTCTCGAAGCGCGGTGGACAGAGTCGCGCTGAGGTCCGTCGCGAGGCGGTCGACGTCTGCGGGGGTCTCCACTCGGAAGGACGGCGTGTGCTCCGCCATGTAATCGGCGAAGGCTCGCCAGTCCTGGCGATGTTTTGGAGAAGGTGGCATCGTCATCATCGGCACGCTCTTCAGCGTCAAGAGGACAGGTTGGTGGTCGGAAGTGAGGTGGTCATCCAAGACGTCTATCGACGGCGTCGCGGCGAGGCCGCGTGTGACGGCTATGTCGATGACGTCTGGTGTGAGAGCTGCACAGTACGGATAGTGCGTCGGGACCTCTGGCCCTAGCACCTCGTAGCCGCGTGGCGGTCTGCATCGTCCAGGAGGCGTCTGCCATCCGGGGACACGATGTTGGAGTTCCACGCCGTGTGCTTCGCGTTGAAGTCTCCGGCGATGATCGTGGGCAGTGGCGAGTCCAGCAAGGTGCGGACGTCAGCCACTGCGAGTCGATGCGTCGGGGGCTTGTAGAAAGCGAACACACGGGTGGGCTGGCGGTCGACGCAGACCTCCACGCCGAGGGCGTACGACGTCTGCAGTTGTGGTACTGGCAGCAGCTGATGGATGACATTCCGACGGACCAAAACTGCTAATCCCCGATAAGCAGTCCCGATCGGCGAGGTGTGGTCCTCCCGGTAGACATAGTACCCGGAAACCTTCAACTTGTCTACTGGTCTGAGGTGGGTCTCGTTGATCAGGCCGATGTCCACTCGACGCTGAGAGAGCAGGTGTTTTAGAAGACGGGCTTTCTGCGAGGAAAGCCCGTCGGCATTCCAGAAGGCGATCCGGAGCTCTTCACCCATGCAGAAGCTCCGTGATGCACGCCACGAGCAGCGGGATCGGATCGCGCTGCTCCTGGATCGCCATCAACACCTGGTGCAGGGTGCCGATGATGCGGGTCGTTCTGGCGTCCAAGGTGCCGCGCGCCGGCTGAGGTGTCGGCTGCGGCAGTGCCACGCGCTTCGCCTTCGTCCCCCGGGGCTCGGGGGCAGCGACCACGGTGGTCTTGGACGGTGCGGGCGGCGCCGGAGGGGCCGTCGTCGGACGTTTCAATATGGGCCGCGGCGCTGGAGGCTGCGGCGTCGGACGTGGCGCCACTGCGGGCGGCGCGGCTGTGGGCTGCACGGCTGGGGTTCGCGCGGTTGTGGGCGGCGCGCCTTCGCGCGAGCCCGCGCGCTTGCCACGCCGGCGACGGCGGCGCTTGCGGCCCGGCTGCTGCTGTGGCTGGTTGGCGGCAGCCATGAGCGAGCCGGGCGCGTCGGCCTCGGCAGTACCGCTGCGCTTCGCTGCAGCGGTGCGCGCAACGGTGCCCGCGCGGCGGTTGCGTGACTCGCTGCGGTACACCGGGCAGGCGGCGTGGTTGGCCGTGTGCGCGCCTCCGCAGTTTGCGCACGTCGGCGGGTCCTCCCGGGGGCGCGGACAGTCCCGGGCCGGGTGCCCCTCCCCGCAACACACACAGGCCACCGGCCGGTGGCAGTTGTGGGAGGAGTGCCGGAACTGTTGGCACCGGTGACACTGCGCGGGGCCCTTGCGGCCGCGCCACGCTTCGATGGTGACGCCGGGCATACACAGGAGCTCGTGCACCTCGTATATACCCGGCGTGACGTCGGGTGTCCGCTGCAGCTGCGCGAACATCAGGCAGCCCGGCCGACCCGGGCGCGCGGGGATGGTCCGCACGTGCTCCGGGACGTACCCGAGCTCGCGCAGCTCCTCCTCGACTAGTGCCGGCTCGGTGTTCGCCGGCAGGCCGCGGATCGCCACCTTCACGCTCCTCTCGGCAGGGAGCGAGTAGCAGAACCACGAGATTCCGCAGGCGCTCTCCAGCTGCGTGAGATAGCGCTGGATGGCGCGGAACTCGTGGTCCGATTTTGGGATGAAACGTACGCCCCTGCCGTACGGGCGTCCGTTGGGAGCGTGTCCAAGGAGCTTCTTGAGCTCCCTGAAATGCGTCGGCAAGTCCGGCAGCACCTCGACGACAAGCGGAGGGTAGCGCGCGGACGGCTTCGGCGCGGTGGCGGCGGCGGCGGCGGCAGTGGCCGTGGTCGCGGCCGAGGAGGAGGCAGCGGCAGACGTAGAAGCGGCGGCGGCGGTGGAGGCGGCACTCGCCGGCGGAGATCGCGGCGGCGCCGGCCTCTTTGCCGCGCTCGTGGTCGCGGCGGCAGCCGCGTACGTCGGGCTCGTCGACGTCTCCATCGGCGAGCCCGGCGAGAGACGCGGCATGCTGGGAGGCGGCGTGGTGGTTGGCATTGCCTGTGGGACTCCAACTCGACCCTTAGGCGGGGAGGGGAAGCGTCCCACAGGTATTGCAGGTGTCGGCGGGCGCGGTGCGGGGTAGCGCGGCGAGCGCGGTCGGGGTACCGGCGCGGCGGGCGCCGGCGCAGTCGGTACCGACGCGGCCAGCGGCGGCGCAGTGGGTCTCGAGGCAGCCGAGGCGGCGGGCGGCACAGAGGCCGCCGCCAGCTGTGGCGCAGGTGGGGTTGTGGTCGTCGGTGCTTGTCCGACGGCCTCCAGGGACGGCATCGAAGGCGCCGGGGAGAGGACTGGGGGGCTCGCTACAAAGCGCTCCTCCCCAGCTCCCTGGGATGGTCCCGGTCGTGGCGATGTGTTGGCGCGGTCGGCCGCGAGCGACCGGACCGCATCCAGCAGGCCGGAGTGTGCCGACGACTGCACAAAGACCTTGCGTCGCAGCGGGCGCGGACGAGTCGCGCGGCGCTGCGTCTCCGCAGAGGTCTGTGCGGGTGGTCGTGGGCGTGGCATTGTTCGTCGACGCGCACGGGCGCGGTTCGCGTTACGCGCACGGGCGCGAGATCGCGTACACGCGCTCGGTGCGCGGCTTCGTACACACGCTCGGGCGCGGCTTCAGACACACGCTCGGGCGTGGCTTCGGGTCGCGGATGGCGTACACGCGTGGCGGAGCTGCCTCTGGCGTGGCCCTAGCGGCGGCGTGGGCACGCCACGCCTCGCCGGGCCCGGGTACCGGTAATGCCGCTGGTGGCAAGTCGGTATCCGGACGTCGACGAAGGCGACGTGTTGTTCCCAACACCAGCCGTGGGAGCAAGAGTTTCGGAGAAGCAGTCGCCGAACCGAAACTTACGGGCCCGAACGCCGGCGCAAGACGTGTGCGCACGACGGCAGTCGGGCGCGTCTTGCCTGCATGCCTCGCCGCTCGCCCATTTTATGGACGCACACTCGTCACGCCTCCCTCTCGCCGCCTCACCTCGACCAACTTCGACACTTGTCGGCTCTTCTCGTCGCACCTCCGGAATTGCTCGTTACAGTCGGCCATCCTGTAACAATTGCGCCGCAATTGGCGCAGAGTACACTTTAATTCTCTAGTAAATCCATTAAGTCAATCTCAGGTTTCGATTGCCTCAATACTACTGTTGCAAACAATGACGAGGCTGTGAACCTTACACTCAGTGCTCTCAATTTCATACATACACACATCATCACGTCTCAACAGTCCCTTAATAAAAATCCCCTTAAATTACCACCAAATCTCGGCCCCGTGGATTAACTTGACAGCCAAAACCACACCTGCTTAGAAGTGCCACAAAACCAACCAGGACAATACCTAGGCAGAGACGAACTCTCAAATCAAATGATGGACATGAGATTACTTCTCTAATCCGATAATATCAGTCTAATAATATCGGCCAAGTGACAAACCCAAACTCCAGGCTCAAATTATTAACTCAACCTCATAGTCAATCCAAAGCAAAACTATGTGCAAAACTATCCTTCAAAACGTTATCCTACAAAACTATCCTGCTCAACACAATTCTGCTACACTTTCCTGCTAAACACTATCCTGCTAAACGCTATCCTGCTAAACGCTATCCTGCTAAACGCTATCCTGCTAAACGCTATCCTGCTAAACGCTATCCTGCTAAACGCTATCCTGCTAAACGCTATCCTGCTAAACGCTATCCTGCTAAACGCTATCCTGCTAAACGCTATCCTGCTAAACGCTATCCTGCTAAACGCTATCCTGCTAAACGCTATCCTGCTAAACGCTATCCTGCTAAACGCTATCCGGCTAAACACTATCCGGCTAAACGCTATTCTGCAAACCCTAATCTGCAAACCCTAATCTGCAAACCCTTATCTGCAAACCCTAATCTGCAAACCCTAATCTGCAAACCCTAATCTGCAAACCCTAATCTGCAAACCCTAATCTGCAAACCCTAATCTGCAAACTCTATATGTAAACTCTATATGTAAACTCTATATGTAAACACTATATATAAACTCTATAAGTAAACTCCAATGACGACCGCAACCAATTAAGCTCAAAATATGAAATTCCAGTTCCCATTAAAGTCAAAATGAAAGCTTAAAGAAACGCGGTTTAACTCATCGATAGAAGTTGCAATCTGATTTCGAACTCTAATTTAAAACCAAGTGGCCACCAAGTCTAAGCTCTTCCAAAATTGAAGTTTCAAGCAGACTCCCAACCGATAATGCAGTCTAAAACTGATAAACTAAACTAATTCAAACTTAAGGTTCTTTATTGCCATTATTGCCAAAATACTAAACTCAATGTAAATTTGCTAAACGAAATTCCAAATTTATAATACCGGCTAAGACTGATTAACTTTAACTCAAAAATATAAATCCAACCTAAAAGTCAAAACCTCTCATCTCATCAAAACTCATGGGAGGACTCGCCAAACGATAGCTAACTATTAAATTTAAGTAGACAGAAGTAAACTCCTAACTGATAACTATAACCTAACATGGAAATTAAAACTCAAATAACTTATCGAAAGATACTCTTTCAAAACGCTAAACGAAACATTAAAGTTACTCTCTACACTCATGGTGGCCGCACTATGAGACAGAACCTGCAATACTAGTAACCTCCCATTCCACCAAGATACAACAAATCAGGTTTCTGCTCGGTCACGTCACTGCCCCTTCAAATCAAGTCCCTGCTTGGCCACATCGCCTCCCGGTGCCAGAGAAGAGAGACAGAGCAGCGCAATGCAAATAAAAAGCTTCATATAAGCTTTGAATCAAGCATCGCTCAACAAGATCATAAGACTACTAATTTAGATACTAGGTACTCAACTTAACAGGCTGGAGTCTCCTCCGCATCGAAGGACTCGCGAATGATGCCTGAGCAGCGACCCTCCGCCGCATAACTGCTGGAGTTGCTTTCCTTCTCTGATGATGCATCTCGGATACAAAGGCTCTCTCGAACGCAGCATAGTAACTGTAAACATAAGAACATTTTGAACACATGTGATTGTGCCAGCTCGGATTAATGAAGAACTGTTTGTCAGGTCTGAATGTACGCTTAGGCCTGTCCTCAACATAATTGTTCACAATTCCTACATTCATTTCAATCAGCCGTTAACTTGTAATCCACTCTTTTTATACGCGTATCCTCTTACACAATCCATCCACCTATACGTTATCTTCCTTTACATTATTCTTTGTTACACCTGCGTGATTTTCAGTCTACGTATTATATGGCCCGTACCACGATAACCTTTACTCCTCATTTATTAATTTCATCGGTAACAAGTGCTACTTTTAAACTTTCACTAACATACGTGGCCTTTGTCCTATCCATCCTATCCATTCTCATCACACCTTACATCTATGTCAAATTTCACCAGTCGTCTATATTTCACCTATCTCTTTTACTTCCCAAAACTTTGACCCACCCAACTGAGATTACCCTCTTAATTATTCCTGTAAACGATTTATTTCCTACCGCTTTATTATACTCACAATGTAACCTACTCATTTTCCTCATTACAAATAGCGACACGTAAGAAACTCCTACTACTACTATCGTAAAATCTTGAAAACCTCTTAACAAACAATCGACTCGAGCCTCTGTAGTAAGACACATAAAATTCCCGCCATGCTACACTTGCGAGAAGTCTCAATCCTCGCTCACATGTACAAGCACGTACAAACATACGCGTACATACACGCACGCAACTAACTTTTGTTTTAATGTGTCATTAGATCCTTTATACCAAAACTGTTAGTACCACAATTTACGTTTTCTACCTTATCCCAACAAAACTGCCTTCTAAGATTTTATTAATAAGCTTTCAGCTTTATTCGCTGCTTTAAGACTCATTTGCATAGGTACAACTCTGAAAATTGATACGATATATAATTTCGACTATATTGGACGGCTCTTAAATTCTACAAATGTACTTCCCGTCTACTAGTATATCACGCAACATTTTGATCACTGGTGGTTGTTAAATTAACTCCCTAGAAAACTACACAAGTACCTTCATAAATAACGTATCTGAACTCATATGATCACACAGTTTCACACAATTTTTTTACTGTGAGTTAAAATGAACACAGTGCCCGACGGCATAGCAGTGGACTATGTCAAATGTTTAATATTTAAATCAAAATAACAATTGGAACAAATACAGCTCACCAGAGACGCCATCTGGTTGATGACATCATACATTCCGTGACACGACGTCATATACACGTGGAGACACGTGGCCAGCGCACAGATGCAGCTCCAGCATAGCACGGCGAGCCAACATGCACGACGCGACACGCTGACCAGCGCGCAAGACCCATCAGTTCATCAGTTGTTCATGAAACATAAAAAAAAATATTAGCAACGCCTACGTTACATTCTCGTTGTAATATTGGAACGATCATACATTACCAAAAAGCTTCTTAAAATCCTACGTTCAGTCTCAGGAATCCCAGCCCTCGTTATCGCGGTATACCCGCGCTCATATCTTGTTCCACTTTCAACTTTTTTTATGCCACGTAAAATGCATTGAAAACTTTCAGAAGTCATTCACTTGATTTTAGCTGTACTTTGGACGAAACAACCACACTTATAGCAGATACTGCCCGCTTCCTTTTTGTTTCCACCATTACAAAATGTCATCATCAAATGTACCGTCAAATCTTCTCACAAAAATGAAATTGCAATGTATACTATGCTGCCGTTGTTGCTAACCGGCTTAACAGAGTACACGCCTGACCCCTTATTGTCACTCCACCGATAAATCTCACTCAATCTTGTAACCCTCCTTTTCACATATATCACGGTTTTCCGGGTTACAATCGGGTACAATTTAGCAATTATCATATTTTCTTCCGATTTTTTTTAAAGTACCCTCAAGTAAAAATTATTCCACGGCTTTTCTTTCTCACGTATTCATCATGCATCGCCTTCAAGCAATTTTTGAAACGATAACTACTTTCATCGGCACTTACGTGAGACTTTTCGCTGGGTGTCCGATTTTCTTCAGTTTTTCGCAACCTCTTTGACGTCACGTGACGTCACATGTTCCCGGCTTTTCGCTTCACTGTGGGTGTGGTGAACAGTATACCACTTCTGACTGTTACGAGCCAGAAATGAAACGCGTCACACCAATCGCACATTCAATTGTATTGTCTAACTTTTTAAATATCACAGTAATTACAAATTAATCACAGTAACACTTTGCGCTGGTACACGACTGATAATGCCTGCATGCCTCGCCGCTCGCCCATTTTATGGACGCACACTCGTCACGCCTCCCTCTCGCCGCCTCACCTCGACCAACTTCGACACTTGTCGGCTCTTCTCGTCGCACCT
This sequence comes from Coenonympha glycerion, assembly GCA_963855885.1. NCBI lineage: Eukaryota > Metazoa > Arthropoda > Insecta > Lepidoptera > Nymphalidae > Coenonympha > Coenonympha glycerion. Next base: position 17,813,830 of record OY979630.1, on the reverse strand, counting down.
CCGGAATTGCTCGTTACAATATCATATTTATTACACGAAACCAATCAAAACTTTATTATCACAATACTACGTTATTAAGAGACACTCCAACTTACACGAGGTCGTGTAAGCTAATACGAGATGTCTCGATACGTAAGTTAAACACGGATATAGCGATATCGCGTCCAATCATCTGCCAATTTGCGCCAAGGTCGCGCTGCAAGGGTAGATCTAGTTTCCGGAACACTCGTAGACCGGTGATATCAATCGTAGATACTCCTTGTATGTTCGTAAGTTATATAGTGGAACTGGATAGGCGCAGTGTGCATAAATATGAAAGAGTGGCTTATACCTCAACTCCAAAGGCTTAAATTGCGATGAATCTCTAGATTGGTTCGTAACATGCATGTCAGCTATGAGCGATTCACGCTGTGTGCCAGATTTGCGGTACACCACTATAAGTACAGACAGTAGATATTCTCGCTAAGGACTGAATATAATACGAATAATAAAAAATGGGAAATGCTTTCCAAAAAACCAACTTCAAATGCCACTACAAAGAGTGAAATAATTTTTAATGTAGGTACCTACACCAATTCGAAGTCGGGCAATGTTTCATACAATCCCTAATAGTCCTTCTTACTTACTTGATGTGCGAAGAAATGACGAAGTCATAGATAATCGCCAAAAATATAATAGATAATCATAGATAATCGAGTTTGAAGTGTCCATATAAAATTTGAAGAGTTCCATTGATTTCTCCAGGATCCCATCATCAGATCCTGACCTGATTAATATGGGACCATCTGGAAACTATACCCTTTTAAACAAAAAAATAATTTTTGAAATCGGTCCACGCGTCTTCAAGTAATCGGTGAACATACATAGATAAAAAAAAAAGATTCCGACGAATTGAGAACCTTCTCCTTTTTTTGAAGTCGGTTAAAAATAGCGTCTCTGCAGGTATCCACTACCCACTTGTGGCTCAGTTGGTAGAGCACCCACCCAGCTCGTCTGTGCTTTGGTATACTGACGGTTGTCACCAATGACGAATTACGCTACGCTAAGAGGACGGGAAAGATGTCACGTTTTTTGAATCCAAAAATTTCTCAAATATGGCGTCGCGCGTCGTACGTTTCGGTACTGCTCACAGCACATACCCATGTCGATCGCATACATTAGCGCCATTTTACAGTTTTGACAAATTAAAAATCCGGCTTCATGGAGAAGCCTGAAATCGTATGCGTGACGTCTGTAAGTGCTTTAATATGTTCAATCAATGGTTGTCACCCATACGCATTAAGTCACGTAGTAAGTGTACAAAATCTGACACAATATAATTTTGGAAACAGTCGCACAGTTCGCACTGGTGACGGTAAATGCTATTACTCGCAACCCTCGCCTCGACCCAATTCCTGTGCGATGCTTCGTTTCATGCGCCGCTTGCGTTATGATTTACTTTGTAAATACTGAGCCATTGTTTTGTTGCCAACTTTTGCTTAGCGTTTCACGAACGCTAATTTATTTACCTATCCCGCCAACCCGTAGTAGATTTACGAGGAGAATTTAATTTTTTTACTCACTTGATGAATGTAAATACTTGACTGTAATCTCGTCTAACGTTATAAGTAAGTGATGATGTCGAGGTTAGATTTTAGAGTTTATAAATTCTCTTATGTCCAACCATTTCATGAAATGCTTGCATTTCGAATTTTCAGCAAATTTTTTTTTTCAGCTCAAAAAGGCTGAAGATAGAGAGATGTGGTGTAAAATGGAGGAGGCCTATACCCAATGAGGGATCCTTATCAGTAACTAAGAAATAAAAAGTAGGAAACAATTTTAGATACGAGTAAGTCCACTAACATAACTAACACATACTTAAAATACTTGCTAACAACAGGCTAACACCTTAGTTATAATTATATTAGATTGTCATAATTTTTGAAAAGTTGATCCCACCAAAAACATTCTGTAAAAAACTAGCCAAAGTCAAAATGGAGCTGCTTGTTTATCTCTAAAAAGTACTGAAATCTAGACAAAGTCGTGCCAAGTCTAAGGTTCCTTACTGCGATTTCTTTATTATTATAGTTAATGTTGCGTGACTTGGCCGTTGAAGGGTACACAAGGGTTCAAACCAGGTGCTCCATGACACCATTGCACCAATCTGTCGCCAGAATTCATCGTCAATGAGTAGCGGTTCTTGGTCTTCAACGGCCAAGTCACACAACATTAACTATAAAAATAAAGAAATCGCAGTAAGGAACCTTAGACTTGGCACGACTTTGTCTAGATTTCAGTACTTTTTAGAGATAAACAAGCAGCTCCATTTTGACTTTGGCTAGTTTTTTACAGAATGTTTTTGGTGGGATTTCACTTCTTTTTGTAGAAACTTCAAAATATTACAAAATATTTGTCCGTTTTTCTAGATACATTAACTGCATAAATAACTTTGTAATCTCATATAATTTATATGGAATTACAAAGTTATTAATGCAGTGATCACCAGGTACTCCAGATCTTCGATTATCCTAGTTTTTATAGTTTTCCCTTTATGTGGCCATTAAACCCTAACTCTGTACCAAATTTCAGCTCTCTGAGTTTATGGGAAGTACTAGTTCTATTTTGATGATCATGAGTGAGTCAGTCAGTCAGTGTCGAAAATGCGAAACTTTGCTTTCGCATAACTTCGGAACTATATGACCTACAGACTTGAAATTTTGGGTTTTAAGTATGTGATTATAGCTTACTGGATAGCGAAAATTTCAGCGTTCTGGTCTTATCCAGAGGTTCTCAAATAGGAGCCCGAAAATGCGGCGAAATGGTTCCTGTAAAGATGGTACGGCAGTTTTGCTTCGCGCTTTGACTTTGGCGGAGGCACTGCCGTGCCCCCTGATAAGGAAAATAAATGGGCTTTTTTATTTTTTTTATTTTTATTTTTATTTATTTATTTATTTAAGTGATTTTTATCACAGTTGGTGATTAGATTTTAATAAATTTTCTAAACAATATTTCGTTACTAAATTTGCTTAATAATTCGGACTTGTAATAATGTTTCACAGGACTACGGTTGGTTATGTCATGGAATACAACAATTTCATGGATCTGGCGACAATGTATTTATTTATTTTATTTAAACTCTTTATTTGCACCACACAAAAGATATATCAAAGAACAAAAACAAATATTAAAGTAGGTGTTGGTCCAAAAGGCGGCCTTATCGCTAGCCAGCGATCTCTACCAGGCAACCTTGAGATCAGGAAAACAGAGGAAACACAAGACTGCAGGTGGTGTGAAATTATAAAACATACATCCAAATAACTACATACTAATACATAAACAATCCTGCACAAATAAAACGATGATATTTATTAATAAATACATATATATTAAAATATAGACTAATATATACAATATAACTATATACTTAGAAACTGTGCTTAAGAAAATAACTTTTGACTAAATTTTTAAATATTTTAATTTTTTTTAATGTATCCTTTTATTATAGCACAAAATTCTTGTGTCACAATTTTTGTAACAAAACTCCTCTTAAATGCTTTAAACCTTATAAATGCGTTAGTTCTGAAAATATGACGTAAACTTTTTTGCATAACCCTAAATATGAAATAAATAATTTATATGTCAAAACAACGTTTGACGGGTCAGCTAGAAATCTCTACAAAATAATCTAATTTATTTTGAAAAAATTATATAAGAAAATTTTAAAAGTAGATTTTTTTCGTGCGAACAGAGCTATTAGACATGGCCTATAGTTAAGCACAATGAAGAACAGTCACAAAACAAGTTCCTCCAAACAAATCAAAACTTTCCCCAAAGCTGTTCAGTAAATTAGTTACCGTGGCCATTAGTTTTTATTGCTGTTGAAATCTTCGTAAATTGCACCCAAAACTTCAATCTCTATATTCAATCTACGGCTTTGTGTTACTTTTATTCCTTTGAATTATATCATTCCAAGAAGCCTTGTCATTACGAAATTCTTCAATGGTATAGAGTAACCTTTATTTGCTACATGATTTTTTTTAGTAATTGATTGTGATCTCACCTGATGGTAAGTGATCGTACTTATAAATAAATTAAAGGGGTAAATTGGAAGGGGTTAGTAAACTCACCCCCCAACGGTTTCCACACAGCATCGCGTCGGAACGCTAAATCGCTTGGCGTTGCGTCGTTGCTCGTAGAGTGGTAACTAACCACGGCCAAAGCCTCCCGCCAGACCAGACCTGAGCTAATTTAGAAATTATTAAATTCCAAATTGGAATCGAACCCGCGACCTCCCACTTGACTCCGAGCGCGCGACACTGCTCTAGGAGGTCGTCAAACAAACAATTGTATTTTTGACCAATTTTTGACAATTACTTTACATATGTGCAAAGGTAGGTCCATAAAAGATTTCGGGACCATACTGTAGTATTGAAACATGTCAATATTTACCAAATATTGGTACGAGTATTATAAGATGTTGCTATAGATTTATTACTCAAGCGTCATGAAGATTTGTGAACAGCGGCTAGCTATCAATCGAGCTTATACAAATCCTTCCTACCTTGTCACTTTCACGGCTAAGACGTTACTTAAATCTGAATTTGTCACTGACTTGCAAGGCACTGCTGAATATAGCTTATCGATCACACAGTCGAGAAACGGGATTAATAAAAATCCGGCAAGAGCATTTAGCACAAGTAAACGTAGCGTCCCACAGCTGATGACTGGTCAAACCTTAATAATATATAAATTTTCTTCAAAAATTGCTCTTCCTGTTAAGAATAGCTTTTCTTTCGAAAATGTCACCGGAAAATCACAAGTCATTACTTACTCGTAATCTCTTACCTCAAATTTAATGCTCCAAATTAAAGAAAGGAAAGTCGATTATGGTTTTCATAGTATATTTCAAGAGCTAAAGAAAATTCTCATAATGATCTTGTGCCGATGGCATCAGATGATAAATAATAATTAATGTTTTTGTGACTTAAAAATGTAAAATAATGTTTAATTTGTGAAAACCTACCTAAAAATATACTTTACGGCCCTATGCCTTTTATCTTTCCACACATAATTACAGAATAAATAAACTAACCAAAAAAAGGTTTTCATTTGCAACGAAGCATTTTTCCGGATTGATTCCAGATGATATTAGAATAGTCTGTGAAAATAGTACAAATCTATTACCTTAGATATTTTATTTGTCAAAATACTTTGGAGAGTGTGCTCAATAACTCCACAATCTAGTACCTCCTTCACCTTTCTACCATAGAACCGCAACACGCAGGGAGAAGTGGCATCCTTATGTGGTTGATGTCCAGCAAGCTCGAACGAAACGTTTTTCATCCACGTTTCTGATACGTACCGCTAAGGTGTGGAACACCCTTCCAGCTTCTGTGTTCCCAGCCAAGTACAACCTGAGTGCCTTCAAGAGAAGAGTGAATAGGCATTTTCTAGGTAAGCGCGCTCCATCCTAGACCTCATCATTTCTGTTCATCAGATATGATTGTAGTCAAGCGCAAGCCTATCCATAATAAAAAAATAGTAATCCTATACCTTTCAACTAGCAATTCTTGTATATATGTATATATATTTCTATATAATCTGGATCTCGGAAACGGCTCAAACGATTTTCATGAAATTTAGTATACAGGGGGTTTTGGGGGCGATAAATCGATCTAGCTAGGATTCATTTTTAGAAAATGTCGAATTTACCAAAAAAATAAAAATATGACTCCTGCTGCCATCTATTAGCCAGTAGTTATACTACCGAGCGAAGCTCGGTCACCCAGATATTAATAATAACGTAAGCAAAATACATACAGCTTTACACGTTCTCCTTATGCTTATATACGTCGAATACTAGGTTGCATTAATGCTATCTAATACATATTTTGCAGTCCTTTCCGATGCAAAACTACTTCCTTAAATTGGCGGTAATATTTCATTAGTAACTACATGTAAGATAGGCCTATAAGATACGAGTAAGTTAGTAAAAAAATAAACTTTTTGATTTTTTTTATCAACCACTTGTCCATAATCTCGCACCGGCTCTTCATCTAACCGTTTCCAGGGCTGCTCATTTTCCTGGGTCATAAAACTTCTGGCGGAGACCGGTTACCGCCCATTGCTCATTATATTATAAAATCTACTTAGAGTCTTGCGCAATGAGCTCATATATCATGCGAGTTTATCCTATCCAAGGATTAGTGGCAGGCGGAATAGATTATTAGGTCAGCGGTTCTTAAATACTTTCGTTCATCGTACAAAAGATGCAAATTTCATGCAAAGTTTAACATATAAAAGAAGAAGGTATGAAATAGATTGAAATTGGTTTACGTAGATTCTAAAGCAGTCTTTCCCAAAGTGGGCGATAACGCCCCCTTGTGGGCGCTGCAGGTCTCAAGGGGGGCGGTAAGAGACCCAGAAAGAAAATGGGGGCGTTGTGTCGAGGCGGGGGGGTGATTTGTAATTTTATTTAGCTAGTAGGCCTCTTAAACAACCTCTTAACTGCAAGAGCTCTCGACTCTCAACAACAACTTGTGAACATCAACTAATATGAATTAAAAGATTGCTCAAACTCGATTCTATATTTCTCTCCGCGTAGTTCATATATCTGTCATATTTTATTGAATATAGAAAAAATGAATCATCATGTCAATCGGTCGCTCCGTTTCGTAATGAAAGTAGACACAAATAAAAAGGCAACAGACACACTTTCGCATTTTAATAGTTATTAGTACTCGTAGATATCTATCATGTTTTAACAAGTTTTTGTTAAATAACCCGAATTGTGCATTCCTGTAGCAGTCGGATGATTCATTGAATACTTGTTCGGACTTGTTGAGTACGATTGAGCGTCGAATGAGATTAACGAGTTTATGCATGTTTGTTTTATTCCTGTCGGTGCGTGCTGCTTAAGCATTTCTATATAAACAATGTAATATTTATTTTATTTTCATTTGTGGTCTCGCGCGTAATAGATGAGCACTACTTACACCTCCTCTACACTACTCGCGAAGTTGAACGTATTTCTCATTGCAAAACAATGTCGGAAGTAAAAAAGAAGAGACGGCAATACTGTGCGGAATATATTAAATTCGGATTTATTGAAAATCCCACAAACCCATCGTCGCCTTTGTGTCTTCTATGTCTAAAAACATTTTCGAATGAAGCAATGAAGCCTTCAAGGCTGCAAGATCATTTGAATAAAATGCATCCAGATAAGAAAGACAAGAATGTAGCATATTTTCAAGACCTAGAGAAGAAGCATAATACACAGCCAAGTGTAGCAAAACTATTTTCGGCGGCTGCTAAGCAAGATGACGACGGACTTCGAGCTTCGTACAATATCTCTTTGTTAATTGCTCAAAAAGGCAAACCACATAACATCGGAGAAGAGTTAATATTGCCAGCAATAAATGAAGTAATAACTACTGTGCTTCATAAACCGGCCGCAGATATTATCCGAAAAATTCCTTTGAGTAATAATTCTGTGCAAAGACGAATTGATGAAATGGCTGAAAACATTGAAGAATCATTGTGCGATCACCTGAGGACAAGTCAATTCTCAATTCAGCTCGATGAGTCCACTTTACCAACTAATGAAGCATTGTTGTTGTCTTACGTGAGGTTTATTAAAGATGAGAAAATATGTGAAGAACTATTATTTGCTAGAAATTTAGAGACCGATACAAAAGGTGAAACCATATTCAATACATTGGAAAAGTTTTGCGATGAGAAAGAGATTCCTTTGAAAAATATTATTTCAGTTGCTACGGATGGCGCTCCGGCTATGACAGGGTGCCATAAAGGCTTCATAGCGTACTTAAAAAATAAAATTCCAGATGTCCTTGGTGTACATTGCGTTATTCATAGACAACATTTAGTTGCTAGAAACTTAAGTGAAAAACTATTTCAATCACTGCAATATGTCATCAAAGCAGTCAATAAAATCCGCAACAGCTCTTTGAATGATAGATTATTTCATCAGCTTTGTGTTACTAATGACGAGGATTTCAACCGTTTGTTGTATCATACTGAAGTTCGTTGGCTATCAAGAGGCAATTGTCTGACTCGATTTTACAACCTGTTTGACTCTGTTATAGAGTTCTTGGAAACTAAAGATACAGAATTGCACGACAAGCTCATAACATCAAAAAATGATATAGCTTACATGACAGACCTGTATAAATTATTCAACGACATGAATCTCCAAATGCAAGGCGATAAACTAAATTTAATTAAAACAAAAAACGTCGTTGCTGCTTTCGCAGCCAAACTGCTTCTACACAAAAAGAATCTGGGCAGACGTGAGTTTCACAATTTTCCAAATTTATCAGTATCATGCAGTAACGACGAATTGTTTGCCTACTGCCAACATTTGGAAAACCTCCACATTGACTTCACCGAACGATACCAGGACATTTTGAACTTGGAAATACCAGACTGGGTGTTGGATCCGTTTTCAAATGTCAACACAGCAATGTCACCTCAGCTGGAAGAAGAACTTATAGAATTGACAACAAACGAGGAAATAAAAATCAAGTTCAAAAATGGTTACCAAGAATTTTGGCTACAAAAACCGATCCCGCAATTGTACCCTGGATTGTGGTCAATCGTTCAACGATTCTTGATAGCATTCCCATCGTCATATTTGTGTGAACGTGGATTTAGTGCTGTGACAACATTGCTTACTAAAAAGCGAAATCGTTTGCTTGTTACCGAACGTGGCGACTTGCGACTGTTCTTGAGTAAATTGGAACCTGATATCAACAAACTTATTAAACAGCATCAGATTCATCCTTCACATTAGTTTTTATATAAGGATTGATTATTTTAGTTATATTTTTAATAAAAGATACTCTGTTTTAATACTATAAAGTTGCGTTTCAATAATCATTCTTATTGGCAGGTGGAGCCCGTAAGAGTTAACTTGAGACCTTAAGCGCCGTTGTATGTTACCTACTGCGCTCAGGTTTCAAGTTGCGGGTTATAGTAAAAGTTTCGTTTAGAATTCTCCGTTAATATACATATATAGGTCACAATAATTAATTAATTCAATTTGAAGTTATAGTGGTTTTTAAATAGGTGAAAAAATGGGGGCGCTAAAAAAATATTTATTCTCAAAGTGGGCAGTAGACAAAATAAGTTTGGGAACCACTGTTCTAAAGCGTGCAATTTCTCGTGAAAAAGCTATGAAAATTCAGAAGATATTAACCTCACAGAAATTTTGAAGAACTGAAGCAGCTTTTTAATGAAATAGTATCCATTATTACAGATTAGTTATTTTTCTGCTGTGAGCCGTACTGCTGTATGTTTTACTAACTGTTTTTTCTCATGTGTAATGTACATTTCATCTACATAGCGCTAAATAAAAAAACTATAAAAAGTGTGGTCGACCAATAATTGCAATAAAAAAAATTAAAATATATTTCAAATCCTATTCTACTTTCTCGTCGTCCATATACAGGCTAGCAACGACCTTCCATTAATATAAGGGGCACAACCTCACTCCTAAAATATTGTTTCAGGTAAGAAACGAGTTTGGGAACCACTGGTCTAGTTAATTTCTTATAACTACCGCTTTACATAATAAAATGGAGCTTTATTAGCCGTTCAGTTAAGCTGGTATCTGGCCGTTAACAAATGCTAGAATTAGGTTCTGAACTTTAACAAAACCACACGTCTGTTCATGAAACTGTGTCGCAGAGCTTAAAGGTTTAACAGGGAAAACCACTTTTAAGTAGTGATTACGGTGTTTATTTTAGATTTATTCCTTTTAACATCATGTACTTATAAAGATTTATAATAATCACCTCTACTAAACTGATCTCTTAATATAAATTACTAGAATGTGTACGTGAGTGTGAATGTATGTACGGATATTGGATAGTGCTCTACAGACAACTAACCGTAAAAGCAATGCATCGTTTTCTAAAAAAATTGTAAAATATTCACAAATTTTTTGTATCCTTTGGTACTCAAAGGAACATAATTCTGTGACAAGTAAAATTAAGAAAAATTTCTTTAAAGAAAATTTTTTGTATGAAGTTTAAGTTACGTAAATAAGCCATCTGAAGGTTTCTGAGGAGACAAAACAACATTCAGATTAAACCTAGTGAACCAAAGATTTATATCGTTGTAGTGAACTCTATGAATAAATCACCTTTTGAAAACAGCACATCAATGCCTGACGGCCTTGATGTGCTGTTTAAAATAAAACACTGCAATTGATAGAAACATTTATCCAGATTTTATAGTCAAGTTTAAATCGTACATACTCGAGTTCTAAAACCTTTATAAGAACAGAAAAAAGCACGAAAGTTGAATTTCCCTCACGTCTCATACTGCGGTTTGCATTTCGCCTATAGCTGGATGTTAACATGAAAAACGCTTCAAGACGGTGGTTGAATGCACCGAGCGTGAAGAATGCCTTTCTTTGCGCTTCTGTGGTGCCGGGCTGAGAAATGAACTGCCCCCGGCGGGGCTAGCCTGCTTATACATTGACGGCATAGACTAAGCAACATAGACGTTGCGAGATACTTTCTACCTACAACACAAATGAAAACAGAGAGTGCAAAAGTTATGCGGATATAGGAGTAAGACGGTGTTTAGTCTATGTCATTGATATATATCTGTGGATTCATGATTCCATACGATTGACAGTTAATTTTTTGTGCCGATATGAAGCGCTTCCCCCGAGCGTCCACGGTACTAAATTGACATTTGTTGGAAGTGAACCGTCGTTTTGAATGTCATTTGATTTTAGTTCAATAGACGCTCACGCCAGGTTACGCAGCAATCAGCGCCAAAATGGCGAAAATCAAGTGTCTTTATTTTTACCTTGACAGTCAGATATCCAGAGTATATTCTTTGTATATACTCTATGGAGATCAGTGGTCTATGTTTATGAAGAAATTTTATGTTTTGCACCAAAGTGCGTTTTTGTATCAATAATATGTTTTTTGCAATTCTGTAGTGTGTCTAGCTCTAACCTGTTTATTCATTGACGATACAAATTAAGCAACGAGGACAGAAGGTGCAATATTTACGTTTTACTTATTGTTCAATATGTCAGTTCTTCTCCGGTTCACATTATTTCTGAGTGCATCGACCATTTCTATAGGAATTAGGACCATAGGTATTTCTATAGTTTATAGGGTCCAATCATCAATGTCTTTATTTCTAATACATAAAATTCTCATTTCACTGTGTTTGCAACTAAAATCCTCAAAAATGGATTGACCTATTTTTATGATCTTTTTTTCTTCAATATTCGGTAGGTCGGAGAACAAATCTTAATCCATTTTTCATATTATACTATACCTTTAAACGAGCAATTATTGTCTATATGTATATATATTTCTATATAATCTGAATCTCGGGTGTACTTCAGGCTTTGCGTCATGTTCAACGACCGTTATTGAATGATTATTATTGGAAATTGAACCTTTATTGATAAAAAAGATCTCTTACCAAGAAAGGGGACACCGTTCGAAATTAAAAAAAAAAATCTGAATCTCGGAAACGGCACGAATGATTTTCATAAAATTTAGCTTACAGGGGGTTTTGGGGGCGATAAATCGATCTAGCTAGGATTCATTTTTAGAAATTGTCGAATTTACAAAAAAATATGACTCCAGCTGCCATCTTTTGGCAAATAGAGAAAACACCCAAGCCAAGCTCGGTCATCCAGATATATCCTAAACGGTAAAAAAATGTTTGCATGGTCAGCTAGTGTTATATCTATATTCATGAGTATTCTTGTGAAAAGTTTGAAGTGTTGTTTTATTTGGATGTTTTAAAGCATTGAGGTATATTAGCTACAGTTTCAAATAGGTAAATATTGCAGAAACACACAAAGCACTTGTTTAAAACAGAGAGGGGGTCAATTTGCGTGCCCCACTCGGAGTCCGCAAGTCGTAAGCGAGTGTTTGTACCGGGATATCTCTGGAGTAAACAGGCGAGGGCAACTCAAACAGAGCCCGTATTACGTAAGTTATACTTACCCCGTTCGTACCTATTTGATGCTTACTTACTTGTTAAGGTAAATTTTCAATCTTAAGAAATGTAAATCCTTGAAAGCACAATGTTAAACGTTCTTTGTAATTGCGCTCAAAAGTTTTAATATTTGCTATTTTATGGAGGTGGTAAAAGAGAATTCAGCAGGAGCAATCGCATGTTTTTAAGTCACATGGAAAAAATAAATAATTTTTACTCTACTACCATTAATATGATTAAATATTTGATCAATTATTTTTGTCCCGATAGTCATTTCAGCTAACGGTCCTAGAGCGTAAAGTTTCGACCGACATTTCAAAGAGCTTTCGCTTGGCTGTTGGCCAATGAAGGGCCGCATACAGGCAGTGATCCTAGAGATGGCACGTAATAATTGTAAGGAGGTTCCTCATTCTGGAACTCTGACTAGCGGTGGATTCCATAGATGTTGGTCTCAATTTTGTAATATTGTAATAAATGGGAGATATATAATAATTCAATAACGTGATCTTTAAAAGTAATAAGGAAACAAGCCCAAAGTTGAGTAATTAATTTATAGTTAACCATTAAGGAGTTCCACTATCCACCATTCATCTATTTCATCTAATTTCATAATCTGTGACGCTGGAAAATGTTAACGAGTTGAAAGTATAGAGCCACAAAGATTCGTTAGCACCAAAAGAAAGTAATCAAGTAAGCATACTCGGATAATACGTCCATATCGGAAAAGGTCGTACTAATATTATTTTTTTCAGCACACAGTACTACACAGTACAAGATAAGTTTCAAAGTACCGAAGCCTCACAGCCAGTATAAACGAGGCGCATCAGCTTAATCCATTCGCAAGGCAGCGAATCTTAGTACCAGATTTAAATTTAATATTGTGATCTGATTCACTGAAAAGATGGTGGCTGGGTTGCAATAGTGAAGGAACGTTATTATATTTTTTTATTCAATTTATATGTTGGCTAACCTTCATTTGATACCTAGTAACATAAGATTTGTGATATCGTTTTAACTCTAAAATCATAAAATGTTGGAATAGGGAGCGGGAAAGGTATTCACATTTCCATCTGAATGTGTCAAAAATCGAATATCACGCGCGCGGAGCCACAGGCAAAAGCTATAAATATACAATTCTTTCATAGTCTGCATAAAGATGACGTACCTTCTCGTGGTATTTTTCTACTCGGTATTACGACAGTATTATTCCTACACTATAATCATTCATTTTCCAACCACAAACTTTTAAGTACCTACTTAGCCCCCAGAGTATCTTTGTGCGGGTGTTTTCAAGAGAATTAACCTGCAATTTGTCTACGTCCACATCGTAAGTGTTCTTTTTGCTTGACAGTTCCTTTACTTAAGTGGATCGAGTGGAGTACTTCAGATTCCTTATTCTATTTATTGTAACAAAATCCAAAACTTATTTTTGCGTAATTTTATGCTATTGTGTATATTAATTGGTATTTTTTTTCGCATAATGTATTTTAAGAAATAACATTTTACTAATTAAGCTCTTTGCTATTATTATCAGATAAAAACAAGCCCAAGTTTATGTCTACCCTTTTTATATCCAACTACTGTTACACTTAAGATATTTTATTACTATTAAATGAGTAATGAGTTATACTGGTATGTAAATGTGTTGGTAATAATAATATCTAAAAAATCTCAGAAACTGCCTTAGTTTTTAGTAATTAGGTTAAACGTCGCTTTTCTGTTATATTCTCCCGCACCGCACTGCCTCCATCAATGAATAGAGTAAGAAGGACAAAAGTAAACTCAGTATATCCTCTTAACGTGAAATCAACGGGTCTGCCCGCGAAATTCAAAATTTTCGTGGTTTTTTGCAATTTGTACGCTACTTAGACATGATAGGCTTATGGCAATCAATTTGCGAGAATGGCAGTATCATCTTTACATGATTATATCAAAATCTTTGCATAAAAATGTGTATCCTAGGAAATTTATCCGAGTATCGAGTTTTATGTGAGTAACTCGCAAATCTTGGACTAATTTCTTTAACTCGACACTTTCGAGCAGAGATTTTTATATAAACACGTGAAGAAGATATTGGGATTATCGCAATTTGATGGCCATAAGCCTATTTTGTCTTATTAGTTTAAAAATCGCGAAAAACCACGAAAAATTTGAATTTCGCGGGCACACCCGTGGTGTGCTCCTTAACTACCGGCTCGACCAATCATGTAATTTAAAACTGTGGGTATTTTACGACCATACTGTCAGAATCGTGATCATGGAGCATTTGTCATCGCCTCCACAAAGGTAACTAGCTGAATAACACTACTCACACAATAAATGTGTGTCACGCAAAATGGAGGCCGAACACGAAGCAACAAAATTAACGGCACAAAGAAAAAATATAATTGTAAATAATCGCATTGTAGTAATAAGCGACGGGTAATTAAAAACTTCTCACTTTATAAAAGTATTTTAAGAAAAATTTACGAATACGTATTTTATTATATTCAACGTTGAATTTACTTGCACGATACCGTTTTAACCGAGTAAAAAAGGAGGTTGTCAATTCGACTGGTATTTACGTAATAAAATTTCAACTCAACTCATCTTCAAAATTATTGGTCATGAAACTCAAAATCATAGCTTGGTTTGAGGCTTTCGTCTTCAATAGATTAAAATTTGAGTCGTTGCTAATTCCAACCTGTCCAATTATTTCCGGAAGCGCGTCTCGCGCTCTCTGCATTTGGCTCATTGTAAGGTGGCGGTTGTAGCGGCCGCTGCTGCGCTGTGGCCTCCATGGAATGCTGCGCGGTATTCTCCGTCGACTGCCGCTTGAGTTGCAAGAGCGTGAAATCAAACGCAAAATCGTACTCATAACCCATTTCGCGGAACAGGGTCTGAAACAGCTGTTTTAAATACGTGAAATCAGGAGTATCCTCGAAAAGCAGATCACGGCAGTAGTTAAAATAAACTGCTAATTCCTGCGGATACACCTTACAAAGATCTTCAATAGATATTGCCCTTTATTGCTCCTTGATACTGTCGTATTTTTGCACTTTTGTGTTCGCTTTAATACCCTGCCAAGGCAAGGAGCCACGGCATAAATATATTAACACGTAGCCAACAGATTCCATGTCATTCCGCCAGGACTGCTCGTTGCCCCGGAGCGCGTTAATTGAGGCGTAGCGCGCCATGCCCGTGATTCCCGGTTTACTTTGACCTGCAGAGCTGATTTGCGCGCGAGGGCGGATGTTGCGGAATTCCTTGGCAAGCCCGAAGTCAATCATGTAGATACAGCTCATGGCAGTGCGTGCGAACGCCCATCAGGAAGTTGTCCGGCTTGATGTCACGGTGGATGTAGCCCTGGCTGTGGATGAACTCCACGCGTTCTAACATTTGCTCTGCAAGCATAAGCACAGTCTTCAAAGAGAATTTTCGCGAGCAGTAGTTGAACAGTTCCTCCAGAGACGGACCCAGCAGGTCTATCACGAGAATGTTGTGGTCCTTCGCGGAACCATACCACCTTATGCGTGGAATCCCGGGACTCCCTCGCAGCGCTATATAAACTTTGCTTTCACATCGCAGTTTCTGAGACCGCGCTTTGGTGGACTCCACTTTAATCGCTACGTGCGTACCATTGGCGATTTTTATGCCAAGATAAACGTCGCCAAACGCGCCCTTGCCTACCTTCCGAATGGTTTTAAATTTCGTTCCGATTATTATATCCTTTCGCAAAGCTAACAATTTATCAAAGATCTTGGTATTATTCTTGAATGCTCAATTTAAAATCTCACAATCGTATAGCTATTCTCGAATCTTGCATAAAACCATATATTTCGTTTTTAACACATTCTCAGATCTTCAGTCCTCTATTGGTTTTTTTGAATAACGAATTTTTATACACCGTACACGCCATTTTCTCTTAAATCTGTGTTAAACACCAATACATATTAAAAACAGTTACGCGATTTTTTTTTTATTCACATTTTAAAAGCTGAGTCACTAATCTAACTTAAACTACGTCTGCTTTCTAGGTTTTTCTTTATCATATTATTATAAATAAATTGGCCTCCTTAGATATTGGGTTCGCCAGACACACGTTTGCCCAACCACAGAATATTTCACTCGGCACTTCGCTACGGACACATTCCATCAAAACATGGTAGGCATCTTCCTGTATGCCACAATCCGGACAGTTATTGGATGGCGCCTTTCCCAGCATAAATGCAAATCTGTTCTGCAATGGAATGTGTCCGGAGCAAAGTCTTAATGCGGTCACTATGTCCTGGCGACTCAATAAAGATTTGTCTATCCAAAACACCTTGCAGGGTTGTAGTTGCATCGTCTTGTACCAAATGCCTTTGAATCTAGACTTCTCGTCGAAGTACTCTTTCCAATCACTGTCGCACCTCTGCTTAGTCACGTGTATACAATCCATGTAGAATGGAGTCACTTGCATAGAGATTCCGTCACTGCATGCCTGTTAAGCGTAGCCGTCTGCCATCTCGTTACCTAAAATACCCACGTGTGACGGAATCCACTGAAAGATGATCGTTTTACAAACAAACTGCTTTGAAACTTTTTTCTGCAAACTGAGTACGAGTTCTAAAATCGTGTAGGCTATCGGTGTTCCTCGTAAGGACGAGGTACACTGAGCCAAATGCTGTAAGGCGGCACTTTTTGAATCAGAAAGAATTGGTATTGGCTCTCTGCATTTGGCTCATTGTTAGGCGGCGGTTGTAGCAGCCGCTGATGCGCTGTGACCTCCATGGAATGCTGCGTGGCGTTCTCCGTCGACTGCCGCTTGAGTTGCAAGGGCGTGAAATCAAAAGCAAAATCGTATTCAAAACCCATTTTGCGGAACAGGGTCTGAAACAGCTGTTTTAAATACGTGAAATCAGGAGTATCCTCGAAAAGCAGGTCACGGCAGTAGTTTAAATAAACTGCTAATTCTTGAGGATACACCTTACAAAGATCTTCAATGGATATTGCTCTCTGCATTTCGCTCATTGTTAGGCGGCGGTTGTAGCGGCCGCTGCTGCGCTGTGGCCTCCATGGAATGCTGCGCGGCGTTCTCCGTCGACTGCCGCTTGAGTTGCAAGGGCGTGAAATCAAACGCAAAATCGTACTCAAAACCCATTTTGCGGAACAGGGTCTGAAACAGCTGTTTTAAATACGTGAAATCAGGAGTATGCTTGAAAAGCAGATCACGGCAGTAGTTTAAATAAACTGCTAATTCTTGCGGATACACCTTACAAAGATCTTCAATAGATATTGACCTTTTTTGCTCTCTGCATTAGGCTCATTGTTAGGCGGTGGTTGTAGCGGCCGCTGCTGCGCTGTGGCCTCTATGGAATGCTGCGCGGCGTTCTCCGTCGACTGCCGCTTGAGTTGCAAGGGCGTGAAATCAAACGCAAAATCGTACTCAAAACCCATTTTGCGGAACAGGGTCTGAAACAGCTGTTTTAAATACGTGAAATCAGGAGTATCCTCGAAAAGCAGATCACGGCAGTAGTTTAAATAAACTGCTAATTCTTGCGGATACACCTTACAAAGATCTTCAATAGATATTGCCCTTTTTTGCTCTCTGCATTTGGCTCATTGTTAGGCGGCGGTTGTAGCGGCCGCTGCTGCGCTGTGGCCTCCATGGAATGCTGCGCGGCGTTCTCCGTCGACTGCCGCTTGAGTTGCAAGGGCGTGAAATCAAACGCAAAATCGTACTCAATACCCATTTTGCGGAACAGGGTCTGAAACAGCTGTTTTAAATACGTGAAATCAGGAGTATGCTCGAAAAGCAGATCACGGCAGTAGTTTAAATAAACTGCTAATTCTTGCGGATACACCTTACAAAGATTTTCAATAGATATTGCCCTTTTTTGCTCTATGCATTTGGCTCATTGTTAGGCGGCGGTTGTGGCGGCGGCTGCTGCGCTGTGGCCTCCATGGAATGCAGCGCGGCGTTCTCCGTCGACTGCCGTTTGAGTTGCAAGGGCGTGAAATCAAAAGCAAAATCGTATTCAAAACCCATTTTGCGGAACAGGGTCTGAAACAGCTGTTTTAAATACGTGAAATCAGGAGTATCCTCGAAAAGCAGGTCACGGCAGTAGTTTAAATAAACTGCTAATTCTTGAGGATACACCTTACAAAGATCTTCAATGGATATTGCTCTCTGCATTTGGCTCATTGTTAGGCGGCGGTTGTAGCGGCCGCTGCTGCGCTGTGGCCTCCATGGAATGCTGCGCGGCGTTCTCCGTCGACTGCCGCTTGAGTTGCAAGGGCGTGAAATCAAACGCAAAATCGTACTCAAAACCCATTTTGCGGAACAGGGTCTGAAACAGCTGTTTTAAATACGTGAAATCAGGAGTATCCTCGAAAAGAAGATCGCGGCAGTAGTTTAAATAAACTGCTAATTCTTGCGGATACACCTTACAAAGATCTTAAATAGATATTGCCCTTTTTTGCTCTCTGCATTTGGCTCATTGTTAGGCGGCGGTTGTAGCGGCCGCTGCTGCGCTGTGGCCTCCATGGAATGCTGCGCGGCGTTCTCCGTCGACTGCCGCTTGAGTTGCAAGGGCGTGAAATCAAACGCAAAATCGTACTCAATACCCATTTTGCGGAACAGGGTCTGAAACAGCTGTTTTAAATACGTGAAATCAGGAGTATGCTCGTAAAGCAGATCACGGCAGTAGTTTAAATAAACTGCTAATTCTTGCGGATACACCTTACAAAGATTTTCAATAGATATTGCCCTTTATTGCCCTCTGCATTTGGCTCATTGTTAGGTGGCGGTTGTAGCGGCCGCTGCTGCGCTGTGGCCTCCATGGAATGCTGCACGGCGTTCTCCGTCGACTGCCGCTTGAGTTGCAAGGGCGTGAAATCAAACGCAAAATCGTACTCAAAACCCATTTTGCGGAACAGGGTCTGAAACAGCTGTTTTAAATACGTGAAATCAGGAGTATCCTCGAAAAGAAGATCGCGGCAGTAGTTTAAATAAACTGCTAATTCTTGCGGATACACCTTACAAAGATTTTCAATAGATATTGCCCTTTTTTGCTCTATGCATTTGGCTCATTGTTAGGCGGCGGTTGTAGCGGCGGCTGCTGCGCTGTGGCCTCCATGGAATACAGCGCGGCGTTCTCCGTCGACTGCCGCTTGAGTTGCAAGGGCGTGAAATCAAAAGCAAAATCGTATTCAAAACCCATTTTGCGGAACAGGGTCTGAAACAGCTGTTTTAAATACGTGAAATCAGGAGTATCCTCGAAAAGTAGATCACGGCAGTAGTTTAAATAAACTGCTAATTCTTGAGGATACACTTTACAAAGACCTTCAATAGATATTGCCCTTTATTGCTCCTTGATACTCTCGTATTTTTGCACTTTTGTGTTCGCTTTAGTACTCTGCCAAGGCAAGGAGCCACGGCATAAATATATTAACACGTAGCCAACAGATTCCATGTCGTCCCGCCAGGACTGCTCGTTGCCCCGGAGCGCGTTAATTGAGGCGTAGCGCGCCGTGCCCATGATTCCCTGTTTACTTTGACCTACAGAGCTGATTTTCGCGCGAGGGCGGATGTTGCGGAATTCCTTGGCAAGCCCGAAGTAAATCATGTACAGCTCATGGCAGTGCGCGCCAACGCCCATTAGGAAGTTGTCCGGCTTGATGTCACGGTGGATGTAGCCCTGGCTGAGGATGAACTCCACGCGTTCTAACATTTGCTCTGCAAACTTGAGCACAGTCTTCAAAGAGAATTTTCGCGGGCAGTAGTTGAACAGTTCCTCCAGAGACGGGCCCAGCAGGTCTATCACGAGAATGTCGTGGTCCTTAGCGGAACCATACCACCTTATACGTTGAATCCCGGGAATCCCTCGCAGCGCTATATAAACTTTGCTTTCACATCGCAGTTTAAGAGACCGCGCTTTGGGGGACTCCACTTTAATCGCTACGTGCGTACCATTGGCGATTTTTATGCCAAGATAAACGTCGCCAAACGCGCCCTTGCCTATCTTCCGAATGATTTTAAATTTGCTTCCGATTATTATATCCTTTCGCAAAACTAACAATTTATCAAAGATCTTTGTATTGATCTTGAATTCACAATTATTTAAAATCTCACAATCGTATAGCTACTCTCGAATCTTGCATAAAACCATATATTTCGTTGTTAACACTTTCTCAGATCTTCAGTCCTCTATTGATTTTTTTTAAAGAAGATTGAAAATTAGTATAATAAATAACGAATTTTTATACATCGTACACGCCATTTTCTCTTAAATCTGTGTTGAACACCAATACATATTAAAAACAGATTCCATGTCGTCCCGCCAGGACTGCTCGTTGCCCCGGATTGCTTTAATTGAGGCGTAGCGCGCCGTGCCCGTGATTCCCGGTTTACTTTGACCTGCGGAGCTGATTTGCGCGCGAGGACGGATGTTGCGGAATTCCTTGGCAAGCCCGAAGTCAATCATGTACATACAGCTCATGGCAGTGCGCGCGAACGCCCATCAGGAAGTTGTCCGGCTTGATGTCACGGTGGATGTAGCCCTGGCTGTGGATGAACTCCACGCGTTCTAACATTTGCTATGCAAGCATGAGCACAGTCTTCAAAGAGAATTTTCGCGAGCAGTAGTTGAACAATTCCTCCAGAGACGGGCCCAGCAGGTCCATCACGAGAATGTTGTGGTCCTTCGCGGAAACATACTACCTTATGCGTTGAATCCCGGAAAAATGAAAATGCTTTCACAATTTAAGAGACCGCGCTTTGGGGGACTCCACTTTAATCGCTACGTGCGTACCATTGGCGATTTTTATGACAGAGATAAACGTCGCCAAACGCGCCCTTGCCTATCTTGCGAATGATTTTAAATTTTGGGTCAGGATTGCCCGACCAGTTTCGAACCCATTAGGGGTCCTTTAGTTATTGCCGTTAATTTTTCCTTCTTATAATGTCCACTCATGGAAGTCTTAATTCTAATATGATTTTAAATTTCGTTCCGATTATTATATCCTTTCGCAAAGCTAACAATTTATCAAAGATCTTGGTATAATTCTTGAATTCTCAATTTAAAATCTCACAATCGTATAGCTATTCTGTAATCTTGCATAAAACCATATATGTATTTCGTTGTTAACACATTCTCAGATCTTCGGTCCTCTATTGATTTTTTAAATAAGATTGAAAATTGTATAATAAATAACGAATTTTTATACACCGTACACGCCATTTCCTCTTAAATCTGTGTTGAACACCAATACATATTAAAAACGGTTACGCGATTTCCACATTGTGGGTAGTTTGTTAATTTTATATTGTCTGGATAGTTTTTCTTTATCCATTGGAGGCTTGGTATGAACACTTAACTCTGTTTCACACATCAAAGCAAAAATGTATGTCAAACCAGTCTCAAATTGAGTCTGACTTTAGAAAGTTGCTTTGACAAGTTACGATTGCAGTTGAGAATTTTGGACACGTTATAAAATGAGCTTGCATTCGAATATTCGGTTAGTAAATTGGGTAGAAAATTCGAAAAATAAGGTTTTGTTTTTATTAATTTTATTGAGAAATGATCTGCTAACTTCCCGTAGCAGATCATTATTTTCAGTCTAGCTTTTTTTAGGCTAAATCACTAGAACTATTCTTAAAATGTATCAGGAACTATAGAACTAAGCTGTATGCGTTGAGAACACTCTTTAAATACTGTTTTTCTGGAAAATGATCTGCTACGGGAAGTTAGCAGATCATTTTTTCAATAGCATTTTTTTGGGTAAAATGGCTAGAACTATCTTTAAAAACTATCAGGAACTCTAGAACTCAGCTGCATGCGAAGAGAACTCCGTTTTAATTTTGATCTGCTGGAACATGATCTGCTAAGTTCACGCACACGAATAATTTGCTATTGTTCGAACTTTCTACCCTAAAGTTTCTCTTAAAACATGTAGATTCATAAATATTTTGTCCATAAAAATCATTGACATAAACCTACAATGCATGGTTAGCATGTAGTTAGTCTAATATTTTCGAAAAACTAAATAAAATTTGAATTTTGCTGGCTGGTAGGGCCGAACCTTAAAGTGAATGGGTATCATCCATCTATGTAACATATTAAAGGATCAGCTTACCGACGTCACGCATACAATTTTAGGCTACGCCCTGAAGCCAAATTTTTAATGCGTCAAAACTGTAAAATGGCGCTAATGTGTGCGACCGACAGCGGTATGTGTGCTGTCAGCGGTACCGAAATGTACGACGCGCGACGCCATACGCTTGAGAGATTTTTGGCTTCAACATACGAGTACGTCACATGTTTCCTGTCCTCTTAGCGTAGAGTCATCATCATCATCATCCGAGACCTGCTCCCATTTATTTGGGGTCGGCCTTCCTTATCCTCCTCTTCCATTCAGCACGATTTTGTGCCAGGTCTTTATTTAATTGAGCATTTTTGAGGTCTTTTTCGACCGTTGTCAGCCAAGTGGCAGGTGATCTTCCACGCGAGCGTTTCGTCACTGGCAAGTCGAGGGCAAGCTTCACCATATGGTCGTCAGGGCGTCTTTGTATATGGCCATACCACCGCAATCGCCTCTCTGTAACTTTCTCAGCTATCGGGGCAACTTTAAAACTACCTCTGATGTACTCATTTCGGATTTTGTCTAAAAGTGTGACCCCCGCAGACCATCGCAGCATTCGCATTTCGGTTGTGTGCAGTTTATTTAAGTGTTGGTTGTTGGTAGCCCAACATTCTGCTCCATAGAGTACAGCGGGTCTTATGGCTGTCTTGTACATATGTCCCTTTACTTTATTAAGGGGCATTTTTCTGTCGCACATTACGCCTCTTAGCGTAGAGTACTGAAAAGATTTTAGTCGTTACTCTTTTCAATTGATCCGACGTATACCGATTAAAATTGCATTCGAGCGCTGACCAGTACAAGTAAACAAAATAAATTATACGTGTCCCTAAATTCTATTAAAACTGACAAAACGTTGATGCAAGCTATCCTAAACAAACGCGTGTTAAGTTTTTTTTTTCTGTGAATAATATAAAAAAAAAATCAAATCCAACGAATATCGTACACCGTTCTAAACCTCCCTAGCTCGGGGCATTTGTGTAAAATGAAATAAATTGCTTAGGCCTTGTGCAGACGAACTTCTTTGTAAATCATTAAGTGTAAGTTGTAATAAACATTTATTGAAATGTATAAAAACACCAATACGCTACAATTTCTTGAATCATTGAGATGATCCTGTTGCCGTGTATACACGCTTCGGTTATCGGTGGTTTGTATATGATGTCGACATAAGTTTGTCCAATGTATTGATAAGGGACGAAAGTTTTGTCCAAGCTGTTAGGTTAATTAACCTCAGATGACAGCGATATTGACTCGTGTGCTGTCACGCAAATATGCTATAAATATGAGAAACTTAACCAAAAATATCGGTCTTTTACGCTTCCGTTTTCATGGTGTGCTAAGAAATAAACCTTAACTAAAAAATATCGGTCTTTTACGCTTCCGTTTTCATGATGTACTAAGAAATAAACCTTTACTAATCTTCAGTCGTGTTGTATTCCACAGCACCCTTGTTTACAGTCACGTAGATGGCAGCATTGGGCCAGCGGCGCGCGCGGCGGTGCCAATTACGCGCGCGGCGGCGCCACTTTCGAGCGCAGTGGCGCCACTTCCGTTTATGTACTTGTGCAAAGGATGGGAGAACAGAGTCAGTCTCGTTTTAGTCTTGATCGAGTCTTGTTTTAGTAATGTCAGTCTTGTTTTAGTAATGGAGTCTTGATTTAGTAAGGCGAGCAGTAACAGTTAATTAATAGTGCAAAGTGAAGAGGCGACGTAGTCTCTCGTAATATACTAGAGACGCAAGCGTTAAGGTGCATTTCCCATTACGAAAAAAATTACTTAAATCTTTGACCGACAGTCTTATCCATAGTGACAGCACTGACACAGCTAAATTATCGGTGACCGATTTATATCGTTGGATATACAACTGTACAAATTCACGTGTGAGGTGACAAACGTGACGAGACAGCTGTGAGGTGCATGGGACCGCCATGTTAGTTGTCGGTATCGATGTCGGATGTCGGATGACTAAAATCGTTGGCCTGTTTGAGACCTACAAAACTGGTGCGTGATTCCGTCGCCGGCGGGTATTCATCATTTTCATACGATAAAACGTGTCATTCGTTGTTTTGCGTTATTTCGAGTATTTTTTCACATTGTAACAATGCAAATGAGTGATGATAGTTTAAAAATAACAGCTATACAAATACTGGGCGATCACAATATTTTTTTCTAGTTTATGAGCGATTCTTTATGAAAATGAAACAGTAAATATTGAGATTTTTTTGGTCTTTTAGGGTAACCCACATGGGTTAAGTGCAGAGTGGCAGCCTTCACGCACTTTTGAGAATATGAACTTATTTTCTATGAGATGACTTTTGTTTATTTATTTATTCATGATCAAATAATTTTAATAAATTTATTTAGATTACTTACTCTAAATAACAATCTTGAACAATTTTCTTTTCAACCTAATTCAGTTTCATAGTATGCTGTAGCTATTGAACGCAAAACTTAGTATTTGAACGAAATATTCAAGGAAAGAATTAGAAATTTATATTGAAACTCAAGAAGCTGGTAAATTGAGAATTAGCGCTTTAGAACCGTAAGTTTAGCAAATTTTTACGTTTAGCACCAGGCAGTAGGTAACAAGTTTTTTTAAGGAAATGTTGAATAAATGAATGAATAAATGAATAAATGTTTGTTTATTCATCAAATGTACTTAATATGATGTTAGAAATGTTGAGATAAGCCGATTATTACATTTTACCATTAACTGGTGTATGAATATTAAAGTAAAAATTTAGTAGCATATTAGTTTTCGTAATAAAGACAAATTAATTACATATTTGAAGATTAAATTAATTCGATTAGATATTTTTAATTATTATTTATTTGAATTAATTAGATTTTGAAGTTACACTTGATAAAAATTTTCTTATTATAATAATAATTACAGCTCTAGTGAAAGTTATTATTACGTAGAATGTACTCAAGAATACTGGCTCTATTTATATAGTTTTTATGATTGAATCAGTTTATTCGCCGTTGTGAAATGTAACGAAGTTTTTTGGTACAAACCACCGTTGTTCCAGGAACTATTCACAACTAACGGAAATAATTATTTAATAATTTTTGAGATTCTACTTCCTGTTAAGTAATCATTAAGTAATCAACCCTAGCCCATTTAAAGCAGGGAAACTGACAATGGTTTTCCGACTTTTGAGAAATTTGTGTACTGTCTTATTGAATAACGCATAAGTAATAAAACCTTGATGGATTACTGCTTTAAGTTGCTTAGTAGTAGGATTTGACTTACTGGCTTGATAAGGAATCCTAGATTTCCAGGCCTATTTATCAAATTTAATACCTATATTTAAAAATCTGATGTTTTTATTATAGTTAAAATGACTACTGAAATGAAATCGAACCAATATAAAAATTTCGGGCCGAAGCCCAAACAACGTTCGCAATTCTCAATCTCTAGATCATCTGGCTATTATATTCACATACGTTATACTTGAAAATTAAGTTATTATAATCCTCTTTTGAGAGTAGTTGTGTGTAAGTGTCCCACAATATTATAATTCAACTGGCTGCCAGAATAAAAATTTGTGAAACGACCGTCGTCGGTGAGCGCTTAGCAAAATTCAACAGGTAAATTTCAGTTGTAAAAAGCCCCTCAGGTGAATAAGGGAAAATTGCTACAGCATCCGGCGTGGCGGAGCGAGGAAACGATCCGTTCCCGTTCTTTTTTCTCATGGACACTGCATTTCATATACAATTTGCAATCCTATTGATATGTGTATTTGAACTTTTATTGCAAGCAATTGTTATTTACACCCCTTATACCAGGCCCCAGACTGGAAACAGCAAGGCGATTGGCTACAAATGTATATGAATCATTAAAGAACTGTATCAATGACAAAACAAGGGTTTTGACCAATCACAACACCTGAAAATCACGTTTTGACATTGATGCAGTTCTTAAATGATTGATAATATTTTAGCCGATCGCCCTGCAGGTTTCCTCTCAGAATAAGATGGATATCGCCATATTCAAGAGGCCTTTGTCCGGCAGTGGACTTCTGTCGGCTGAACCGAACTAGCCATACGCTACAGAAATGTTCGTTGGCAGGATTTCGATGTTTTGCTTCAGTTACATAATATTAAGTAAGTGATACTTAGTAACAACTTATATACAGATAATTCGCCTTTTATTACAAAATACATTTTTAAGTTTGAACCTAGGAAAACGTTGCGTTGAAAAGTGTGAAAGTAGCCGCTTGCTTCTGTCAAGTCTTTGCATTTGTCTTGTCTTGGCTAAACTGTAATTCAAAAAGAAGAAATGCATCAGCTAATGCAATGACTGCTCTGAAACAATAAAATTTACTTGGATGGTATAAAAGTCAATACGGGCGCAGAGTTTTCATTCTAAAGCCTAAAGTCTAAAGCTAAACGAACGTAGCGAAGCCCCAGATAGATAAAGAAGTAGCGAAGTAGCGATGTGTGGAGTCATTGTAAGCGTGTAAAATGCTTATTTCAAGTATCGAAAAAATTTCAATTAAACTTTTCGCTAACTAATTACCTACTAGTAGTGAATTCCGTAGCCACCGGATACAATTATATAATAATAGACCCTTTATCAACGCCATATTTAAACGGTTACTATCGCATCGAAAACTAAGAAAATGTAAAAGGCATGTCACGTTACGTCACGTTTTGTAGTCACGTGATCTATACATCTACCGGATTCGTTATTCTTTTTTTTTTGTTTTTTTTGGTAGCAATTTGTAGTCGTAGAAATAGAATGGACAAGGTACGGGTCCAAACTCTGTCAAATGGTGCCAAGAAGAATTAGCAGAATATATCCGCGCGGGGCAACCCGGAGCCACTGATTTGTTTCGCATTCTTATTATAATATCATCGCATCTTATTACATCACGCCGCTAGAAAAGTTGTGAAATGTTTCGGAAATTTTGGCATGACTCTATGGCCCAGGCAATTACTGTTCAGACCCATCCATTCCCGAATGTAATTGGAAATTTCCATGGTCTGAAGGTTGGCCCTCATTTTTTGCCATTATCATCTAGGTATGATTTTTAATTACAGCGAATCCAAAAACACGTCCCAATTTTTTTAGCCTTTTTTTAAAGATCACCTCCATCACTGGAGACCTACCCCTCACGATACGTGCGTCAGAAACAATATGCCCGCACTGCTCGAAACGGCAAGCTGGCTTGATAAGAACGTTCACTGAATAGAATTAATTCTATACCCCTATATTGTTATGTCGCAAATGAAAGAGTTTTGTGCTATAACTCATTGAAGGTAAGACTCCCTTGTCTCAAAAACATCCTTGCTGTATTTTATAACATAGTTCTCTCTCTCTCTCTCTCAACGCCTTGTTATGTCCCACTGCTGGGCAGGGGTCTCCTCTCAGACTGAGAGGGGTTTGGCCATAGCCCTGGCAAAGGGGGCTGGCCAAGTGTGGGTTAACGGGCCTCACACACCTTCGAGAAAATTTTTGTGAACTCCCAAGCATGCAGGTTTCCTCGCGATGTTTTCCTTCACCGTTAAGCAAGTTATATTTAGATTCCTAAAAACGCATATAACTCGGAAAAGTCAGTGATGCGTGCCCAGTATTCAAATCCGCGACCTCCTTATGAGAGGCAGAGGTAAGAACCACTGCTATAAGAGCTATTACTGCTATAAGATAGTTACCAGAAGGTTATAATAGCTACAAGCCGTGAGATTCTGCAAAAGTACTTAAAGCATCCACGAGGTTACATATATAGAGCTGATTGGTAAAAGCTTGCATCCGTAAAGTTGCGTAGGTACTGATTGGATAGTGTTTCCATCAATTATGCAGCGAAGGTGCCAATAGGCTGGTCATTGTCTCAATGCAATGATTACCGGCGATTGACCGATTTGCAGTTTTGTTATTTACACTCAATCCGTCCGTCCGTCACTGAGATGTGCGCTCATAGATGAGTTAGTCAATAATTTAGTCACCTTTTAAGTACTTTAATATACACAGAAGTTATCGCATTTTTCAATATATAATATTAAATAATAGAGTCAAGTTTAACTTGATTGTAGAAAATACCCTCAATGATTGCATGAGGGTATTATGTCGTGAACATAAAAGCTGCAACCCTTTGTGCAATCGATGGTACAGTTAACGCTTTGTTCTTAATATTACTTAAGTACTAAACGAAGAAAGTAATTTTCGACGAGAAATTCATGACAAAATAGTGACATTATTATTAAGCGATATATAAAAAACTAGTAGGGTGCGTGGTGGCGCGGGCCACATGTGGCCCGCGTGCCGTCTTTCCCCCTATTTGCCGTCCAACTTTCAGCCTCTTCAACATCCGCCATACATTTTCAATGGTAAAAATTTTTTCCGCCATATTGGATTTTTTTTCTATCCATCGAATAGACCTTTGGATCCTGATCAACTCTTGTCAAGAAACCGTTCTTCCATCTTTTATACTTTCCGAGATATCGACGAAATTCGAATAGCGGCCATTTTGAATCCGCCATTTTGAAATTTTTTTCAGCTAACTGCCAATTGGATGTCATGTCAAATGACATTTGGTCGAGCACCCCCCACCTATCTTCAATACTTTCCCCGTGCTCTCCACCCGTCTCCGAAATCCTCAATCATCAGCTCTCTCCATATTTTTGTTCTTAATGATTTTTTCCTTTCTATACGACATGATCCTTGAAAAAAAAATTTTTCATACAAAATTATTCAGGAGAGGTGATCAATCAGTCAGTGGCCAATCAGCACAAGCAGCTATATATATATTAATGCAAACTTTAATATCGTTTTTACAATAGCCTGTATTGTCAATAATATAACGTACTCATGGGTAAAAACATTTCATTTAACTCCAGGAAGAATACTGTGTCATCCACGATATAAATTGAAATTTCGACAGTACGCGTATTTTTCGTCGATAAATTTTTAACTCTTCCCAAAATGATACATCATTGTGTACAATTTACATTGTTCATTAAATTGTGTTTATTTTTGTATCCCTCTTTCATCATATTTTTTCATTTCCGCTTTAAAATATTATATTTTGATATTAATACATAAGAGTATAACCTAATTTGATTGAGTAGATGGGTATATTTTGCGTATGGTTTCGCAATAATTTGCAGTTAGGCACTATAATTTAATTGAAACTTGTTTTAGATTTACAATTACTAATATTGGAATACAACATAACAATACATTTGGTAATAATAGTACCGAAGGCCAAATTGATTGTTTCATGGTACAAAAGATAATCCAGTCTGTAATTCCTTGTGATCCAACGCAAACCCCTTTAAATCCCACCCAAAACTCTACTTTCAAACCAAATCATCAAAACCTTGTTTGTTAGAAAATAGGCCTTACAATGACGTTATAGGATTTAACTAAACTGCTGTGCTATTCTACAAAATGAAATAGCTGCCAGACAGCTGCCAACCCGAATATGGCATGCAAAACTGTACTCTATTACAACTGACAAATTCATAGACGCAGAGATGTACGCTCGTCGCTGTTTTGCAGAATAGCACGGCTGAAAATTTAATTTGGCAAATGAGTTTATCTGATAGTTGTACCTAATGGTATCATTGAATGACATTGTTAAAGTAAGTTAGTTGAAGTTCAGTTAATATTGTTTGTTTTTAAGATGGGGTGAACACAGTTATTAGATGTTAGGTTTATAACATCCAATCACAAATTTCAGGGTGTGTGCAAGCCAATCACAAAATGTCCTAGCTTCAAACTCTACATTCTCCGAAACGAATGCAGAACTATACCGCTTGCATAATGTACAATATCTGGGTGACCGAGCTTCGCTCGGTAATTTAAGGTGTTGCGGCCCTACCAGCCCGCGAAATTCAAATTTTATTTAGTTTTTCGCAAATTTTAGACAAACTACACATTGAAGATTTATGACTATGCATTTTGCGGGCCTACTTTTAATGCATCTACATGTTTTTAATAGAAACTTTGCTCGAAAGTTCCCACTCATCTCATATTGGTTCCCGAAAGATAATTTTTTGCAGTTTCAAAGATTTCGAGCTATCGGGAACCAATATGAAGTAAATGAGTATTGTTGAGCAGAGTTTTTGTTAAAAACATGTAGATGCATAAACGTTGTGCCCGCAAAACACATTGCCATTAGCCTTGAATGTATAATTAGCCCACTATGAGCGAAAAACTAAATAAAATTTGAATTTTCGCGCCCAGATGGTACCCATCGCCCTTAACTACTGGCTAATAGATGGCAGCTGCAGGAGTGCTTCGCTCGGTAGTTTAACTACTGGCTAATAGATGACAGCAGAAATCATATTTTATTATTTTTTTGGTAAATTCGACATTTTATAAAAATGAATCCTAGCTAGATCGATTTATCGCCCCAAAAACCCCCTGTATATTAAATTTCATGAAAATCGTTGGAGCCGTTGCCGAGATCCAGATTATATAGAAATATATATACAAGAATTGCTCGTTTAAAGGTATAGGATATTAAATAAAGTAGAAGAATATCTAAATAAATAGATAGAATCGAAAATATAGTTCAGGAAGCGCCAGCAATAAATTTCCTTCGAACAGAATAAAACCTCTGAGGTTTCATCTAGTTGCACTGCCAGCCATTATGACCTATATCTATATCTGACTTCCTTATATTTAATTTTTATAATTTAGACATTATTACAGTAGTTCGAACCAAAAAAGAACTGATATAGAAACTAGAAGAATAACTAAATAAAGAGATGTGTGCAAGGCGAGATCGAAAATATAGTTCAGGAAGCGCCAGCAATGAATTTCCTTCGAAAAGAATAAAACCTCTGAGGTTACATCTAGTTGCACTGCCAGCCTTTATGACCTATACCTATATCTGACTTCCTTATATTTAATTTTTATAATTTAGAGATTTTTACAGTAGTTCGAAACAAAAAGAAACTGATATAGAAAAGAAGACTACCTATTATATTATTCTTCCTTCTCTAACGTGCCAATTTTTGTAAGCAAAATCCTACAAAACGACTCG
Organism: Coenonympha glycerion; assembly: GCA_963855885.1. Taxonomy (NCBI): domain Eukaryota; kingdom Metazoa; phylum Arthropoda; class Insecta; order Lepidoptera; family Nymphalidae; genus Coenonympha; species Coenonympha glycerion. The sequence goes on along the minus strand of OY979630.1, from coordinate 17,782,748 downwards.
ACCGATTGTCATGAAATTTTCTGTGTACATTGGGTAGGTTTGAGAGTTTGTTGTAAGCCTATGTCTAGCCTATGTCCCTAATGGCATAACAACCTTCGCCGAGGAGAACTTTATGTGCCATCGCAATTAAGAGTTATTTTGTCAGGCAATATATGGGTTATCACAAACTTGCTCATTAAAACATTACGGCATACTTTCAGTTTCCTTAAAATCTTGAAAGACAAGAAATATGGAACTTTAAATAATCGATAATGGATTTTTCCTTTAACTGATTTTCGGATTTTACTTTTTTGATTTAATCCTTTTTTAATTACAAGACTATAAAACCCGTGGGTGCTTGAATTTTTTTTTATTGGTATAGTAAGTCTCTGCGTAAGAGCCTAAAATATGCATCCGCTCTGAAATTTTGATATTTAGTTTCGTTACCAATTACTGATAAGAACACCGAAATTCGTCCTAGGCATAGCAAAGATCATTCAATATCTACCTAGTTGCGTTGATAAAAGCCAGCCAAGCGAGCCAGCGCCTCAAGCGGACAACCGCCGTAAGCTTAGTTCACTGTCACAATGTTTCCGATTGGGTAACTGGCTATACATGTGGAGGAATCCGCTCCGTTAATTCAGTGTGTCAACTTTATTGTATAAAAACCTGTACACTAAAAACTTTTGACAATCAAGGAAGACAGTGTATTGCCACTTTTCACTACCTCACAGATAACTTTGTGGCTATAATAAATTGTAAATACATATTAATTTGCCAAGATATCACAGGTCTAATCAGGCCACCATTACTTGCCTAACTGCTGCACCAGTTATATACATAATTGCGGGTGCGTAAAACCTTTTGTTTTGTTCAAGCAATGATCAGTCTAAATGTTAGTAAGTTACAGACAAAATGTTGGTGTTGTTGTATTGCTTAACTCAAAAGCTATCGATTTACTACAAAAACATATGGTCTTAGCGATCCCGTTTCTTTTATTGCAAAATTTACCAATAACTTCAAGTTTAATTTTTTTTGGGCAATTTTTTTTAGTTTCAGGCATTTTTGGCTGTGTTATTTTAACGTTTTACATTATTATTAGGTATCTAGCAATGGAGATTATTCTACCCAGTCGAATGAAACCATTTGAGAATATATGAATCAACAGACTTTCAAGTTATTACTGATATTCTATGCACATACCCAAAAGAACGCATACAAAATTGAAATGGCTCTCATGGGGACCCCTTCGAATGAGCCATAGAACACTCCCTTAAATTATCGCTAGTTCGATCTCGGACACACTGTATATGTTTGCTGTGAAAAAAGATTACAACTATCTACTTGTACCAATCCTTTTCGGTATCACGCAATATGTTCGGTAGAAACTGTTGTGTATTAGTATGCTTATGCATCAAAGTTTTGGTCTAGAGTCTAGACCCATCAATTAACATACAAACCTTAATACAAATAACCCAATATTGAGCCATTCTTCCTGACGTATCACTCGACGGGGTTCGCAGTAAACGTCGTAAACTATCCGGGTTCGCCCATCATTTATATAAAAGCCAACTTGGCGCAATAAACACCGTGGCATATAAAATTGATTTAAGCCGTAAGCTAGCGAAGTTGCTTGATTTGATAACTTCCTTAGCGTAGCAATTTTCTTGCATATACCAAAATATCTTCTCGAAGTAATTTAAGCATTCTGATAGTTATATATTTTAGCACGCCTACTTTTTCCGGATAATCCTTTGGTAGGAAAATATCTCTAAAGACGTAACTTCAGTAATCTTAGAGCAATAATAATAATTTAAGCTGAGTGTTCAAAGTCAGTGAGTGAATAAATGAATTAAATACTAGCGGACTCGCGTGGCTAAACCCATATGAATTTTGGGCTTTCATTTATCCTGGATTTTAAAGGATAAAAAGGAAAAAAAATACGATTTATCTCAATTCAAAATTTCAGCCAAATCGGTTCAGTAACCGAGGGCTGAATGTGCAACGAACATACACCCACAATCACACATTTAATCCTTATACACAAACTACTACCTAACTTAAAACTCATACCATATCACGTTTGTAAACCTAATTTCATGTAATATTGAAGGAAAACATCGTCAACAGACCAGCGTTCTCGTTTTGCGATGATAGTTTTGAATCCAATGAGTCAAAAGCAACACAACCAATTCGCGGGAAATGGCGCTATTTATCCCGTTTCCCGTGATCCCCGCCTCGAGCTCCGAATGGGAACAAACTGTAACGTCGAATAATTGCTATGACTGCTTCTGCCGTGTTCGTAAGCCTGCGAAGGTTTTTATGGTGTGCACTGTACATAACAGGACTAGGTTTTAACCACTAACTTGGTTGGTTAAAACCTAGCCCTGTTATTAGTACAGTTTAGCACTCGCCAGTTCAGTTTTAATTCCACAAAGGAGCAGAGAAGATATCCTTGTTACGTTAGTTACTGCATGCATCCGTGACAAACTGAATGAGAAGAAACTAGAAACACTTCTGGTTCTTTAGATATCCAGAAAAACTGGGTTCTTTAGATATCCAGGGCGCTTTCAGTGCATGATGACCAGCGATAAAGACTAGACTTGTTGAGGAAAACTGCCTCATTAACCTAAGACATCAGCAGATATCTCATAGCGACAGGTTCATGGAAGTTAGATATTATGCGGGAGCAGGAGGGATGGATATACATATTATGTCAAAGTCAAGGTCAAAATATCATTATCTCACATAGGCCTAACTTACAGGCCCTTGTAAAACGTCAATATTATATTTTACAAGAACCTGTAGATTATGTATGTTGTTCCGAATATTCATACCAATTTTGTGAATTATTGTAGTTTCATTCCTAGTTTAATTTGACCGAAATAGCCATTTTTAAAGTCCCGTCAGCACCCTTTTGGCATACGGAATCCTGATAACTCTCGGAGAGCGAGGTCAAAAAGTTAAACAAGTTATAAATCCTCGGAGTTTTCCTCCTTACACTTTGATACCCGGGGCGGAAATTAAAATGTTCCGGCGTTACCGACTGGACGTTCTAGGTGTTGAAATGGACTTTATGAAATATATTATTATAGAACATGGGCAGAAATGTACACAAATAAAGTTTAGCGTCTAGATGTAAAATTTATTACAAGACGATTCTAATAAATAACAGAATTTTTTCAAGGTATCACCGGTTATTGTAAAGGACGGGTCAAAAAATAAAATATTTAAAGAAATTCAATTGATACTGATAGGTTCCGTTTCCACATTCCTGACTACTAGTGTTGCCGGATGCCAAACTTTTCCACTTTTATGCTCCATCTTTTTGACGATCGGTCCACTTTTATACGAGAACAACATGTAACAGACTATACTAAAGAAAAACCTATTTTCAAGTACTACGTTAATTCTTAGATCAGACTGTAGAATACAAGAAAATAATAACTGTGTCAAAATTCAAATTCAAAATTCAAAAATTGTATTCTTTCACATAGGCCTAAATTACAGGCTCTTGCGAAACGTTAAGACTCTACCGCCTCGTTCGGAAAGTAGCACTGCACCGAGAAGAACGGGCAAGAAACTCGGCACTTGCTTTTTTTTTAAATAATAAATATAAATGTCGATTTCAATCGTTCTTTTTTGCATTTTATTTTATTCTAATATATTTACATAAAAAGATTAAATTAGTTTAGGGGTTTCCACTGCGTTGGAGAACTGTTTGAATATTTGTGATTTTGTAATTCAATATTAATTTATTAACTCAATTAGATTTTTCTTTCAGTTAATTGGAGTTTTTTAATTCCGGCATCTCGCATCATTGTCCGACAGCTACATGATGGCTACATGGTCTCAACTGTCGACATTGACAAATTCTGGGACAAGTGACAAGTATTTATCAAAGAGTATATAGTGTATTGTCTATGCTCTCAGATGCTTCATGGCGGAGGTCGCAGTTGTTATAATACTCAGATACAATATTTTGAAAATAAATATTAATTTTTCTCCACTTTTTTGTAAGAAAAATCTTTTAGCATTGAGTTCAGGCTTGCAGGTCCAACCAAAAAAATATTTTTTCATTTATAGTTGCAATAGCGTAACGTGACCGAAAGCGATGTATGGGCCCGCACCATTGTTCTTTCTGCAACGCCACAACCTGAGCTTTTTAGGATACCACCCATACTTACCTTTCCCATTTCTGCTGGCACTTTCTGCATATAATCTATAGACCGTGTAATACAAAATTCACGAAAAAAGGGTCCCGAGAAAACCTTTATAAACGATACATGTGTATTTTTATAAACAAACTAAAACATTGTAATTTATGTTTTAAACCGATTGAAAGTGACGATTGAAACTCTTTTCGCGTTTTGAATTTCGTTAGGTTTGGACACTTTTTAGCGCTGACCCGAAATCTTTAGTTTATAGTATATCAATGGATCGATAGTACAAATAGGTAATGAGTTGGGACCATAAATCTAACATATTGGGCCAATCTTTAAAGTTATCTCAGTTGGCGGACGCAGAGCTTAAAAATTCAATTTGAAACAATGCATCGTTCTCTTATTATTGGTTGTTATTGTTTAAGATTTGACCGCGCAGAGATAGCAGGAGCGCCCGAACAGCGTTTCGGAGAGTTATTGCGGCGTGCTACCTCTACACTCACGGTTGATATCAAGCCAGGGGAGTGATTGTCAAAAACAAAATTGTGCATTGGCCAACGATCGCCATTAACCATATAGCAACTCAACGATCACCATCCAGTTGGCGCTTTGTCTGCATAATTGACGCAAACTTTCACCAATCAGTGTCTACGTAACTCAACCAATGCAAGCATTCAACTGCATAAATGTAAAATTTGAACACTTTTTTTAAGGCTTTTTCAATGTAACACCTCATAATATTATTATCACTTACAACCAAGACTGTTAAATTCTTGTCGATAGAATCATCCTTTCGAATACTGTAATAGCACTAATACTGACACACAGATTTCTTTTAAAAAGGGTCAAAATTTTGTTCACGGTGTCTATTTCTAATTCGCAAGATTTTAAGTATGAGCAACATCGCAATACATGTAATCCTAGTCTGATAACTATTCTGTATGCTTTACACTAAAGGGACGCGCACGATTCACACTATAGATAAACTCATATTTTTCATTTTTCCAGATACAATATTGCAGTACGTAAAAGGAACACAATGCAGCGAGAGTGTAACTCCGGCATAGCCTGGCCGTGTTCCAAGCCCATTATAAAAGTTGCGCGGCTAAGTGGGGTAGTAATAAAATATTGAGAAGGGCGGGAATGGAGATACCTACCTTTGCTAGGAGCAGTTTGATTGATCGAACGAATTGAACTTGCGGCTTTCGGGTTTAAATCCATATTTATTTTAACTCTGTTGAGCTATTGAGAAATTTTTACACACAAAAATGATTACGAACAGAATCAAAAGACAGTTATTTTGACCGCAAAACTACTTGCAGTTAATTATTATCACAGTATTTTGTGAAGTAAGTAGTAAATAGTTCTTTTGACGACAGTTAAAAAAGTTCAAATACATTTCCACATTAGTAGTAAGTACCTTTATGTTGTATGAAATTTTATGGTGAATGCTAGATGCAATCGGCGGCAATGCTATGGCGTAACTAGTAAAAGGGGTAAAAAGGGGGTAATAAAAGTGATTTATGGCGACGATACTGCGCGGGTTAATGCGGGTAGTTGGAAATGTACTCGCAAAAACGAATTCGTCAAAGAACAATGGCGAATGAGTTATGTGTCGCGAATATCAATCCAGAACCCAGAGTGTGTTGGAACGGTCAATTTGCGTCATACTCGTGAGGGGTTTCCGGAAATTTATAATATGCACTGTGCAATAACAATTTTATGATGCCTCTTTTTTACCCGACTGATAAGGAAGGGTTATGTTTTTCGCGCGTATATTTATTTTTTTGTAAATTTCTTTTTTATCTCGTAGTGTTTCTTCATTATCTTTCTTTGATAAATTCTATGAAAGAAAATCAAAATGTAGTATTTAAGCAATAGGTTTACGAGGAAGACAACCTCGTAAAAAATCACCGAAGTGGGCGGGAACGCCCGTCGAGAGGGATAATTACGGAGGCACATCTCTCTCGCAGGAGTCGCACCGGTTGCTGGAGTGCGAACACCTTCTTCCGGCAACCGGTGCCGGCCTGCGGGTGACGGATGTAAGGGGCTCTGGCGTCCGTCACCCAAATTCCACAAACAGGCCAAGGAGGTGGCGCGACCTGTCAGGGACGCGCCTCCCAGGAGGGTCGGCAGCGGCCAGGCTGCCGGCAGCAGCGACGGGACCTGCCGCTCTGGTGGCGGGTCGAGGCCTGGCGGGAGCGCGGTGAATACGCAAGTGAATCCCGTACTCCCGCCAACGTGGCCCGTCGTGGCAAAGCACAGGTTTTAGTGGGTGCAAGCTCCACATAACCCCTCCGTTTCCCCTGACGGCGTCAGGCATTTCCTGTGGATAAAAAAAAGCAATAGGTTATTTTTAATAAATCAAAAAATAGTTTAGGTTTTACAATTGACTTCTACTCTAGACAGGGTGAACCGCGCGAAAATAAGTCGCAAATCGGTGTCATTAGTACCAACGGTATAAGGCCACGTGATTCGCTCAGCGGCGGCGGCGGTATTTTGATTGGCGCTACTGTTTGCTTTAGGTTTGCTTGTATGAAAAATGTTTACGTAAATCGTTTGGATGCCCATATCTTGAGGTTAGTAATCAGTAGGTTTTACACATAATGTAAGGACAATTAATACAATATAACCGTTTATAATGAAGTTGTTTAAAGAAAAATTCGTACAAACTCAATTAAATGGTAATCACACAGTTGAATAAACATAAAGCGGAATGATGGAGTTAATCGAATTAATCGATTTATTGTCTTTGCACGTTCGGTTTGAAACAATAATTTATTAACTTCGCCGCGTCATTCGTTGTGTCGTCATAGCTGGGCAAATTTTCCTTTGTCCCTTCAAATCATGATAAAATTGTTAATTGTTGTTTCAATGATTGTTTGTTATCGTCAATCACTCGGCAATAAATTATCAGCTAAATGTGTGTAACCTTATTTGATTCACTAAATAATGTAGAGTTATAATAATAGTTTTGCGCTCCACTCGTTCTATTTAGTTTATTAAAACTGTAAACACCTACTTTATTTCTGTCCTATTTAATTCACTAGACTATGCAAGTATTTATTCTATTTTACTGGTAATTTTTTACTTAAGTTACAGAATACAGGTCAGTTAATTATATTGACCTGGGGTGCTGAAATTAAAATAAGCGCTTCAATAAAATATGAATACAGAAAATGTTTTTAAGGTGCGATACCGATAGTCGAGAGTATGCGGGATTCATTACAATAGATAAAAAATGGGAAATGCTTTCCAAAAAACCAACTTCAAATGCCACTACAAAGAGTGAAATAATTTTTATTTAAATTTTTGGTACCTACACCAATTCGAAGTCGGGCAATGTTTCATACAATCCCTAATAGTCCTTCTTACTTACTTGATGTGCGAAGAAATGACGAAGTCATAGACAATCGCCCGACTTCGAATTGCTGTAGGTACCAAAAATTTAAATAAAAATTATTTCACTCTTTGTAGTGGCATTTGAAGTTGGGTTTTTGGAAAGCATTTCCCATTTTTATTTTATACTTTTTAGTGGAAAACAATAAAATACACAAGGCGTTGTAAAATACCCAAATTGCTTGAGGTGTGTTCATAAAATCTGAAGAGATACCTCAAATTCACCAAGATCCCATCATCAGACCCTGACTTGATGACTTTAGTCATCAAATCAGTATCTGCTAGCAAATGCACCAGTAACTACAAAAAATACCCAACTCGCTTCAAGTATACTAGCAAAATTTGAAGAGTTCCCTCAATTTCACCAATCTCCCATCATCAGACCCTGACTTGATGACTTTAGTCATCAAATCAGTATCTGGTAGCATATGCACCAGTAACTATAAAAAATACCCAACTCGCTTTAAGTATACTAGCAAAATTTGAAGAGTTCCCTCGATTTCACCAAGATCCCATGATCAGATCCTGACCTGATGACCATAGGACAACTTGGAAAATATTACTCTTTCTAATAATACTCAAATAGTTTCATGTGTCCATACAAAATTTGAAGAGTTCCCTCGATTTCTCCAGGATCTCATCATCAGATCCTGACCTGATTAAAATGGGACCATCTGGAAACAAAACCCTCTTAAACAAAAAGAGAATTTTTCAAATCGGTCCACGCGTCTTCGAGTAATCGGTGAACATACATAGATAAAAAAAAAAAAAAAAAAAAGATTCCGACGAATTGAGAACCTCCTCCTTTTTTTGAAGTCGGTTAAAAAGCGCTTAAAGTGATAAACAGCGATAGCTTCGAATCGTAACCACAAATATCGTACAGGAAGCGATGGCGATAAATCTGCTGCAAGGGAATAAAACCTTCTCTTATTCCGGTGGTATCTATTATGATCTATGCAAGCATTGTATAAGGTATTTAAGCGTATAGACGGTACCTAAGTACGTCAGTGAAGCAGCACTGTAGTCTTCTCGTTCTACACCGTCGTTTTTCTAGCCCAACCTAAGGCCTCGCCTTCTTGGCACAGGACCGGATAGTCTTATGTGGCTGATGTCACCGATAAGCCCCGGAGTGCTGGCGTCCAATTGTATGAACCCCACGTCAGTGATGGGACATAGATTACTTTTTTAAAGAGTTTCCTTCTTAAAAATTGACTATCACACTTAATAAGGCATGTTGTACGGAAAACGGGGTTATTTATTTTTTATTCCGTATAGGTTTCCGTGTCTTACCTAATGAATGGGAATAGTAATGTGGTAGAAGATGGGAGCGCACTTACCTAAAAAAAATCCTATTCTATTTTTTTTAAGTAAAGAAGTTTCCGGAAACAATTGACATCTACTCTATAGACAAGGCGAACCGCGCGAAACAATGACGCCAGTTTATCGGTGTCATTAGTACCAATAGTATAAAGCCACGCGGTAGTTCGCTCAGCAGCCACCTATAGTATTTTCACAGTTGGCGCTACTGTTTGCTTGTATGAAAAAGGTTTACGTAAATCGTTCGGATGCCCATTATATCTTGAGGTTAGTAATCAGTGCCGGAAACACATATATTTCGTGAGAACATTCCAAACCTTAGCCACGAGTTTAAGAAAGGAAGAAACGAACCGCTTAATGCGCACTGGTGTTGCGGTACATTGGAGCCCGGTCAAGTGATAACTCACCTCATTACCACAGTAAAATTAAACTCTAGGTGTTCATCCAAGGTGTCGTATGCTTCAGCACTAATTATGAAAAATCAATTTATGAATTCTTCATCAGCAAAATATTTTTTTATCTCATCAATTTGTACTTGTAAAATAAACTCACCAAATTAAAGACATCGATTGGATGGATATCATTATGATTATGAAACACAAAATAAAAGAGTAGCAGAGATTTCACCAATCCAATTAATGAAATAGGTCATCATTCATTAACATACGATTCGCGAGCGATTCCCTCGAGTACGCCAAGCCAATTTTAAACACTATCCTACTATCCACCGTATTAAAATATTTTAACAAGGTTTCGCTATCTTTTAGTCGTTTTTGTATCATCTTAATTTGCGAATCACAACATCTTGATGGCAGAAAAAGGTAAAGTTCTTGGTCATACTGTTCAGTGGGTGTTTTAAAACCATCCCTCGAAAAAATAATTTCTAAATTTCTAATGCTAAATTAAAAAAAAATGTAAAATGAATTCTTTGCTAAATTTTGCACAATGAGCCAACAAATACCAATGGTAAAATACGGAAAGCAAAGGTAATGACAACATAGGCAATATTATTGAAATAAATTTCATTTGGACGAAGATAACAGACGGTTTATTAAGTAATTATTTACTTCTTAGTTAGAACAGCATTATGAAGATATTATATTTTAATTTATTCGCAGCCTGCTCTTTTTTAATTAATTATCAAAGCTTTTCTCATCATAGAAAAAAGAAAATGAATCCTAGATAAAACCCCATACGAGGCAAAGAGCATCTACTTATCTCCCCCGCTTCCTGTGGTTTAATTACGACTTCTACGATGCATAGTTGAAATGAAAAAAAAAAAGAAAATGAAATCTCATTTATTCCTTTCTCCGGTTGCCCACATCTCATAAAACCATCGATTTCATTTTAATATTCGCAACGTTCAATGAAATGTGAACCGTATTTTTAATCACGTAGAATTTGATATTGCATTTCATTGTTTATTTTTATGCTTACGCGTGCAAGTATGAGCATATTCGGACACACGGGAATGGCATTTTTAATTCGCTAATGCAATCATGCTGATATTTTCAAAGTAAATATAATAATTAAATTATTCGATGTAAATGTAATAAAAAAAACCTCGTTATTATTTGCTTGCTTGTGAATATTAATAAATTCAGAATTACAAGATACAATAATACTGAGAATTCAATATAGATATACATTTTTGGACACATCCCCCATATACATTATACTGTAGGTAAACCGAATTCAGATTAGAATTGAAATGTATCCCAACAACTTGTACAAACTTTGGGATCCAAAACTAGTTAAAACTAAAAATATTCAACGACAGTTCATATTAAAAAAAAGATACCTACTAAAATGTTTTTCATTAATGTTAGGTCGGAAGTAAAATCTTGCATTCTGACTAAGAACAATATCTTCTAATATTATCAAGCCTTTTAATCTAACCTTACCTAACCTAAATCACAATCCAAGATTAACTCCAGATAAAGTTTAAACTTAAAGACATTAGTTTGAGGTTTAAACTATTTTAAATGCATTTTATCTCAAAATTATGTATGTAAAGATGGCGGTCGTGAGCATTTACAAAGAACGCGATGTTTACGATTAATTTATACAACCACAAATCGAATAATTTATATAGTCCATGTAAAGATAAAATAAAATATATTATACTGTATTCGATTGTTCCTTGAAACCAATGCTCCGACAATGTGCGGAGTTCCGTTATTGGCTACACAATCGCGTAGTAGAACAGAATGGAGTATTCGGCTCGTAATCAGTGTTGTTTTATTTTGCGTTCTTCCGATTCGCTGGACAGCTCGCTTTAACACTTTCCTAGAAGCGGTTACGTTTGGTTTTGAAGTCCGTACTGTAAATTGAATTTGGAATTGGTAATATGGGAAATAGCACGGATTTTAAGTACAAGAATGAGGATTTTTCTAATTATCATGCTAAATCAAATAATGTCTCAGTTGCATGATAATATAGTGTAGGTAACAAATGAATTTCATATGAAACGGATTATAGTTTTCTTTTTGAAAAAAAGGAACCTTTTATTTCGCTCGTGACATAGTAAAGCAAAATATGTTTAAACAGAGCACATTATAAGTTTCTCATAAAATTAAGGACTCCTATGATAACTTCCCTTTAGCCAATAATTGTCAAAATAGGTAGCCCTTAAAACCATGTCTCAAAAAGCCATCTTTCTCTGTTTCTGTTAATTTATTTCTCTTAAGTAGATCTTGTTTATGGAAAATTATGTTTAAATTAGTAAAATTAAGTTTACATTTGTTATCGTTTAGTACTTTTAATATATTTGAATATTAAATTTTAGTTTGCACACCACAGTATGTGGTATATTTAGAATACAACCCTGTACACTTGGTCCCAACAAGTGCAACTCAAAATAAGTTGTGATTTTCTTGTGGTAAGTTGTAGTTTATTGAATCAGATGTGTCCCTCAGGAAATCTACGTTATACGTTTGTGTACACCGCAATTTTGTATCGGTAACTTAGTTTGCTAAAATATTGACAATATGTCGGAGCGGAGAATATGTCGAACTGAATTAACTGTTTTGAGACTATTTTTACACGACTGCCCAAAAAAGGAGTGTAATGTTTTTAGAATATTATACCTGCCCAAAAAAGGAGTGTAATGTTTTTAGAATATTAAACCTGCCCAAAAAAGGAGTGTAATGTTTTTAGAATATTATACCTGCCCAAAAAAGGAGTGTAATGTTTTTAGAATATTATACCTGCCCAAAAAAGGAGTGTAATGTTTTTAGAATACAATATAACTATGAATAATGTTTTCAAACACAGATACTCGCAACTGTAGAATATAAAAGGGGAAGAGGATGGACTGACTGACTTATTTACTAACGCACAAGCATTACATTGATATTATAATCAGCCACAAATATAACTATTCTCTATATTAGAACATTCACCATGAAAGATTTAGAATCTTTCATTAGTTATAGCAATCCAGTTAGAAAAATCTTCGATTGCGTCGTCACAGTCGTTACCTTTGGTCAAAATTGGGGAGATTGTGATCAAGTGTGATCACAGTTCCCCCAATTATGGACGAAGATAGACACTAGTAGAAAAAAAACTGAGAAGAGACTTCTAGGGTGTCAGAGATGCAAATGTTTGGGCGATTTAAAGGGATGAAACGTACTTAAAAGTAATCAGATATGATGAAAGCATCACTGAGCAGAAAGGCTTTTCGGTTTTTTTACCGCCAAAATTAATTTTAAAGAAGATTATACGTGAGAATGATGATACATAAAATTAAAGAAGTTTTGAACATCTTCTGTCGTGCCTCATAACGGGAATTTGTAAACTATACAGTTTCACTAGTAAGGATTAAAGTTTTAACTCAACAATCGCGTGCGACAAACCCGTAATGTCTGTTTTAATTGTGAAATCGTCGCGTGACAGAAGATTATTACGACTGAGACTGAGTGCCTCACTCGTATTCCAACCCTTTGATTTGAGCAGTGTTAAATTACACATGTGGGGTTTACAGTTCAAACTTTCCATTATTACTGTTAAGGCCGTTGGTGGTTTTTATTTTTGCCCTCCTTACTCACTTATGAAAACGTTGGAGGGTGCACCAGGCATAGCATTGCGGGTGTAGGTACTGACAAAGAAAGAATGTTTTACCTTATTATTGAAAATAAAGCCAGTTATGAATAAATAAAATGTAAGCGTTTTTGGTAACAACAATTGTAGTTTTCGATAATTTTTTTGGCAATTTTTTCTATCGAGAAATTCCGTGAAAGTCGTGTTTCTGCTTGTCAACGAATGTAGATAAAAGTCCAAAAATACATGTTCTTTAATTTGAAAGTAATTAATTCTCTTTTAAGCGTAGTTTTCAACCTGCAATTAAAATCGTTTAAATAACCGTTTAACCCGTTAATATCGAATATTCTCTTCCTTTTTTTTTTTAATGCACTCGAGATATTTTTTTGGTGATTTTTTTTTTCAGTTTTTTGCAAACCCTCTGACTATTATGTGGAAGATAGATATGCACTTACGTAGGCCTAGTAGGTGGGACATGAAAGTCCTCACATCACGAACACTTGTTCGTGATCTGAGGACACTTGTTCGCTTAAAAGATAATACTTATTATCAGTAAATGTTCGCAGTAGATGCAAATTGCCAACATTAACCAATTAGTGCCTACGTGGCTGGATCGATGGCAAACATTGACTAATCAGCGCCAAGGATATAATTTTGTCGATGCCATAGGTATATTTGTAGAAACAGAGTACAATACATACATAATGACGTCTGAATAAAAGCCAAGTATATTTTAATCATAAAATGACTGATTTTAACGACTTAATTTTCACTTGCAGTAAACAATAATGTGAACTCTGAAGCCAAAGCAATTAACCGAATTTCAACACTTAAATTGAGTATTGAGTAAGAATACCGTGACTCTTGGCCAATTGTTATAAGAATTTTAAGGAATTTATCTCGTGACAGAGTACCACGAAAACCATCCTTTTTGATTTTTTTTTTTAATTTTTTCTTGTTCAAAAAAAATCAGGGCCAAACCCTTTCGCTACACCGGAGAATAAAAAAGAAAATTAATCTTTTTGTACCTATTTCTAAGTCAAGAACCAAGGGACAGACAGTTTGAAGTATATTAAGCTGTCTTATCCTTAACCATCGACTTAACATCTACTAGACCCGTTATAATACGTGGTTCATGTCGATAAATTATATCAAATTTATTAAGCAGTTAATGCCAGTAAATCAAGTAACTGTACGGGCCTAGTGACTCGGCTTGACAAAATTAAAAACCGAGTAATACTAGATACCCGGTTACTCAGTGAATTAAGTAAATCTAATAAGCTTTCGCATGGAATTAAAAAAATGTAGAGAAATTATTTCTAAATTAAAAAAAATTACGTTTCTATCACAAACTGTCTCTGTGTATCGCTTACAATTGGTGTCAATGCACAGATTATAAATACTTCGTCGTTTGCGGGACCTCTATGTGACGATGTGACGTTACACTGTTTTGACATTAGCGATCGCAAATCATTAAGAATTTTTGGTTTCTTTCTGCACGAGGTATAAAATGAGCGATCGTCAGCATTTTTGCCCCGATCGTCGCGGAGACCTAATATGGCTAAAAGTTCTCACGTTATGGCTACCAATCCACCGGAGATAGTGAGGCAGTGGAACCGAGAAACGGAGAAATATTGAAAAATAGGATTGAACAAAATCTCCGCTCCTCTTAAGTAGAGCAACCCTATTGGTTAATATTTCTCCGTTTCTCGGCTCCGCTGCCTCGTTCCGCTCCGGTGGATTGGCAACCTATAGTCAGGTCATGTTCACTTGTCACGTGATCAAGACCACTACGGGTAGCCGTTAAGATGCACTGATTTCAAATGGCTGCCGCGCGCCGTATAGGTCGCACGCTTTATTTCTTGTACGGTCTTTTTTACGTCAAAAGAGTTGAACTTACGATATAGAAAGAGAGCACAACTTAAGGTGCTTAGCGAAGGCGGTGCCAGGCGTTATTGCGAACTGAATTGCACTCTTTTATGTCAGCGCTAGAGTCGGTATTTCTTTAAATCGTCTTGCGGAGTGAGCCCCTCCGAACTTTAATTCGTATAATTGTATTCCGTGCTATTGTGTAGAAGTCTAGCTGGTTTCGTGTTCGTTGACATAACCCGTTGGACTGTTAAACAGGGTTGGACGTCTGAAATGGATTGATGACCTGTCCGATTCAGGCTGGAGATGGATTCACGCCAGTTTTGTTTTGAAACTTGCCATTGTTGCTCTAAGATACCTATTATGAAAGATCGTGGATTCCATCCTCATCGACTAAGAATTAGTAGCTCTGCAGAAAAATACTGTTTACCACTTTATTGAAGATTCAAAAAATAACGCAGATGAAGTCAAAAGCAACAGATCGTATGAAATAAATCAGATCTTTTCATCAAGTAAATCAAATAAAATCACGGATTTGATTAAAACATAAAAGCGGCATCAATTGGAGCTGTTGTTAGCGTCACGATCGGTCAAATCGAATAATGGAGATTTTGTTTTATAATACCCACCTACCCACCCGGGCTTGTTATTTCCCGGGAGCGAAAAATAACAAGGGAGAAACGTGGGCGATAATCTTTTCACACTGTGAAGCGTGAATGAATAATTTCAGAATTGGGATAATAGAAACTTTAGTACGTTCGACGACTATTGAAACTGAATCGTACCTTCGGGAATAACTTTTCAACATTTTTTACGTCCCACTTTTGACCACAAGACTCTTTAAGAGTGGTTTAGTCGTGGTCTATGAACAGGTATTTTTTATATTTTTTATTATTATATATTGAATAATATTAAAATATAATAGGTAATTTCTTGTTGACTTCACATATCTTTCAGAACGTGTATGGAGAATTTTTTGGTATTCCGATTTTCTCACAGTGTTTTCCTTCGCCGCTAAATTATATAAAATTGCCACACAATCAAAGGAAATAAGTACAATGCAAAATTACATGCAGACATTGTGTAAAATCACCATCTCCTGAACTATCGAAGATATTTCGGCGTCGGGGCGAAAGGTCGGTAAGGTATGCTTGTAAAGATATTGTGTGGTATTCTTCACTAGGTGTGGTAAGAGCCATGCTTAGCTTCGATTGAAATTTAATCCCTTCATTTTTTCCATTTTAGTGGATTACAGGAAATAATTGCAAAATTGTATGCCTTAATACTGCAAAAAAACGCCTGTATTTCTACCATTTCTCATCTAAGTCGGAGCAACGTCTTTGGGACTTAAACTCCTCTTACCCACCACATCTTTGGGACCTAGTGAGCTTGAGATCGAAGTTTTAAACACTAGGCCACCATACCAAGCATAGTGGCCTTCAACATCAAAAGTCAAAAGTCAAAAGTCAAAATATCTTTATTTCACATAGGCCTAACATACAGGCTCTTGCGAACGTCGGTATGTCATTTCTTGCATAAGAATGGTGATAACTACAAGTCGACTTAAAACTAAGTTTACGATGGTTCCAAACGCGTCCTGCCGCTGAGAAGAAGCCCACAACAAACTCAGCCGGGTATTTAACATCTGCTGAGTGTCTCTAAAACTTCTTATGAGGCACATAATCTAGTATCAATCATTATCATATCCATGCATCAGTACACAGGTAGTGTTCTACCATACTCAATTTAATTACCTAATCCGCCTAAATCCAACGACATGGTCAAGCAATTGAAATGTATGATAGGCTTCGAAGAACAACCATTGCAAAGCAAACCTTATAGCGCAACTTCTAAGGTTGATATTCGATTGTGGATAAATTGATACATAACTGAAGAGTATAATGCGTATCGTGATCTGCAAAGCCCCGCTGACATGCCACTACAATGACAAGTACGGGAATATGCATGTCGGGTTGAACTTGGTTAATTAATACTGAGATCGGACTTGGTACTTCTATTTCCAATACATTTTCTCTGACCATGCAATAGGGTTAGTACATATTTTTGTACTAAATTGATTTCGAATCGCATTAAATAAACAAAACGAATTCTTCAATCTATAGCAGCTAGCGCCCCAAGCGGTCAAGGGCCGAAAGCTCAGTTCACAGTGTCTCCGATTAGGACGCTGGTTGTTTGGAGAAATCCGTTTCGTTTATTCGAACTTTCAAAACGGGTCGGCATGAAATGCTTGGGTGCCTGAGCTTTGCTCAGTTACTTTTTTATGGAAAGCGAAATTCGTAATCACTGTCATCAAAAAATTGAGATAACAGTTGAATGATTGATGAAAAATAGATCAATTGATACAAATCGAACCTATATTCGATCAGACTGATAACTAGGTACTTAAGTGTTAAAGATAAACTATCCCAGCCAAACGAACAACAAACAAAAATTCACTGTAAACGTTAGCGGTATCAATACAGCTAGCAAATACGGATAACGAGCTAGTGATTCCGGTACAAAATGAACTCTATTCCACAGGCCATAAAGGCTTTAAATGTGTTACAGGAAATTGACGTGAAATATAAGGGATGAGTGAATTGGCACTGTACAGGGAATGCTTGCCAAGAAACCAATAAGCTTAGCGTCTACGTCTACGAAACTTGTTTAGGTCGATTTAATTTTGTTTTTATCTCACTAGCGCAAAAATAGCGTCTTTGTTGTTTTAAAATTAAAAAGAAATAAAACCAATGGGAAAACAGTGAATGAGCTTGCAGATAGTTTTTGTTTTTATTTCTTCGAGTTTTAGTCACTAATTAGGTATTGGAAATGTTATATCCCACCAAAAACATTCTGTAAAAAACTAGCCAAAGTCAAAATGGAGCTGCTTGTTTATTTCTAAAAAGTACTGAAATCTAGACAAAGTCGTGCCAAGTCTAAGGTTCCTTACTGCGATTTCTTTATTATTATAGTTAATGTTGCGTGACTTGGCCGTTCAAGGGTACACAAGGGTTCAAACCAGGTGCTCCATGACACCATTGCACCAATCTGTCGCCAGAATTCATCGTCAATGAGTAGCGGTTCTTGGTCTTCAACGGCCAAGTCACACAACATTAACTATAATAATAAAGAAATCGCAGTAAGGAACCTTAGACTTGGCACGACTTTGTCTAGATTTCAGTACTTTTTAGAGATAAACAAGCAGCTCCATTTTGACTTTGGCTAGTTTTTTACAGAATGTTTTTGGTGGGATTTCACTTCTTTTTGTAGAAACTTCAAAATATTACAAAATATTTCTGTCCGTTTTTCTAGATACATTAACTGCATAAATAACTTTGTAATCTCATATAATTTATATGGAATTACAAAGTTATTAATGCAGTGATCACCAGGTACTCCAGATCTTCGATTATCCTAGTTTTTATAGTTTTCCCTTTATGTGGCCATTAAACCCTAACTCTGTACCAAATTTCAGCTCTCTGAGTTTATGGGAAGTACTAGTTCTATTTTGATGATCATGAGTCAGTCAGTCAGTCAGTCAGTCAGTGTCGAAAATGCGAAACTTTGCTTTCGCATAACTTCGGAACTATATGACCTACAGACTTGAAATTTTGGGTTTTAAGTATGTGATTATAGCTTACTGGATAGCGAAAATTTCAGCGTTCTGGTCTTATCCAGAGGTTCTCAAATAGGAGCCCGAAAATGCGGCGAAATGGTTCCTGTAAAGATGGTACGGCAGTTTTGCTTCGCGCTTTGACTTTGGCGGGGGCACTGCCGTGCCCCCTGATAAATAATTTATGGCTCAGGATTTGAACGCAATCCCTAAATGTAAGAGTTCCTGTTATATTTAACATGTTTTTCTTTAGTTGAAAATTTGTAGTTATGTGTAACAAAGAGAAAATGAAATTTGTATCTTTTACAATTATAGTACATTTATGCTTTTTTGCCGTAGATTTTGTACCGAAATAAAATGCAAACAGTTAGGTACACAAGTCCTGTTTAAAAATTTCACTTATTTTTGTATTTCCTGAAATAAAAAACTTTTTTGCTTGCTTACTTTACCTACAAAATCCGGGTATACGTATTCCGTCAGAGCAGCTGACTTTTTTCCCGACTTTGTTTTTTTTTTTTTGTTTACCTAATTATGTAATTCATTCAAATGTTTCTGGCATAAAAATGTTTTCAGAAAATCTACCAATTTTAATACTATATTTTCTGAAACTCAACTTTTCTCGTATAATAAAGCTCCACAGACAAAAAGTGTATGTTATTTATTGTTATAATAAAGTATCAAATGTAAGGTAACTTGTCGATGGAAAATTGCTTCCGCACAGTTTTCTGTGTTATGAGTATTGAAATGTAACGTGATATTCTATAGGCGGAAGCGAGTCACACGTTGCTTCTATGTATTTATATTTGATGTGAAGAGTTATCTACGTGAGAGTTATGATACTTCAGAAATATTTAGTAAAGGAGTGCACGAATGTGAATGTAGTAACGAATCATGGTTAAATTTCAAAATCCTCTAAAGATACTATACTAAGAGGTTGTCCAATTAAAAAGATGGTATAACCAGTCCATTATTAGGTAAACACTTACAAAATTTCTTTCAAAAAAGGCGTTCGGACCACAATCTGTCCCTAGGCTTTTGCCTGAAGGAAAATTTCCATTTTGTCTCCAACAACTGCAAAAGCTACCAGCAATACAATTCCAAAAAGGGCATTGCATAATAAAATTTGTATTTATCACTTTTATTAAATTATTACTTGACAAAAGGCGGCGGCTATTTATACAGACCTGGTAGAAAGTGGTTACCTCATCGAGCTTAAAAGGGGTATAAACCTGCTATTGGTTGCTACATAGCTTTGTGATGGTATGTTACGTTAAGTCACTTGGCAGCACTTTTAAGCCGATAAAGTAGTCCTCGCTATCTTTAACTAGTCTTTTATAAAGCAAACTTAAACTTAAACTTGAGATAAAACAAAAATGGCCCGTGCCGGGAATTGAAGCCAGTTTCCCTTTATTTACCTCAGCGCTAATTTGACACCAAAAATGTCTTCAAAAGGTCGTTTGTTTGGCGAATCGTCTGCAGAATTTTAGAGCCGCTTCGCTTATGAGTGTAGTCTCCCCAAACAGCTAGATTCCCCGGTAGACGCGTACATTATAAATGCTCGGTGAGGATCGCAATTCGCGAGGCAGCCGAACTCGACGGAGTTTTATTTCCCAATACACGAATACTTATGGCCTCCGCTTTATTTCATAACGCCATTGGCTCAGCAGAATTTATCTTTGATTTTTTATAGATTTCGTTAAAGTGAGTTAGTGCATTACCACTTAGGGTATAGTTTTTATAATTTTTCCGTACTGTTAAGTATTATACTAACTAATTGGTAGACCAACCCGATAGTTAAAGAGTCGTGGATCAAAGTTGCGCCGAGTACGGCAATTTTTATACGTATTATTAAAAACGAATATAATCTCTTTGTATGGCTACTTTGTCGACTACTATATGGTCAAAGAACTGTTCCAGGAGCTGGCAACTTCCAGTGATAGAGAGGGATTTTTCGTCAAAGTAAGAGTCCGATGGGACTCGTGGGCGTCTCCACCCCCTCTTAGAATTTTAATGAGGATTTTTCCTTCTGCGTAGCTCTAGACAGTCCGCCACTATGCCTTATTTTCTAGGAACCCGCTGAGGAACATCATACTCTCATTGACTCTATGATTCCGCAATGTGAAGTCAATATCTCATGATGATGTCCTAGTGTCGAGACGAAACGTGAGACAAAGAAAGAGTTGAAAGAATTATGTTTGTTGTTTTACGTGGGTGGTGTTCCTGCATAATTGTACGATACAGAATCATTTCAAGTTACGGATAATAGCAAAACAAATTTATCTGTCTTGCTACTCATAACCACCAAACCAGTTTATTAAACTTCAGCAAACATAAATAAATAACTTCTGTAGTTTTACACACAGCATGGTAACGGTTTTGTAGCAAGTGTTAGGGATAGCTTGCCTAGTGTTATCAATCTCACCCCAACAATGAGATTAAATAATGTCCGATCAATAAAAACCACTGATGTACAATTTTCCACTATTTATTGTTCTTATTTACAACTGTACTTACGAATAAATAATTCACGGGACTTTACACGTAACTTTTACCGCATTACTACGTAACACTTTTCACTATTTTTCCACTGATTTCCACTGATTTCACTGCACTCTCACTTTTCACACTATACACTTATTTTCCGAATTGATCTCGCTGAATTGAAGTGAACTTGAACTGAAGTCAACTGAACTGAACTAAAGTGAACTGAAGTGAACTTGAAGTGAACTGACTGCGCTAGCCAATCAGCCGCTTTTATACTAAATTTTTACGCCATTAGAGTTTTCTAGAAAGTACAGTCCGCGAGGCGTAAGCTGAGCTTTGCATTAGTGTGAGTGTACATAGATAGTGTAGGTGTACCATTGGCCTAAAGCGCGGCGCGTCCCTTGCTTGGTATAAACCGGTTTTTACTGCTTTTTGCGTCCATCGCATGACGCAACTTCTCCGCGCACCTTTTGTCTGACTCTACTTTTAGTGATCACTCACACAAATGCAAAGCTCAGCTTACGCCTCGCGGACTGTACACGATTGGTGCATGTGGGTAACGCAAAAACATAAAACTTTCTAGTGCAATAAAAGAAGGGTCAGGATATTTTGAGACAATGGAACGCCATTAAAAATATGCTCCACCCAAATGGTCATCCTGTTCTTTCCATATTTTTTGTTAGCAAAAAAGGGCGTGATTCTAGAATATTCCTATTTATGAGCGCGCTGATTGGTTAGCTATTATTTTAAGTGCACGTGTAGCGGACCCGCGCACTTAAGGCGAATATCTTCGTAATTTCCTTAAGGGGAATATCGTCGTGCATAGCAAGTATTAAAATATTTTGTAGCTAAAAAGATAACTGGATTTATTTGAAAAGTTTTCAAGAAGGACTCTCGATCATTTGAGCAAAATCACAAGCACCTGCTATTTTTGAACCCTTTCAAAAGGGCGGAATGAAAAGTGAGTTGACATTAAAATTCGCCCACGCGCGAAATCTTTATGAAAAATGTGGTACTTCATAATTCTTCGCAGAGTTTATTTATTTTTAGTTTTTCTCTCCAGTATTGAACCCAGATATAGCTACGTGGTGAAAATGTCGGCCTAATTGGAGGTTCGGAGTTTTATATAGCTTATACTAAGCAAACATATCATGCTCCTCTAATTTTATTAAAAATTAATATTGATATTTATTTGGAATTTGAATGCTATCTCCAAAACACCAAAAAACGTCGGCATTTTACCTGGTAATTTCTTTTGAGTTGATTATTATGAATTTCTCAACATGATTTTGTTGTTTGACTGGGTGGTTTTTCTAATTCAATATGTAAAAAATATGTATTTTAACCTCATCCAAGAATCAAACCTGTGCGGGGCTTATTTTTGATTATGCTGACCATTTATAAAATCCCAAAGGAGAATAACAAGTAAATTATTGAGTTGTTGATTTTTTACGTAAATAACTCGGAAATGCTTCGATACAACAAACACAGAAAATGCTTTTCAACAAATTCCAGATACAATTTATGTTTGGTGCTACGTTTTCTCGTTATGTTGTACGATGTTCGCAATCAGGCATTATTTATTCCCAACGGATAAGCATAATAATTCGCGTAAAATTGCTCGAGAAATCTCCGAGAAATGCGTATGAAAATTCATGGAATGATATATCGATCTGAAACCACAAGTCGCGATATCTTTGATTGGCATTATTGTGTCAGCGGTAGTTGCTCCCATAGCTCAATCGATAGAGCGGCCACTCGCGAAAGGTGGTGGTTGCGGGTTCAAGTCCCGTTGGCAGAGACGATTTTGATACACTTATAATTTATAATTATAATATACTAAGCTTGTTTATTGCTGTTAGTTTAAGAAAAGTGGGTACATTATTTTGGTCCGTCCGACAAATTCAAATAGGTATTTGGTTTTTCGTAATTTGTAAGCTTATAAAATATTTTACGATTGTGGCAATAAAATTGCAGAAATTATGGTAGTACGCACCATCTTCACGGATTTACATTATTATCTTTGCTTTGAATTATCTATGTTGTTTAATTATTGCAACCAACATCATTAAAATAAAATAAAATTGAAAATTAAAAAAGGGTAATAAATTGTACTAACAAAATTTCAAAGTGTGATAATTTCAAAGAGGGCTATATTTGTATATTATAAAACGGTTTTTTATTTATTTTTATGGATAAAAATTCGTTTGGTGGCAGAAGTTAAAAAATTAAAAGACATTTTTTATTAAAAAAATCAGGTATTGAATCAGCTAATCCATCCAAATCCTAAGTCCTTATTGATAGAAAAGTAATTAGGCATTCTCCATTATACCGATGTGAGTTTGCAGACTCATCGATAACCGGATTCTTACCTATTTGCCAAATGATTTTCACCGTGGGTAATAGGTATCTATAATATAAAAATGAATCCCAAAATGTGTTGGTAAGCGCATAACTCAACAACGCCTGGACCGATTTAGACAATTCTTTTTTTTTAAATGTTCGTTGAAGTTCAAGGATGGTTTTTACGACGAGAAAAATTCGAGTCATTACCGGGTAAAATTTCGAGTAAAAAAATCGAGTAATTTTTTGCCCCGACTATATAATAGGTACGAGCAAAAAACTACAAATAAAAATCTTTTTGACAGGACGAAGTCTGTCGGGTCCGCTAGTATATAATAATATAATTAAAATCTATAAAATCGAAACACTCGATCTTATTTAACATAAAGACAGCAAAATAAAAGGAACCGTACACTCGTATTGAAAAAGTCCGAACGAATATTTACAGGGATGAGACCAAATATAAAGGCGGACTGAAAGTCACTAAAAATTCGTTATTAACATTTCAATGGTGGCTTAAGTACGTGCTAGTGGTTAGTACTTAAGTCAAATATGAAATCCTTGTAGCTAGAAAATACTACTACGATGCACGAAAAATAATACTTGGTATTGTTTTTCAAAACTTCTTTAAAACCCTTTACTAAGTTACTTTACAATTTATTAATTTTCATAATCACAATGATGTCTTCCTTCAATCGACTCTTATGAGATTTGGATACCATGAAGCTGATTCACTAAAGTTACAAGTATGAAAAAACCAACTTACAGGTACTTATGAAGCTATATCACTACGAACTCATGGTCTTTGACATATTCATTTATTGTTTAGTTTCCCCTTTACTTAGAAAATGTTTTGAAAAAATTGTATCAACCTATGTAATGCTACTGATTTCGGGATCATATTGTAAAGGCATACCTATACTCAACCCAAAAAAGGATTTGTGTAGCGCAAACAGTGTGACGATTGAACTAGCAAACTGGTGATTCACATAATATTATTTCTCAATTAATCGGTCCGCCTTATTTAAGGTTAATGTTCCATCGGCCGATTTTCCTCTTGTACAGCTTTGAGGATTACTCAAAAGGACTTAATCTCTCATCGCTGATATTATCAGTGACAAGGCTCTGTGAAGTGAGGGAGCCAGCTTTCGGATTCAAATTTGATCCATCTCCGGACCCAATTAACAATTTTTCCGAGTCTCCATGCGAGTGATTTTGTCTTCAATTTTTCGTTTTTAACATAGATTCGTGTAGCTAAGGGAGCTTTTGGACCAGTTCAGCCATAACTCGTATTTTTCTTTTCACTCTAGATGGGTATACCTATTTGTTTCACATAAAAAAGCAAAACAGCAATTTCAAACGAATCAAATCAACTAACTGAAATAAAATTACATGGGTAACATATACTGCCCCACGTTGGCAGCCAATTGTAACATAGCCGTCGGTAGAAGTCATACGCCGATAAGGTCGGGTCGAGGTGGAACAGCTCGGTGAAGTTGATGATGACGCTTTATTGTACGTTATCCGTTACATGACTAGAAGACGTGTCCCACGCTGCGTCCCACCAAGGGGAAGCGTCAGCAGGAAGCGCGTCCCTTATCACATGCACTTGCAGTGACGCATGACAGCGGAGTCCGGCGGCGTCTCCCTGTCGGAATGCCGCTGGAAATCGAATCATCCATGTTAGCCGCCGGTGACATCATATCTTGCTGTAGCAATGAAACTCAAGCGCGATGTGCAGTCATAGTAGCGCCATCTAGGAATGACCAGCGACAACTTCATATGTTGATGAGTACATTGTGTTACACATGTTTATTTTAAGTAGGTACTCCTTATTTATTTATTTATTTTATTTTTATTATTAATGCACCATACATAAAACTTAACGAAACATAACAAGGTACATGATGTGCAAAGGATCTTCTTCACTTCTTTTGAAATGATACGGACCATTGTATGGAATGCCATACCAAAACTTAATTTACGGACTAAAGTTTCCACAATATTAACTATTACAAATATTTTTTTTGATTAACATCCGGAGTCATAAAAGTATAGACAAATAAACAAATTGTAATTCTCAATAAAATATGGATGGAAATGTGCATTGAAAAGAAAGTAACTTTTTGTATGTAAAGTAAAATTCCGGATATGAAAAGCAAATTCCCAGTGCTAACAATTTATTTTCCTAGAATATTTTTGTTTTGGTTCGCGAGAAAACTTGATACCACCTTTCGTTTTTTTTAGAAGAAAGTAAAAAAGTTTCAAAAAAATAATAGCATTAAAATTGGGAGATACGGTGTGAAAAAATGCGGAAAGATTTCAAAAAAGGGAAAATAATTCATGCGTAAGTACAGCTCTTACAAAGGATTCGCCGAAACTTTTGTAAAAGTACACTAATTCGATAATGGAATTTACCATCGTATTCAAAACAGTTAAGAAAAAGTGACAATGGCTGTCCCGTCCGAATTAAATTAAATTCAAAAAGCCTCTTGTAATATACAAAGGCATGTTCATCCATGCTAATGCTATCGATGGAAGATTAAGCCTTTTTGAATCCAGCCACAAAGAAGCGGAAGTATACAAGTACCTCGGTCGTATTTCGAAATGAAAATGTACGTAGCCTAGCAGATATTCTATTTGCATTATTATTTTCAACAGAGCATTGTGTTTGCACTGTAATAACCTATTGTTAAATCTTATATCAAAACTGTCTACCTACTTTTATTTTATTTGAATGAGGATAAAATGTTTGAACTTATTACTTTGTGTTGATTATACTCTTAACTACTCGTAACTACTACTTTTAAAAACCTAAAAACCTAATTTTTATAATTTAATTAGCTAATACATTGTTTTGCCACTTAGCCGTATGAAAAACTATTCTCAGATGAATGTAGACAAAAAATTTCGTAAAAATCCGGCCAAGCCATCTCGGCGGAGTTTCGACACAAACACAATATAACGCAGATTTCATATAAGTATTAGATACTCATAGAACGAAAGAAAAAATTAAGTAAAGGAAAAACTGGCCAAATGTGAGTCATAATCCCGCTTCTCCGTTTAGTACGGAATACTCGTAGTTTGGCCAGATTTTTCCACGCCAAAATACGTTGGTAAAAATCATTCCATGGATTATTAAATCTTCTAATTTTTGTTATATTTCGTTCATAGTCGTTTTATATACAAACGAGTTCAAAATTACTTCAAAAGGCAATAAGAAATACATTGAGCCTATCCAAATAGGGTCTTTTGTAACAAACCAGCACAATCTTCAAGTCACACATGGAAATCGTAACACTAACGAATACGTGTTACAACTCAAACAAAAAAAGAAAAATCCTTTTCCTTCAAATAATATTGATATTCACCCTTTGTCGACATTTTGTTTGTAAAAATGGCTGCCCCGCTTCCATCAGTGAGGCATATTTCACGTTGTCACACATTTCTAAATCTCACAAATCCGATCTTTGGGCAAATAGTACCTATTACCTATTACTGGTATTAATATCCATTTCTAACCCCGACGCAAAAAGAGTTATAAGTTTAACGTGTCTGTGAATTTGTGTATTAGGTCTGTGGTACTGTAGCGCCCAAACGGACGAACCGATTTTCATTTTTTTTTTGCTATCTCGAGTGTTCTTAGCTATGCTTCATGAAAATTGGTTCAGCAGTTTAAAGATCATCAGCTCTTGTCTAGTTGATGAGGGTGAATCTGACTAACTCTGATCCTGATGTCTGATCGATTCTACGTTATTTTAAAAAGTAAAATATATTATTAGGTAACCATGACCTGATCCGCCGTTTGAAGGAAACTGTGGTTGTAGGCAGATTTTTTTTAATTAAAAAAAAAAGGGGTGTGAAGTGCCTACCCATGTGCTAGGTCCATTTAGATATTCGTCGAATCTCGTGTATTATAGAGAAGTACTCAGCATTATAGAGAATCTTTTTTCGGCGCCCATCCGTAAGGCGACGGACCCCCCCGGGACCGCCACCCAGGGGCCGTGGGCACGGGTAAGCCGATACCTGCAAAGCTTGCTCCTGCACTTCGCAGGCATCGACCCGACCTCCCATACTCCGCGGCGGATCTGATCTTTGGCTCCGCCGCAAACCACCAAACGGCCGCAGAGGACAGGGAGAACGGCAACGACACACCGACACTCCTCTTCCCCTGCGGCCCCGCCGCCGACGCATCTAACGGTGCGCCACCGTTTGGTCGCGGGAGATAGGGCGAGCGGCAACGACACACCGACACGCCTCTCCTCCCGCGACCCCTCCTGGCTGCAGGAGACAGAAAACTCTGTCCCCCGCACCCCTCTCGGACGCATCCAGAGCGGGCCCATCTCCAGGCCCACTCCGAGCGTCCCCTCCTGGATTCCTTTTGGCTTCACCGTGGGGCCCAACCACGGCTACTGAGCCCCCCTATCGCGACAAGTTTGGAATCCATCGGTGGGGAGCATTATAGAGAATCTTACGACGTCTTTCCTGAATTTTCAGAAGTTCATCAAAATAAAGACGTATAACTATGAACTTACTATCAAATCACGCATAACTCTGCTTAAATGGTATTCACAGTATGTGAACAACATAGACCTGTTTTTTCCGAGAGGCATGTCGGCCCGTAATTTTATCATTTGGAGGAATATTTCACGCCGGCACGCGTTTGTAAGATTCACGCAACTGCTATCTGATCGCCTTTCGAACGGCGATAGGGGTGCCAAAGAATAAAAGTCTACGGAATTTAGAAACAAGAACAATTCAAACTTGGAACGAAGTTGCTTATCACAAGTTACACTTCAGACCTTGCAAATGAGATCTTGGGTGAAATGAAGGTAAAACTTTTACAGTTAGTATACTTTTGCTGTACTATGAATTGCATGTTATTGCTATCCAACATTTGTGATTAATTGTGCCTAACTAAATAATAAATTCACAATAAAATGCACTATAACTTAAAAAACCAACAATTCTTAAAAACTATAAAACTTGATGACATATTT
The DNA here is from genome assembly GCA_963855885.1 of Coenonympha glycerion. Lineage (NCBI taxonomy): Eukaryota > Metazoa > Arthropoda > Insecta > Lepidoptera > Nymphalidae > Coenonympha > Coenonympha glycerion. Next base: position 17,754,540 of record OY979630.1, on the reverse strand, counting down.
GTTCCTCAACTGAGCCGTCGCTGATGATGAAACTCTTTACTCTTTGGCCGTTCGTCCACCACAACTGTCATAGTAGGGGAGCCCACGATGCTAAATCGGTAGTTATTCGAGCGTTGTGACGACCTATTGCAGTGTAAATATTAGGTGCTAAAATGAAAAAGAGGTTATATGAATTTTGCTATACCAGTGGTGGGGGCCTGGGGGCAGCTAACACAGGTTTTCAAAAATCCAAAAAATAAACTGCCCATGAAAGTATACTCGAGCGTTGATATGTTTGTCGTTCTCACCCATAATCAGATAATTATGTTCTCAGAGACATCCGGATAAAGATAGCGTTACTGAATAGCCTTTGGGTTAAGACGTCTTATAGAAACGAATGCATGCAAAAATTCTGAGTTCATAACCCAGGAAAAATACATGGTTCTCGGCAATCAGGTTTCTGCCAGCAAAAGAATCCACACATAGAAGCGACAGTACATAAAAATCTCAAAGAAAGTAGATCATCATAAGTATAGTTGAAACTTGAAACATTTTTAGAGTGGGTACTCTAATTTTGAAAGATATGTGCTTTCGCCATTGTATATAGTATCTGCAACATTTTTATTCTATGACAATAATTTACCCACATGTTCACATCGGAAGAGATAGCCAGAAACCCTCGACAAAGGCTAAGAGCATTCAAACGATACACTCGTGCATATTTTATCCTTTGATCTTTGGCGCGTAAAGTTGAATAAAATTCAAAGCTATTCGGAGCATGTGTTTTTTAGTACAAACAACAAGGAATAAGTAGAGCGCATTTTAGAACGACATATAATTTTATTGTACCGCTAAATTACAAAGCATTGTGGTTATTTATCTTTTTAGCAATGATAGTCGTAGCTTAGTGTTTATTATTTTCACCCCATATTTCTCTAGGGTGTAAATTTAATTGTGATGAAACTATTTTCTCATTCATCAAAGCCTAAAAATTCAGCAAACATGAATTTAAGCTTCTCAATCTGCAGGGAACATGCCTTGTAATTCGTTGAAAAAAAGAAGGGATTAAGGTGGTGAAAGATTTTAAGCAATCAGTCTTAATAATCATGTAGCAGGCTAATGTACAATCTCAAATGCACATTAAAACACCCGTGTCAAAATGACCATTTTAAGAACTCAAATGAATTCAATCAAATCTTTTCAATCTAATCAATTCAATCTTAACTTTTTTACACTACAAGTTAATACTTGACTGCAATATCACCGATGGTATGTGACGATGCAAGTAAAGATTTTATCGTACTAATTTGGAAGTAAATAACCCCTAATGATTTCTACACAGCATCACGCCTGAGCACTAAGTAACTCAGCGGTGTGTCTTAGCTGGTAGGGTGGTAACTAACCAGTAACCACGCCCAAAGCCAATGGAATATTTAGTACAATCAGTCCTTTGTATAACTTGATGTGCAAAGAAACTACGAAATTATAGACAATCGCCCGACTTCGAATTGGTGTACATAAAAATATTTCAGTCTTTGTAGTGGCATTTGAAGTTGGTTTTTGGAAATAATTTTCCATGTTATATTTCAAACTTTTGAAGTGATGAATGAATAATGATAAAAAAATCAGGAGACATATTCAGCCGTATTCATAACCCAGCCAAACCCCAAATCTTTTCCGCTCGTGTCGTGCCCATCTGAATGAGACACAAATTATTCGCTGCTTAAATTATGTCAGTGTATTTAAAAGATAAAATTGCGGCTATACCCCATTCTGAATGCAGATTCCGTTTCCAAAATTCCAAGCTAACACGCCAACATTATATAGGTCTCACGGTTTATGCGAATTATGCATATTTCGCGAATACTTTGCTTGCAGTTTTCTTTATATTCATTATATTGCACCGGACATGCGGATTATACGGTGAAATAAATGGAGAGAATGTCCTAAGTTAGTCTTAATTAAATAGCGTTATAAATCGTGTTTACCTTTTGCCGATTTAGTTTACTTTTTGGTGTCATCTGTCCACTTGTCACGATCTATCGAATTGAGTCTTGGTTTTATTTGACGTCCATTTTACAAGTTTTATATGACCTGCAGTTTACGTGTGTTTTTCGGGTGGAATCTCGCACTTAATTTTGATGCAGATATATTCAACCGATTGATGATGATGCATGGTAACTTTTATGACGTCAATTTTAATCCAACATAGCGGAACACACAACATTGCGGACTCTCCTACTATATTGGTGTTAAATAAAAGGTTTTGCTGAAAGAAGAATACAGATAAATTGACGTATTAAAGTTTGTTTTTAAAAACATTTTATTGAATCCTATACCTTTAAACGAGCAATTCTTGTATATATATTTCTATATGATCCGAATCTCGGGAACGGCTGAAACGATTTTCATGAATTTAGTATACCGGGGGTTTTGGGGGCGATAAATCGATCTAGCTAGGATTCATTTGTCGAAAATTTCAGAAAATGTCGTATTTACCAAAAAAAATATGACCCCTGCTGCCTATCAATATATATTGGTGGGTAGATATACTACCGAACAAAGCTCGGTCACCAAGATATTGATAACTTATTTTTGATGAAATAAACTAGATAACTAGGATATGGAAGCAAAAACGTTGTTTGCACAAGGAAAATTTTATTGAAAGTCACATGACATAAGTCACTATTAAAAAACACTTGTTCGAATATCAAAATAAAGAATGTCGTAAACTAAAAAAATTCCACACTTCCCCTCAAACAACATCCATCATCAGATATCCTCACATCACACCACACCACACACACCCAAACTCAGATCGCGCACACATTTGGTAAATGCCACACGACCTAGTGGTTTTGTTAACACATCTGCTGGATTATCCTGCGTACACACATAGTCCAGACGTACAGCATTTTTAGCAATGCAATCTCTAACATAGTGAGCCCTTATGTCTATATGTTTCGTCCTTCTATGCGCTACAGGATTGTATGCAAGTTTCATAGCACTTTGATTATCTACAAAAATGCAAATAGACCCAAGAGATTCACCTTTTATAAATGCATTCAGCTGCCGCAAGTGAACTGCCTCCTTGGTAGCCTCCGAAAGTGCAATATACTCGGCTTCTGTTGACGACAGTGCCACACAAGCTTGTTTCCGGCATTCCCAGTTAATCAACGAGTTTCCGCATTTAAAAATAAATCCAGAATAAGATTTCCTATCTTTGATGTTCCCTCCCCAGTCAGCATCTACGAATCCCGTGATGTCCTGCACCGGCGACTTGGGAAATATCAAACATAGATCCCTTGTACCCCTAAGATACCTCAAGATATGCTTAGCTGCTTTCCAATGGCGTTCCTCACTACAGGAATTATACTGCGCCAAGAAATTAACCGCAGCCGCAATATCCGGGCGTGTGTTACAGGCCAAATAGTTCAGCGACCCTATGAGCGCCTGATAACGACGACAGTCTTGGCAGGACAAGATCTTACCTCCTTCCCCTTCCGCCAAGGCTTTATAGAAATCCGTTTCCATCGGAGTTTTCACCGGTTTGCAATCGCTCATACCATATTCCATCAAGATCTTCGAAATAAGCCTCTCTTGATTCAAATATATTCCGGTATCCGTCCTAGACAAAAGCATCCCCAAAACTTGTCTAGCTTCCCCTAAATCCTTCATCGTGAAATGCTTACGAAGGTTATCAAACAACACTTCCTTTTGCGCTTTGTCTTTGTAAAATAATAAAAAATCATCAACGTACAAAGCGATATAAAAATTATTATTTTTGTAAAGACAGCTATCAAAGTCACAGCGCTTGAAGTTCAAAGACACACTTCATTCACTTTTTCATTCCATGACCGAGAAGCTTGTTTGAGGCCGTATATCGCTTTTTCTAGTAAGCAAACTTTTTCCTTCGAGTCATTGTCTATGCAACCCTCCGGTTGTCGCATATAAACTTTTTCATGTAAATCACCGTTCAGAAAGGCGGTGTTTACATCGAAGTGGCTAATGAACAAATCCTTTTCAACAGCCAACGATAGCAGCAGTCTAACTGTTGATCTTCTTACGACCGGTGAATAAGTTTCAAAGTAGTCGACCCCGTAGGACTGAGTGAAACCCTTCGCCACAAGTCGAGCCTTATAGGTCCTGTTACCATCTGCATCATATTTGTACTTGAAGATCCACTTGTTCCCCACGATCTTAGCTCCAGGTGGCTTGTCGACGAGCTTCCAGACCTTGTTCTCGTACATAGAGTCCATCTCTTTCTTCATGGCTTCCTTCCAGTTATCCTTGTCTTCCCGACTCAAGGCTTCCTTAACTGTCAAAGGCTCCTGCTCTCCAGTACAGCATGCAAGTCCATTAAGATTTCTGTCTCGGATTCTATTACGTAGAGGGTAACGACATTCAACCTCGTTTGACTCTCCTCTATCAACAGTCTGCTCTTCAACTTCAACATTTTCTACCACGACATTTTCTGCTCCGCTATCACCCGTTTCTCCTACTTCCACTTCCGCGTCTTCATACACCTCAGCTTCATCTGTAGAACTCAACTCTTGAGAAGCTTCTTCAGTCCCAGGTGACATACCTGACTGTCCTTCTACCCTTGCAAATTCCCAGATAATTTCAGCACCTTTGTCACCGCTGCCAACCAGCTGACTAGGATTCCCTGAAATCGCTGCTGTAGAGTCTTCCAAGAAAACTACATCCCTTGCTCTAACTGTAACGCGTGGATTACTAGGATTAATGAAACGGTATCCCTTGGTTTCTTCACAGTAACCAACAAAGATATGTTCTACCGCCTTAGGGCTCCATTTCTTCCGAATTTCCTTTGGAACGTGCACAAACGCCTTCGATCCAAAAACTCTGAAATGATCAAATGACTGAGCCTTCCCTGTCCACAACTCCTCAGGAATCTTACCGTTGTTGCCACTGTGAGGAAGCCTGTTCTTGGTGTACACAGCAGTAGAACACGCATCCGCCCACAGTCTCCAACTAAGATTCTTCTCCGCCAACATAGTACGAGCCATCTCCACGATCGTACGATTTGCTCGCTCCACTACGCCGTTCTGCTCTGGAGTGTAGGGAACAGTCAATTGATGTTTAATCCCCTTTAGACGTAGAAACCCATCGAACTTATTGTTCACAAACTCTGTTCCATTGTCCGTGCGTATGCACTTCACTTTCAACCCGGTCTCAACCTCTACAGATGCTAGAAAAACTTTAAAATGATCCAAAACCTGATCTTTCGATTTAAGGAAAAATGCAAAAGTTTTACGTGTAAAGTCATCTAAAATTACTAGCATGTACCGAGATCCACCGTACGACGGTTCAGACATTGGACCACAGATATCTGCGTGAACCAGTTGCAGTCTCTCAATTGCTTTCTCAGCCTCACCAACTGGAAAAGGTAAACGATGTGTCTTCCCCTTAATACAGGCGACACAAGGCTCCATTACGCTCTTTCCAAAATCCACACCCGGAAGCTTACGTAAATCTCGCTCATTTACGTGTCCAAGCCGCCGGTGCCACAACATCAAAGGATTACCTGCTTTCACTGACGCCAACGCAGCCCCATCTACAACCGCCTGACAACCTTCAAGCTTGTAGATACCAGAGACTTCACTTGCGATAGCCAGAAGCTTTCCATTGAAATGGCCTGGAACCAAATGGTGAATTAGCTTGCACCCATCCTTGTCAAAAATCACTTTCCATCCTCTCTCTACTAACTGTGAAACTGATAACAGATTAACACGCAAACTAGGTACATACATGACATCCCTCACGGCAAGCATTCTACCTTTCAAACTCACCATGATGTCACCCTTACCCGCGCATTCCATCTTATCATTATTCGCACATGTCACGTTACTCATACTGACATTCATAACCAAATCTTTAAACCAATGTTTCTGGAAAGACATATGTGAAGATGCGCCGCTGTCGATGTACCACTCCGTCGGATTGAAGGAGTCCCCGGCACTTGATGAAGACAGGCTCACGACGTCTTTCGTTTTGGAGGTCGAATCATCTGCTTTCCTTCCTTCAGGACAGTCCGGCTTCTTATGCCCATGCTTTCCACATCTATAGCATTTCACTTTGGTCATATTCTTGTCTTTGTTCCCATTCCGTTTCCGACTCACTGCCAATGCCGAGTCCGTTGAAGACGATGTACTGCAACCTTGACGTGAATCCTCCTGTAGTAACTTTTGTCGTAGGTTCTCTGAAGTTAACTTCATCCCAGAGTGTTCCAGTGCCATACGCATAGGTCTGTACTCTTCAGGTAGTCCTCTCAGTAACACAACAGCTACAAGATCATCGTCAAATCCGGTGGCAATATCCTTCAATGCATCTTGGTTCTTCTCGATGGCGGTGGAGTCATTGGAATCCGGGTACTTTGATGTATACGTGAACAACTTTTCTCGTATCAGAATCATTTTAATTGCGAATTTCCACGTAGAGTAGTCATCTAGTCCGCAGAGGTTTTTAATGGCGACTTTCGTGGATAGGGCCATAACCTTTTGATGAAATAAACTAGATAACTAGGATATGGAAGCAAAAAACGTTGTTTGCACAAGGAAAATTTTATTGAAAGTCACATGACATAAGTCACTATTAAAAAACACTTGTTCGAATATCAAATAAAGAATGTCGTAAACTAAAAAATTTCCACACTTATTCCTTCTTCGATTGAAAATTTCAAGCTCTTTTAGATATATATTTTCCTTTTACAAGGAAATACTCCACAGTCTACATCGTCTTTTAAGCGGCTGAGCTTTCTTATGAGGTTCATGAGTTAAGATTACTATTACATTACAATTTAATAATATATTATAATATTTTAAAGGAAAGCAAAGCAACGTCTGTATTTTATTTAAAACCAAATACTTTGATCGTAAGTGATAGTGAAAGTAAAAAATAATATCATCGCACAGAAATGCTAAATTAGATGAACGATCACTTAATCTCTTTTTTGAGATGGCGCGTTTCTATTAGACTCAAGAGTCGGTAAATTAGCAGTTATTAGACAACTTATATATTTCAATATATTATATTTATGTATATTAGTATGTATGTATATTTATCAGTTATCTAGTACCCATAACACAAGCTATCGCTTACTTTGGGGCTAGATTGCGATGTGTATAATGTCCTGATACATATTTATTTATTTATTTATATTTATTAAAAAAAAAAAAAAAAAAAACTAATGCATGGTTAAGTAGTAGCATCTGTCGCCTAAGAACGTTACCCCAATGCTTGTTAAGTAAGCTTAAAACAGGGAGGTTCGTGTTCCTAATAAGAGTACAATCCCATTACTGGGTTTAGCGGTTGCGAGTTTAATTCGAAATGAGTAAACCGCGCGTCGTGACCGCGCCGACCGAGTTCATCAGCGCGCAGTTAATATTTGAGTTTTAATTATAGTTCGCTGCTTGATACTGCGGTGGCGAATCAGGGGACGAACTGATTATTTTTTAATTAAATTATTTTAATTGTAGTTTTTTCTTCATCTAATAATACAGCCACCTTATGAGCAAGTGTATCGAAATATTAGTACTGCATCAATCATATCAAACTCATTGTACCCATTTTATGAAAATCAGTCAGGACGATATTTTACAATAAAAAAAACCTCTATGGTGGTGTGGCGCGCGCTGGGATTTGAATGGGAGGTTGTTGGTTCGTTTCCCGCCACGGGCCTGAAAACGGGCCTAGAATTTTGTTATTTTAAAAAATTAGACCGTTACCTCCTTACCCTTGAAGTCTTTGTTTGTTAGCGTTCCGGCGCGATACTGTGTAGAAAGCGTTAGGGGTGAGTTAACTTACCTCTTCGAAGTTAATATGATAACATCTTCGACTACATCATCTTCATCACCAGATCAAGGTGAGACCATCAAGGTCAGATCGCTATGACGTACTAGTGAAGTGTTTATTGCAAATAAATGCGCTATTTTGAATCAATGTAGTTTTTAAAATTCGCGAGTAATCGTGGGACTCCTGGAACAATAGAAATGTGTGTTATTGAAACTCCGTTCCAAACTCAAAATCCACAATGCAAATCAGGTCGCGTTGCGACTACTAGTGATGCAGTTTATAAAATTATCATAAACCATTCCCGCACTATAGCACCATATAATTGCCACTCGACACCATTTAGTACGCTTGCAGTACTCCGCTGCAATTACCGGCGATTTACCGCCTCATTAGGAATATAATCGCTAGTGTATGCACCGGAATGTACTTGAACAGATCTTAAATTCACCCGCCGCTGCATAACGATTAAGGAGTTATTGCGTCTATCAGCACTTGATAAGTACGGATGCACTTAATAAAACAATGAGGGTTTCGCTGGAAGGTTTTCAAAAGTCCAATCAATCATTGAAAACATTAAGAGAGTTGCAGAAAGCTGCTTAAACACCATAGGATTGCAGTGGTTAAAAATCCCTTTAGGAAGTCTACGTTCACTCATCTCCGAACTCTCTATTGTTAAAGATTCGGCTTTTGCCACTTTTAGAGATTCTGATTTTGCAATTTTTTCAATCCTGTTCCTCTTGACCGTTACTGAACATAATTGATTAATACCAATAATTATAGTCGAGCAAACGAGTTCATAGAGCAGTAAAACAAAGATTCTTGGGGAATTTATATCAATAAGGAATAAACTACAGGGATAATAATTACAAAAGTTTTATTTCAGAATAGCATATTATAAGTAACCCATCTTGACAGACCTTGGTTTTACGATTTGTTAGATCTATTTTTGTCGCCGCGAATTTTAATTAGATAGTTTTTTATATTAAATTACGAGCAAACGAGTTTATAGAGCAGTAAAACAAAGATTCTTGATGTTCTTGGGGATTTTTTATCAATAAGGAATAAACTATAGTGATAATAATTACCAAAGTTTTATTTCAGAATAGCATATTATAAGTTACCCATCTCGACAGACCTTGGTTTTACAATTTGTTAGATTTATTTTTGTCGCCGCGAATTTTGATTGGAGGGGTAGTTTTTTATATATAAAATTATGACGACACGAGTCCTTCACCTGATGATAAATGAGTATGTATTCGTAAGTCCAGCCCGGGTTTAATGACAAACGAAGCACAACCTTGCGCCTCACCAAAATCTGACGTTCTTCACTAAACTACTATAAATAAAATAATTAAATATTTCATAAACTAAAAAGCAGCTTAGTTAAAACACCAGTAAATCGTACATATCAGTGGTCCGAGCGGGGGTTACTTAAGTCGAGTGAAATTAGCTGAACAATCCTTTTTGCTGGAACAAATTGCGCCATAAATTATGGTTAATATCATCCTGATAGGGATTATATTTTATGATCCATTTTCTTCTTTATTTTATGTACAATGTACATTTTAACGACATAATACAAATTTACACGTTTCCGGGGTAAAAGAGTCTTAAGTATTCGTAAGTTATATTGTATTATTTTCCTAAAACCTATTCAGTATCTGTAAAAAAAATCTTCCACATATAAAATAACAATGTTCGGTTTGAAACTACATCTAGCTGGCAAGTGTGGATCGGCAGGCTTGAAACCACCTAGAAATTAATTAACAACATTACTGATAATTCCAAGGCATTGAAAAATGTCATTAAACCATCTTAAGGTTTTCTCAAGATGGTTTAATGACATTTTTCAATGGTAGGTACATGACCGAACTCCGATCAAATCTCAGATGTGGTCGGACATCTTAAGACTTACACAATACAAAAATCTATACTGAAAATCCATAAAAACCTTGTTTGTTACAAAGCAATAATAGCATTTTCATTGAAAATGGTCGTATAAAAGCTCTAGTAGCAATATATTGGCTCTTCACGTCACCGTTGTCTGAGGTGCTCGAGAGGTGATGGATCTATAAACTTGAATCGCTCATGTCTCGAGGGTTTGTAGCACTAGTTCAATAATAATCAAACTTTTTCCATTTATGTTGTGTAGTTAGTTTTATTTATTTGAAAAGAAGTTTTGCCCGCGGTTTTGTTTTGCGTTTGTTAGTATTCCGTATTAATAATCTACTCGTAGTTCCGTGGTTTTATCATCATTATTCATTTTAAAAGCTTCAATCTGCGGTACTTAAACTAGTCTAGGTTTGGGTTAACTTTCAATCGGTTGAGTAGTTGAGGTTTGACCACGGTTTGAAGATGTTTGTCTGTGATCTCACCTGGCGCTGAATATCTATGAAAGATTTTTTTATTCCAGGTAAATCCAGACGTGCACTGATATTAAGTCATGTCTGCAGGACATTTCTTTGTAATGTTATTGCGAAGCAATGTCTTCCGGACTTGCACTAAACTCGCCATTCTGTGATATAATAAACGCATTCCCAGAAGAAATGTCGCCAGCTACAGTAACCTTCAAATAAAATAAAGTGGTGATAGCTATCCTATAAAAATGTATTAAGTAATCAAATTATTGCCACAAATTACATCACTGTAAATAAAATATCACGCACTATTTTCTCCAAGTATATGCTACAAAGCCCTTGCAAGGAATGTAAGAAATAATAAAAAAACGCTTCTTATGGATGTATCACGTAGAACACTGTATAAACCCACACGTGCGAGGCCTATCCACTATCCACTCCAATCAGCCCGACTCGAGACTTCAGAGGTTTTTGCGAGCAAAGTACACTAGCGGAGCGAAGAGCGCGATAATCTAGGTTTATGACGAACTAAAACTGGATGAATCTTGATTCAATTGCAAAGTGAATAACAATTAGGGTGAATACCACGGATATTCCCAAAATGAAAAATAGGTGTTAGTCAAAGCCAAAGGTCTCTCAATCAAAATCAGTCTCTATTTTAAATTTCAGTCAAATTGGTCATGTAGTTTTAGCGTGAAGGAATAACAAACAAACATACTCTACACATAATTATACAAAGACTAGCTTTTGCCCGCGGCTTCGCCCGCGTGAATTTCAGGGTTTTACAAATCCTGTGGGAGTCCTGGATTTTCTGGGAAAAAAAACAGCATATGGGTTAACCTAACTTCAGAAACACGATTGGATAAAAATTTCTCGCCAAAAAGTTTTCCAAAAATTGCTCCAAAATCTCCATTTTTCTAATTTCCATCGAAAACTACGATGGTCATAATTGTTATTTTTGTTTTAATTTATTGGTAAAAAATAATTCCCAAAAACGCTTAGAACTACATTTCAATAACTGGCTTAGTTTTTGAAGTAATTAGGTAAAACAACATTTTTCTGTTCATTTCTTCCGCAACGCTGCATACTAACTTCCGTGGCGGTTTAACGTGGCGGAGTTCTCGTTCTTGTAGTGAAGTTAGTGTTTATATAGTATCTTAGTGTTACATATTACGGTTATGTATTTCGATTTACATTTGTAGTTTATGCATACGTATATATAATTTATCTGTATTAGTAGTTTAATCATAGTTTTTAATTTTTTTTTTGTAGTTCTTACACTTTAGTTTCTTAGCCTTTGTTTTGTGTTTTTCTCCATAATAGCAAAAAATGGATGTCATGCATCTCCGTGGAGTCATTCAGAAAGGGCTTCAACTGAAAATCAGCGCTGTGTGCTTCATGCTCAGCATGATGCTGTATGGGACACACAGCATCATGCTGAGTTGGGGCCCATTTCTGGGTTGTGCCACGTGCAACAAGCAGTGCCTGCGGCTTCCATCGTTTGGGCAAATTTTTGTCTTGGTTGCCTAAGCGATGGAAGTTTCAGCCCCCGTTTTTAGTTTTGGTTACTTATACTATGTGTTAATAGTAGTTTTAGTTATATAGTTATAGTGGCACAAAACAGAAATAAAGTTCTCATTCATTCATTCATTCATTCATTCAACTTAACCTAACCCTTTTTTTTTTTTTTTTTTATCGTGGGGAATCCTCATGGATACCCAGTCGCCCGGGGGAGCGGCTGGGTTATGCCGGACTCTTACCGGCTAAACCCCACGGTGTTTCCTCCTCGCACCGTGTGACGGGAACACGGGAACGCTTGCGCAAACCTTCGCGAACCCGCCGGTGCCCGGCCGCTTGCGCGGCCCCTCCACGAGGTGGAGCATGGAGCTCCCCTCCAACAGCAAGGCCGCCCAGAAACACCTAAGCCGGCCTTACCTCCTCGGCGCCCATCCGTAAGGCGACGGACCCCCCCGGGACCGCCACCCAGGGGCCGTGGGCACGGGTAAGCCGATACATGCGAAGCTTGCTCCTGCACTTCGCAGGCATCGACCTCCCATACCCCGCGGCGGATCTGATCTTTGGCTCTGCCGCAAACCACCAAACGGCCGCAGAGGACAGGGAGAACGGCAACGACACACCGACACTCCTCTTCCCCTGCGGCCCCGCCGCCGACGCATCTAACGGTGCGCCACCGTTTGGTCGCGGGAGATAGGGCGAGCGGCAACGACACACCGACACGCCTCTCCTCCCGCGACCCCTCCTGGCTGCAGGAGACAGAAAACTCTGTCCCCCGCACCCCTCTTGGACGCATCCAGAGCGGGCCCATCTCCAGGCCCACTCCGAGCGTCCCCTCCTGGATTCCTTTTGGCTTCACCGTGGGGCCCAACCACGGCTACTGAGCCCCCCCATCGCGACAAGATTGGAATCCATCGGGGGGGAACTTAACCTAACCCTAACCTAACCCACCAACATATTCATAAGAGTGAGAAGGACGAAAATAAAATCAACGTATCCGCTTAAGAGTGAAATAATTTCAGAAACTTTACCTTATAGGTATCCATTTCCGCATTTATAGCATAATTACTATCACATATTCTATTGCTCAACTAAAACACATATTTTTAATAGCGAAACAGTTCTAATATCAGAAACTTTACAGGAACACCTTTTTAGCATTATTAACCTGTATCCCATTGCTTAACCAAAACACACATTATAAATAGTGAAACAATTGTAGTTTCAGAACCTTTATGGGTAGGTACCCATTTCCACATTTATAGCCTTACTAATTACTATACCATATCCCATAGCTCAACTAAAACATACATTGTCAGTAACGAAACAGATGTTAGTTCAGAACCTATATCATATAGGTACCCGTTTTCATAGTTATAATATTATTAACCTGTATCTCATTGCTCAACTGAAACACAAAATGCTATTAGTGAAACAGTTGTAATGTCGGAACCTATAATACAGGTACCCATTTCCACATTTATAGCATTATTATCCCATATCCCCTTGTTCAACTAAAACACACTTGTTAAATGCGTGCAGTGCTATGTTCAGAACCTACATAGTGCCCGTTTTCACATTTATAGTGATAATAGATTCAGTTTTTGCCCGCGGCCCCGCCCGCGTCAAATTCGCTTTTTCATGAATCCTAAGGGAAACGTCATTTTCCCGTTACCGTTCCCCATTCCAACCTTTAAACATGCTTTCAAGCAAGTTCGCTTGAACAATCTATCTATAGATGTAGCTATAGATTGCTCTAGAAAATTTGGTATTTTGAGTATCCCACGGGAACTACGGATTTTTCCGGGATAAAAAGTAGCCTATGTTTTAATCCGGGTTATAAGCTACCTATGTTCCAAATTCCAGCTAAATCGGTTCAGTAGTTGAGCCGTGAAGGAGTAACAAACATACACACAAACTTTCGCCTTTATAATATTATTATTATTATTAGGATTAGGATTAGGATTAGGATTATTAGGATTAGGATTAGGATTCGCCTTTAATAATCATAACTCAGAGAGTTTTCTCTTCTATTTTCTGTGTAAATAAAAATGTTATAATACGCCGTGATCTTTTTGCAACGAGGGTTAAAAACAAGCACAGGTTTCTATATCCGTCACGCTCTAAACACTCGGAATAATCTCGCCTCCTCGAAGGGCCAATACACTCTATTCAGGCAGTCTCGAGCTTTCAGAGGTTTTTCGAGCAAAGTGCTTCTTTGTGGCGCGACTCGAGCAGCGCAAACTTGATTTATGGCGAGGCGCGAGTGTCTCTGCATATTATGGAAACTGAGACGGAATTGAAGAAAAATAGTCTTGGAACCGAGCAAAAATAATTGTAATTCCTTTGGACTCACTAAACTTCTTAAAAATAGTCTTGAATAATCGCAATGGTCGACGTCTCAGATAATTGCCTTTTTTTGGGACTGGCACCTACGGAAAACTGTTTTCCATGATCTCCCCTTTAGCAGAAACTAAATTAAATATCGCAGAAACGAAATTAAATATCGTATTCTACCTATTACCCCAGCACCACCTCTGCAGTCAGCAGTCCCCATCATCGTTTGCAAATTGCATGAATGCTTACTTACCTTCAAGTTTATCAATTGACATTTAAAACCAGAATAAATTCAATACTACATCTGGTAAACATCAAGCTATTTGCGATGGTATATAAAGTGTAGTAGTGTAAGTAACCACATTGTATTCTGTGAGTAGTGTGGGAGCCGGTGCAGACATTCTGTGAGACGTTACATTCCCGTCACGAAGCAGCCACTCGGGGCTGCGTCTTGCACCTAATTATACGTGCTACGAGTACTTCCTGCTATATTAGGCTCCCCGTACAGGTTGTGAGATTTTTCAAGATAATTTTCGAGTGTCATTATTTGGTTCCTCTGGCTATGGCATTTTGCAAGAAGGTCATATGGCATTTTGCAAGAAGGTCTTGCGATTCATAAAAGGTACTTTTAAGTTTTATATGATCCTCCTTGACATATCTGCCAACGGCCGTCCTGGTTATATTTAGACATGTAATCGGTAGTGGTTGGCAAAACCTTTCCTGTTGCATGTCACACAATACAACTCACCCGAACCATTGTATGTATAAGGGTAGGAAGGCTTCGGCCTGTTCTTTTTGCCTAGGTGTTTTGCATCAAGACGACGTTTCTCGAGCTTTGTGACAGCATTCTTTATTGAGGAGTGCCACTCCGGCCTCTGAATTTGAGGTTTTGAGTAGACACTGATAGTCCAATGGTCCAGAACTCTGTCTTTAAGTAAGTCTGCCTATCATACGTGTATAAGTTATGTTCGTGGACGGAAACTAATAATAATAATTGGTCAGGTACAAGTCGGGGTCACGCACTGAGGGTTCCGTACTATATCAGAAAAACTTAAACCATAAGGCCCGGTTGCCACCAAAGCGGAGCGGAACGGAGCTGTGTTGGAGTTACCGATCAGATTTCATCATTTTGTCATCTCTGAAATGAAGAGGAGCCACTACTTTGTGGCAGTCTATAATAATATATTATACATAAAGGGGTAGACCTGATCGGAGGACTTCGTCTGCGAGTTTCTTTCCCACTTTTCTTTCTTCTTCCTGAACCTTTGAAGAAACACATTTGAAAATTTTCTCCATTGTGTGTGAGGCTCCCATGTGTTATCCTAGAGGATCATTCGAGACAGCCCATCTCCTTCCAGAAGCCAGAGAGGCTGTCCAATGTCCAAATTGCCTTGAGTTTTAAGCTGGGGAACCAAGTCGAACTTTGTATTGATCAAATTCGCCTGCAGCTGGTTAACTTCCCACTTAAAGGGCGACGCTCTGTGGCAAACGCTTTGTAATAACTGTCCTTCCTCAGTTTGCAAAATTAGGCAAAATAGGGTTCGTCTTTGACTGATCGTCACCATCAAATAAGATGACCACAAACCAAAATCTTAAAGTTGAAAAGATAAGACGTGATCACGAAGCCTTTTTCGATCGAGTACATCAGAAGACGGTATGTTTAAGGCTATAGGTAGCCACAGAGTTCGCGTCGTGTCTGGTGACATTTTAGGCTAATTGCTCTCCAGTACAGCGGCAAGTTTTACTGCTGAATTGTTAACGCTATGCATTTCACTTTATCGGAGTATTCCGGGTTTCAAGTCGAACCTAATGAATATTGCATACACATTGTAATAGACGAGTTAATAAGAGCGTTTGCGCGTTATCCGATTGGAACTTTGTTGTACTTACCTGGTTCTGCTCGACTTCACCCGCCCTTATTTTTGTGTTTCTTTTGTATTATGCTTTTTGATGACGTCCGTGGCACTGTATTACACACTCAGATCCGAGTCGAAGTCATTATTTCGATTCCCGCCCTTCTTTAGAATAAAATTCTACTTTCTAATTTGGGTCAGATCTGATCTGGTGAAAGGCTCCGGCATTTTCTTGTTACCAGCAAAGATTTGCTGAGCCAAGTGAGTGCGATTCCTTCCAAGGTAGTACTATAGATGGAGGCATGACCATACTGCAGGGAAATAGAACTGAACATGCCATCTTCGTATGCCCCATGCTTGAAACCACAAGAAAAGCGGTGCAGGGCGTTTATGGTTGTTTAATAGTATCAAACCTTATCCTACGGGCGCTTCCAAGTGCACTGCAATGGGATGCTCCGGATGATCCGGAGGTGACATGATTCATAATTAAGAGACGCCTTAACGAAGAGTGGGAAAGGCAAACAGCAGCCACGATCTCATGAAAGCTTTCTATCGGAAGAAATGTGTCAGCGGTTCCCGGTAGATTGTGGCAGCAGGAAGGAGGTTTTTTAGTATGTAGGTCATTGGAAACTATTCCTAATGGAGTCGGGCTTTACGAGTAGGTTTCTTTGAGGATTTTTCCCCCTCCCATAACAAAAAAATGTTGGTACTAAACAAAAAGGTGTTATATAAACTTAAGTTTACATCATTTTGATCTATGACATAATCTTTAGAATCCAATATATTTTAGTAATACGCTTCTTGGAAAAAAATATACGATTGCGTACTTTGTCTTTGTGTTCAGTATAAAGCAAAGGTAGCGGAATTATTCGGTTGAAACAGAAACGTGATATCTTTATAGGTATCATTCTTACGAGTATGTAAAATTATTTCAACATACTCCTCGGAAACAATTATGATACGTGAGTTTCACGACGAATAAAAATATAATTCCGAGAACTAAATTGTGTTCTTAGCATTCAAAGAACACGGAGAATGTTTTTTATGTGCTCGCAATGTTTTTTCAGAGTTTGCTGAAGCGAATTTTGATCAAAAATGGTTTCAAAGAGCTCCCTTCAATAACGATCCATTGAATAAATATTAAGTATACTTATTAGATACATCTTCATCTTAATCAAATACAGATTTTAATGCTTCATATTTAATGAGTGTGTAGGCTACTCACAACCATAATTCAGCACACAAACACATACAGAACACAAAATCACATTCACACTAATAAACAAACATACACATTTTCATATACATTAAATTCACAGGCATACTCGGGTGAAACCCGTAGTATTAGCTCGCGGCCGCGCCGCGAGGCGAGTGACCTGACAAAATTTGCTGAGCGCGCAACATTGCAAAACGCGCCAGTACACGGTACTCCAAGTCGCTACCTACACGTCGGTCAACCGCGATCTTTAATTACATCGCTAATTCAGCAAAATAATAATAAGTGTTCTGTAGCGAGTTCACAATAAATAATCTAACAAAACTAGTGCTATATTCTTCGCTAGAACCTTCTATTACGATAGGGGATACTGAACATCTGGCAAACCCCTTCACTGGTGACCCGTTCGAAAACACGCGCTAGCGAAGATGAGCAGTGAAAGTGGAACGGACTCGCAAAACGTAAATACCGACACTCGTAAACGAGTTATAAAAGCCGTAAGGATCAGCGGTCGCGATGTAACACTAACGCCGTTATGCCCAAGACAAATAAAAACTCCACCGTTTTGGGCAGAAAAACCCAACATCTGGTTCCGGCAAGTAGAAGGCCAATTCAAATTGTTAGGAATTACCGACGAGGAAACCAAATTCTTCCAGGTACTAACATCGCTAGATCGGCAATACGCCACAGAGGTCGAGGACATTATAGCTGGCCCTCCCGACTACAACCGTTTGAAAACAGAACTAATCAAACGACTGTCGGCATCGCGGGAAAATAAAATTAAACAACTATTGTCACATGAAGAAATAGGCAGTAGGAAACCATCACAATTCCTTCGGCACCTACAACACCTAGCTGGACCAGACGTCCCTCACGAGTTCGTGAAAACTATTTGGACCAGCCGCCTACCGACGGAGATGCAGCCCATCGTCGCGTCTCAACCGGGCCTGTCCCTCGACGCGCTAGCAGACCTCACAGACCGGATACACGACATTGCTTCACCACCAGCACGCCAAGTAGCCGCAGCAACTCCATCCACTACTGTTGACATTTTGGCGCAGCAGGTATCCGAGCTGACGAAGCAGGTCAGCGCTCTTCTCGCCCGCGACGACCAGAGGTCACAACAGTACGAACGCGGACGAGCTCGGGAACGAAGCCGCAGTCGCTCTCAACACCGGAGGTCAACATCAAACCACCAGCGGTTCCCAAATTGTTGGTACCACCATAAATTCGGACCGGCGGCGAACAAATGCGTACAACCGTGCAACTTTGGAAAGCCGTCGGGAAACAACCACGACAATCGGTGATGGCGGCCGACGATTGTCGTAATCCAGGTCGCCTCTTTATTACGGACCGGGACACTAACGTTCAGTACTTGGTAGATACCGGAAGTGATCTATGCGTATATCCTGTTAGTGCGCTTCATGAACGTCGTTGTAGAACCTCTTTTACCCTGCACGCTGCTAATGGTTCGGTAATCGACACATACGGCTACATTCAACTTACGTTGAACATAGGCCTACGCCGCAATTTTCCATGGCGTTTCGTTGTTGCCAATGTCACGAAACCTATCATCGGTGTAGATTTTCTCGCACATTATCGTCTCATAGTTGACATCAGTAATCACAGGCTCACCGATAGCCTAACCAATATCAGCGCAGCAGTAAGCATTTGTAATTCTAATAATCTTGTTACGAGTGTGAAGGTATCGACTGGAGGCAGCAGCAGGTACCACGCCATTTTGTCCGAATTTCCGGATATCACTCGCCCCGCCGGCACACCAGGTACAGTAAAACACACTACACAACACCACATCCGCACCACACCAGGCCCCCCAGTGTCATGCTCACCCCGTAGGCTGGCTCCAGACAAATTGAAGATCGCCAAGCAGGAATTTGACACAATGCTGGCCAATGGTACCGCCCGTCCGTCCGACAGCCCGTGGTCATCACCACTCCACCTAGCGACCAAGAAAGACAACGGTTGGCGTCCTTGCGGCGATTACAGACTTCTCAACACGAGGACGATTCCAGACAAATACCCAATTCGTCATATACATGACTTTTCCCATAACTTATCTGGATGTAAGTACTTTTCCGTTATAGATTTAGTCAAGGCTTACAATCAGATCCCTGTAGCTGAGGAGGACATCCCGAAGACAGCCATTTCAACCCCCTTCGGGCTTTACGAATTTCCCTTCATGACTTTTGGTTTGAGGAACGCCGGTCAGACCTTTCAACGATTCGTGGATGAACTAACGCGTGGTCTTGACTTTTGCTATCCATACCTAGACGATTTTCTGGTATTTTCCAAAACACAAGAAGAGCACGAGCAACATTTGCGCCAACTTTTCACTCGTATGCAAGAATACGGCGTACTCGTTAACACAGCCAAATGTGTGTTCGGCGCACCTGAAGTTACATTCCTCGGGTACAGGATATCAGAAACAGGTACGAAACCCTTAGATGAGAAAGTTAAAGCCATTGCAGATATTCCGATCCCGAAAACTGTCCGAGAACTAAGAAGATTCCTGGGCATGATTAATTTCTATAGGCGATTTTTACCCAATGCTGCTGAAATCCAAGCACCTCTGAACGCCTTGATGACCGGATCGGTAAAAGGATCACAACCGGTTGTCATAGAGGGAGAATCACGGCAAGCCTTCGAGGACTGCAAGAAGAGTCTGTGCAACGCAGCCTTACTAGCGCATCCAGACTGCAATGCAAAGTTAGGTCTCGTCACGGACGCTTCGGACAAAATCATCGCAGCAGCACTCCAGCAATACGTAAACGGAGCTTGGCAGCCCTTAGCATTCTTCTCGCGCAAATTGAGCCCTTCCCAGGTCAAATATGGAGCATATGATCGAGAACTCCTCGCCATATACGAAGGCATTAAATACTTTCGCCACATGCTAGAAGCTCACCACTTTACCGTCTATACTGACCACAAGCCGCTATGTTATGCATTCCATGAGCGGAAAAGTAACTGTTCGCCGCGGCAGTATAGACACCTAGACTTCATATCGCAATTCACGACAGACATTCAACACATATCGGGTAAAGATAACATCGTTGCCGACACTCTTTCCCGTGTTTATGAATTACAGAAGCCTGTCGATTTCGAAGTCCTTGCAAAGTCACAAGCCACAGATCCTGAACTTGCAGATTATCTGAAAGGCGAAACTTCCCTACGCCTGAAGAAAATTTCAATCCCTGGGAGTGGTACTGAATTGTACTGTGACGTCAGTACACCGACTGCCAGGCCTTTTGTTCCTGAGAGCTGTCGCAGGCAAGTTTTCAACAGCCTCCACTCTCTTAGCCATCCAGGTCCAAACGCATCAGCTAAGCTCGTTGCCCAACGTTTCGTTTGGCCCCTCATGCGCAAGAACTGCCGTGAATGGGCGCAGGCATGTTTGTCCTGCCAGCGCAGTAAAGTCAGCCGACACGTGTCGTCACCTATGGGTACGCACGCGCTACCTTCAGCACGATTCAAATATGCCCACATAGACCTGGTCGGTCCACTGCCATATTCAAACGGATATCGATATTGCTTAACAGCCGTCGATCGCTTCACACGATGGCCAGAAGCTGTACCCATCACCGATATCACAGCAGAGACAGTGGCCAAAGCGTTCGTTTCCTGCTGGGTATCACGCTTTGGCAGCCCGTTAGACGTCGTGACAGATCTCGGGAAGCAATTCCAATCAGCGCTTTTCCAGCAGTTGGCCAAATCTATTGGATTTCAACACCGCAGCACAACTGCTTACCATCCTCAGTGCAACGGCCTGGTGGAGCGTTTCCACCGCCAGCTCAAAGCAGCTATAACCTGCCACGCAGACGAAAATTGGACTGAATCACTACCACTTGTGCTCCTCGGCATAAGAAGCGCCATAAAAGAGGACCTCAAGGTCTCATCAGCCGAACTGGTGTATGGCGAACCACTCCGACTACCCGGAGAATTCTTCGGCGACAATGTCCCAGGTTACACCACCGACATCACCGACTTCTCAGCTCGCATGAAGTCCTTCGCCGAAAAACTACAGCCTATCCCAGCTCAACATCACTCTAAAGCCAATACATTCGTATTTAAAGAACTGAACACCTGTAGCCATGTCTTCCTCCGAGATGACACGCTACGTGGTGCACTACAGCCAGCTTACACTGGGCCATATGAAGTCATAAAAAGAGGTGCAAAAACGTTTGGGTTAAATATCAAAGGCAAAGTCGTCACAGTATCTACTGACCGCATTAAGCCGGCCTACATATTGTCCGACACCACGCCACCACAACTCCAACCTAATCCAGCCTTAAATACACCTCCCGATCCGGCCCCACCTAAATCTTCCAACCCTCCATCTCCGGATTCTACCCATCAACCGTCCGATACTAACACCGGATGGCGTACAACGCGTTCGGGAAGAAGAGTTCGCTTCCCGGACTATTATCGTCCGTAGACACGGCCTCTGGGGGGGAGTGGTGTAGGCTACTCACAACCATAATTCAGCACACAAACACATACAGAACACAAAATCACATTCACACTAATAAACAAACATACACATTTTCATATACATTAAATTCACAGGCATACTCGGGTGAAACCCGTAGTATTAGCTCGCGGCCGCGCCGCGAGGCGAGTGACCTGACAAAATTTGCTGAGCGCGCAACATTGCAAAACGCGCCAGTACACGGTACTCCAAGTCGCTACCTACACGTCGGTCAACCGCGATCTTTAATTACATCGCTAATTCAGCAAAATAATAATAAGTGTTCTGTAGCGAGTTCACAATAAATAATCTAACAAAACTAGTGCTATATTCTTCGCTAGAACCTTCTATTACGATAGGGGATACTGAACATCTGGCAAACCCCTTCAAGTGAATGATGAATGATCATATTTTAAGTAACCTCAAGTGTGCTCTGTGAGAGGTCTCAGCTGTGTCTCTATGAATTCAAACCCTCGTACACCAGGTGATAGGAAATTACTGTTTAAAGCGTGTAATAAATAATAATTTATTCAATAATACATATTTTAAAAATAAAATTAAGATTAATTATTTATTTATATTATAGATAGATTTTGATAATTAATAGATGTATACTCCAATCATGCCCCGATACGATGGTAGACAAAAACCTTGATTTTTCAGCATACTCGCTGTATAGCAATGGTTAAGGTACTATAGAAATCAAAAATCTCAGGGTGCTTCTCGTAGTGTAACAAGCCCAACTTCTAACCAGGGATATGCGCCGATAGCGAATATAAGTCATCATCTCAATTTATATGCACGTTAAATAAGAGCTTATTATTTTGTTGTCAAAGAGTTCAGACTTTAAAGCAAACCAACTTCTGTATTGTACTATCCTACCTAGCAATAAATGAAAGAGGGATAAAAGAAGCCTAGACACTGTATTCATTATACCCTTCAGATTCCGCCCAGTAAAATTAAATACATTTCCCCTGGCTACAACAACATTTGCGTATTAATATTGTTTGTAAGAAAGTGAATACAAATTGAATATTTTAATAAATTAAACAATTTTTGTCTTATTTCTTTGCCTTGGGTATTTCGTTAAAAAACTTGTGTATACATTCTCTAATTTTCATAATCTTATCAACTCCTATTTACATTAAATTTGATCACTGCACGGATAACACTGTACAAAAATTGTTGGACTAATAAATAGCTATCTAATATCGATTATTATGAGAAAATAAAATATAATATAGTACCAAAATTTACCAGCCAATTTACAGTATATCTGATAATAATATACAAAAGACAGACAAAGCAGGACAAATAAATAATAACTAATCAAAAAAGAAACAGCTAGCCAGTACATCAGACAGCTGTATAGAATATAGAAGGACATATAAATAGATAACTGGAAACTCTATTTAATCTATGGAAATAAAATAAATTCAAGGTGCTCATTTGGCAGCTTTACTAAAGTTGTAGCAAGGCAAAGAAATAGTCGGTAAATCTGATTACTAAATAAAAATAACACAAATTAAGGTGATCATATTGTAAGCTGTACCGAATAAAATATAGCAGGACGAACAAAATAATAGCATAGTATAGCTAGTCAGTGCATCCAATAGCTGCACGGAAATGGCAGGACAAACAAATAGATAGCCGGTACATCCGATAGCTGTTAGTCAAGCCAACTGCCCGTGACGCGGTCCCGCCGACCAATGATCGAGCGCTAAAAGCTACGCGTTTCTTTACGCTCCGCATATTCTATACGTGGAACGGTTCACCTTTATAGCTTTTTGGCACGATTTTCCGCTCGGTTTTGAGTGTTATTGGATAGATGTGAGTTTTAAAGTTTAAATACTAAGTTATCACACTAGGCGCATCCGTTCTCTTTCAATAGTCGAAAACCAAAATTGGCTACATTCAAAGAAAATTTTCGTTACTTAACTTGCAGACACTTTTAAAATTGGTCTATTGCCCTTTTCAAAAACTCGTGAAAATCATGGATGTTTTCGGGATAATAGTAATCTAATGTGTTAACAATTATTGAGAGAATCTATCCCTATTCCATATTTCCGCAAAAACTGTTCAGTAAATGTGCCGATAAAGACACGCACATACAAAATCTTCCACCCTCAAAATACGTTTAAGGGCCACAATGTTTCACCAACCAGAATCCAGCAACTCCCTACGTGTTTTTAAAGTTTCTTTCGTTTTTGGTATCTGTATCCATTCATCTCTTCTGCATTATTAAGGTTGGTCCTGAAGGACAGAATATCAGTAGATATATTCCAAAGCTTCATTATTACACCAAAAAGCGTACCGAGGTGTAATAACAGATAAGTTTGCCTCAAAGTGTCTGTCGGTATTCCTACCACGTACGGTTCAACCGTTTCTCAGATATATGCGAATTCTTTCGGGGTTCTGTGGAATATCGAGCAGGTGATATTTGAGAAAAGTTATACTGACCCTTTCACCTTAGTACATCACTACGGTCGGTGAAATGACAATTATTTTTACCACACAGAATATATATACCACATTAAAGAAATAAGCCAACGGGTTCTTACATATCGAATGTGAAAACTTTTTAAACAGTTACTAAAACCTTTTGAAAATACTAGCGACACACAACAAACGTATACAAGTCTGATCCAAGGGTAGTTTGCCAAGGGTAGACAAAAACAATCCACTCAAACAAAGGACAGGAAAGAACCAAGCTCACAGAAGAACCATTAAAACACTATTTGACAGGAAAAGTTTTGTACAAAAAATCAGAAAATGAACTGACACTCTTCTGACACGTACAAAAAGCAGTTTTTAACCTAGAACAATGGCCGAAAAACTCGCACTTGCATTTGAAAAATCGTTCTACTCTGAATCGACGTTTTGAATCTGATCTTAAAGCCACTAACCACTTGGTGACTGAAGATAATAGTTTCCCAGTTTAATTCGTAAAGACGGACAAAACGAAGCTATGAGAATAGCTAACAAAGAACAAACCTCCAAAGTCGAAACATACCTATCCAATTTACGTTCTTTAACTGTTTGCGCTTTACGCTAGCACTCCGGTTTACGCTAGGCCGTATCGCGACGGCCGGCTATCGCCTGCCCCCGCGCATCGCGCCTCCCCGTTTTCGGCGACGCGCTTGAACAGTCCTTGGTAAAACCTCGACGGAGTCGGTCGATTGTTAGTGCCGCGTCGCCCGCGTGAAGTCGCCTGCCACGCCGCATCGTGCCGTCTTATTATTTATGAGGAGCTATTTATCGCGTACCATTTTGTGCCGCGTAGCCGCGTGCTGTTTGCCGGCCACGTCGTCACTTGCCGTAAGCGGTCGCTGAAGAGTCCGGTTCTACAAGCCGACTGAAACGGTCAATACCCAAGGTCCGCGTTGCCCGCGTTGAAGTTTTGCCGGCCACGCCGTGTCGTTTAGTTTTTACGAGCCCTATTTATTGCGCTCCTTCGTGTGTCGTGTTGTCCGCCGCGTCCTTCTAACGCCGCGGGCCCATTGGACTGCCCGGAGCACGGTTTTTTGTGCTCACGCGCCATCTTGATACCACGCCGCCGCGGACTCGCTTCGCTACCCGCGAATTCGTGCCGCCGCCGCGAAAGACCCTTCAGAGGAGGGCGAGTGTGTTCCTTCGCATTTAACACCGCAGACACCACCCACTACATTCATCATACACGAACACACTCCCCGGATTCCACGTGCTGGCTGTCTCCTGCGCCGGTAAGTACTTAGTAGTAAGTCACTCTGTGCCGCGGGATAAAACCCAGTGCAAATCGTCTATAAAATTTTTTGGCGGGCCTTTTTCGACCCGCCACCGCCGCTGCCTGTGGGAATCCGCTGGCCTGCTCTGATGGGCCCGGCAGTTGCCAGCTGATTCATCGTGCACAGGCACGGTGCGTAATCATTATTGGTAGCAGTGAGCGTGGTTTGTCTACACCTCGCTTTGCGTTTTGCGCTGGTTTTGCCCGCCGCGCCGTTTATTTTCTGCGCCGCTGGCATAAATCCCGCTTTCCGCCACGCGCCGTGTCGTTCGCCGCGCTGTTAGCGGAAATTCCGCAATCGCCGCCAGTTCAGCTGCGTCAACGCCGCGTTTCGGCCGCGTTCCGCTTATTATAATTATAAGTTTAATTTTTATTTTAAGTTTTGCTTGCGTGCCGGTACCGCCCGCTCGCCGTAATTTAACACGCGTAACTACTACGGTCGCGCCGCTTTGTTCATTGCGACTACGGTACGACCGCGACCGCGATACGACTTGTTTACTATTGCTTTAATTTTATTATTGCTTGCACTCGCGCCGCCCGCCGACTTGCCGGCCGCCTTTTCAATTTATTATTACTTTATTTTTGCATTTGCTTACATTTAATTTGTTAGAATGTCCGCGAACATTAAAAAGCTAGCTGTACAGATACAGTCTGAGCTGCGCTGGGCGACGTCCGCCGCGGGTTTGATAGGCCGCGAAGATAGAACCGCCGCCCTATTACACCGAGCGGACCAGGTGCGGACTCGGCAGGCCTCCGTGGAGCAGGCCTTTCAAGACCTGCTCACCCTCGGTCCCGAACAGGAGGTACTGAGGACGGCTCAGGCCGATTACGACCAGTTCTTCGAACTGATGGACTCGGTGGTGGAGGCCGCCCATGGGATCCGGACCGCCGCTGATGAAAGGCGTCGAAGTGGCGCTTTTAGAGACTCCCCCAGCCGACCGCCCACACAGCCGGCATTACTCGGGAAACTGCCCACGATCGAGCTGCCCAAATTCGGTGGGCAGCTTCAAGAGTGGATGGGCTTCCTGGCGTTATTCGACAGTCTGGTCCACGCCAGGAAGGACCTGTCCCCCACCCAGAAGCTGACATACTTACTGTCCTCGCTACAGGGCGAGGCCCTGGACGTGGTGCGACACCTCGACCTCTCGGAGGAGAGCTACCACACGGCTCGGGAATTGCTGGCCAGGCGCTATGAAAATGTGCGCCGGTTGGCCGACGCACATGTAGCCCAGCTACTCGCCTTGCCCGCCGTCACCGGGGTGGCCGGCCTCAGAGAGGCCTTGCTAAACCCTTGCATTGTGGCCACCAATGCTCTCCGTCGATTGGATCTCCCCGTCGACCAGTGGTCCTTCTTGTTGTTGCACATAGTGCTCTCCCGCCTGCCGTCGGAGCTTAAGCTCCGCTTCGAGCAGCGCTTCGGAGGGGACGGTGCAACCTACCTGCCCCCTTTCTCCGACCTCCTGAAGTTTTTGGAGCAGGAGTGCCTCCAGGCCGATAACTCTGGAGTTACCGGCCCTCGAGTGGCCCCTGGGAGGTCCGAGCATGTCCGAGGGGGTGGGGCAAGGACTGGCCCTTCGGCGGGGACCGGCCCCAACCGGCGAGGCCGTGGAGCCGACGCCAGAGAAGGTCGCCGGGTGTCACAGTACAGCGGGGCCGTGGCAACGAAGCTCCCCCTGTGCCTATTGTCGGCACCCCGGCCACCAGGTCTCCTCGTGTCCGCACTTCCTGGCCAAACCGGTTGCGGCCCGGAGAGAATACGTGTCGACACGCCAGTGGTGCTTCTCGTGCCTGGGCCAGCATCTCGTAAGAGACTGCCCGCGCCAGCGGCCCTGCCCACATTGCGGCGGTGCCCATTCGGCCCTCTTGTGCGCTAACCGGAGTGGTTCCGGTCGCCGGGACGTTGGGTCGCGCACCCCCCCATGGGCGGGGGCGCTCGATCGCGCACCCCCCCCATGGGCGGGGGCGCTAGTCCTGGCCACCCGGCCAGCCCCGTTAGGCGTTCTCCGGTGGACCACCAACCTCCTAGTGGAGGCAGGGGTTCCGCCCCCCGGAGGAGGGTTTCACCCCCCCGCGTCACGGTCACATCCCCCTCGCGTCATTACGACGGGGATATCGCGGCTGCCCCATTGAGCGTCGTCCCGCGTCGGTTCTCGCCGCCACTACATGAGTGGCCGCGACTGGAGCGCCATCCACCCACCATAGGTCGAGGCAATCCCTACCGGGTGCCGGACGCTAGCCGCATGGTGCGGTCCCGGATGGGTGCATGGTGCCCGTACGGCATGTTCGTCACCTCTCCGTACGGAATGCCCTCCACCCCTCTAGCGCCGCCCCAGCCGGAGCACCCCCGTCAGTGGGATCCCGCTGGTGAACCCTCGCCGCGCTAGGTATCCGCCACCCTAGCTCCCACCGTAGCCACCTCCCCTGAGACTCTGAACCTACAGCAGACAGTATGTCAGACCATACTTTTGCCGACGGCCTCAGTGAAGGTGTATAACCCTAATGGTGAATCTATGACCGTTCGTTGCCTTTTGGACCTGGGTAGCCAACGCTCCATAGCTTCGTCTTACTTGGTGGGAAGGCTGGGGCTCCCTTGGAGACCGCGCGAGTGTCGTGTCATCGGTGTCGGTGGCGCCACGCCCGCATCGCACAAGGGAGAGGCTGAGTTAATGTTTAGTCCTATTCGTGGAAACATGCGGGTTTTGATTATGGTGACCGTCATGGATAACATTTTAGGTCCCCTTCCGCAAGTTCGGGTAACCGACGCCGCAGTGCGCTGTACGTCAGGTTTAGCCCCTGCTGACCCCACTGGTCCGAACCCGGTCCTATGGACCTTCTTTTGGGTTCCGACGTGCTGGGTCTTATCATAACTGGGGGAGCTAGGGCCCTGCAGACCAATGGCCTTTGCGCTTTGCCCACTATTTTTGGCAATAGCTTCTTCGGTCCGGTTTTATGGTCTAGCTCCTCCCCGGAGCCTGACCCCATCCAGGTCGCAGGCTTGTCGCTGACCGATGTTGTCCAGCGATTTTGGGAGGTTGAAGAGCCGCCTCAGGCCGCTCGGGTTAGCCCCCTTGAACAGGAGTGTGAGTCCTTTTACAGGAATAACACGGGGCGCCGTACGGACGGACGCTTTGTAACCCGTTTGCCACTCCTGGCGGCACGACCCCCCTGGGTCAATCGCGGGCCCTCGCTGAGAAGAGGCTCCTATCAATGGAACGGCGCATGAAACGGGACCCGGCCTTCCGTAGCAAGTATGTGGCCTTCATGCGGGAATATGAAGACCTTGGTCACATGTCGCCGTCCAACTTTGATTGGCGTTCGAACGAGCATTACTTCCTTTGCCACCACGCCATTTTGAAAAACCCGAATGGGAAAATCCGTGTAGTTTTTGATGGCTCTGTTCCAACGTCCAACGGAGTGTCTCTCAACCAGTGTCTACACTCCGGTCCCAAGTTGATCAAGGATATCTCCGACATCCTCACGACGTTTCGGCAGCACCAGGTGGTCTTTGTGGCCGACATCCGCATGATGTTCCGCCAAACCGTGGTGCATCGTGATGATCGGAGGTACCAGCTGATATTATGGCGCGAGAGTCCGAGTGACCCCATACGAGTGTTCGAGCTGAATACGACCACCTATGGCCTTCGGTCCAGCCCCTACATTGCCATCCGGTCATTACTGGAGTTGGCCGACCGGGAACGACTGAAATATCCTCGCGCCTCAGCCATTTTGGAGTCGTCAGTCTATATGGACGACATTTGTACGGGAGCTTCCAGTGTTGAGGAAGCCTTGATTTTGCGGGATGAGTTGATTGCCATCCTGAAGTCGGGTGGATACGAGCTGAGTAAATGGCTCTCGAGCTCCCCGCTTGTCTTAAGGGACTTGCCGGGAGAAGATCAGCAGGATCCACACATTTTCGAAAATCCCGAAAATCCTAATTTGCTGACAGTCTTGGGTATACAATACCAGCCCGTGCAGGACATTTTTACTTACCGGGTCAAACTGGATCCCCCCCTAAGACTTGGACCAAACGTACGGTCTTGTCCACGGTGGCACGTACCTTTGATCCAAATGGGTGGATCACCCCCGTAATATTTTTGGCCAAATGCTTCCTGCAGAAGCTCTGGTTAGCTGAAGTCAGCTGGGACGAGCCCCTTCAAGGGAAGTTATTACAGGAGTGGCTCTCCCTTGTGGCCTCACTTCCGAATGTTAATCGGATTTCGATGCCTCGTTGCTTCCTACCGCCCGGAAGGTGCCACGCCAGTCTCCACGGCTTTTGTGATGCGTCCGAAAAAGGGCACGCAGCCGTGGTCTATTTGCGAACTGTCAGTGACACCGGCGAGGTCGCAACCCACCTTGTCTTGGCGAAAAGTAAAGTGGCCCCAATTCGGTCACGCTTGACGATACCCAAATTGGAGTTGTCTGGAGCCGCTCTTTTGGTGCGCCTTCTCAACCATGTGCGTACGTCCCTCCTATCGATCGTTGACCTGACGGACGTGTACGCCTGGTCGGACAGCGAAATTGTCCTTTGTTGGTTGCGAGCCGCTCCCCACAACTTGGAAGTCTTTGTTGCCAACCGGGTTTCCCAAATCCAGAATTCGGAAACCCCGTTGACCTGGAGACATGTGCCAGGGGACCTGAACCCTGCAGATTGTGCTTCCCGCGGATGTGAAGCTTCCGACCTTGTCAACCACTCTCTTTGGTGGGGCCCTGACTGGCTGACTCGGAATGAGTCCGCCTGGCCTCAGAGTAGGTTCTCCGAGCCCGATGTGTTACCTGGCTTGCGAGTCGGAGTTGTTGAGGATAAGCCAGCCAATTCGCTGAGCTATCTTCAGGAACGCTACAGTTCCCTTGATAAATTGATTGGGGTGACGGCTTGGATTCAGCGCTTCACCCACAACGCTCGGAACCCACGCGACAAAATGTCGAACCCGGTCTTGTCGCCCCTGGAGAGACAGGAGGCCCGGACCTTTTGGATACGTTTGGTTCAACTGGAGCATTTTGAGTCCGCTATTGAGACACTGAAGCGAGGTTTACCTTTGACGGGCTCGCTCGCCCGCTTAAACCTCTTCCTGGATGACACCGGATTGATACGCGTTGGTGGACGCCTCCGGAATTCTGACTTACCCTATGGGGCACGTCATCCCCTGCTGCTTCCGAACAATAGCGCTTTTGTTAAATTGTTGGTGACGCATTACCACGTCAAAAATGCCCACGCTGGCTGCAACGCCCTTTCGGCCATATTGCAGCGCGAATTTTGGATTTTATCGGGACGACGCTCCATCCGAAGCGTCATTTTTAAGTGCATTCCGTGCTACCGCCTGAAGGCCAGCACCATGCAGCCCATTATGGGGGACCTCCCCACCGACCGTGTCGTGGCCTCGCGCCCTTTTTCGGCGGTCGGGACGGATTTTGCGGGGCCGTTCTTCGTCAAGAGCTCCAGCCTCCGCAATGCTCGTTCCCTCAAGGCCTACCTTTGCGTTTTTGTTTGCCTGGCTACCAAGGCCGTACACTTAGAACTGGTGAGTGCCCTCAGCACCGAAGCCTTTGTAGCCACGCTAGGCCGCTTCGTTTCACGCCGAGGTTATCCGCACCTGATCCGATCGGATTGTGGGACCAACTATAAGGGTGCCGATAGGTATTTGAAGGAAGTCGCCCAATTTTTGAATGAAAATAAGATAGGCATCGGCACGGCAATGTCCAAGATGGGGATAACTTGGACCTTTGACCCGCCAGCTTGTCCCCACTGGGGCGGGATCTTTGAAGCCGTCGTTAAGGTCTCAAAGACGCATCTCCGACGCGTGATAGGTGAAACCATTTTGACTTTTGAAGAGCTCGCTACCGTGTTTTGTAAGATTGAGGCTGTCCTCAATTCTCGGCCACTCTGCCCCTTATCGTCCGATCCCAATGACCTGGAAGTTTTAACCCCCGGTCATTTCCTAATTGGTGAACCCCTTAACGCCCTGCCCGAGTACCCCTTCAGGGACGTGAAGGTCTCACGGTTGTCTCGTTTCGAATTGCTACAGCAGATGACCCAAAATTTCTGGCATCGTTGGTATTTAGAATATTTGCATCTCTTGCAGCAGCGCGTTAAGTGGTCAGACAAGACCGACCCACCTAAGGTTGGTGATCTTGTCCTAGTTAAGGAGTCTAATTTGTTGCCTTTGTGCTGGCGTCGTGGACGCATTCTTAAATTGATATATGGATCCGATGGGGTTCCCAGAGTTGCCGAGGTAATGGTCGGAGATTCGGTTTTGCAGCGAGCCGTCTCTTCCTTATCCCGGTTGCCCAATTGTTAGTGGACTCCAAATTCATGGGTCCACTGGCGGGGGTGTTTGCGCTTTACGCTAGCACTCCGGTTTACGCTAGGCCGTATCGCGACGGCCGGCTATCGCCTGCCCCCGCGCATCGCGCCTCCCCGTTTTCGGCGACGCGCTTGAACAGTCCTTGGTAAAACCTCGACGGAGTCGGTCGATTGTTAGTGCCGCGTCGCCCGCGTGAAGTCGCCTGCCACGCCGCATCGTGCCGTCTTATTATTTATGAGGAGCTATTTATCGCGTACCATTTTGTGCCGCGTAGCCGCGTGCTGTTTGCCGGCCACGTCGTCACTTGCCGTAAGCGGTCGCTGAAGAGTCCGGTTCTACAAGCCGACTGAAACGGTCAATACCCAAGGTCCGCGTTGCCCGCGTTGAAGTTTTGCCGGCCACGCCGTGTCGTTTAGTTTTTACGAGCCCTATTTATTGCGCTCCTTCGTGTGTCGTGTTGTCCGCCGCGTCCTTCTAACGCCGCGGGCCCATTGGACTGCCCGGAGCACGGTTTTTTGTGCTCACGCGCCATCTTGATACCACGCCGCCGCGGACTCGCTTCGCTACCCGCGAATTCGTGCCGCCGCCGCGAAAGACCCTTCAGAGGAGGGCGAGTGTGTTCCTTCGCATTTAACACCGCAGACACCACACACTACATTCATCATACACGAACACACTCCCCGGATTCCACGTGCTGGCTGTCTCCTGCGCCGGTAAGTACCTAGTAGTAAGTCACTCTGTGCCGCGGGATAAAACCCAGTGCAAATCGTCTATAAAATTTTTTGGCGGGCCTTTTTCGACCCGCCACCGCCGCTGCCTGTGGGAATCCGCTGGCCTGCTCTGATGGGCCCGGCAGTTGCCAGCTGATTCATCGTGCACAGGCGCGGTGCGTAATCATTAACTAATACTTTTATGATTTTTGACCATGATTTTACCAAGGAAAAACAAGCTACATTCAAAGTCGAGTTACATAGTCTAGTGCCGTTTTCTTTATGAACAGTATTCACATCTACAATTAACATGGTCGCTTTAATAACAATTTAATTCCCAGAGAGCGTCCCACACGAACTAAAATTTTACAGGTAGGTAGTGAAATAAACAACAAAGAAAAATGCAGTCAAGTTTGAATGCAATGGAGATAAAAAGTTTATTAAGTTTCGTAATGGCTTTGTCGCTCTCCGGACGACGAGACGACGAGATGTGGACGTTGCACGGACGTTTCGTTTACAACTTACAATAAAATAGGGCAAAATTCATAGTCACACTGCACTGGAATTCAGTATGTGAATAATTTTGATCTATTTTAAAAGTTTGAATTGAAGCTGTTAATTGGATTGGTAGATTTCCTGTATATTGACCATATTTTAGATTATTTCAAGTAGCGGTTTATAGCAAAACAATTTAATCTGTCCCGCTATTTTAAAAGCTTCTATCTCCGGGGGTTCAGATCTCGAGGTTAGTCTATCTTTCTCTAAAAACGAAGTATCATTTAATTAGAAAAATCTGGCCCAGTGCGAGTCGGACTCTCGCACCGAGGGTTCCATACTATAAAATAAAAAAAATAAAAAAATAATCACTTTTTTATTGAATTCAAGAGTGTAATTTACAAGTTACAAGTAGGTACTTTTATTGGTGAACTGCAAATCTATCGGCATAGGGCATGTATCTGCTTAAAATGTGGCCTCTCAGCAGATGATCTTTGGTTCGAATCTCACTCACGTACCTCTATGTGGTTATGTGTTTTTATTAAAGACGATGAAAAACATCGTGAGGAACCCTGCATGCCTGAGAGTTCACCGCAATATATCCTCAATGGTATATGAAGCCCGCCATCCCACACAAGGTCACTGTGGTGAGGTATGACCAAACCCTTTTATCCTAAGAAGAGATCAATACAGAGATTTACTTTGAAAAGAACACATACAAGTAGATTTTTAAATAAAGTTAAAAAAGAGAGTTTAAATCGAAAATATAAAACTAGAATGTAAACAAAGACAAAGAAAAGTTTTTAAAGAGCAGACGAAAGCGAGCACTCTTGAAGGACTGTCGGTTGTAGTATTTTATTTGCAAGTAAGCCTCACACTGCCGACAAGCTGCACGATAAAAAATCGTCGTCATTTTCTCAGCATATACTTATAATAATTAATTTTCTGAAGATCTCCATATACCCTTTGAATCGAGTACTAATTTTTTACAACACCGATCAGTTTCTTTTTATTAAATTACTAGCTGTTGCCCGAGCGACGGATTTTTCTGGGATATTAAATTGGCCTATGTGTTAATATGGGTTATAAGCTGCTATCTCATAAACTTACTAAAAGTTTAATAAAAGCTATCTCCATAATACAACTACTAAAAAATTAAATGATTTGTCGTAAGTGCCTAACATTTAGGTCAATAAAAATAGAGTATTAAAATCTTGAAGTAAATATAAGCAGTTTGGATATAATTTACCTACGTCAAAAAGCACTGCAGTCGCTTGTGTGTAAGCAAATGATAGCAAGTTTGGTGTTGAATGACTGCAGTTTGTAGACTGTAGCACATTTTATTAGCGAGCAAGCTACCCGGGCAGAGTTCGATGCGCGAGTGAAATTAGGAGATGTAGTGCTTTTACCGTCGTACAAGAAGCATTCTGTTAAACTATTTTGATGTTGGAATTCTGGAATAAAAGCTTTCTTTTTCTCTTTTTTTACGAAATAAGAAATTTGTATAGCCATGCTGGAATTTCTTCGTCTAAAGGTAGAATTTGATAACAGGATGGAAATCTGGGTATGAAATCAAAAACTAGTTATTCACAACTTAAAGTACTAACAATGAGACCAATGGGGCAGTTTAAAATTATTATGGCGCGTTGCTAATTTTGTCTACGATAACATTCACTTAAGTAACTTTCCGTAATTATTGTAAAAATAAATGCATTTGATGGAGATAATTTTATTGATTCAACGAATAACCCTTCAGATTTTCGTATTACTTTAATGTTAGTCATGAATGAATATTTGCAGAAAATCTTCGCTTAAATACTTCCGAATCGATTAATCTGAATAATAAGCCACGGCTTACAGGCTCTTAGGTTCGAGTAAATCGTAAACACTCAATTTCCCAACTATTATAGGTAACTGTAATTTTAATAGGTTGTAAAAATCTTCTTGTAGAGTCTATAGAGGACATTATGTTGGATATTCCATCGTAAAATAGCCATAGAGAATCATCAATTTGTTTTAATTTCAAGGGCAAACAAGCTGATGACATAATTTAGGCCATAGCTAATCTTTAAATTCTGATGTCGCATACACTAAATTGCAAAATATAACATTGCAATTAAATATCCTGGGATGCACTACATCAGGTGCATATTATAACATCTTGTCCACACCGTCTTCTTCATCCTAACATGATTATCAAAAAGAAAAAAAAGCAAATACACTGTTCTCAAATTAATGAATGATACAATTATACTCATACTTGGAAACCGATTAGGGCTAACTAATGGAGATTGCTAACACCTACAAAATAGATGTAATCATTTTCTGGTATTAAAATTCCTCAAATCTATTAAACAGGATTATAATCCAAAAGCCTACTTTACATTAATACATTAATCAATTTCGCGAGGCGCACATTAATATCAATTTACGAGGCCAGCGGCGCGGGCGGGCGGCCGCTCTCAATTATTCGCGCCAGATAATTGAGAGACAAGCCTTTTGTTTCACTTGCCGACAAATCATTGTATAAACCGAATAAGCTTCTATGCATTGCCGAGTTGCAGATAAATCCACGTAATTTTTCCTGCTATCTCATTTTGAAAAAAAAAATTGGGAATTTCACGTTGACTAATGGGTTGTACAGCAGGCGTAGTGGAAGTGGGAAGCATTATACCACGCGGAAGGTCGCCCATGCAGTGAGCTGACCAACTCAAGTCTGCTGCTGCAGGTAATCTCTTGCATGAGTCCACCAGGATCACGACAAGCAGAAGAAATGGCGTAGTTTTAATGTGTCGGTAATAATACTATCCAAAAAACGCTCAGAACGGATTTTTGATGACTGGCTTAGTTTTTTAGTAATTAGGAAAACCATTGTTTATAAATTGTATATTCTTGCGTACATACAGTATGGTATGTTGCACCCACCAAAGTATTCATAACAGTGAGAAGGGCAAAAGCAAACTCATTGACTCCTCTTCATCGTTCACGCCGTAACAACTGAACAGATTTTGATGAAATTTGCCTTGGAGATTTATGTTGAAAATATCCATGGTTCTTGCAAAATTGATGAAGTTCAAGCAGGTCATAATGAAAAGGCCACCCAATGCAATTATATTTGTTTGGTAAAAATCGGAATCGTTAATCACACATAAATTTTTCCCACCTCTGATCTAGACTCACCTTTATAAGCCTTGATACTGTGTATAAAAATCTCGAAAATCCGAGTAACTCCTGCATCGCTTGAAGCGCTAAATATTTCGTTATAAAGCTTGCCACCGTGAAAGCAGCGCAGTGAAGGCGTCTTAAAGAATTTCATTCCATTTAATAGAAAGCCTAATAAAGCGCTCGACGCTTCGTGCTTCGTGTTGCTTCGTATCGTTTTTGTTCCTTATTTATTGAGTGCGACAATATTTCTTAGAAAAGCGCTGGAAACTACGTCATTTCTCACGGTATTAACGATATTGTTAGGATCTATTGTAAGGGTTTTTTTTTTCAGGAAGAATAACTGATCAGAATCTGTTCAGTTATTCTTGTTAATGCAATTAATTAAAGATAGTGTATAAATGCTATTGTTTAGCTCCATCTAGACTCTTGAGACTAGACTCGTCTAGTGTAGAGTTTGCTGAGACTTCTAAATACTCGAAATCAGTGATATACTATCCGTTTGCAGAAGCTTTTCCGATGTCTTCTCCTCACACTTACTACTACGATCAGACGAATATGGGCCACGGTTATATGAAGTGGGAGGGGTAGTCATAAACCACTGAATCCTCCTCGGCTTGGAAGCACTCTGGAAGCTGAGTGGTGTGATCTCGTCCAATATCCATGATATTCTGAAGACTAAAAGACTGTAATTTTAATTAAATATACCTGCCGTTCCCAACGACAAGTCACCGTAGTGGTACATTATTCGAATTTCAGGACACTAGAAATTATTTTTCCATAACAATAATGGGCCGTTCCCAACGACAAAAGTCACTGTTGTGGTTCTTTAACGGTTACATTATTCGAATTTCAGGACACTAGAAATTATTTTTCCATAACAATATTGGCAAATAGTTTTTGCAACCACGATGTAACCACGAACGCGGCGTATGTGAAGGCAGTTCAATAAATTGAGATCGAATCATTAAACGATGCGAGCAATCGAACCGCTAAAACATCGGAAATTCGTAAATTCAAAATTTAGCGAAGTTATTTCACCGTGATCCGGAATTTGCGCTTAATTGATGCTATTGGTTCACCGGCATCAGTGGCATGGGGGTACGAAGAGAATCAATAGAAAACAGATGTGAAATTATTTTTAGCTTTCCTTTCATTAATACCCTAAGATTTATTGTAGAATCCCTTCTACACATTCGCAAATTCATAAAAAAAATATCAATTTCGTTTAATAACATTTTACACTCTTTACTTACTTCTTTGCTATGTTTTTTTATTTATTTGTATCTTTCTTTTTGTATTGTTTATTAGTGTTTAAGCGCACTGTTTGTATATAAATGTAAATTTAATGTGTGCACACGCTTAAGGATTGTTCCACAGAACTTGTGTGATTCTTGTATAATTTTTGTCTTTTTTAATGTAACAATCTGTTATGTGTACCATAAATAAATAAATAAACATTAATGTCTTACTGGTTATGATTCGACTATTTACAAAATTTCAACCTAATTCCATTTAATTTCTGTCGATAATACCTAATTATTTTAATAACCTAATATACATTATTTAACAACTTAATACATAATTATAACAGTATTAGAAGTCTTTTTTCTTATTTTTAATTGCCAGTGTGACGAAAAGCTTTGTATGTATGAAACTCGTTTGTAAATTAATTACTTACTGCACTCTAGGCTCCCTTATTGTGTTCGCCTGCGGCTCTCACTTACAATACCACCTTAGGTTTAAAAACTACTTCACTTGTATCATAAAGTACTTTTAGGTAAATTGAGTCACGTCTAGAAACTTTATATTCTGTGCCCTAATACTAGTATGTAAAATCAATCGAGCATGCAAATCTCTGAATAATAACGGATCAGTTTATAGATTGTTTGCTATTTTGATAATAACTGAACCACTTATATAATAACAACATTAATAATTACAATTAATCTTGCTTGGCAATTTGCGTGTTTATACAGAATAATGCATGTAACCTAATTAATAACTGAATATGGGTCGTAAATAAAACATGTTGAGTTCAATTAGATGTTTAATTTTATTATTGAGTTTTCGATACATGACCATATCTTTTTTAATTTTCAAGTGGGTACTCATCAGTAATAGGTACTTTATAATATTTGCATACCCATGTTAGGTCAAAACATTTTGGATACATTAATATTACTATAACATGTAACATCTACAAATACCATGTTTTATGGCAAATAAAGAATTACTTTACTTTAAAATGACGATGTCAATTGGGTCTTACACTACTTTTGAATTGATAAAAAAATATTACTTTATTATAAACTAGGATAAAAATAATAACGTGCAGTGAAAGAAATATTAAAATCCAACGAAGATTTACAAAGTTACAGGCGTTTAAACTTTGGAGTGGGGGGATCTTGTATCCCTTTCTCGCAAAACGAAAATTTGTATGAAGCCGCACGAAGCTACTATGGCATTGGTAAGGTGTGACGTCACAATTTCATGTTGCTATCTCTGTCTAATCACAAATCTTTAAATGCTTATAACTTTTTTGTTATTTGATCGATTAAATTAGTTCTTTTAGTGCACGTCATTATTTTAATTCTACTTTATAATAAAGTAATAAAAAAATTGGAGTCAAATACCCAATTGTAAGCATGTTTTTGGTTTTTCATGTTCCGAAGCGAAGTTGCGGGAAAAACTTAGCACGTATAAATCATAAGCGCAGGTTGTGACTCGCAGTGTAAGTGTATTTTATAGCGAACCCGAGGCGCAAGGTCGCACACCGGCGTTAGAGTTTGATGAACAACGCCCGCGGGAAATCTATCTCGGTACACGAAAATTGAATTCTAAAGCAACTGGTTTTATTGTCTTGCTATTTTTACGGCTACACAGTTTTAATATCATCGCTTTGTTATTCTGCACTTCTCGGGTTCACCTGAGTGCCCTGTTCTGCCCTTAGGGGTTTTATAGATTATCTCTTGTTTATCAAACTCCTACGAAACGGCTCGTCCGATTGTTATTAAATTTTCTGTCGTTTGATAGATCTGAGATTTATTCTTAAGCTATTTTTTATTTCCATAATAGGATACAGTGGTTCTCAGGTTATCTTAGTGCCTTATTCTGCCCTTATGGATTTTATAATAAAATATCCCTTGTTTACCAAACCATGACGACCGAATGTTATTAAATTTTCTGTGTTTGTTTGATAGATCTGAGAGTTGTTCTTAATTTCCCTAATGGGAAAAACTGGTTTTCCAAAAGTGGTTTTTCGTAACACTGTATGGTAGTGGTGCTTATTAGAGCCAACCATAAGGTTTCTTGCGGGCAACATGTGGCCTGCGCTCTGACGCGCCCTTACAAATTATACCTACATAGATCACAAATAAACAAAAACCGATTCGAAACACCGACCGATGAAATATTAAAATTTAATTTAGATGAACCTACGGAGTACGGGTTGCCCGTAAATAATTTCGAGGATAAGTCTGTAATGTATCAGGTAGGAATTACACCCAGTTCTTTATCACTATAAAAATAAGGACTAAAATACATCATCTCGTGTTAAAACGCGCTAGTCTGCATAAATTCCGGCCGGCCCAACCTGCCCTCTAATTCGTATAATTAAT
The DNA here is from genome assembly GCA_963855885.1 of Coenonympha glycerion. Lineage (NCBI taxonomy): Eukaryota > Metazoa > Arthropoda > Insecta > Lepidoptera > Nymphalidae > Coenonympha > Coenonympha glycerion. The sequence continues at coordinate 17,714,933 of OY979630.1, read as the reverse complement.
CCACTTCTAAGTAATTCCTCGCGGTGTAAAAGCACTTAGGATAACTTATGGTATGTACTGCTACTAACGGCTGAATCTAATATGGAGATGATGTTGAAACAATTATCTTGGTGTAGGAGATTCCTCTCAACAAGAGATTTTATTATGAAAGGAATGATCTGTTTACTTTTAATACAGCAGTTTATCGAAAAATATAAACAAAATTATATACTAAAGGTCTACGTTGCTGCGTAAAACTTGCTGTAACAAGATTCTAGAAAATCTTAAACTTCGCATAATGATACGTTTGCCAGTAAACATTTGCTGCATATTTTACGTACGTTTTCGTTAGCAAACGTTTAAACACTTATAAATTTTCAATGTTTTTTTCCTGGCTTTTCCTCACCATGTCGCACTGTTTGTAGTAGATTATACAAGTTAAATTTTCAAAAAATACGCCAGAACCACAATGGCATTAGCCGCATTCCATTATCAGAATAGTTATCATTGGTAGTATAAATTTTTTCAATTATGTAGACCCAGGTTTGTATTAAAGTTTCAATAAGCAAAAAATTATCCTCCTTAAAAATAACTGATTTAAGATAAAGATATGGAAGTCGAATTAATGGAAAGTCACGTAGCGTTGAAGACAATGCCCCGTTATAGCTGTTAAGGTGCGGTCCTGAGCTTGGTAAAACTAATAAGGTATACAGTTTGAAAATTAAACGACCGTCTTTACCTTTCCCGAGCCCCATCTTATCTTTTTGTCAAAGTTAACCACCTTTCATAAAATGTACTTTTTATCAAGCGCGATTATTCTGAGTACCCAGTCTGTAATATCGCTTAAACATACCAAAAAATACGCTCTTAGACAAAATTGTGTTAAGCAGATAAAGGCAACATATTTTAACAATATTTTTAAAATGCAAATGATTGGATTAATACTTAATTAATATATCCTAATCAAGTCCTAATCATACTGAACGAATTGCAAAAGTTAGAATAAGTAATATGAATAGGTGTAACTTCAGTTTCTAAATTAACAATTAACAAATAGTTAAGCTGAATTATTGCGAACTCTGCTTCTTATTTATTCTCCTTCTTGTACAAGTCGTGTAGGCTAGAAACCTTCATAAACTTAGATTTAAGAAAAACAGACTTACAAGCAACGAGCAAAAGATGGTGTGACAATAAAAGTTGGGATAGTATAAGAATAAAAATTGGAATTTCCACTTTGTTTCACTAACAGATCAGTGCGTGTCGACTGTAGTAACGAAGCGAACTCAAATATAAATATTTGCTATTTGTTAGCGCGGATGCGATATGCCTGTCGGATCGGAATCCTGAACGAATACATTCGCCCTTTTTATTAGTTCCTCACTAACATCCGTATAGTTTCACCCAGTTCATCCGTCTTACTTTTTCCAGCCCCAAAGCCTTTTTTTGATATTACCTGGTCGAATTCTTGACATGGTTGCTACTATTAACATTGAAATTCATAATATTATGGTTTATAATAACAATTAAAACTTACATACAGTGCGCATTTCATTTTTTTACGAGTATTTGTTGTTACAGGTACCATAGATCAACAGGAAACTCAAAAGTCAAACTCTAAATATATGTTTATTTTATATGGGCCTAACGAACAGGCTCTTGTAAAACGTCAATATGATATCTTTCACATATTGTAGTGATAACTAAAAGTCGACTTAAAGCTACGTTTACGAGGTTTAAGGAGAACTAAGTTTATAGCGGCAATAAAAATACTTTAAGAAATAATAGTGACACTTTGGGAAAATTTCATCTGTAAACCTTTTATAAACAGAAAATTGAGATAATTAAAGCAAGGTTAGTTATTTAAGTAATTGGAAGCAGCTAATAACATACGAACCTAATTCTGCAGGCTACTAGAGGGCAAGGTGTCGCGTAAATTTTCATTACAGGCCCCGCCCCAGCCTCCGCATGTCACAGACTCATGAGTTTAATTAAACTGTAATGCTTTATTGAAACATCGCCGCGCACCGTTCAGACTGATGGACGTCCAATTATTTAGGAAACCCTAAATAATTGGACGTGTACGTGCACTTTAAATAGAATCAAATAAAAATAACGTACTGTTATAATATATTCAATCTTGCAGTTTAGTGACACACATGTACGAGGTTGCTGATCCGCCAATTTTACGTAGAGCATTCGTGCTTTGACGTCGAATACCGACCACAATTTAAGATTTTCTAAAAGACAGCGAATTCTATAATTTCACTTCTAGATCCGCCGTGGGTGCTCTTCCTTTGGGCAAGGCGCTGTCTCACTCCAGGGCCCAGCCTCTCGGTATCTCTGTTTCTTATATTTCTCATTAAAAGTATTCTTCTAATTCGTCCATCCTGTATATTCCCTAAAACCCATGTATATATAACTGTACCGCTTAATTTTAATAAGTCCTGTCTGGATTTGTCCTAATAATACTGACTACAATGCCTTATGTACAGGTAGGTTAGTTCGTTTCGCAAAAAATGAGTCGGCTCTTCTCTCCAAATTAGGTCCTAAAAGATATTTTAGCAGCCTAACCTAAGAGTCTCAAAGAATATTGGGACACATTATATGTAATATTCTGTAAAAGAAGCAAAGTTCCAGCCCCTACCTATAAAATATGGACATTTTTAAAATCAGCATTTTCCGATTGCATTATCTATGGATCGGCACGCAATTCGAAATTCAAATAAATTTTATCGAAAGTCATGTTAATTTAATTTAAAATTCGGTTATTTGCTTTAAGATATTGTTTTGTTTCTGTTAAATTGTGACAGTTTTTAGCGCCATGGATAAACTGAAAATTCGTTTAATTAATTTTATCGAATATGAGAAAAGCAGTTATATGCAGCATAATCAACAGCTTTACGAACATTAGCAATGAAAAAGACTATCGGTGTGTATTTGTAGCCACATGAAACTCATAAAGTAAGCCATCGCATATGACTAAACAAAGAAACAACTGCAAACAACATACGTTTGAAAATTTTTAAAAATTTTCTTCCTTACATATTGCCCGCAAACTGTTGAAAAGTTTTACTTTACCCAACGCTGATATAGGAAGCTCGAGATACCTACTAACACTAACTAAAATCATAAAATTATATACATAAAAGTATATCACAGAGAAATTAAATACTTATGGAAATGTAGGTTTGAGAAATCTCCAATTTAATAGATTCAGAATAATAATAATCTTCAATAAAAAATAATGAACGAACTCTACGATTTCGCATTGTGAAGTCAAGATCTCCTGAGGATGTCCCGGTGTCGGGACGAAACGTGCGTCCAAGAAAGTGATAGAAAATTGTGTGTGGTGTTTCATGTGGATGGTGTTTCTGCATATTGCACCATACAGAATCCTTTCAAGTAGCGGATAATAGCAAAACAAATTAATCAGTCCTGCGAACGAAGTTCATTCATTATTTTTTATGTAGGTATTATTTAAATTATTATCTCTACTATATAAAAATAAGTCGGGTTTTCCTTCCTGGCGCTATAACTCCAGAACGCACGAACCGATTTCCACGGTTTTGCATTAGTTGGAAAGGTCTCGATAGCAAAGAAAATTCAGGAAAAATTAAAAAAAATATTAAAAAATATTACATAAAACGAAGCCATCTGGTGGCGAAACGGAGTTCGCCGGGTTTGCTAGTCATTATTTAAATACACTGAAACTATTCATTTATTATAAAAAACGTATTTAGATGAATTAACGGTCAGATGACACGTGATATTAGTTTTAGATATGTACTTCGATTTTGGTTTAAAAAAATGCACCCTAGCATCTTTTTAGGCATTACTGTATAACATTGTATATCAATGATATCGCAATATAAAACTTTTCTCTTGTCGTAAACGGCAGATATTGGCCAATACGAAAATATGAGATATCTGCAATATCTCCCGCATGTTACAGCTTCCGGTATTAAAACAAAAGAAACGAGGGAAAGATTGAAAAAAAAGACGCCGCCGCGCTGTATAGATGTTAGTGGGATGTCGGATACAATCACTGATCTCTATTTCATGGATCTCAGACTGTTAACGTAAAAATTAAGACACTTGGTTTTCGCCATTTTGGCGCTGATTGTTGCGTAACCTAGCGTGAGCGTCTATGGAACTAAAACAAAATGACATTCAAAACGACGTTCTCCACCACTGATAAGAAAATTCAGGAAATGGGAATCCGAACAATTTACGTAAACATTGTTCGTACAAGCAAACAGTAGCGCACTCTGTCAAAATTCTATAGGTGGCTGCTGAGTGAACTATAGCGTGGCTTTAATGTTGGTGGCAAAACAAGCATTTTTGGCACCGAAAAATTGGTGACATTTTTAACGCCGTCAGCCCTGTCCAGGCTCTATCTTATATAAATATGTCAATTTAGTACTGTAAACCTTCGAAAGGAGCGCATTAAATCGGCATAAAAATGAACTTGTATACAATGTTTAATCCATAGAATAGAGATCGGTGGATGCAATAAACATTTATATGAGTTTTAATAACTCGAACTAAAGCATGCTCTTGCATGCATTTATTTGACTAGCAATGTATATTTGTAACTAAGTTTGTTCTTGCTATACCGAGTTAGCTGAAATTTTATATATACTGTTAGTTTATATGACTATCATGGTTAGCGGTATGACGTCATTTAAGTTCGCGTATCAATGGAAGCAACATAAAACAGCAGAACACCCAAGGTACCAATAACAGCAGATAATATCTAAATTAGAAGTTTCCTCGCTTCATTATTATGAAAATAGGGTAATAATTACTGAAATTCTTGCCAGTTTCTTCACGTAGGAATTTGAATAATGAATAATGAACAACGAATAATTAATTCGAATTTGGAATATAATGGCGAATGAGTAATTCTCTTTCATATCGCGCACAATGGCGTTATCAAATTGCGAATCCTTTAGCACGTGAATGTTTCAAGAGATTGTATGAAATAAAGGCTCTCAACGTAACTGCAAAGTGTAGTTGAAGAGATGGTGAACTAAAATTAACTTGAGGTTTTGAATTTTAACAAGCGTACCAACCTTTCTATGATATTTAAGCTGGAATTCCTTGTGATGTTTTAAACGATGGTTAATTACCACTCTAACTAAGATGGGTGCACTGTGACTGTAAGGTATATGAGGCTGCAAGTAGCAACTAAGTAAGTGGCGCTACCAGTCTACGGTTTACCCAAATATATAGGCGGCAGTAAGAGGTAAAAAAACCGGCCAAGTGGGGTTCCATACCATAAAAGAAGTAAAACATTGAAAGAATCACTTTTGTTCACGAATTTACGAGTATAATTTACATGTAGGTACTTTTGTTGGCAAACCGCAAACGTAACTTTGTTTTTGGCGGATTATTGTTATTATCAAAAAAAGTTTATTAGTCAGTGAGTTGATTTTATTTTTCCTGTAAAATATACATAAACTTCTAATGATCATAATTATTTCAGATTTTTCGATTGGTAAACTTCGGAGATAAGGGGGGGGGGGTACGGTATTTTTTTCGACAGTTTGCCCAATAAAACAAAAACTATCAAGCATAAAAATAAATAAAAATTAGTTTTAGTATACACTAGTAACGCCCTTTCATATGATTCCCCACTCAATATTGCTATCTCATTTTGAAAATTTGTCGACCCGGTTTTCCCCCCTTTTTATAAAAATAAAAACAATTTTTCAAATTTTTACGATTGTTATGACGTCGCGTCACTATAACCTATAACTATTCTAAATTTCAAGTCGATAGCTTGAATAGTTACTGAAATAATCGAGTGTGACAGACGGACGGACGGACGGACGGACGGACGGACGGAGAAAGTCTCACCATAAGGGTTCCATTTTTACCAAATTGGTATGGAACCCTAAAAATGGGAAATGCTTTCCAAAAAACCAACTTCAAATGCCACTACAAATCGTGAAATAATTTTTAATGTAGGTATGTACCTACACCAATGGGGTCTTACACTACTTTTGAATTTGATAAAAAATATTACTTTATTATAAACTAGGATAAAAATAATAACGTGCAGTGAAAGAAATATAAAAATCCAACGAAGATTTAAAAAGTTACAGGCGTTTAAACTTTGGAGTGGGGGGATCTTCTATCCCTTTCTCGCAAAACGAAAATTTGTATGAAGCCGCACGAAGCTACTATGGCATTGGTACGGTGTGACGTCACAATTTCATGTTGCTATCTCTGTCTAATCACAAATCTTTAAATGCTTATAACTTTTTTGTTATTTGATCGATTTAATTAGTTCTTTCAGTGCACGTCATTATTTTAATTCTACTTTATAATAAAGTAATAAAAAAATTGGAGTCAAATACCCTATTCGAAGTCGGGCAATGTTTCATACAATCCCTAATAGTCCTTCTTACTTACTTGATGTGCGAAGAAATGACGAAGTCATAGAATCGCCCGACTTCGAATTGGTGTAGGTACCTACCTACATTAAAAATTATTATATACTATATATTATAAGTGTTTATAGATAAAGTGTATTATAATAATTATCGTCATAGTTTGACTTGCTCTTGGTGTATTGGCTACACCGTTCGTTCTCTTTATTACGCATAATTTACGTGTTTCACAAGTCGGGTTTTGTGACATTCGCGGAGCTCCATCTAATATTAGACCGAGTAAATCATACCCACGAGTACGTGTGGAAAAACAACACGATATTTGCACTTACATGGATTGATGTTGATGTTTTTAGGGGACCGTATGTCGTAGCTACTGTTTGCTATTTTGCCCACTAGTTTCGCTAGCGTATATTATGAAGACCTCTTAAAGTGAAACCTAAACTAAATTGTAGTATAAATATTAATATCTGGGTGACTGAGCTTCACTCGGTGGCCAATAGATGGCAGCAGTAGTCATATTTTTATTTTTTTTTGGTAAATTTGACATTTTCTAAAAATGAATCCTAGCTAGATCGATTTATCGCCCCCAAAACCACCTGTAAACTAAATTTCATGAAAATCGTTCGAGCCATTTCCGAGATCCAGATTATATAGAAATATATATACAAGAATTGCTCGTTTAAAGGTATAAGAAAGATAAGAAAGATAAGATTTATACTTATCCTTTCTATTTACTCTATTGGTATATAACACTTGAAATTAGTTAGTAACAGCGGAATATTACCCAAAAATTATATAAATCACAAAGAATATTTGACAGATCTACACGTAAAGTTGCACTATCTAAGCTGGTTACATAAGAAATTCTCAGATTTAACCTACCTACCTACCTACTGGAATTACAAGTATCTACCTATTATTTTATCTATCTAAAATATTCCTAATTTTACTGTTATTTCAAAATACAACCAGACTATATAAACTTAGCCGATCTTTTTGATAAAAACAAGTTGGCTGAACTGATTTTGATGTGACTTTTATTTGCAAGCTCATGCAACGCTTTTCACAAGGAGTAAAAAATTAACTTTTTAATTTTAAAAACTTAAACGGTATCCACAAGATTTTTTAAAACCAGAATATACGCAGATGAAACCTATCTTTCTAGACCATAAAGCTTAGTTAAGTGATGTTAGTAAAGTTACAGTTAACTTTAAACCGTTTAGTTAGTTGTAGTACGTGAATCATATCAAAGTCTATTATAAAGGTAAGAAACTTGAAACATGTTCTAGGGGATGAGTATCTCTCCCTCTACCATGGGTTATTTATCGAGAAATGGTTGAACTGTTAATGAGTCGACTTCGAGAAAATATGATTTCAGCCTAAGCTTATTGTGTATGTATGTGTGTATATGCTTTATTGTACACCCAAACAATTATTTACAAAAGTACAAGTACACAGAAGATAAAGAAATAGGCAAGTACAAAGAGGCGTACTTATCACTAACTAGCGATCTCTTCCAGGCAACCTCATATCGTCAGGATAATTTGAAAGAAGGAGAGTGGGTGGTATAGATTGTGGTCCTTGATATGAGAAAATCATAATAATCATTAAAATTTTAATAATATAAAATCTGATTTATCTTTGCAATTTTGCTTGTAATAAAATGTGTTATAGTAAAGATAGCATAAGATAATATGGTGCTAGTGATGAGTACTGCACATAATATTTAAGTAGATAATTAAAGAAACCTACTTCAATATACTCGGTTTTTATAGAAAACGTACTTTCTCTAAGTATTTAGGTACCGTGATTATTATATATTCAATAACAAGTCCCCGACTGATTGTATCTTAATCAAACTTGGAAAATATAAAATCCTTAATTGTGCCTCCGAGACCTCATGCATTAGCAGGAAGATCGTCAAAAACTGTAGGTACAGTAGTAGTGGTTGTGAGTGTAAAGTTTCTGTATGGCGAGGAAGCCCGCACTCGGCTTAAGTTCTTATCTCCTGAAGAGGAGCGTGAGGTGAATCTCTACTACATCGCACGGTGATTTCGCTACTTCATACATGATCTATGCAATTTTCGGCCTTTTAGGCCAAGTTTTTTCAGAGTCCTGAGCAACATAACCTATTAAGATTACATGGATGGAATGAAATGGAAAAAAATAAAATAAAAAAATATATGAGAATGACAGTTTTCTGCGCAGAAGAAGTTACATCTTGGTTAATCTCATTCATTTTTTGTTTTTTATCTTTTCATCTATCGAAACGATATATGTCGCATATCTATGGTTGCTGCTAAGTAGGTAATTTATTAAATTATAATTAAATTATAACTAAAATTTGAACGAACTAGGTAGTGTTATACTTGTTATGTTAACTTAATAACATAAAAAAATATGTAAGCCGAGTCTAATTGGATATGAAAAAGTGATATTTATTTACCAGAAACACAATTTTTTTCTAAACAGTTAGAGGTCCTCGAATTCTGACCTTCTTCAAAGTCCTAGTCCCGTCCTGTTGCTTTATAACCTACTGTTGCTGAAATGTAGATAAAAAAAAAAACAGAAAACAAAAAATATTATTAGAATGCAAATTATTTCGTAGCCGGAAGCAAAATCCATTTCGCTTCGTGCTTTTAACAATTAGAGCAGTAATTATTTTTCTGGAAAATTTATGGAAATTATATAAACTCGAGTCTTAAAAATTCACTAGAAATAATTTAAATTGGAGGTACTTACTAATTTCTACGTTCTCTAAATTGCAAGTTCTGCCATCAGTTGAAATATTAAACATTCACGAGAGCTTCTAAGATACTACAACAATTAACAATAACAAAATACCTAAAAGTTGGTTTAGATATGCATACTAAGTAACGTGCCTACTTAATAACAGTGTTCCCTGATATATCACGCTTTTAAATAAAGAGGAATACATTTTACACACAAGCACGCGTAATTTCGATAAGTATGTTTTTAGGGTTCCATACCAAAATGGTAAAAATGGAACCCTTATAGTGAGACTTTCTCCGTCCGTCCGTCCGTCCGTCCGTCCGTCTGTCACACTCGATTATTTCAGTAACTATTAAAGCTATCGACCTGGGAATAGTTGTAGGTAATTGCAATCACAAAAAATTTAAAATCTTTTTTATTTTCATTTAAAAAGGGGGGAAAACCGGGTCATCAAAATTTCAAAATGAGATAACAATATTGAGTAGGGTATCATATGAAAGGGCGTTACTTGTGTATTCTTAAACCGCTTTTTATTTATTTTTATGCCTGATAATTTTCGATTTATTGGGAAAACTGTCGAAAAAAAATACCGTTCCCCCCCCCCCCCCTTATCTCCGAAGATTACCGATCGAAAAATCTGAAAAAATTATGATCAATAGAAGTAAACGTATATTTTACAGGAAAAATAAAATAAACTCTCTAACTATTGTACTTTTTTTGATAATAACAATAAACCGGCAAAAACAAAGTTATGTTTGCGGTTTGCCAACAAAAGTACCTATATGTAAACTATACTCGTAAATTCATGAACCAAAGTGATTCTTTCAATGTTTTTCTTCTTTTATGGTATGGAACCCTCGGTGCGTGAGTCCGACTCGCTCTTGGCCGGTTTTTTTTTATGTTTGACTACTATCGCACCTGGTAGTGAGTGACGGTCCTGCCGAAGTTAGAATGTCGTTATCGTACTAACTTGGAAGAAGTAATTAAACTTATTCCTAATGGTTTCTACTCAGCATCGCGCTGGAACGCGAAATCGCTTGGCGGTGCATCTTTTTACTGGTAGGATGGTAACTAGTCACGATCGAATCAACGAGACAAGATCTGAACCTATGACACTGCTTAAAACAATAAGCAGAGTAAACATAAAATTCTAAAACGCACAATAACGAAGTTATTTAGATAACGACTGAATCACAGTGATGTCAACTCAAATTCGGTGGTTCGTTATTTAGGCACGGATGTGTGCGGAAACACACGTCTCCATATTTTACAGATTAACGATCGTTTTTCTTACAATGCTAATGTACCAAAAATCCTTATCACATACGACAGCCGCATTGGCGTAGTTGATGCAATGGGATTTTTTAGTTGTAGGTTCGCTTCTATTTATAGCATAAGCTTGTTTGAAGCTTTTAAATGTGTTGAAATTTTGAGCACGTAAAGCATTTTTACTTCGACTAGTTACTGTTGTAACTGCAGAAACACACAAAAATGGTTCATTAATTACTAACTCATTGAAATTCTTTGTAGAAACCTGTAGGGGTTTTGACGACCGCCTCGTGCAGTGCAGTTGCGCGCGTTCAGATTCGAGTGGTAGGTCCCGGGTTCGATTCCCCGCCCCGCCTCTAGAATTTTATAGTTTCTAGATTTACTCGGGTTAATCCTGAGTCAATCTAGAAATTATAAAATTCTAAAGATGGCTCCGGCCGTGTGGATAGTAACCACCCTACCATCAAAGATGCATCGCCAAGCTCTTTAGCGGTATGGCGCGATGCTGAGTAGAAATCATTAACAATAAGTTAAACTAAGGGGTAGTTTAATTTATTGTTAATTAAATCCAAGTAATTGGTACGATGACATCGTCTTCTGCGTCATCACGTACGATCAGGTGAGATCTCAGTCAAGTATGAACTTGCAATATGTACCTAAAGAAAAAAGCTTGCAGGTAAATGAAATTAAACCATTTTAGTTGTATCACGACCTATATTTTATTTGTATAACTTACGGTAAGCCTGCAGCGCGAATGCTCGTATTTCTGCACCGTGTGTTTCCATTAGCAGGCTTTCTAGTCACGTCCGTCCGTCGATATGTAACCCGCTGTGATTGCAGGAGTACATCAGTAATAATGTATAGATTTGGGAATAAGAGATAGGAACATTACAGACACAATGAGGCCTGCCGGGCCCGTGTGGAATTGGAGCCATTTTGGAGCACTATGTCGAAATTATGTGGGTGGAATTTTCAACTAAACTTTCCCACAGCTTTAAATTGGAATTCATGAAATAATTTCAACTTAAATATCAAGTTTAATATAATAATGTGTTAAAACATGAACCAAATATTTAAACCAAAAAATCCAACTGATCTTTTTAAGAACATAAAATTCACCTATTTGTTTTTTTTAAGGATTTGTTACATCCAGTCCATTTAAGCCGTTGAGTAGTAATTATAAATAGACACGGATGGCACGGATATAAATATAAATATTTAGGCACAATAACATGCATATGTTATGCTCAAAGATCGAAAACGCTCATTGAGTGGAAAAATAGCTCACAACGCGATGTGGTCACAGTAAAACATCCACATAGCGAAATTCGTGTTATGGCTCTAATGAAAACGCGCACGACGCGTTGTGGCAATCAAAGAAAGACCAAATAGCGAAATTCGTGTCGTGGCTTACATGCTATTCGATCTCAACGCGTTGTGGCCCGCTCAATGAGCGTTTTCGATCTTTGAGCGTAACACATACAAATATCAAGCAATTATTCCTAAAACAAGATAAACGTTTATGTTTAAATTTTGAAACGAATTGAAGAAGGGTATCGAATTAAATCTAAGTTGGAACTTAATATATCAAGGCTTGATTAAAAATGTTTATTGCATTACGTTTAACTTAGAATCACTTATGAGTTGGTCCTTTTAAGAACATAAATAATCTACACTAAGTACTTTGCAAGAAATCAAAACAAGGACTTATCACTATTTTTCACCTAGCTGTAGGTGGTTGTAAGTAAATTACACGTTACTTAATAGACTATAATGTTATTTTCATTGCTGCTTAGCACCTAAAAGCTCGTGAATCTCGCTACAATCGCTAAAACCCGGCGAAGTGCTGCGTGGAGGAGATTTTATCTGGAATTAATTACGGTTCGTGTTTAGAGCAAACGCTATTAAGATAGCGGCGTAACTCACGACAGGGTAAGACCACACGAACTACTAACCCTAATGTCTAGACACTTAACCTAGACCCTAAACATTCGTTGAAAATAAATATCTTTATTTCTACATAGACCTACATAATAGGTCTTATGAAAAGTAAAAACTATGCCGCCAGGCTCGGAAAGCAGGTTTGCACGAAACTTGGCATAAACCTGAAAGATTATATTTTACAGTTTCCCAAATTTGGAGCTATCGGGAACCAATATGAATTAAATGCGTATTTTTGAAAGTTTTTATGAAAAACATGTAGATGCATAAATGTTATGCAAAACTCATTGGCTTAAAGCCTACGATGTATAACTAGCCCAGCGAAAAACTAAAGAAAATTTGAATTTTTGCGGATGGTACCCATCCCCCGTAGATTTTTTGTTGCGCAGTAAGGTAAAAAAGATAGTTGCACAATGTTTACACAATTGAAGTCCAAGAGGCCGCCCTCGACTTCAAAAGTGCGGCTAAAATACTTTGCTTAGGCCCACTTGCACCAACCTGGGTTAGTGTGTTAAGTCTGGGTTAACACGCTAACCCAGAGTAAATTGTCAAAATTGACCAATGAGAGAGGTTTACTCTAGGGTTAAGAATGTAAATATTTAACCCCCATTTCGCGCAAGTGGACCTTAAAGTAGCAAACCCAAGTCGTTGCTAAACAATTTTTCAAGCACACTAACATCCGCGCACCATAAAAATTTCAAATTGACACCTTCATACTACAAGAAAAAGTTGCCAGATGATAAAGAGCTCTATCTAGTCGGAGCGACGACCTATATCTTTGATTTGCACATTTAATTTAGCGACTTAAATCATATTATTATGTACATGAAACAAAATCAGCAAACATGAAACTATTGTTCATATTTAGCTTGTCTTTCTGTCTTCTTGTTTGACTCCCAAAATAACGATAAGTCAATTTGAACGCACAGTGTGGACGACACCTTAATTCTCCGGTACTCGGAAGCATTTTAAACGTTTACTTTTAATCCCACCCACTCCGGTTGAGTCAACCAACTTACTTAAATAACACGAATTAATCATATCGCGGTTTGTTACTAAAATGTTTAGGCTAATTATTTTTTTATCTTAATGGAATTTGAGGGAAGTGGTAGTTTAGAAAATCAAAGATCTCATTTGACTCCCGTTGTATTAAGGTGTTGCGGCCCTACCAGCCCGCGAAATTCAAATTTTATTTAGTTTTTTGCAAATATTAGAGTAACTACACATTGTAGATTTATGGCAATGCATTTTGCGGGCCTTATTTTTATGCATCTACATGTTTTTAATAGAAACTTTGCTCGAAAGTTCCCACTCATCTCATATTGGTTCCCGAAAGATAATTTTTTGCACTTTCTCAGATTTCGAGCTATCGGGAACCAATATGAAGTAAATGAGTATTGTTGAGCAGAGTTTTTATTAAAAACATGTAGATGCATAAATTCTGTGCCCGCAAAACACATTGCCATTAGCCTTCGATGCATAATTAGCACACTATGAGCGAAAAACTAAATAAAATTTGAATTTTCGCGCCCGCATGGTACCCATCGCCCTTAAAGTGGTTAATGTTTACTGGAAATTAGAAAGTTCCAAGTTATACTGGAATTCAGTAAGAATTTTTAGGTAGGGTTGTTCTGCCAAGAAACACATACCGGGGCTTCAAAAGAATTGGCAGTTTTTATATTTTCACCACTCAGATATTACGCATATGGAGAAATTTGTATTAAGAAGAAGTGATTGCCTATATTATTTTTACATCAGTTAGTGCAATCACCAGGGCTCATTTAAACCGCAAACCCACAAGGCAACAGTGGAAGGCTCAGCCGTCCAATTATAACGAATATTCTGTTACAATAAAGGTAATTTCCTCATTTATAAAGGTAAACCCCTTTTTAAATAATTACAATAATATCAAATAACCTATTAAAACCGCGCATCCATTGTTTGAGTTAATTACGGACACACAGAAACTGGCTGTAATTTTAATACGGGCGTGGGCATAAACGCGCCTGTAATTTTAAAACAAATTTCGCAATAAACGCACCTGTAATTTTAAAACAAACGATGTTTTAAACGCGGCTGTAATTTTCACTGCGGGCCCGTGACCACAATGTTATGTATCTATATTTGTTAAATAGGTTTAAGTGACAAGCACTTACCGTTTAATAATTATTATTATTATATTATTTTAAAAAACAAACTTATACTCATCATAAGAAGAATTCAGAGTCACTCGTCGGACGATAGAGAGAACTATGCTCAGAGTTTCTTACGTGATCAAATCAGAAATGAGGAGATACGTAGACGAATCATAGACACCGACATAGCTCAACATATCGCAAAGCTAAAGTAGCAATGAGCGAAGCACATAGCTCGTAGAGCCGACCGACGTTGGACTCGAAGTGCTGGAATGGCGACCCAGCAACTGGCGTCTCTGGAAGAAGAGTCCTTCAATCTGGAGCAGACATGCCTGGACACGCTACGGCTGAGAAGATGATGTAAAGATATTGAAATCGCATCATCCTATGACTTGATAACCAAAGCCACCTAATGCGTTACCACCATACTGACAAATGAACTTATACCTTGGTTAGTACCAATGGGAAATACTTAGAAGTATTCCATTTTGCTACTATTTAAGTATAATTATGAAACGTATTTTATATGAATCCATTGGATTATTTAATCTTAATACATCTGGATATAGGCTTGCTAGCTCTTCGGTTCAAGTGAAGTACGATTACGATTACGATTTTAAACCTCGTATTTGCAATAGATTATTTATTCTAATTTTGATTGGTTAAATTGGTAACCCTACAAACAAAGCTTATCATAACATTCATAACCTATAATAAACGTTGTTTGAATTCTTCTTCTTTTATTGAACCTCTTTAATTTTATAAAACCTTGAGGTACAAGCGGTAAATCCTAAATAAACAGGGAGGGAAATCGGAAGGAAATTATGCAAGCGCGAAACAAGCAAGTAGGTAGGTATTTATTAATTTATTCTATGTACTCATTTATGTAGTCTGTACGATGTTAAGACCAAATTAAGATTGTGATTCTGTAACATTTTCATTTCTGATTTTACGATATGTATTTCTAGTCGATGGATGTTATAGCTGACTTTGATAATATTTGAACATAATGCGTTGCCTATAATCCAATTAATTGTCATAATAGGCATCAACGAGATCTCCCAGACACTAAGTGTGTGCTGTTTCACCTAGGTGCCAACTTTTATTCATCATTAAATATTTTCCCTCACCCGGAACTCAACCCAAGTCCATGTGATCCACATATTATACTTATCCAACGAGACTCTACGCCGATAATCTCAATAAACTTTCAAATTGTCAGAGTTCGATAAAACTTTATGTATCGAGGGAGATATTTGTATGACATCATGAAGTCTATACAGTAAACAGGTCTCGAGATATCTCGGGGGAATCGTGTTTAATATTAAGGAAAATCGACGTTTAATATTGCTTCGACTTAATGTTGTTTTTGACAAACTTTGACATTATCCGATAAGTATGATAATTTCAAAGTGTATAATGTTTGAAAATGTTTGTGCTCGTACTGCTCTCGTCGTACGCAAAGATTACGCTTCGCTTACCCTTAAGAACGCGTGTGCGAAGGGGCTAAGTGTTAATGTTACGTCTTGTTTCCTTTAAATAAAAATAATATACATTGTGAACACTAAGTGAACAGACGCCATCAAGAAATTTCCAAAAACGCAATGACTCCTCGGAAATGTAAGTAAATTCAGTTAAGCTACAACCAAACTGATTCAACACGAAATCCGGATGGGAACTCACATAAAAACTTCAGAGAACTTGAGACTTGAGAAGAACGGGCTGCCAGTTGAGCTCATAGCTGAATACATAATACGTTATTATTTAACGCAGTTCACCGTCGCTGTAATCCGAGTCGAGCGCACCTGCTCGAAGACGGGATCTCAAACTATTAAACTATAACAGAGTTACAGAAACTCATACGGAGTCAGGTTGTTCAGCAGTTTTCTACCTGCTTTAACAGAAAATTACGTAACTTTGCTAACATATTATTATCGTAGAGATACAGTAAGATGACGTTCTTCTACTTTTTCTTCGCCGTTTCTCTCTTGACAGAGCGGTTGTGGTCGTGGTTAGGCAACACTGATTCAGCCAGATGTATTTTTCCTCACTAACATATACCAATTTTCTCTGTTTGTCGTGGTTTAGGTTTATCACCAAGAGCAGCCTTGACTTGGGCAGTCTATCGCATGACCATACTTCCACGTAGTATTTGCCTTCTACATGATTGCCCTACTACTACCGGAATAACATAAATTTGACCAATTAGCTGTACATAATAAATTAAATACAGACCATTGTATGTTTACGTTGCACAATGCACATGTATGTGATCTACAAAGCAGAACTCTCTATGGTCTTATAGGTCAAGCTATAGGTTCGCGTGATTATCTCACAGTTAGGTAGTGATTTTAGATCAAATTGATAACGCTCAGTAAAGCAAAGATGATAAAAGTGGGATATTAATAGCCTTATTGTATGTAGCTTAACGTATCGCAGAGCTGAAGTGGCAATTGGCTCGGCGCATAGCTCTGAGTACCGATAGACTTTGGGGACCCAAGATGCTGGAATGGCGACCCGGCTCGGAAAATCGCAATGATGGCAGACCTCCGACTTAATGGACTGATAACATTAAGCGAGTCGCGGGGAGTCGATACAAGTGGTGTAGAATCGTGTGGGGCTAGAAATCATTGTCTTTGGAGGCCTTTGTTCAGCAGTGGACATCCATGACCTAAAACGAATGAATTAACGAATGAATCTACTTGCCTGCAATCCTGTTGACGCAACTGATCAAGGTGTTGATTGGCAGATATCATGCACTTTTAAAGACGAGGAAACCTGTATGGTTTCTCAATGATGTTATTGCTTCCCCAATAAACAGGTCATATTCCAATAAAAGCTAATAAATGTCGGATATTATACTGAAATCTTAACAGCCATTTGGATATTACTTGCGAATTATGATAATTAAAATAATACCTAAATGACTAAGCCCACAGCTTCAGAATGAAATAGGAAGTGCGTTTTTCAACCACTTTTTGCTCGCGGCCACGACAGCTTTGCGAATCCTAAATTAAATTCCGGCTTAAACTTTTCACAAAATGGAAATTATTTTTATGAATTGCCTTCTCGTTTTTTAATAAGTTAGCGAAATGTTTTCACGCTTGTAAATAAGTACTTAAGAGTTTTATACTCACTTGCAAGACTTGATTTGCTTTAACTTTACAATTTTGTTTTAAAATGTTTTCTTACTCGAAGTTTAAAGCGTCTTTTTCTATACAAATATTTAAATTAAAATCATGTTCATAGCAGCAAGTAAAAATTTTAACAAAATAAGGTAAGGTAAGTAAGGTTACGCAGATTATTATCTTTCTTTGCATTAGGTAATAATGTGTACTTTGACCCAGTTTTTTCAGCTTCCCTGCAAAAACAAAGATACTGTACTAAGGCAATATTTTTAGTCGAAGCCTTAGTAGCTCTTCTATGGATATTAACAATTAGAAGTAATCTAGAGCGCAAATGGCTGTTTTGGCCGTAACTTGTACAGAACTTCCTCTTATTTGAACTATTATTATTGAATTGAATTAGGAAACACGAAATTAATCGTGTCATTGTATCCTTGACGCGAACAGTAACATATTCCTGCGGAACCTGTCAGAGGCACGCGAGATCTGACGAGGGTTAGGATCGCTACACGTGTGGCGGACGGCGAACGGGTTAGCTACTGGCTCTGATGCCTCTAAACGCTATTGTTATATTTACTATCGACTAAAATTTCGAACAAAAATTTCATAAAATACCTATGTGCCTGTAAGTTTTAAGTCTTATGTTTCTTAGCATTTCTTTCCTCAAAATTCAATTTTCATGTTTACCTCCCACATGAAACACACACGATTCTTCCAACAATTTTTTGGACGCACGTTTCGCTGCGACATCGTAAATATTATCTATGATGTGGGCGGAGTTCCTTCATATTGGACCATACAGATACTTTTTATGTACTGTACATGTACAACAAATTAATCTGTCCTGTTTATTGGTTTTGCTATAATCCGCTACTTTAAAAGATTATTTATGTATGGTACAATATGCAGGAACACTACCCACATGAAACACCACACACAATTTCCTAACACTTTCTTCGACGCACGTTTCAAATAAATAATTTTGACCACCTCCGTGGCGCAGGGGACGCACGCTCGGATTCGAGCGGGAGGTCGCGGGTTTGATTCCCGCCACGGGCCACTTTGGAATTTTATAATTTCCAAATAGGCTCAGGTCTGGTCTGGTGGGAGACTTTGGTCGTGGCTAGTTACCTCCCTATCAGCAAAGACGTACCGCCAAGCGATTTAGCGTTCCGGTACGATGCTGTGTAGAAACCGTTGGGGTGACATAACTTACCCCTTCCAAGTTAGTAGGTACGCTAACATCTTCGGCTGCATCATCACTTACCATCAGGTGAGATCGCAGTCAAGTACTAACTTGTATAGCGTAAAAAAAAACTGTCAGGTCAAATACCAAAAGGTAATAGTGT
Organism: Coenonympha glycerion; assembly: GCA_963855885.1. Classification (NCBI taxonomy): domain Eukaryota; kingdom Metazoa; phylum Arthropoda; class Insecta; order Lepidoptera; family Nymphalidae; genus Coenonympha; species Coenonympha glycerion. Next base: position 17,696,001 of record OY979630.1, on the reverse strand, counting down.
AGGTCCGTAGGAGTTCGTATAAAATAGTGTACATTGACGCCATAATACTTGCCCCAAACATGGCAAATCCTCGATTAGCCTGCGGGACATCGTAATCCGTATTGACATAAGCCCACCTTTACTTTGTATGACACTTTTGGATTTGGGATATAGGTTGGCTGACCCTTAGTATAACTTGCCATCACTACATTAGGCCTCTTAATATGTAGATCTCTCTGTGTCAAAAATCGGCCATTTTGATATTTAAAAAAACTATGTAGATTTTTTTTGGATTCTGACGAATCTATCGATGCTTTAAATATACTTTGATGCTTATAATATCCATTAAGACGTTTGAAAGATACGAGGTAAGTAATAAAGGAACTTCCAAACAAATATACATACAAATACAAGATGCGCGCGAGAAACATACCCTTCCTTGGAAGTCGAGTAATAAAATAAAGTAATTATTTATCACTATGTACTACTAAAATAAGGATAAACTGGTATTACCAGTTGTATGGATGTTGTATGGCAGTGAAACAATAAAATCAATACGTCAGGGTTGCAAACAATAAACGCTCCAGACTTTGTCAGTGACATAAAGGCGTTATTGACGAGGGTCCGGGCGCGGTGCGCGTCAGTACAAAGGGCCTTAATATTGGCGCTAGAACCTAAAGTTACAAACTTTACAATTATAATATTTTAAAAGATACTGTATTACAACTTATATGGAGCTTGTTGTGAGGGTAATTTCAGAAAAGGGAACAATTATTACTTCAGGGTCAGAAGCAATAGCTGCTCCAGCCTGTGTCAGTGACAATAAGGTCCAGCCAAAGACACCTATACTATAGACCCGGAGGACCGCGCGAAAAAATGTCGCCAGTTTATGGGAGCAAAACCCCCCCCGGCGTCAGTAGTAAGCTGTAAGCCTACGCAGTATTTCGCAGGAGTTTCGACACATGGCTCTACATTTTCTTGTATGAAGATGGTTTACGTAAAATGTTCGGATGGGTTCGTAAAATACGTAAAATCTTGATGTTATTATCATAGGGTCCAGCACAATAATCGCTGACGTTGGTACGTGAGAGTGTGCTCAGGCATTATTTAATTTGGTTTCCTGGCACCTTTTTATCATAGAACGGCAAGGCATCAAAAAGGCTTCCACCCATACATAATCGACGTTCCATAGACGCTTTGAAGCGGTTTGATTCCTCGTTCCTGATACGCATTGCAAAGGCCTGGGAATACCCTCCCAGGCACTGTCTTTCCCGCGACTTACAATCTGGGCGCCTTCAAATCAAGAGTGAATAGGCATCTCCTAGGCAAGCGCCATCTTAGACTGTACCATCACTTTCCATCAGTGTGATCACAGTAAAGCGCTAGCCTATATAGTTAAAAAAAAAACCGGCCAAGTGTGATTCGGACTCGCGCACCGAGGGTTCCATACCATAAAAGTTTGTTATTGTTAATTAATTTTATACGGATAAGTGTAATTGAAGTGAAGCAATATTAGAACAAATATGTGAGGGTCAAACAAAACTAAATTGTAATTTGGGATCGAAGCGAGCGTATCCTTATTTCCAGTCTACGTCCTGATATCACCACAGTTTGCCACGGGTATAGGAAACGCATAATTTCCCTGAAACCGGACACACCAGATTTATACATTATTGATGAATTTGCATGATAACGTCATTAAATTTCTATCGCCCGTTCATTAGTTGTGCGCTCAGAATCCAAATAACCCGGTCCTGTTATAAATACATTCAATCATTGCAAGCTTCGAGCGAATGGCGGTATTAAGAGTCCACTAACCCACGATGTCTCCCATACAAACCTAAAACCAAAATCATTTGTAATTCGTGCCAATTTCGATCATGTTCTGGTGTTATTCGGATTGATATAGTAATAATCTATGCTCCTGGAAATATCTGGTTCCGAAATACTTTTGTTAAACGAAATTGTAAACGAATTTAGTTTTGCTTATTTTCATGTCGAAGAGGACATGTTTTCTACTTATTTGTTTTGTAATAAAAACAACACTATCGCACGTCGCATTAGTTCAGGAGCACAGTTTTTGTGGTCCAGACATAGAAAAACATCAGTTAATAAAGAAAGATACAAGTTTTCATTCATAATTTTTGGTATTACGTAACTCAACCAAAATTATAAAAATTTTGATCAAAATTGATTAATATTTAGTTTTAAAGAAGTATTTCTGAACCAAATATAGCCAGGAGCATAGATTATTACTATATGAATCCGAATAACACCACAACATGATCGAAATATGCACGAATTACAAATGATTTGGTATTTTGAATGTATGGAGAAAACGTAGGTCAGTGCATTCTTAACTTAGCGAATTATGCTAACTGCCGCTGTGTCTGAGTCATTTGTAAATCATCGTTATCTGAAGATGATTCGGTGTTGGGAGTCACGCGTCGAGTGTAGGGTAAAAGTTTTGGGAAAGTGAGCGGTTCTTCGCTTATGTTAAAATGTCGAATTTAACCTTTAGGCCCGCCATCTAATTCATTTTGCACTCCCGCTTTTTACCTCCAATATGAACCCAGCTCGTCACGTAACGCATAAAAATTTGAAAACCAAGTAGGACCCATGAGAGGGAGGATCAGTGATTTTAATCCTGTTTTATGCCTTTACGTAATCAAGTTGATTTTACATTTTTACGAGATCTCTGTTGAGTAAATCTCAACACTACAATCTCGAATTTGAAACAGTAGAATTCTATTCTTGTGTTATGTCTGTAGAAAAGTTTAAGGTGTAATTGATTCAAATTACTTTAATCATAATATTATCGCGAAATATTTTCGTTGCTATAATAGACATGCAATTATTAAATATGGCAGCATTATGATGAATTTAAAGGGACTCACATTACCGGGTAATAAATCATTTAAGCTGGTCTTGTTTTTGTTATTCGAAGATTTTTGAACACATTACTCATAAAATAATTCAGTTTCAATTAGATTGTAAAATTTACGACACAATTACTTCTAAACACAAAAAAAAATTATACATAGATTTTACACGTGCTATCAAATACGTACCTAATTACTAAAAATAGGTAGGTTTTTAGGTCATAAAGTCTACTGGACTTTATGACCTAAATATACTGTAACAAGCAAAACAAGGGTGTTGGCACGAAATTGCTATTAAAATAATAAAAATAAGATATTTTTAATTTAAAAATAGTAGATTTTTTTTCCGTCCCTTTTAACCAAATAAAAACAAAATGAAGCACATCCAATTTAATTCGAATGACTCTCTTTAACTGGTGTCGATAAATTTTAAATGGCCATCAGATTTCCGACTCATTAAGCGCGAAAAAATTGAAGTGAATTTTTCGTAATAGTTAATTAAAGCGTCTCGCTTTTTTTGTCCTTTTTGTTTTTTTTTCTATAAGGGTCTGCTGATTCCTTTAATGTATCGGACGACAGACCAAACATATAGCGAATATCTGTCTAAAAATTTACTAGCTGCTGGTTAGGAAATCTTTTTACTCGGGGTAAAAAACCATCTCATGGAACAAAAAAGTTAGGCACCCATAGCAATTGTACCTACTGCCCCAAATCTGTGTTTCAAAACCTTCCACTAGGAAGGCAAACAACATCAAGATAATGTTATATTCAAAGTCAAGTCAAAATGTCTTTATTTGTAAATGGTTAATACGTGATATTTGGACATATTTGGTATTTGGTGATAACTATTATGGCATATATTCGTAATCAAGCGTCCCCGTCTAGTATCCTATATCTAAATACATATCTCCACTATTAGTTGACCTGTGTTTGTCGAAAAAGTAACCATAATGGGTTTGGGAAACAGAAATCTTAATATATATAAATCTCGCGTCACAATGTTTGTCCTCAATGGACTCCTAAACCACTTAACCGATTATAATAAAATTCGCACACCATGTGCAGTTCGATCTAACTTGAGAGATAGGATAGTTTAAATCTCAATTTATCTATTTTTTATTACCCCTAAGGGCAAAACAACGTTTGCCAGGTCAGCTAGTTATTATATAAGATATCATTAAGTTGGTTACAGGTAAATAGGCTTTCCCTTTTTGTTATTATTTCTTTAAAATCCTTTTTATTATTCTCAAAACTTTTAAATTATTCCTAGAAAAATATTCACAGGCTGCGATGTTGAAAATGTATACAATCTAACTTTCATAATTTAATTTGTTAAAGTAAAAATTGCCTTTTGAATTAGTTTTGTAACTTGAGCAGGACGTGTCATAAATATGTATTAGAGTTTCCAACTATTATTACTGAGTTTAATACGGTTTTAGGTCGTAGTAGTCAGGGGGCGGTAAGGTGATGTCGACGAGTGGTTCTGCGTTATGACGCGATTACACTTGAAAGTTTATCCGAATTTGAATAGGTTATGGGCCAAATAACGATCAATGTTTTTAAGTAAGTGGCTGCTAACATAAGAAGTTTCTAAGTAGTGATTTCTGTCAATAAATGAAATGAAATGAAATTCTTCATTTCACATAGGCTTAGATACAAGCTCTCATGAAATGTCAAGACTCTACCGTCAGGTTCGGAAAGCAGGTTTGCACCGAGAAGAACTGGCAAGGAACTCGGTACTTGCTCTTTTCAAAAATGTCTTTATATACAATTTTTAGTACATAGTATGAAACAATATTTTAAGCTATCTCGTGAGGAGATAGAAGCATATCACTATTGTCCCAAGAATCCTTGTTATTTAAACATTCTTCAATGGTGTAGTAACCCTGATTTATTAGTTGTTTTTGACAGTATATTTAAACCGGTGCAAAGGTAAGTCCAAGACAGACTTCGGGATCATATTGTAGAAGCGTACACTCAGCCCCACAAAGGACTTCTGTACAGGAAACAAACAATTATTAATATATTGATACGCCACTGTAAGAATGCCTATTTGTTTAATTTCTTGGCGAAGAAAATAGGTTGCCAAACTTGTTTTAACAGTTAAAAGTAGAACAATCAATTAATAGTCAAATTTTTTTAGAACCACAGTTCAGAGAAGAAGTTTATTTTATTTATTATTTTTTTGAAATACATAACATAAGTCTTACAATAAGTTTATACACTAATATATAACTTAAAATAGTTTACTATATATTTACTGTAGCAGTCATGATTCAAATGTCGAACCAAGAGATATTTTACTAAGGGATCTTGTTTCATAGCTTAGCAAATTCCATTTTAACACCGCATTTACAATTACTATAAAATATTACGAAAAGCAGTGAAAGAAAATTACGAGCGAACACTGCAGCAAATTTTAATACAGCATTTCGAAATCGTACCAATTTATTTTCATACAAACAATGTCGTTTCACCGCCCGTCACTAAGTACTTAGTCAACTGAAGTAGAAAACATAGAGCAAAGCTTATGGCGAATGAACAGGATTGTAAATCATACTCGTAAAACGAAACACAATACTCCAATGACAGAAGATCTTCCAAGCTTGATAAAAATATTTTTTAAAGAAATCTGTACGAATATATGGAAAAAAGACTGACTGATCTTTCAACGCACAGCGCAAATCTATAGACGGATGGGGCTAATATTTGTCACAGAAATAGCTATTATTACATAGCTGACAGATAAATAAAAATTCTGGGGAATAAATTCGAAAGAGAGTAAAATAGAGGTCTATGTGAGCGAATCTGCCAGCGCCCTCTAGTTTTCTTCTGTTTAATAAATACAAGGGAAAGGTGATTGACTGAAATATCACCGCATAGCTCAAACCAATGGGAAGATCGGTCTGAAATACGGAAAATGTAGCTTATTCATACGCTTTCTTTATCATAAAGATAGCTTAGGGTTGCGCGTGAACTTTACCGCGGGCGCTATTTAATTATTGATAAATTCCGCTCTTGTCACTAAGCTATTTAATGGTACCCGCCGTCTGCGTACGGACAATTACAGGATTTAACGACCGTAAGAAAATTTCCGGATAGAAACGTCTCATTTGTACAAGTGAAAATAAATGGCAAGTAATCAAAACACTTCGTATTGTAAACGAGCAGCTTTTTAAGGACTGCCTTAAAAATGTTCGTTTTCTTAGTCACACAAATTAGATCAAAGATATGTAAAGCATCTTAAAGTTTTTGATAAGACCCTCATTAAAATCCTATTTTTTTTTTCATGGTATATATTATTATTTAATGTAAGCATCAATCATTTGTTACTCCTGAACGCTGCAACTACTGAACCGATTCGACTGATGTTTGAAATGGAGATAGATATACCTTGGATTAACACAATCATAGTCATAGTCAACTCTTATTCCCAATTATGTCCTTGATTTATGTAGATATTATGTAGACTCCCAAATTATTTTCATTCATTCATTCTTTATTTTTTATGCCTAGATTAATTGTGAAACTTAAATAAAAAGAGAGTGAAATATACAATTTTAAGGAGGATATACTTTGTACAACTAATAAAAAGAGAATCACTAAAATTACAAATGATTTTATTTATCCGCTAATAACAATAAAATAGTGTGCGGTGACAGACAGAAATACTCGAGATAATGTCGTAGCGACTATAAAAAAGCAATTAATTTGTATGAATTCGAGGGCACCGAAAAATAACTTACAGCGAACAGTAAAAAAAGTGTGTTTTTAAAATGTTAAACATTACTTTTAAAATGAGATGAGAAAAATACAAGATTCCATATGCCCCAAACATTGAAAAAATTAGTTAAATTCAGCTTATGCCCAAAATTGATCATAATGCAACATTAAACATTTTATTTCGGGAAACTACATGTTAATGCAAGATTTGCATAAAAGCAAATTCACGCTGTTTAAACCGCGAGCAAAATCTAGTAAATATATAACATTACTTTTATTTTATAAGTAAGCGAATGCCTCGATGTTTGATTGATAGAACCAGAAACATTTGCTGGGCCTTATTTTTATGGTGAACGCTCCATTGTGATGTGAGGACAAACTTGACCCAAAGTCAGATAATAATGAAGACTATTTCATGTTTCAGTGTAAATGCACCCTAATAGAACACTTGCAATTCTCCTGTTGTTTTATCGCTGGGCGATCGTTAATGGGATTTTAATATCGCGTTGGCACCTCGTTGGGCATTCTCCTTATCATTTTTGCTGTCCTCTTTGAATACCAAATGTAACTCTAATAACTGTAAGGACTGAATTAAATAAGGCACCTAACTTTAATGAGACATTTTTTTATTATTCCTTTGAATAACAGATTACAGCATCCGAAAGGATTAACCTTATCTATTCATAATGTCTAATAGACTGTATTGCCAGCTGTGTACCAAATAATAAATTCAAGATGACCAAATGATGCCACGTATAGGAATCACCTGCAGTTCTATCCACGGAGCCATCGATAAGAAACCTGAGGATATGGACATCAGAACATTTACAAGAAAATAGTAAAGCCTTCTGTTAAAATTTCCCACTAAAACGCCACAACATGAGGGGAATCGACACAATGGAAACGCACATGCCGACTGGTAGTGACCTGGTAGTGACCGCGGTCTATAGACAGTACTGCTGTCGGCTTACTACACTGACGCTTTCGGTGACAAAACAAACATCTTTGGCACCGGTAAACTGGCGACATTTTTTCTCACGGTCCGCCGCGTCCATAGTATAGGTATATTCACGGAGCTCTTTTCTTTGTCTCATTCCTTAACAATAGAGGTTTTTTATGTTGTTATGGCACAAAATCCTTTTTAGGATTTTGTGCCATAACACTAGCAATTTAGCATTGGATTTTAAATCCTAAAAAGGATTTTGTGCCATAACAAAATAATAAATATTAATATTCTTCAGAGAACTATCAAAGCGTTTAATCGACGCCTCTCGTGACCAGAGGGCTGGCCTTTTCTTAGGTCAGAGGATAAGCATTGCCATCCAGCGTGGCAATGCTGCCAGCCTTCTGGGCACTTTTCCAGTTAACACCGATTCGGAGGAATACTTTGACGCTTAAAATAAAATAAGTTCTTATTGTTATTATTTTTTTTCACTTCTTTTTTATATTAGTTTAGATTTAATTTTAATTCAGATAGATTTAATTTTAACAAATAAAAAAAAAAGTTTCATTGAAGTGAATTGTTAAATTCTTTTTGAAACTAATAAAAATCTGAAACCATAAAATGACTTCCAAAAAGGATTTACCTTGTTGCCATAATTGTCACAGAATCTAAAATAAAATAAAAATTGATAAATCCTTCAAATCAAGAGTGAATAGGCATCTCCCGGGCAAGCGCGCTCCACCTTAGACTGTATCATCACTTCCCATCAGGAGTGATAACAGTCAAGCGCTAGACTATAAACAGTTAAAAAGAATCTACCATGTATCGCCAGCCTAAACCCCAAATTCAAGATGGCCTGATGACGTCACGTAAGATTTACAGCTCTATTCACAGAGTTTCTTTTCACGATCTCATTACAATTCCTCACTCATTGCCACATCTGCTTTCAAGCTTTGACTTATGATTATACTTTTATTTATAGATAAGTAACTATTGTCTAGAGTTCTAGACTGTGAGAACTGCGAGATTGAACTTACATAGATAAATAGATTAACTCTTTATTGCACACCACACAATAAAAATATAAAAAAGAAAGAAATACATACCTATTTTCATATATAAATAAGCCCTTATTTACGTTCTCACCTGAAGTCAATGACTTTGAAAGGGATAACACTAATCGGGTAAATTCGAGTATATTTAAATAAATTATGCCAAAGACGTACTGCCAAATGATTTGGTAGTCCGGTGCGATGCTGTGTAGAAACCGTTAGATGTTACCTACTTAGTTTAGAACTAAATAACTTAATATTATCAATGATAACATTTGACGACCGAATGGCGTAGCGGTAGCGAACCTGCTTCTGCGTCCGAGGTCGTGGGTTCGATTCACACAACTGGAAAATGTTTGTGTAATGTGATGAGTATGCATGTTTTCCTGTGTCTGGGTATTTTTTAACCGACTTCAAAAAAAGGAGGAGGTTCTCAATTCGTCGGAATCTTTTTTTTTTTTTTTTTTTTTTTTTATCTATGTATGTTCACCGATTACTCGAAGACGCGTAGACCGATTTGAAAAATTCTTTTTTTGTTTAAAAGGGTTTTGTTTCCAGATGGTCCCATTTTAATCAGGTCAGGATCTGATGATGGGATCCTGGAGAAATCGAGGGAACTCTTCAAATTTTGTATGGACACATGAAACTATTTGAGTATTATTAGAAAGAGTAATATTTTCCAAGTTGTCCTATGGTCATCAGGTCAGGATCTGATCATGGAATCTTGGTGAAATCGAGGGAACTCTTCAAATTTTGCTAGTATACTTGAAGCGAGTTGGGTATTTTTTATAGTTACTGGTGCATATGCTACAAGATACTGATTTGATGACTAAAGTCATCAAGTCAGGGTCTGATGATGGGATCTTGGTGAAATCGAGGGAACTCTTCAAATTTTGCTAGTATACTTGAAGCGAGTTGGGTATTTTTTATAGTTACTGGTGCATTTGCTAGCAGATACTGATTTGATGACTAAAGTCATCAAGTCAGGGTCTGATGATGGGATCTTGGTGAATTTGAGGTATCTCTTCAGATTTTATGAACACACCTCAAGCAATTTGGGTATTTTACAACGCCTTGTGCATTTTATTGTTTTCCACTAAAAAGTTTAAAATAAAAATGGGAAATGCTTTCCAAAAAACCAACTTCAAATGCCACTACAAAGAGTGAAATAATTTTTATTTAAATTTTAGGTACCTACACCAATTCGAAGTCGGGCGATTGTCTATGACTTCGTCATTTCTTCGCACATCAAGTAAATAAGAAGGACTATTAGGGATTGTATGAAACATTGCCCGACTTCGAATTGGTGTAGGTACCTAAAATTTAAATAAAAATTATTTCACTCTTTGTAGTGGCATTTGAAGTTGGTTTTTTGGAAAGCATTTCTAATATATTATATTTATGTACATTAGTTTGTATATATATTTATCAGTTATCTAGTACCCAAAACACAAGCTATTGCTTACTTTGGTGTTAGATTGTAATGTGTATAATGTCCTGATATATATTTATTTTATTTATTTATCTTTTGGCTGCATCGCCAATTAAGTACTTACTTGTTAGCCAAGTACTAACTTGTGTATAAAAACAAAAAAGCTGCGAAAAAACATCGTATCAGAATGTTAAATTGCTTATCAGCACGACTTTGCCGATATGATGGTTAAAGATACGAACTTCATCCGGACCTGAAATTAGCACCGATCCTGTAAAAAATTGTATTAAGAAATGATTGACTACCAAAATACCGTGCCTTTAGTTCGTCCCTCAAATCCTCAACTAAAATCCTACTAGTAAAAAAACCTACTGCCAACATGACCACTAAAAGTTTTTTTTTTTCATATATTTACGTATATGTATTATGTAATTTCAATAATCCAAGTCTACCTTAACAGTGTGCTGCTTTCGCAAAGGCAATGTATCTAGTGCCATCTAGTGGGTACATTGTGGTCGATATAAATAGCCAGCGATTTCTCAGCAGTCAACTCCGGTCAGATATCGTAGCATATCACAATACATCAACACATGTTCAAAGTCCTGGATTCTCGGTAAGGGCCGGTGGCTATCTAATAAGAAGACTCACAGAGACACATCCGCCAATCACATATTATTATGATTTGAGAGATGAGAAGATTTTCTGAAACTTTGCTTTTAACATGGCATTGTGAAGTGAACGAACATAAAATTGAACGTTAATTTTTAACACAATACCTATGATTTCGCATTACTTGGAATTGACAAATATTAGCATTGGATTTTAAAACTTGGTACTACAATAGTTATTAACCTTACAAAATTAAGATAAACGGTATGTGAGAGATTATTCAGATACAACAAAAAAATGTCGTGGCACTTTGGAAGTGCCGATAAAAGTGAAAATTGAAAAATTACGTGAGGAATCGGTACCTATTGGTGTCACGACTTCAATGTTTTTTTCCCATTTCAAAAAATATCGAATTTCAAAAATCCTCAAATTATATATTTTGTTTTTCAGTGAAACAGAAACTAATACCAGTGTTCGTAGATACAGCTGTAACGGCGCGGATTTCACAAAGCAGCTTGTTTTGTTGACAGCACGTCACTTCGCTGTCACCGGCAGTTGACGCTAGATTAATAGATAGGACAGATTCGGACAAGCGGCCCCTTCCTGCAGCGGTGTACGGGTTAAAATTAACATCTAAATTAGTTGTAGGAAGTTATATTTTTATAAGTGGTTACATTGATAAAGCACAGTTTTGGATAGCATCTCCTTTTTATAGCAATGAATGTTAGTTACGAGTACATTGTTATTTAAAAAGAGTGTAACTAACAAAATCAGTACTAACATTAAACCCAAAGATGTTCGGATTGATGTTTGTTAACTATTTCGCAAAAACTACTGAACCAATTTGTCTGAGAATCATAGTTAATAATCTGAATTAGTACGCATGTAGCACACTAAGTATTTTTTTATCCCGGGATTTGTGAAAACTGTTACTAACTAAGGATAAAGAAACTTAAGAATTTATGCCATATCGTCCAATGTATGCAATGAAACGTCTTAAAACGCTCTGGATCTGACATGGGCTGGCATCAATGTCTCCTTGCTTCGTCTATCTTTGATTTAAAGAAGAAGACGAAGAAGATTTAGAAAGTCTATCTAAGATTTAAAAAAGACAACTCTCGGATGCTCAGCGGTGAAACAACGGAGGTGTTTTTAACTAAATAAAAAATCCAGTACAAAAGCCATTAAAATATTCCTCTTAAAGTTTAATACCTAAATAGCTCTCTAAAGCATCTTTACTGCTTTCTAAGCTTTAAGGGACGCTCGACATGGCTCGAAATAAACTGTCACCACGAGCAAAAGGACGCTCGACACAGCTGCTCGTTCCAAAGATATCGATTGCAAAAAGGACAGACAAACTGACATGATAGAGCTGCGGGGCTAGCACAAAATCGCTATCTCGTACATCGTATTGTTGGCTTTTTGTTGGCTTTTAAATACTCAATCATCAATATATCAATACATATAATAAATCTGTAGAGGTCGAATTTCTGTACAAATAAAAAAATGCTAAAAACCGAGTCAGGGGGATGTAAGAAGTGAAATAGAACTAATTTAAATTTTTTTCAAATTTTTTGTTTCTCTGTTTGTCTGTCTGTTTATCTGTTTGTCTGTTTGTCTGTCTGTTTGTACGGACTAATCTTTGGAACGGCAGGACCGATTCCAATGAAATTTTGTGTGGTGGTAGCTTATGTCCCTGGTCAACATATAGGATACTTTTCATCCCGGTAAAATAAAGAGTTCCCGTGGGATAGTTAAAAAACTGCAAATACAGCTTTGTAAACAACAACTAATGAACTTAATTTAGTAAAATTTGTTATGCTGATACCTTATGTTGCCTCTTTAACAAAATATTATATATATATAGTAAAACTTATTAATCCAATCGAGTTCCCGCGGGAAAGAAAACATTACAAAAACAGTTAGCAGGCGTCTTTCAAGTAACGGATTCAAATGAAATTTTATGATCCTACTTTATATATATATGCCCGGTCAACATTTAAGATACTTTTCATCCTGAAAAATTTGAGAGCACCCGTGGGATGTTTAAAAAACCAGCTACTTATCTACGTAGCACAATCAAAACGGGGTCGAAATATCGACAGTTTAAATCGTCCTTTTGATCGTGCAACTAGGTATAACTATACAAGATAACCCGTACGTAGCAGGAACGGGTTGCTACGTACACAGCAGCGCATCAGAATGGTTAATTACAATATCTGGGTGTTGGTATCATCTCGGAATAAGATAAGTTTGGTTAGTATAGATATTACAATCCACGATGACACGCCCCACTCTGAATTGAGTAACATAAGCGATTTCGATAGAGTGTATAAGTAGAGGAAGACCAAAGAAGTTATAGGTAAATTGTGTGAAAGAAGATAGCACGTTGACAGGAGAGATTGGAAGAAGACTCCTTTACGGGTCCATCGAACCCAGGGACCACTCATTTATCTTGGGAAAAGTTAAGAAATTCCACGGGAAACATTTTTGTAAAAAAAACGAACTGCACGAGGGCGGAGCCGCGGGCAACAGCTAGTAATAAATAATTTAAGACTGTGATATAGTATTTGCATTAAAATCATAACATGTTAATTCCATTACGTGCTACTAATAACGAGTACCTATAATTTAATTTAAACGACATAACCCAAGTGCAAGTTTTTGTATACCGCTTCAAGGAATGCACCGGCGCGGCGGCGTCTTTTGGTAGACACATTCTACAATTATGTAACGGTAAAGCAACAAATATTAAAATCTGATGGATGGAAGACAATGAAAACGAAATAAACAACAACACCAAAAACTAAATTGTAATAATAGAGCCTCTCAATGATATAATACGAGTACCAGCGCTATTTATCGTTTTTTCATCGATAAAATAATAATAACTAATTGTATCGTTTTATACTATTAGGTCACTGCAAGATAGCGTCTAATGCTAGCCCTGTTGATATAACAGAGCTGTGTGCTTAGCGTCAAGTTACGGTTTTTGCCTGCAAATATCATATTTTTCGTACGGGAAAGTTTTAAGTATTCTTGGAGAGTTTGAAATGAGTAGGCACTTTGACTACGTCTATTATTTGCGAAAGAAAGAATATTTCCCATGTCGGTTATTCACGCATATTCGAAACTCGTATCGAATAATATACATATAGCTTTCCATTTTTAACCGACTTCAAAAAAAGGAGGAGGTTCTCAATTCGTCGGAATCTTTTTTTTTTTTTTTTTTTTTTTTTTTATCTATGTATGTTCACCGATTACTCGAAGACGCGTGGACCGATTTGAAAAATTCTTTTTTTGTTTAAGAGGGTTTTGTTTCCAGATGGTCCCATTTTAATCAGGTCAGGATCTGATGATGGGATCCTGGAGAAATCGAGGGAACTCTTCAAATTTTGTATGGACACATGAAACTATGTATTTGAGTATTATTAGAAAGAGTAATATTTTCCAAGTTGTCCTATGGTCATAAGGTCAGGATCTGATCATGGGATCTTGGTGAAATCGAGGGAACTCTTCAAATTTTGCTAGCATACTTAAAGCGAGTTGGGTATTTTTTATAGTTACTGGTGCATATGCTACCAGATACTGATTTGATGACTAAAGTCATCAAGTCAGGGTCTGATGATGGGATCTTGGTGAAATCGAGGGAACTCTTCAAATTTTGCTAGTATACTTGAAGCGAGTTGGGTATTTTTTATAGTTACTGGTGCATTTGCTAGCAGATACTGATTTGATGACTAAAGTCATCAAGTCAGGGTCTGATGATGGGATCTTGGTGAATTGGAGGTATCTCTTCAGATTTTATGAACACACCTCAAGCAATTTGGGTATTTTACAACGCCTTGTGCATTTTATTGTTTTCCACTAAAAAGTATAAAATAAAAATGGGAAATGCTTTCCAAAAAACCAACTTCAAATGCCACTACAAAGAGTGAAATAATTTTTATTTAAATTTTAGGTACCTACACCAATTCGAAGTCGGGCGATTGTCTATGACTTCGTCATTTCTTCGCACATCAAGTAAGTAAGAAGGACTATTAGGGATTGTATGAAACATTGCCCGACTTCGAATTGGTGTAGGTAGGTACCTAAAATATAAATAAATATTATTTCACTCTTTGTAGTGGCATTTGAAGTTGGTTTTTTGGAAAGCATTTCCCATTTTTTCAAACTAAAACACATCGGCTACGAAGCGCAATGTACGAGTATATTATATGCGAACAATATTGAGAGATGGCATAGGCGTTATTTTGCGGAAATCCATAATCAGGAGAACAGATAAGGTAATTTGTTTTGCTTAATATTCCGCTACTTGAAAAGAATTTGTATGTTCCAATATGTAAGAACACCGCTCATATGAAATACCACACACAAATCTTCCAACACTTTCAAACCATGTTTCGTCTCGACACCTGAACATCCTCGGAAAATGTTGACTTCACAATGCGAAATTGTAGAGTCAACATCTTCTCAGAATGTCCTGGTGTCGGGACAAAATGTGTGTGAAAAAATTATCGTCCTGCTGAATACTGTTCTGCTTATCTCACTTCGGGAAGTACCTGGGCCCGTAGTCTGTATCTCGATGCCTATCAAATAATGATAGCCACTGCCATAGGTTTTTTAATCCTTGAAGGTTTGCTTCGAAAACGTTATTTTTATTTCATAGCAAATCTTCAATGGATAAAAAACTTATGCCAGTGGCTATAATTTTTTGATAGGCACCGAGATACAGAATGCGGGTACATGTAGATTAGTCAAATGCGAGTCCAAAAGGTGCATTTGCATGAGATCCCTGAAGTTTCCCAAATGTTTTGATGATGAAGATTCCACTTAATTCAACTCTACAAGTCAATTTACTTACAATTTGTATATCTAAATAGATAAAAAATAAAATGACTCCAAGTTCAATAAATTAATTAATGTATAAACAAGTTTTTAACACAATCAACGTAAGCAATTTGGCAAAATCGCCGGTAACATCATCATTTTTAATCGGCAATAAACGCAAGTGATTATATCTTCGCTTCCTAACCCGCGCCCGGATGTTTGCGGCACGTGGCAGGGGGCCGAAAATACCCCGCTTTATAATGATGCGCCGGGTGTACCCCGCAGCGGATGCACACGGGATTGAGTTGGAAGATATGTCTTAAGATTATTTATATATAATTTTTCAATGACAAAGATTCTTGGAATGATAGGGATATATTTCCATCTCCTCATGAGATATCCTAAAAGATGTAATAACTTTTCGTAATATATAAGAATAATTGCATATCATGACATTTTGAAAAGAGCAAGTGCCGAGTTTCTTGCCAGTTCTCGGTGCAAACCTGCATTCCGAACTTGGCGGTAGAGTTTTTGACATTTCATGGGTGCCTATTATTTAGGCCTATGTGAAATAAAGAATTTCATTTCATTTCATTTCATTTCATTTCATTTCATTTCATTTCATTTCATTTCATTTCATTTCATTAAAATTTTGAAGAACATGCAAAATGAGATTAAGTCCACAAATATTTTTTGAAAAGTTTAACAAATGAAAGTAACTAAGTAATCAAACTAACCTTTGTAAGGGTTTAATAAACAGTAAGCATTTCCTATTCTCACTCATGATAATGAAAATCCCAAATTAATTGAAATTAATAAAATCACGAAATTAATAGTATTCCTGTAATTTATTAAAAAAAAGGTTAATATAAAGGTATTGGTTAATTAATGTAAATCAGTCTAGAGAAATAAAATATTAAAACATTTAATAAATAAAACGTTTCACAACTGCTTTAAATTTCTCATGATTGTTGAAAACAAGAGTTTGGTTGAAGTTACTTGCATGTAGTACTTCTAGCCGCCAATGAAGCTAAAACACACAATCACCTAAGCAATCTGCTCGAACTAAACTAATTAACTATGGAAGCAACGTCAAACGACATGATCAGAGACACTAAAACTACAAATTAACAAAAATTAAAATAGATCTATGTAAATTTGTGATAAAGCAAACATTAATTTTCTACCTAACATGAGAGAAAATGACGAGCCTACCTTTCTGCCACAAAAGACTCGTAAAATGTACACGGAGTGATTCGAAGGAGACCTACAAAATGACAAACGATGTGCATCATGGAAGAAGGATGTAAACATAAGTTAAGAGAGAACGATAGAAGAAACCTGTGTAGTAAGACAAAATGTAGGACCCACATTAACGTTTATAATGCTAGAGGAAGTAAGAAGTGTAATGTAATAGCTCAATCTTTATCTGTAAGAAAAAGTCATGAACCACAATTAATCGTCATAATTTTGTGAAACTGATTTCCGAACATACATGTTCCCTGACACTTGATAAGCTTTATGAAAAAACACTGCGTGCTTAATTATTTGCCCTCCCTCCTGTTTGAATACTTAATGGAAGTAAACGAAGCCTCGTTGTAAACATGATAACGGTTAGTCCCGCAAATTGTTCGACAGAGACGAATTAAAATACATTTGTAACAAGCTTTCGCGTGGAATTTTCAGTTCGATTTTTGTGCAGAGTTTTTTTAAAAAAGTTTATTACAATAATGTTAATATTATTTCTGTTGATTTTAAATTGTATTTCGTCGAACTTATAAGATCTGATACCGGGATAGTGAAAAGTAAATTGTGGTATGCATAAAACATGACTGTTTTACTCAAAATTATCACATTTGCAGATGAGGTATGATCTAGCAGTCTTCCTAAAACAAACATGTAAAAGGAATAACGGTCCCACTTAAACATGTTTTAAGTATAGTACCTACAATTTGCAGTCCATCCAATACACGTACCGTGTAACGAATGGTCTTCAATTCACATTGCATTAGACTTGATTAGAAGTGAATGAACTAGAAACGTATAAGTTTAGAAATTTATCCCAGAAATGTTTACCCCTCTGGCGCGCATTCCGTCTTATTTCGGTATTCGAGTCGAGCAGGGACAGTTTGGACGCGATCCAGTAGTGCGCGGGCGCACAGTCGTATTAATCGTGGAACACGGTTTCAAAATTCGAAAAAGCACACAATCGCCACACCAAAATCCACGGGCGCGAAATGTCACAACGGTATTCGGAGGGTTGAGTTGAATAATTGAAATCGTGTGCAAAGTTTTTCCCTCCTCTATTTTTAGTGCGTGACGATTTGTGATTGTGCTGAAAATCGATGTTGCGATTGTTTTTTCGGATTGGATTGTAGGCAAAGCTTGTATGTGAATTCCTGTGTACATGCACCAATTAATTCGTGGGATCGTATTTAATTGTTTGTTAAAACTTGATAAAATAATTACACAGACATGAATTCTGTTTTTGAAAAAAGCGATCAGGTATTTTAAAATAAACAGTCGTGTTTAAAAAGTTCGTAACAAAGACGAATCTGGAAATTAAAGAATACAGCGCAGACGTAAATAAATTGGCAAATAAAGCAGCTGAAGATCTAAACACGACTATGGCAAATAAAGGAGCTATAAATCTTAAAGAACCGAGTTCAAAAGTGACTCACTCGCGCAGCAGTAAAACGAAATAACCAAACAAACTATAAAACCAAAGAGTAGTTTATTTCGAGCAGTGCAATGAGAGCAAAGCGGTGGACATAACCAAAATGGCGGCTGAGCACGCGACTCCGTTTATAAGTCACAGTTTGTTTATTTATATAGCCGTCTCGCTCTTATTGCCGATGGCTAACGAAGGTGCGACAGTATACGGGGACTCACGAAATTTTCCTAAAGATGAAAAACGGTTGACGAGGGAGTATCATTTAAGGCAGGGGGCTTTGAGAGGACTAATTGTAAAGCCTGGGAAGCACTATGATCTTCAACCTGTGGAGATGTTCCTGGGGATACCGTACGCTGCTCCACCGGTTGGAAACTTGAGGTTCATGCCACCAGGTGAGATTCGTAAGGAACTGTTTAAACATTTCAAATTGAAAACACTCCACAATTTCATGAACAAAAGTTTTATACAAAGAATCAGGCAAATCTTCCAAAATATCTAAACCATCTTCAGAGCTTCTTCAGGAGATTTACAAATTAAAATACAATTTTGATCACAATACCTATGTAGCCTATCCTAGCTTTTAATGTATAAATTACGCGCAATACTTTCTTTGTGAACCTGAAATCGTTGCTAAAAATTGGAACAATTTAATAAAAAAGTTATGTTTTAATGCAGATTGAAAAACGAACCATTTAAACACGGTCATATTTGGAAGTCCATTTTTTGGGAGAAAATGGAAAAGATGATTCCATTGGGGCCTTGGCAAGTTGGTAGATAGATAGATAGAAAATACTTTTCTATCTATCTATCGATAAATAGAATAACAAGCAAAACAAATGTACAAAATGGTGGCCTTATCCCTACACAGCGATCTCTTCCAGGCAACCATCGGGGTAAGAAGCTTGGTTGGGGTTGGTAGTTGAAATTTCTGACAAGTTTTTAATAAAAACGTATGAAAGATTTTATCTGCCATACTTGTGGTAAAGTTCGCTCTACACAAGTGATTTATAGTGCAAATATGAGTGGCAAAAGTTTTTCATTTACTTTAGTTAGTAATTTTTTTTGCAGTTTCATTCTATTTCAGTAATCTTAAGTCTCACTGCGAGAGAAAATAATGTTTGGTCAAATTAATAGATATCATTTATCTCCGAAGTTTATACAATATTATGGAAAATTCTCGTTTCTGTTGTGTTTTACGTTTCATAATATAGTCTCTTTCTGGTATTAATGAAATTTTCTTTTCTCCGTTATTAAAAATGCTTTAGAATGGAAAATATTTCGTGCTATTTTTCATCATTGGAATCTCATTTTTGTCCTTAGGTACAGATTTCATTCAAAGTAATCTTTTCTTAAATACAGGCCCTTCAAAAAGTTTTGCGAAAAGAAGTTTTTTGTATAAGGGACTGGCCACTTGTAATCATTTTGAAAAATTAGGTTATTAAAAGTAAAAATACCACTGTGCGATATTCGAATTTCCCTTCACCTTTTTCTAGTCTTGGATCACCTTCCTTACAGTCCTGATCTGGCACTGACTTCTTTTTGTTCCCTAAATAAAAAAATCGCTGAAACGGACAGTTTTCATCGCCGGAAGACGCGCTAGCAGCGTTCGAGAATGGCGTGAAAGAGGTGTCTACGGTGGACTGCAAAAAATGTTTCGAAAATTGGTTCTGGTGGCGAGTTCTTCGAAAAGATTTAATTAAAATATTTTATTCATAGAAGTTACTTTTTTATTTTCTCATAATTTTCTGAGTGTCCCACGTACACTTTGTATTCAATATTTGATAACTGATAATTCCCGGGTGTCAGAGCGATTCTTAGTATAGTTTTATGTAATGTTTTGCTCTTACGTATCAAACGTATTCCAGAAATTCCAAGTGTAATACCCGTTTCTTATACCTATCTTTTTCCTTTTGAATAAGAAAATCCAAAAATGTAAACGTAAGGATCTTAAGTAACAATGAAGTAAAACATAATTACGTATTTTGTCAACGGACAGGTACAAGGCACTTTGTGTCCACGGAAAAATAATATTTTCGTACCCACGGCTACAATTTACATTTGTCGAGGCAATTTCGGCACGGGCATGCTTAGCATAATTTTATTAATATTTTTTTTCTACATTCACACACAAACGGATATAAATGTTTTGGAAGCATTTCGCGCTGTCATTTTCACATTCATAACAATTACGCGTTTGCTGATTCGAAAAAGTGTTTTAATTTTTTTCGAAGTTCGTGTGCTTTCATGTAAATTTCGTTTGAAATTTGGTAGGTTTTTCATTAAAAACGTAGCGTTACCTGCAAAGGGTAACTTCACTTTGTACATTCAAATAATGCTTTCAAAAGTGTACTCGTTAACTGGCTTCAAAGGAATGAAACGCAGCAAAATAAAATGTCACATTTACGAACTTTTTGATGTAGGAAAAGCTCTGGACCTCGCGCTACTGGTCATTGTTCTACATAATTCTTTAAATTTCATTATTCAGATTATCATATTTTGGGTTCAAAAATGGAACCTTAGCGTTCTGAGAAACTATTGACTTTGAAGGCTTCAACTATGGGTTGCCAGATATATTTACATGGTTATTCTTTCCAGTCAGTGCTCCACCCTGGCCCGGAGTACACATGGCGACGCGTTTCGCCCCCGTGTGCCCGCAGTCCTTGCCTGTCATCAAGAAGGGCAACCCACCGTCTTTGGGGCGGCAGCATTACCTGAACCGACTCAAGCCCTTTCTCGCACAGGAGGCCGAGGACTGTCTTTATTTAAACATCTACGTTCCTTATAGAGGTAAGAAACGAAAACTGCTTTCTCTCTCTCCAGTCGCTTCTTCATTCCTGAAGATCGTGGTCCTGAGGTTGCAGCCTCGCGCGGATTAAATCCATCGGGTTCTGTCGGA
The DNA here is from genome assembly GCA_963855885.1 of Coenonympha glycerion. Lineage (NCBI taxonomy): Eukaryota > Metazoa > Arthropoda > Insecta > Lepidoptera > Nymphalidae > Coenonympha > Coenonympha glycerion. Next base: position 17,674,981 of record OY979630.1, on the reverse strand, counting down.
GGCTAGCCGTGCAATAGTGTAAAACTTGCATTTGGAATCTTTCAGTTGGTCTGACCATCTGGTTGGTGAGCGGCCTCTCGCTCTTCTTCTTTCGGTGTTGCCTGTCACAATGAGCTTTTTCAAACTTTCGTTTCCACGTCGCATGATGTGTCCGAAGTCTTCTACTTCGGCGTTGCAGGCGTTGGTAAGATATGGAGGAAAGTCACGTTTTGATCCTTAGCTGCGACAGGATAGACGCGTTTGTGCGCTTGGCTGTCCAAGGAATCCTTAACATGCGCCTCCAGTACAACATTTCGAACGCATCTATTCTTTGCCTTTCTCTCGCCTTTATAGTCCATGTCTCCACTTCTTAAACTGATTTAAATTTCAAACTTTCTTTGCAAGCAATCAACATCGCGCTTCTTTATTTGTGACCTCATCATAGTTCACATTCATAATTTTACAAAGATAGATACGTCACGTGGGAGCGTAATGGTAAATAGTATTTTAAGCAAAATTAAAAAAAAAAAAAATTTACGCACGGGGAAAAACATCAAAAGGACAAGTACAATCCATCGAATGATTGCGAAGTGAAATGCAAGTTACTATTAATCAGGTACAATCTTGCCCAAAGTAACAGCTTCTTAACTAGAGAATTGAAAAGTGCTAAATAATCCAATCCATATAATAATATGTAGTACATATTATTATATGTACTACATATTTGGAAAACCACCCAGACACTGGAAAACATTCATGCTCATCGTGCCAAAGTTTTTCAGTTGTGGGATTCAAATCCACGCCCCTGACATGGAAGCCAGGATCAGTACCTACCAAATGCACCAATCGTTAGTGAAAGATCTGTAGGTTCCTAGTACAATAACGCAAAGCGTGCTCCATAGCTGTTGTTGATTCGATAATTTTTCGTTACAGTGTGTCACAAATATTATCAGGGAGGGTATTCAAAAAAGGGATAAAGTTTTGCTTTATGTTTTTTCAATCATTCGCGAAAAGTGACCCCATTTAACCGGGTTCCCACATGAAGATAGGACAGTCCCATTTAAAACCAGGTCAGCGTATACTGAAGCGGCTCTCGGTGGAATCGGGTCTGTCCTAAAAACAGCGGAAATTATGTGCCGTGAGCATGTGACTACACTCACTTTTGATGTTAGGTGATGTGGATGCCGACGTCGCTTTATATGGTTTTTTTGAATGACTGTACAAAAGGAGGTTATCCTTATTTCCACCCTGTTATAAAAAATACCAATACTGTATTTTTGATGATTAAACGAACTTACCTGTAAGTGAAGTTCTATCACAATTGTATGAGTATATTTAATTCGAAGATATAAGTATAACACACTTGTAGTACTTTCATTGTACATACAGCAACTTCGCACTTTCAGATATTCAGTTTATTATCTATTTTTAAAACTTACCGCCCGACACACCCACGTTGGAACACGTCGTCCGAGCGAGCCTCATTCTTTAGAGTACATTTAACAAAATTTTCGTAATACTTATGGGCTTTGGGTATGGGAGGGACCTTATATCTTCGAATTAAATATACTCATACAATTGTGATAGAACTTCACTTACAGGTAAGTTCGTTTAATCATCAATTGCATTTTGTATATTTAATTCTCAATATAAGTATAACACACTTGTAGATGTTTAGAGATGAAAATTTTTGTTAAATTGTGGACATAAATAGATTGTAAATTGTTTTCTATTATAATATGTCCTCTTTATACCACAGAAGAATTTAATTAACCAATCTTTACGTTTAATTCACTGGATTAATAAAACAGTCACATTATTTAAATAATGTTAATGATTAATGATTAGAAAGCAAAATAGCTTTTGTGAATGAAGCATCATCGCTCACTGGGCGGTTATAAAACTTAGCAAAAGTCTGCAATAATTGTGACCTACCGACTGTCTTTCTGATGAGGTCAAGCAACAAACTACGTGCTCACCTCGAAAGTGTTGCGTACCTGGTTCTGAGTGAACTGAAACGCAGACCCCTCTCGTGAGAGAGCATATTCCTCGGCAGACACGTTCTTATACTGACCGCCGCCAGCACCTGTTCCGTGGTGGTCTGTTTGCAGGCGACCTTATGACGTCGCTTAAACGTTATCAGGAGGTTGTCTATCGTATGTTTTAGTCTAAGATTTTATAACCAACATATCGATTTGTTTTTCAAAGCTGTGGCATATTTTTATAATTTCGTTAAAGTATGTTATGAGTTACACTAAATTTATAATTAAAAAAATATTAATTTAGTTACGTTTTATATTATTGATTGCATAGGTTATTGTTCATCTTGCTTTTAATTAATATTAAGAAATTTAATCAAAGAATAAAAAAGGCTTTTTGTATTATTTATTTATGGTATGAGTAAAACTGGTTGGCCACGAGTGGTAGCCGACGTTGTATAAATTCAATAATTTTCTTGATTTATACAATAATGCTAACTTTTACTGATATTAATGTTTTCATTATATGTGATGTGCATACTGCCTAAGGCTAATAAAGTTACAGGATCAATTAACTCTTATTAAGACCCATTGAGCAATGTGTTAGCATACGATCTTAGGATCCTATGTAGTATTTGACGTTAATTTATTTATTCCTTTTAGCATTGTTTTAATTTGTTAATTTGACCCAAAATCATCAGCAAAAAATTAAACTCAATGCCGACGTCACAATGCTACGTCGTTAACAAGTTTTTCTGTTGGAAATTACGAGGTTGACTTATAATTTACGGATTGTACGGGTCTCTGTCGTTATTAAAGCAGTATTGCCACAAAACTTTGTAAATAACACAAAAGTTTTGAAACATATAAATTATTAAAAATTCCAACAAAATGTCCTTCTTTTTTCTTTAATGCCTTCAGAGAACTTCCCACAGTAATTCCTATGAATTGTGGTTCTCTACGAAAAGACCATATTTATTTATTTATTATCAATAAATATACTATAAGAAGTAAGTCTTTTGACACTTTATGTAAAAGGAGAAGACCCTAAGTTGTAAAGGCCCTTAGACGATGTATGCCTTAAGCATTGTCTATAATAGTATCTTTAAGCATTCTAACTCTAGAAGAATGGATAGAAAAGCAAAGGTAAACTTGGTGTTCCAAAATGTTCAGAATGCGTCTGTTTCTAAGACGTCTGGGTTCAGACATCATTCGTATTGATAACATTTCGCATTTTTGCAAGAAGCGATAAATTCAATAACTGGATTGAACTCTTTGAATAACTTTAAAGTGAATTGGAATAAATTCTTTGAATAACTTTGAAGTATATAATTTTACAGCAATAGCTTAATCCCATTAACTGGATGTAACTCTTGGTCAGCTTTTTGATTATCTTTAATTTCAATATAAGAAACAATTAACCCAATCGTTTAAATGAGGATATTTGATATCCCCTAAGCAACTGATGTAAATCATGTGTATCAAAATAAATATGGCCATCAACTCTGTAAAGAGGTATTTCGATTCATCTTAACGTTAATTATTACAAAAACAAAAATCTCTCTAATTAAAAGAATTACTTTTCATCTAGACCGGGAAATCGTGTGAATCACTAATTCAACCTTTTAGGTTTAAGGGAGTTAGATGACTTAAAAAAAATGTTTTGTAACCACTGGCCATCTGATAGAATAACCGATGATGGACTAACAGCTGCGTCTAAAGTCTAATTTTTCATACGGACTAGGACTTTTAATCGGAATTAAGCTTAACTCTTAGGTGATACAACGCGTTAAGCGTATAAAATTCTTTACAGAATTTGAATTGTTACATAATTCACGTCATAGTTTGCGGTAACGATACTGCCATATCGTCAGAAATTAAAATAAAACCAGGAAACTGAGCTTGTTTTGAGGGTAGTAAATAACTTTAACACTCTAACACCTAACAAATCTTCATGAAAAAACCGCGGTAAGTATCTGAGATGAGTCACAACTTCTTTGTGTATTTTGCCAAGGATGAATCGGTACTTTAAAATAAGATTCTTCAGTTCATAGGCATAAAACCCTTTTTAGGTATTCGCTTGTAAGCTGTTCTATGAACTATCAATTTCAAAAGATTTTTGAACTACAAATTCATTCAACGCCTTTAAATTTAGAATGTATCTTTTACTACGTAAGATTTTGAGGTTAGACACATCTTAACTATAATCGAACATGCAGTGACTCACTCTCACATTATGTCACCCAAAAATGAAATGTCGATTGTCAAAGACATTTGTCGCTTTTCCTTTGCTGTGAACGTGTAAAGGCGGTACACTGTGTTAGTGTACGATTTTTAAAATGGTATTATGTATTAATAATTTTTTGGAGCTAGTTCCTTAATTTGTTCAATTCATTAAAATATTTTATTGAATGTACGTACATTTGTACACCTAGTGAAAGTCAAAAAATAGTCTTCACTTATTATAACTCCCGAAATTCTAGATAATAGATCGTGACAGATTCCTTGTCAGTGATATGTAACCAATAAACTTCAAAATGTTGAAGACAACTGGCATATAGGTACCTTAATGTCTAGCGTCGTCGATGAACCTGGTCGTTGTTGTGGCTGATGCTGGAAACTCGCTGTCACGTCGCATCTTCCTCGCGGCTGATTGCCAATACTCAAGTGTGTCACGCCCCCCCCTGCTGGCCGAGCCGTAACGAGAGGGGGCCAGCTAGTTTCTCGAGAAACGAGATTGCGCTGTCCCAGCGGTGGGTGTCGATAGCAAAGTCGCCCGCCGCGCCCTGCTGGTTTCTTTATTTACAACACCTGACGATCAGTAACCATTGAAACTAGTATAATGCCCGAAACTATTTCTCCGAAAAAACATCTGGTCCCGTTCGTGAACTTTAATTACTTATCATTTGTCGAAACAAAATGTCATTTGTCAATACTTAAGCTTCTTCTCAGTTCAGGACGCGTTGTGGTTTAAGATTTTTATTAGTTTCAGAAAGAATTTAACAATTCACTTCAATGAAACTTCCAGACTAATGGTACATTATACATAATATTGTTAACTTATTGAGTTTTGAGCTAACAGTTAAATTATCATCCCATTACACAATCTGAACATTAATTTTCGAAAGTAAGTAAAATTATTTTCCACCACAAAATCTAAACATTATTGTTGTAGGTACATAGTTACAAAAGTTCGACGCGTTGGTACCCTCGTGGAATTAGTTTTTAAGTCGTGAAATAGTTATCACTGATAAAAGGCTATAACATTTAACTGGCTATTCATAAGCCAGGCAAGTATATCAAATAAACTATTTGATTCTTTGCAATGAAGGTCGGCTAGAATTTTACAACTGTCGGGACTAACCATTAATATAGTTCTTGTGACTGAGCGCCGATAGCAATTCGGGATCAAAGTCCTGGAGGTCATGCGGAGCCACTTGTAGTGAAGCCGAGAACAGCGCCATACCGACATCGTCCCCCGTTGGTATTCGCAAAGTCCTTTGAGTTTTTTTTTAAAATCCTTCGTGTTGACCCGCAGTCAACCTCCAGGAGCATTGACGCATCATGCTATGCTTTCGTGGTACCCTCACGTGATACCCTCCAAGCTAGCTTAGAGATGCCTGGACTATTTCGCGCATCATGCTATACTTTCGTGATAACCTCAATGTGATACCCTCCAAGTTAGCTTAGAGATGCCTTAGGATTTCAATTTTTGGACACACTTTCGTCAGCATTGATATTTGAGTTGATGTGATATCTGGGAAAAAAGGTTAATTTTCACTTACCCTCTTTCCTCGGAGTCTGACGAAGATGAATGCACAATTATATGATTTGATTTGATTTTATTTTTGTTATAATAATAATTTTTACTAGCGTCTAAGCATTATCAGTATAGAAAATTAAGCAAGTTTTAACACTGAACACTTAATTTTTTTCACTTTGAACCTAAATTAACAAAAACGAGACGTGTTTTTGTAGTCGAGTGCTCGTTGCCGCGCACAATAAAAGAATGAGGCTCGCTCGGACGACGTGTTCCAACGTGGGTGTGTCGGGCGGTAAGTTTTAAAAATAGATAATAAACTGAATATCTGAAAGTGCGAAGTTGCTGTATGTACAATGAAAGTACTACAAGTGTGTTATACTTATATCTTCGAATTAAATATACAAAATGCAAGTTTAAATTAAAACTAACAACTTTTGTTTTACAATTTTTTACTCGATATTTTGAGAAATCCCATATTCAATATTTTAGAGAGACTCTACTTGTTCCTACTCTGTAATGTAAGTAACATCGGCAAGTGGCAATGGCGCGGCGCGCGAACTCGCGACGCGATACCGCAACAGTGTAGTGTTGGTTTACAGAAATAACATTTTTTGTATGAAATACTGAATTTTGAAAAGTCGTAGAACAAAAGTTGTTAGTGTTAATGTAAACAAATATAGGCCGAGAGCAATTTGGTATTTTTTATATAACTCTGTATTACATTACGTCGGTTTAAAGCTAAATGTGACGATAATGCACTGCCTGTTCACGTCAGATGCAGTGTGTCTCAACTTTTGTACTCAGATATTTCTCCGGCTTCAGTAGGAACCATTCAACAGCTGTAGTGCTTAGTACTTATATAGAATTTTTGCTTGACTTTTTTTTACGTACAACAAGTTAGTCGTGCAATAAATACATGATGATAGGTTACGCTGCTGACGAAGATTTTGCTTAACAAGTTGTGGTAGTGATAATCACTTGTGCCCTAATTAGTAAAGTAAAGTTGAAGTAGTTAAAAGTAAATAATTATTTTTGAAACAAGTTCCCATATATAACCCTGACTCTAATGCTTTAAAACTACATAGTACCATTTAACGGCGTAGAAGCCTTATTTAAGCGATCTTTAGTGAAGTTTAGTTTAAAAACTACAAAGACAATTACTTTTTAATTTTAACGTCATGTATTTTGGGTCTATAATCTAAAATCGTAGAGAAGCAGAAACACGATTGGATAAAATTTTCTCGATAGAAAGTTATCCCAAAAGTTGCTCCAAAATCTCAGTTTTTCTTATTTTTATCGGAAACTACAATGAATGTAATTTTAATTTTTGTTTCAATGTGTCGGTAATAATATCATCTAAAAACGTTGAGAAACAGATTTTTGATAACAGGCTTAGTTTTTGAGTAATTAGGTAAAAGGCCGTTTTTCTGTTATATTCTTCCGCGACGCTGCATGTCGCACCCATCAACGTATCCGTGAGAGTAACAAAGACAAAAATAAATTCAATAAATCCCCTAGGAGACCCAATGTGCTTATGTGAATATACAAGTGCATCCCATACCCCCGCCAATCGTAAAAACATAGTTAGTCTGTGTAAACTCCATATAACCTCTACTTTATTTTACTTGCTTTAGTCATTTTCTCTGTATAACATATGGAACCCTAAAAAAGAGGGTAAATTAAACTGCAATTTACTTACCCTCCTCTTCTTATACTTTTAAATGGCAATACTTGCTGCGAACCCTTAGTCTACAAATTGAATTAAATTTATATGAAACTACCGTACCTTTTATATTGAGGAGCGGTTATTGTGTAGATCTAGACTTTAAAATTCAAAATAGGCAGCCATTTGAACAGTGTACTGTGCTCCAACCGGCCACTCTTTGTTCGCCTGTTTCTTTGTTCGACCATGGCTTTTGTTTATGAGAAATTAAGCGAGACCTACCCGTGGATAAACAATCTTAGAGCTGCATACCTAGTTTACTATTCTATAATGTAGCTTACGTGCTACTTATAAGCTTTTGAGAAGCTCCCTTGTGCAGTGTGCGCAATGACTGTGATATTTTAAGTTGAAGCTTCACTTTAAAATAGCAACTGTAGCCATTATTCGATACGATTTGCTAAAAATTATGAAAAATCAAAAAATGAATTGCTGTTGTCTACGCGGAAGGCACGTGATGAATTTAGCGATCGTCTGTCATTTTCGTTGATTCTCGTACTTAAATCTTTAATTTCCTTACATAATATGTGTCATATAGGTATGCCTGAAGTACCTATACCTATATGACACATATGTCATAACATGACAACTTCTGCAGGTAGAGTTTTGACTTTTCAAAAATATCTACTCGTGACTAAGTGTTAAAACATAATAAACATGGGTTCAACAGTGGCGGTTTGTAATAATGATGACGAATCAAGAAAAAAACCGGCCAAGTGCGAGTCGGACTCGCGCACCGAGGGTTCCATACCATAAAAGAAGTAAAACATTGAAAGAATCACTTTTTTTCATGAATTTACGAGTATAATTTACATGTAAGTACTTTTGTTGGCGAACCGCAAACGTAACTTTGTTTTTGGTGGTTTATTGTTATTATCAAAAAAAGTATAATAGTTAGGGAGTTGATTTTATTTTTCCTGTAAAATAAACATTTATGTCTATTGATCATATTTATTTCAGATTTTTCGATTGATAAACTTCGGAGATAAGGGGGGGAAACGGTATTTTTTTCGACAGTTTGCACAATAAATCCAAAACTATCAGGCATAAAAATAAATAACAATCGGTTTTAGAAAACACAAGTAACGCCGGCCTTTCATATGATACCCCACTCAATATTGTTATTTCATTTTGAAAATTCAAAGCCGCGGTTTTCCCCCCTTTTTAAATAAAAATAAAAACAATTTTCAATGTTTTTGATTGCAATGGCGTTGGGTCGCTATTACCTAAAACTGTCCTAAATTTCAAGTCGATAGCTTCGATAGTTACTGAAATAATCGAGTGTGACAGACGGACGGATGGACGGACGGGCGGACGGACGGAGAAAGTCTCACCATAAGGGTTCCATTTTTACCAAATTGGTATGGAACCCTAAAAATGACGCTATAAAAATAGTCACCCATTTAGTGGAATAACTTCATATCACTACTAGGTTAAAGAATCTATTATTGAATCAGAGCACGAGAATTTGGACACTTCGCGGACGGAAGTGTATTTATAGAGAGAAATTGAGAACAGGCGCCGCTGAGTGATTCTTCCACGTGAATGGACGTGCAATAGGTACATTTCGACACAAGGGCGGTAAGAGTTTGATTACCACAGAACACTATGTGATTACATACATTTAGGCTACGCTAAAATACCTTTCCATCCCGTATCTGCGTTTACCGATAGAAAAATCTGAGATATGAAGGTTTATGTCATAGATTTTTAGATAAGTCCCTTGCGATGATTACCTAATGTATTTTTACAGGAAAATTAAAATAGAATTCCTAAATTAACAAACCTCAAAAATAAAGTTAAAGGTTTGCGGTTGATTATAACAAGACGCTTTGAACATGGCCGGTTTTTTAAAGTGTAAATGGGTTTTTCATTTTCAAAATGATTATTGTTTCTCCATAATATTTATTTTACGTACAAGTTGTTTTTGGGTAATAGTTAAAGAGTTACTCTTTAAATAAATCTCATAGGTACAATAGCGTCATTATTTTTTTAAACAGGCAATCTAAGTTTCCGCTCGCTCCATTAGACGAGAATAATAAACATTCACAAACTTCGTAAACTGTATTATTTTCACACTTTTCTGGAAGGTTATTTACGATACAAACTTTTGCGATTTATAATAAGCTGTGACTAAAAAGTTCGATAAGGTAGAATAAAATATAATCTACAGCACTACAATAGGTACTACGAATACCTACTCTTATACGAGAGAGTTCTTATAGTGACAACATATTGTAAAACATTGAAATATATATATATATTGAACTTATCTATTAAGTCTTCAAGCAGGATAATTAGTAATTGTCCACACTGTCAAATTAGAAATTAATTAAATTACAAACGGTTAAATTCGTATTTCCTGCAATTATGAGATTCTTCTTAGAAATGTTGTTGACATTGACAATATGTTTACAAATGTATATGTTACAGTCATAGTGATTAAACAGCTATTATTAATAATGACTGGTTACTATGGATAATAGCCAAATTGACAAGACAATTTGATAAATTAATCACTTTATCTGGATATTATTCATAGGCGCTGGTCACAGTTGGCGAAAGTGATAATACGGTCTATTTGGCTTGTAAAACCCCCCCCGTTCTTCATCCCGCTGCCGCGTGGCGTGATCCGTGGCTGACTAAATTGTTGTTACGTTGATTCTTAAAATAATTAAAATTCTTAAAATACTAATTAAAGTAATAGTTTTCGTGAAATAATTTTTTTAAGTTTTAAAATTTTAAGGTTAATAATTTAGTTTTCCCTTACACTTTTCAAGGCTCGTTCGACGGAGCCCCGCTTCGCGGGGCTCCTATTTCTGGGTGGTCATAAAAGAAAATAACCACTCAGAACCCTAACCGTCTCGTCACCCAACCCAACCGAGTCGGGGTGCCCTCAAGTCCCGAGCTCACTTCACTCGCTCCTGGACCCTGTATTAATACTATTATTTCATTAAAATATTAGCAAACTGGCAAAGAAATACGTTAAATGTCGTCTGAAATAACCTAACAAATTATGATTTTTAATAATAATTTTTCTTATTACTTCTCGTTAATTTGAGTTATTTACGAAAGCTAGTGACATTGTGAAGGGAATTACATAAAAACATTCATAAATAAGTTAGTAAACAGGTAAGTAATCTTTATCCATACTTATTTTATTACATTATCCAAGTCTTCGAAGATGGTATGAAAATAGCTGGTTAATGTGATTAATTCTATGTCCATTATCACTTTATCCAAATTGAGTTGACATTATTAATAATGACCGGATGATATGTATAATATCCGGATTAATCGCTTTGGCTGTGACATATATTTTGTTTGCGGTACTATTATGAAATTTCTACTCAATTTTCGTTAATTTTCTCTTTTGTGTTAAATATTTGCCAATGCACCATATTTATTTTGACGCACTGTACGCGCGGGTGTATCTCAACACGGGTAATAAAGTAATGCGACATCTATTAAAAGTTAGTGAAAACACTGTATTCATGAAATTTCATAAAGAACCCGCCTCTGCATTCAGTCACGGGCTTTCCGAGGTTCCCTTTCTAGTTTCCTATTTTTCACATAGATGGCTCTGTTTTACAGAAGCTTTCGTATCTATCTATTTATAAGTATACCATAAAATGATGTTTTTTCTTTAGATAATTATTAAGCAATATCCTATTAGGGTTACAACACTATTTTAATGTATCCATTTACGAAATTAGACTTCAAAATAGTTTATTCATACTATTCATAGATGTCGCTCAACTCGCCAAATTCGATGTATGAAATACTTTATGGACTCTTAAAACGTGTCTTTATTTTGATTTAATTTTTAAAGATCCTGAACTCCTTTACTTTGATAATTATTTCGGTATTTTAATTTGTCGTGGGTAATGTTTGAATCCAGATAAAGCTTTTAAACCTACCGAAATCTCTAATAGAGCTTGTAATTGTTGTTTCAGAACACAAATCCAAGAAGTTTCCAGTGCTGGTGTTCATCCACGGTGACTCGTTCGAATGGAGTTCAGGCAACCCATACGACGGCAGAATACTCTCATCCTATGGAAATGTCATGGTCGTGACTGTCAACTTTAGACTCGGGGTGTTGGGTAAATAAAAAAAGTAATTTTACAAAAAAAAGCAAAACGAAACTCTGTCATCCAAGTAATTATTATGTGACTAATTTGCTAGTATTAACTGATTTCAATATTTGGTGAAGTTTAATTCAGGCTCGCGTAATGACAGTTTCGTATCAAACCCATTCTCAATAGTGTTAAAGTAAATTAAACACCCCTACCCACCGAATTTTTGCTATGGTAGACCCCTTAAAATATTGGTTTTTTTAAATGAACAATTTATTTTAGAAGTGCATATAATATTATAATTAAATATGCTGTGAACATTTGAAGCACCGTTATTAATATCGAGCGAAACCTAGCAAAAGAATATTGGGGCTTCCGCATCATCATCTCGCTACGTTTGTGCAATGTAGAATTCGATAATTTATATAAGTACATTTTTTTATTCATATGGGTTCCGCCATCGTGCTCGGGTAAGACTCGCACTTGACTTATTTTATTACTTGTTGTATTGGCGGCAGCGTATATATTAACATCAACTTATGGAGTAGTGGAATTTAATGGAAGAGTAGGTCTAATGACGTTGGCCTTTAAGACTCCCTTGTCCGTACTTTTTTGCAGGTTTCATGAAGCCCAGTCTCACCGAGCACGTCTACGGTAACAACGGTCTGCTGGACCAGCTGGCAGCGTTACAATGGATCAAAGATAACATCGAGGACTTGAACGGAGACCCGAACTCCGTGACGCTGATGGGACACGGCACGGGCGCCGCTTGCGTCAACTTCTTAATGCTTTCCCCTATATCCAATGGTACTTTAACTGTATATCTTATCTTTATTAATGCTGTACCAATTTACAACTGCGCAAAATTATATCACTGCGCAAAGTTATATCACTGCGCAAAATTATAGTACTGCGAAATAGTGTTATGAAGGCTATATTATCACATAGCGCAATAGCAGCAGTCTATTGCAACACAACAACGGTCTGCTGGACTAACTACCAGCGTCACAATGGATCAAAATATACAACATCGAGGACTTGAACGGAGATCCGAGCTCCGTGACGCTGATGGGACACGGCACGGGCGCCGCTTGCGTCAACTTCCTAATGCTTTCCCCTATATCCAATGGTACTTTAACCGTATATCTTATCTTTGTTAATGCTGTACCAAATTATAATACTGTGCACAATTATACAACTGCGCAAAATTATATCACTGCGCAAAGTTATATCACTGCGCAAAATTATAGTACTGCGCAATAGTGTTATGAAGGCTATATTATCACATAGCGCAATAGCAGCAGTTGTTGCCATAACAACGGTCTGCTGGACCAGCTGGCAGCATTACAATGGATCAAACACAACATCGAGGATTTGAACGGAGACCCGAACTCCGTGACGCTCATGGGACACGGCACAGGCGCCGCTTGCGTCAACTTCCTAATGCTTTCCCCTATATCCAATGGTATTTTAACTGTATATCTTATCTTTGTTAATGCTGTACCAAATTATAATACTGTGCACAATTATACAATTCCGCAAAATTATATCACTGCACAAAGTTATATCCTGCGCAAAGTTATATCACTGCGCAAAATTAAAGTACTGCGCAATTGTGTTATGAAGCCTATATTATCACATAGCGCAATAGCAGCAGTTGTTGCCATAACAACGGTCTGCTGGACCAGCTGGCAGCGTTACAATGGATCAAAGATAACATCGAGGACTTGAACGGAGACCCGAACTCCGTGACGCTTATGGGACACGGCACGGGCGCCGCTTGCGTCAACTTCCTAATGCTTTCCCCTATATCCAATGGTATTTTAACTGCTTATCTTATCTTTATTAATGCTGTACCAAATTATAATACTGTGCACAATTATACAATTCCGCAAAATTATATCACTGCACAAAAATGTATCACTGCGCATAATTATAGTACTGCGCAATAGTGTTATGAAGGCTATATTATCACATAGCGTAATAGCAGCAGTTGTTGCCATAACAACGGTCTGCTGGACCAGCTGGCAGTATTACAATGGAACAAACACAACATCGAGGACTTGAACGGAGACCCGAACTCCGTGACGCTGATGGGACACGGAACGGGCGCCGCTTGCGTCAACTTCCTGATGCTTTTCCCTTTATCCAATGGTAATTTAACTGTATTACCATTGGATATCTTATCTTTATTTACGCTGCACCAAATTATAATATTGTACACAATTACAATTATTGCGCAAAATTATAGTACTGCGCAATTGTGTTAATAATTTGAAGAAACACCCACTAAGGGCCTTCAACGGCTCAATAATAATTAATGATTCCTTATTATCATTAGTGACCGTATAAAAAACTTAATTAACTTATTTTTCTTCTCCTCATTAGACAAAGTTTGTAATTCTTTGTAAACAATGTTCAGTGGACCCAAGTCAAGTCGGCCTTAGATTAATTAATTATTATTTTAGCGTTTCAATGGTCAGGCTGGCGGCTTGCGAAAATTTTCTGTTTTTGTTAACGTGGGACCATTAGTCAAAAGATTCAAAACATTGTTCTGGCTCGTTAGCTGCTTTTCTTTGTAGGAACAAAATAAGTACTAACTTTGGATAATTATAATTATTAATGAGAATAATAGAAGTTATACTGTAAATAAAGAGTCTATCAACATTTCTTTCACTAGACAATCATTATTCACTTGCTTATTTAGACATACAAAAATTTGCGTAGTAAATATACTACTTTAATCATAAAATGGAGAACTTTTAAGCAATCTTTTTACCTACTGATTGGCAAATGATATTTAGTTTCCAAAACGCACATATTCTGAAAATTCACTGGTGATTCTGGGATTCGTATCCCAAATATCATCGATCACATGGTTGGCATCTAAACCTCTAACTGGGTTTTTTGTATTAATTGATCAAATAGAAAAGCGTTGCAACGTCCGCTCGTCTGTCAGATTAGGTAGTTTCAATATTTTTTGGGTTCTTAATATTTACATTTTCAGGCTTGTTTCATCGAGCGATCCTCATGTCAGGGTCAGCACTCTCCGATGCAGCTATGACAAGGGATCCAACTCAATACACACTACAAGTCGCACAGAGTCTTGGCTGCAACCCTAGATCGAAGAATATGATGTCTTGTTTGCAGAATAAACCGTAAGTTGCAGTCATCGTCTTAGCTGACTTTTCTAGATTTTAAAAACTTCCTGACGGCATTGCTAAATTACTACAATCTTATACCTGTAATGTAAGTCCCCAACGCCCATAAGTTCCTTGAGAGTTTTGGATCCACCCGATGGCACTATTTCTAGATATTTGATAGAAATATCTAGAAATGGTTTATTTTGTCAAACGTGATTCTTCAGTTGTGATTCAATCACCTAGAGATATTCCAAGCTGAATGAATAAATCCTTAATGACTCCGGAGTATTTCTGTGAGATCTATTGCGGCCAAATGAGCAATGTAGCTAAACTTTGACTCAATTTAATCCAATAAACCGTAACAAAGCGTATCAAACAACTATTTCTGTGCACTGGTAACAGAGAAAAGAACGATGTAGCATCGACGAATGACATCTTTTTGGCTCTACCTCCAGAATCATTAGAAATCTAATCTTCTTTAATGTATTAACGGTACCAAAACTGTTTTCTGATTTACTATTTGTTACCAACTTTCAGTATTTTTATTAATTTAAAAATCTGTACTTGCCAGAAATGCTAAGTACTTGCAAGTGGCAAAATGTCGTCTTTCTTCGATAATTACGATGCGATGAGGTTAAATGAATTTGTACTTTGTTTTTAGTTTATCAGAAATAAAGAAAGTGCAGATCCACGCACGGCGATTTGAGACGCCTCTTGGCCCTGTAGTAGCGGGCTCCTTCATACCCAGCGAACCAGCTAACACCATGGCGTCTTTTCCAAACCTTTTGAGCAAGTAAGACCTTTTTGTGCTTTTTTCCGTAAATGATCCACAATATATTTTTGGTAAGTAGTTGAAATGTATTTAAATTACTAAAATTTAAATACCGTAAACCATTACAAACAATATTTTTATGTCAACTTTAAAGTTTTGGGATCGGAGCGTTCGGAGAGATATAGTTTTAATAAAAGATACCAGACAGATAAACCTAATAGGTATTTCGGAGTACAGTGAAATAATTTAGTGGCTCATTGTGTTCATTCATGCTTTTGGAAGACTTACATGATTTTTGAAGTTATATCCGAAGGAAGTAGAAAAAAAACAACAATTGCTTGGCAATGAACGAAATAAAGCATTACTTGCCAAACTAATATTCGTAGTAATTACAAGTGACCATTATTAAATAATTTTTACGTAGATGTGTAAAATATTAATTCCAAAAACATTTATATTATGCAGTCAATGCCATAATTTACAACCATTCGTTGCTGCATACTAAAGTCGAAATAATAATATTAAAACTAATTGGAAATGTCTGTAATTTAGTTTAATATTGATGGATGTTGCACAGATTAATGGCGGAGATAGCGGTGAATTAATAACGCTTTACATTATCAGAATGCGCAGTTTGTCAGCCAGTTATATATTAGCTCAGAAATATTAATAGAATAACCAGATAATCCATAACAAAGTCACAGCTAGTAAAACGCATAGAAGATGGATAACCTCAGATCATACAAACAAGTAGATAACTTAACTTCGTTTGTAGCTCTTTGCTGCTAATTTCTAACGTTGGCAGTGATTTTCTTATAAGGTATCCCGCTTGCTTGTTTCTTCGTGAAAGAAAGGGTTGATGATGAAGTGTTAATATTTTTCAGATATCAGTTACTAAGTGGAGCTACAGAATTAGAGAGCTACCATGATTTTGGCGTAATAGAACTCGATCACGGTATACTAGAGAACCAGAGGGATGAGTTTATCACCGAATTCGTGAAAATCGTTTTCGAAGGCGCTGAGGAAGAAGCATTGGATGAGATATTGAAGCAGTATGTATAGTATGCTATAAGGGTTCCATTATTCAATGCCAAAAAAACGTAACCCATTCTTTTTTCTTGCGGCCCAAGAAACCGTCATGGAAAATTTTTTGTTCCCCAAAATTTCTCTCATTATTTAAAAATACAACGGTACCAGTGGATACTTTTAAGATGAAATATCAATATGATAATTTTTTAGAAGTATACTCGTAAATAAGACAAATATCCATCAGCTAAAGGAACATGTGTGAATTTGTGAGTTTTACAGAATTTCTTTAAATTTGTCGCAGATTAATAAATTAAACTTACGGTCTCTTGGTCCAGTATAAATAGTCTAGCGATAATAATATTCTGTTACCAGATATTCCCCATCAAAGCTGGATCCTCAGCGTTGGAACGTCGAGACCAACCGTGACGTGGTACTGAACCTCTTCAGCGACGCTCGCACCCTGGCTCCAATGATCCACTTTGCCAATTACCAGTCCAAAGCCAACAGACAATCCTACTTCTATGTGTTCGCTCATAACTCTGTCAGTACGGACTATGCACCTGTAAGTACTCCCAAACATTATCCCTTTTGTGTGTGTGTGTGTGTGTGTGTGTGTTTGTGGTTAATTTGTGTGTGTTGCTAACGGATTGGATGGGTGTCAGTTATTTGATATTTTTAAATAATTATAATGAATGCAAGCAAACAAGCAGGTAGGTCACCTGCTGTTGAGCAAACACCACCACCCATGGACATTTGCAGCACCAGGGGGATTGCAAATGCGTTGCCGGCTCTTAAGTCTTAAGGAATTTGTTTAAAACTTACCTCCCCTTACCTCTAGCATGCAAGGTTTTTGCGCTACTTGATCCCAGCGGCTTCCCGCTTTCATCAGTCAACCTGGTTCTTCCGAAACTACTTTTTCTGGTTCGGGGTCACCGGTACTATTGGTCCCCAAGACAGACAATTAGCCTGGCAGCAAGTCTTAAAACAGTTATTTAAGATTTAACATGGAGTTGATAGCAGTTTTGTGTTAAAAGTAACATTACTTTGAAACTAGAGACGACACTTTTTTTATTTTATTGTAATAATAGGAACGTCTTTTTATTCCAGTTAAACAAAAGTGTGCACGGTGAAGAAATGCCGTATGTACTCGGGATTCCGCTGGGAGGTGCTAACACACACTTCCATTCTGAATATACACTTCAGGAGAAACTACTCAGCGAAGTTATCATGAGACTCTGGACTAACTTCGTAAAGAACGGGTACGTCTTAACAATTAAGTTCCCATTATATGTACATGGAAGTATAACTTTGTATCCTCAATATTTGGAATAAAATGCAACAGTAGAGGCCAAGCTTATCTAAATATATAAAAGAAGAAACTGACTGACTGACTGACTGACATATCAACGCACAGCCCAAACCGCTGGGTCTAGAAACTCCAAATTTGGCACACAGGTTCCTTATGACGTCTAGGGGTGCACTAAGAAAGGATTTTCCAAAATTCATCCCCTAAGGGGGTGAAACGGGGTTCCAAAGTTTGGATTTTATCAAGTTGAAATACGTCTTCACGCCGCAACTACTGTACCGATTTGGCTAAAATTTGGAATGAAGATATATTATATCTTGCATTACCACATAGGCTACTTTTCATCCCGAAAAAATTCATTGTTCCCGTGGGATAAGTTAAAAACCGAAATTCTCGCGGAAAACATCTCACGCCGCAAGTACACAACCGATTTGGATGGAATGGAGATAGATTATATCCTGGGTTAATAAATAGGGTACTTTTTATCCCGGAAAAATCCATGGATTTTGCAGGAGAAGGGAAAAACAGATATTCGCGCGGGAAAAATACTACTTCCCGCCGTAATTACTGAACTGATATGACTGAAATTATGAATAAAGATAGATTATATATTGGATTAATACGAAGGCTACTTTTCATCGCGAAAAAATTCATGGTTCCCGTGGAATTAGTAACAAACCGAAATTAACGCGGAAAAAAAATCTTAATGCCGCAAGTGCACAACCGATTTGGCTGGAATTTGGAACGGACATAGATTATATCTTGGTTTAATAAATAGGCTACTTTTTATCCCGGAAAAATCCATGGTTTTTGTAGGAAAAAAGAAAAACAGATATTCATACGCGAAAAATACTACTTCACGCCGTAATTACTGAACTGATATGGCTGAAATTCGGAATAAAGATAGATTGTATCCTGGATTAATATAAAGGCTACTTTTCATCCCGGAAAAATCCATGGTTTCCGCGGGAAACCTGAAACATTGATGTTCATACGCGAGAAATACTACTTTACACTGTAATTACAGAATTGATATGACTGAAAATCGGAAATGAGATAGATTTTATCCCGGATTATTACAAAGCCTACTTTTCATCTAGGAAAATTCCGTGGTTTCTATGATAATAGTGAAAAACAGAAATCCACGCGTGAAAAATATTCCTTCATGCCGTAATTACTGAACTGATTTGGCTGTAATTTGGAATTGAGATAGATTATATCCTGGATTAATACAAAAGCTACTTTTCATCCCGGAAAAATCTATGGTGTCCGCGGTAAAACTGAAACACTGATATTCACGTGGTAAAAATACTACTTCACGCTGTAATTACTGATATGACTGAAATTCGGAAAAAATAGATTTTATCCTGAATTAATACGTAGGCTACTTTTCATCTCGGAAAATTTCATGACTTCTACGAGTATGATCATAGTGAAAAACAGAAATCCACGCGGGAAAATATTCGTTCACGCCGCAACTACTGAACCGATTTAGCTCAAATTTGAAATGGAGATAAATTATATCCTGGATTAACACATAAGCTACATTTTATCCCGAAAAAATTCAAGGTTCCCGTGGGATTAGTTAAAAAGCGAAATTCACGCGCAAAAAATTATTCACGCCGCAACTACTGAATCCTAGAATCAACTACTTTTTTCTCGAGAAAATCCATTGTTTTCGTGATAATAGGGAAAAAGAGATATTCATGCGGGAGAGAATTTGTTGTTCACACCGTAATTACTGAAATTTTTTGGTTTAAAGTTGAAATGAAGATAGATTTCATGTAAATTAACACAAAGGGTACTTTTTATTCAGGAAAATGGATGGTTCCCGTAGAGAACTAATTTTTTTTAAGTTTAAACTAATTTTTTTTAAGTTAAAACTAAAATTTACGCGTGCGAAGCCGCGGGTTTCTGCTAGTAATATAATAAATCTGTAGAGGTCGAATTTCTGTACAAATAAAAAAAATGCTAAAAACGGAGTCAGAGAAAAACGGAGAAACGGAGAGAGATATATGAAATACAACTAATTTAAATTTTTTTCAAATTTTTTGTTTCTCTGTTTGTCTGTTTGTCTGTCTGTTTGTACGGGCTAATCTTTGGAACGGCTGGACCGATTCCAATGAAATTTTGTGTGGTGGTAGCTTATGTCCCTGGTCAACATATTATAGGATACTTTTCGTCCCGGTAAAATAAAGAGTTCCCGTGGGATAGTAAAAAAACTGCAATTAATTTAACAGCTTTGTAAACAACAACTAATGAACTTAATTTAGTAAAATTTGTCATGCTGATACCTTATGTTGCCTCTTTAACAAAATATATATATAGTAAAACTTATTAATCCAATCGAGTTCCCGCGGGAAAGAAAACATTACAAAAACAGGAAAAGCAGGCGTCTTTCAAGTAACGGATTTAAATGCAATTTTATAATAATAATAAACAAATAAGTAGCACAATCAAAACGGGGTTGAAATATCGACAGTTTAAATCGTCCTTTTGATCGTGCAACTAGGTATAACTATACAAGATAACCCGTACGTAGCAGGAACGGGTTGCTACGTACACAGCAGCGCATCAGAATGCTTAATTACAATATCTGGGCGTTGGTATCATCTCAGAATAAGATAAGTTTGGTTAGTATAGATATTACAATTCACGATGACACGCCCCACTCTGTCTTACTCCATGCGAATTGAGTAACATAAGCGATTTCGACAGAGTGTTTAGGTAGAGGAAGACCAATCACCAAAGAAGATATAGGTAAATTGTGTAAGAAGATAGCACGTTGACAGGAGAGATTGGAAGAAGACTCCTTTACGGATCCATCGAACCCAGGGACCACTCATTTATCTTGGGAAAAATTAAGAAATTCCACGGGAAACATTTTTGTAAAAAAAAACGAACTGCACGCGGGCGGAGCCGCGGGCAACAGCTAGTTTCACATAGTTTTCAATTTAAAGATACCTATGAAGTATAAAGACATACCACCATATTCGGAAAACAATTCTGTACCGAAAAGTACAAGTATGGCGGGCATGAAAATCATCAATCTGTTCAGTATTATCAATATCAATACTCGTGCGTAAATGGACCCAATTAATACAATATTAGACTTCAGGTTTCTTTGATATTTAGAAAAATAAATTCTGAAGATTAAATTCTAAAACCATTCGTACCTACGAAAATGAAATGTAATATAGAATCACACAGTGTAGAATATAGTCGCTCATCTAGAACACAGTCTGGATTTTCGTTATTCATTTTGATCATTTTGCTTTTCAGCTCTCCAAACACTCAAAGCGTGAACGAGTACTACACTCTTGACAAGAAACAATGGAGCCAGTACAATGTGGAGTGGCCCGAATACAACGTTGCTCATCAGCCTTATTTGAGGATAGGTATAAACTATAATGGTTATCTCTTACTACTATAGGTATTAGGTACCAGGTGGTAGAACTTTTTCACAGAGTTCAACCAGATGGGTGGTAACAAAGCGGTGGTACAGATATTATGCCATAGCCGGCGAAATTATAGATCATAATGAGACTCATGATGATGAAGCTCAGTCATTAGGTACTGTTAGGTATTCCATGATACAGTGTAAAACATTGCAACGCAATGTTGTGCTAAATATTATCGCATTTGAAAACCATAAATACCTGTTCCAGATTTACCTCCCATAATCAACAGTCTTTATAGATCAAACTACACAAAATTCTGGATCGAGACATTACCAAACAAAATGAGAAGATACATGGTAGATCCTTTGTACGAGTTCACTCCGAGACCAACAACAGCTAAACCTAGACCTGTTCATAGGCCAATAGGTAAAAATATTAATACTTTTTTTTACACCATAGCTAAATTAATGATTGACTGATCCTTACTTACCAGAGGTTAATGTTGATTTTTTTGAAGAAAGAATTTGTATTATTTCTATTGGAGAAGTGTATTATTTTTGAATTGGATTAGGTCTGGTAGAAACGAGAGAATATGATATTATCAATTATTATGTATAACTTAGAGGTGATATCGCACTGGATTTAACCTACTGTTAAAATGCAGTGTAACAATTATGAGATCATAATAAAAAAATTACTGCCTTCCCAAATTCCAGCCCATCATTACATATTGTCCGTGATATGCCAGTGAAATAAATCGTAAATATTTTTATTTTCAGATCGCACTGATGCAGGTCGAAAAACATACGTACCACAAGTTTACACCCCAACTCACTACAGTTCAGCAACTGCTTATGGGAAATTACGACCAAATCCACCACCTGAACCAAAACCAGATACTGATTCTATATACCGAGAAATACAAGCAATAAAAAAACCATCAAGACCTGTACCCCCTAGTTTCATTGACAAAGAAACACAAACCACAATCAAACCAGTATCTAATATACCTATTAAAACTTCAAGCGCTACTGTGACTCTTGTTGTTACTCTTGGAGTACTCTTTATTGCTATAAATATAGGTATATGTGCAATTCTGTATTACAAAAAAAGAAAAACACAAAACAGAGGAGCGGAATCTGAAACTCCACACGTACCTCGTGCTGATATAGGAGAAGTCGATGTGATTGGGCAAAACAGTTCTAAAGATGATAAGAGTGCACTAAAAACTTTTAAAAATGGTTGCAGTGTTATCAAATCTATAAGCATGAACAAAATGAAAAGTAATAGTAAGAAAGTTAAAAAGAAAGAAGTTTGCAAAACTCCTAAGTCAGATGACTCTGGTGGTTTTAGAGAAAGATTTCAATTGAGAAGACATTTATCAACAAGCACATTAGATGCACATACAAAAGTCAGGGATTGGATTGCAAATGAAGTAATGCATCGATGTTCACCCAGCATTTTGAGAAAATCCAATAGCGAGCTAAACGAAAAGTCTTATATAGGTACAAGACCGTTTACTAGATCAGAAGAGTTATTATCTGAGTCTAGAAAAATATCAAAAGGAATTAAAGTGGATGATTCAGTATGTCCCAAAAACTTACTTGCTAAAAATTATAGTGGAAAGAATAAAACCTCAGAGAAAACTACGTCCACTTCAGCATTAGACTCTCATTCTTCACTAATTAGTAATAAACATTCAACCCTGGGTAAACGTACTAATAAATCTAGTGACTCTTTAAAAAGTAAAGGAACAGATAGCATTAAATCAAAAAAGGTCTCGGTTGCAATCGATGCTACGCCCTCAGCAAGAACTAATTCTGTATTAAAGCAAGAACCTATAGAACTGTTAAAGTCTTTAGATAATAAAGATTCAATACATTCCACTGAAAAATTACAAAGATCAAAAACTGATGAGTCAATAATTAAGCCTCCTGATAAGACTTCCTTAGATATACGAGAGGAGAAAAAAGTTTACACAAACGAGGTTACTTTGTCTTTGGGAAAAAGTACTCCAATAAAAATAGCACACAAACATTCCACTTCTGATCCAGTAACGGACGTAAACTATGAGCAACTTCAAGAAAACTTAAGACGTGAAACTGATATAGTGGACATACTTCCTCCTGTTACTTTTAGAAATGAAATCAACGTAACTTCTCGAGACGATAAAGAAAAACTACAACCTCTTACTGCAGAAGAAGCTTTAATGACTATTAAAAGAAGAAACTTTCCTAAAGTTCTTCCAGATTTACCAAAAGCACAAAAGAGACTGTCTCTTCAACCGGCTTCTTTGCAAAGTTTCAGAGGATATCTTGGTAGTCTTGACCAAAGTGATAGACCAAAAGTTCCACCGCAGCCACCACCTCGAACTACAACATTAGACCGACGACTTGCGTATAAAAATTCGAAACCTCTTTCTTCTTTTGACGTTTCAAATATTAAAAAGATTTCAGAATCTGCTTCATTTAGCAGAAACTATGAAAATATTGATACTTTAACACCTCATTCGGATTATACAAAACATACCAATAAATCTTTTGAGTCTGTTACTACGAGTACACATGATAAATCATCTCCTCATTTAAATACAACTCTTCACAATAGAGAATACCCGAAAGTGATAATTGCTTCAAGTGATATGCCAAATAACCCAGAAAAGACTATAATAATAAAGCCATCACCAAGTCAAGTGGAAATACCAAAAAATGTGCCAAGAGTGAGACTGCCTGATGATTTTCATTCACATGCTTCCGGATCAGTCACTTCGTTTTCATCATTCTGTTCCGATGATGATATAGATGATATAGTTGATGACAATTTTCTAGAAGATATAGCCGAAGATAAACTTATTCAAGAATTGGTTGGTGGAGTTGAATCACCAACGAGCATGGATGTATTGGACTCAAAAGGGCCAGAAACTATATTTGAGAAGAAAGTAGAAATTGTACCTGTTAAAATAAATCCAGCGATGGTTGGCTCAAAGGCCAAAGATGATTATGTATGCATAACAAATTTGCTTTTACCTGACGTGAGTGGTACAGAACCTACGGCCCAAATTAAGCCTAACTTTGGTTTGAATAAGCTGAAGGACAGAAGTGAAAGTATTAATAGCCCTATAGAGAGGGCTGTAAAAGTAAAAACGAAACGAACTATGAAACCTAGTGGTCTTCTAAATAGGGCTACAAAGAGTAGTAGTAGCAGCAGTGTAAACAGTGGCAAGTGCAAAAGTGACCCTAGTAAATTAGAACATTCTAATTCTGGCTCATCAAATGACACTGAAACGAGTACAGGGACTGTTATTAAATTGAAGTGAAGTTATGTTATAATACAATTTTTATGTATGTAGTATTAATTATTAGTACAACTAAATGTTCATCACTCTGCATTTACACTAGTATTGTTTGATTAGCATAATAAAATAATTGTAGTCAATTTAGCTAATGTGAGAAAATTAAGATACAAAACTGTATCATCATTATTAAATAATAATTAGTTGTATGTAGTAAAACGTGTTTAAATGATGCTAAGCGATTCTCACGTTCAAATCAAATGTGATTTTGTGAATATTATTATAAGTTAAATGAAATCCGACCAAATTGTTATCCTAAGATAAATAAATAGCTAAAAAAATATGCATTTAGAAAATAAAACCTTAAGTCACCAATACGATATCTATTTTATTTTCATTCTTATGATTTAATGCATGTTGGAAAAAAAATTGCAATACACAGTAATGGTTAGAAAAGTGAACTTCCAGCTCACTTGACCTACACTGGATTTGAACGGATTTGATTCCAAGGGATCAGATTGGAATTTATGGTTTCTAATTTCTATATAAGCTGCCTCCTATGAGACTGGAAATATTTAAGAACTAAATATTACAATTACTTGCTTAGCACTTAATGTACCTGCATTCTAATGAATAAATGTCATTTATTTATTTATTTAATTTCTAGATTGGTCAAGGTCTGGTGGAAGGCTTCGGCTGTAGCTGTTTAAGAAACCGGGAAAGACATGATCGTTATTCAATAGACATTCTGGTACAATGCTGTGTATCAGTCGTTAGGAGTTACAAACCGTTTCCAAGTAATGAAGATAAAATCTTCTGCTGTACTTTTTTACCATCAGGTGAGATTGCAGAATTAACTAAAAGTGTGTCAGAGAAAGTACTTGATTTTTTTAAAATAGTCTAAGGACTTGACGTATCCATTTTATACACGGACGTTACTTTCTCTCTCTCCAGTCGCTCCTTCATGCCTGAAGATCGTGGTCCTGGGGTTGCAACCTAGCGCGGATTAAAGTTTTCCAGCGGGTTCTGTCGGAGGCCAGCCGTGCAATAGTCACTTACTTGAATTTAAATCAAATAACATTCTTCATTTATCAGTGGTAATTTAATACATAAAAGAAATCCACCATACCAAATCTTAACACAACTTAGGAGTAAAATGATTAAATAAAATCAACCAAAAGTTTTCTCGTGAGAGAAATAGCATTTTAGCGAAATTGGAGTTTAGCGGTTAAAATCTTCCTTAATGTCACTATTAAATCTCTTTAATTCTTTGGAGTGATATAACTTTGCGTCATCTTTAGGACTTGACTCTTTGTGGTATAATCTGAATTTTGAACCTTAGTGCCTTCTTTTGTCATTGCAAATGTTGCAAATGAAGTCTTTAGCCGATTTAAGGTTTTTTGTAAGAACTAAAACATTGTCCTACTAGACAATGTTTTGGTTAGTTATAATGTGTATTCTTTAATAGACTTTATGTTGCTTGAGGTGAGAATATGGCAGATATAGATTATTATTGATACATGGTGAAGCATTATTTCGTTCTGGAATAAAATTCAAATCAGATTTCGTCTATTTTCGGAATGTCACGTACATCGGCGATACAGGATTTGTGTATTCAAATGCAGCACAAAAATTTATTGTAATCGCGTCATATTTCCTACGAACAACAGCCGGTATGGCTCCCGTGTGGTTTGCTGGTATGATGCCGTTTTCATCTCGCGATACGACGCGATACGACAATGCAGAAACGTCGTGGGGTTGTCGAGATGAGTACTGATAATATTACAATAAATTTTACCCAACAAAGGCGTAAGTATATTAAATAGTTCATAATTTGCCTGAATTTCTCTCATCCATATATATATAAATAAACAGAGTAAGTATTCACAAAATTCGCACCACTAGTCGGCACCACTTTAATGAAAGGCATGGTGTTACTCGTGTAGTTTTTATTTCACTTATTTGGAAATCATGTTCTCTTAGACGTTAATAATAACTCGCGTACTATTAAAACTGATAGCTGAAAAAACGAATAAAATTTTTGAATGTATTGTAGTGAATCCAGCGATGCCAGTCTATTGGTTCAGCTAGTTCGTCATTAAAATCAAACTTACCTAAAAATATTGTCGGTTGCTTTAAATAGCTTTCTTTGAAAGGTTTTATATCCACATTTTCTTAAAATTTATCTGTTTAAGATATTGTGCTAGGAGACCTCTGGTGCGGTTTTCCGAATAAACTTACAATTTAACTAGTCTACAGAAAGATATTTTCAACGGTTTTTGTTCAGATTTAGATGCATTCACTTGCATAAAAGCGCTTTTTATAGAGTAAATAACTCAGCTGTTACACGCGACTTTGTTCTCTTCTGATCACAACTACGATAATAGGAGCTAAATTAATGTTATTTATTACCTTTATTTTTAGATATTTAGTGAAAGGATTTTTTAATCATTAACATTTTTGATAGGGACAGTATGTTTCATTAGTGAAATAATGTTTTAATATCGGTTTTCTACAATAAGACATTGCGAATACTCAGCATTAAATCTGTTTTTTGACGACTGAATGGCTCAGCGGTAGTGATCGTGCTCTCTGAATTGGAGGTCTTGGGTTCTATTCGTGTGATGAGCATGAATGGTTTCCAGAATCTGGGAGTTTTTTTATGTTTTTTAATTATTTATGTATTCAATATTATGTATGTTTACCCACAACACAAGCTACCGCTTAACACTACGGTACACGCGCCTCTTTTTTTTACTTGAGTACACGCGTGGCCTACTATAGTAGCCCATTTTAAAAAGTCAATAAATTGTATATTTATAACTATTTGATTAAAATAACAAATGGAATGGAAAAAATATTTATTTAAGTTAACATTACAACAATACAATTTAAATAAAATATTTAAAATAGTGAACAATTAGCAATTTATTAAATATCTACGAAAAAGTAACAAAAATGGCAATACTGAGATCAACGTATTTTTGTTTTTAGTAAAACCACTCTCCATTACTATTTTCTTCAATTTCGTAGCATTCAGGATATACTACTGCTTAGTGATCGTGAAAAATCTTCTAGTAGCAAGTCTTTCACCACTTTTTTGTCCACCGATTTCGGGCTCTCGAGCAGAGTGCACATCGACCATCTCGTGCTGTCTTTGGTGTCAAATCATGATTTACATACTTGGGAATCTTGAATTGTGCTGCCGAAAAGTGCCCCAATCCTCAATTTAAGTTGTCGGATTCGGGTTGTTTGAAACTGGATAATGGATCCTTAGCATTTCTAGCTCTATCGCCTTTTGGGCTTGCTTATCTAATACTTAGGTTTTGGGTTCGAGTTCCCGTTGCCGATGGTATATTTTTGTGCCAAATGGTTCCGTTCGTCAATTTGTAGATTAGACCGCGCCCTCCAGATAGAGTGGAGTGTTATCCGAATCTGATGCTTCGTCAGTCAGATCTTTCATTTAACCTTTCCTCTTCATTTTCCTGAAGCTCTGACTCATGCAGAACTAGGGCCTGTTGTTAGTCTGGTTCTGGCTCAACTTTATCATCTTCACTCTCTGTCACATCTTCATCATCAGTGTCTAGCTTGAGTAGCAACAAAGATTCACAAGTGGAAACACTTGTGAATCACTCATGACGTTAATGTTATAAATCTGTAAAAAAAAAATTGGTTGCCTGTAAAGTCGGTATACGGGCGAAAGTTTTACGTGACAACGTATGTCTGTCTCTCTCGCTCTTAGGCGGGCTAACCATGCCCGAGTGGAAGGGACGCGTGCCTCTCACTCGCTCTCATTGTGAGCGCATAACGTGAGCGGAGTGTAACGCAGTTTCTTGAAGTGTCACCCGGCAAACCAATTTATAAGACGTTGTCACGTCAAAATAAAAAATTGACATTTTCCAATTTTAAAATAACAATAATTAAACAAAGGTATAAGTATACATACAAAACATAGCTGGGAATATTATTTTAGCGTTATAATTCGATAATACACGAAAAGTTACTTACCTGATTTTGGTCCATCAATACACGCGCGGACTACTTTAGTAGGCCTGCGCTTTTGGCGCCAAATATCTCACACATGCGTTTGCGCAGGAATTGTGTTGGGTACTATGGTTGCGAAGAATATACCAGACGAGGCTTATCTGGAATCGCAAGCTTCTAGCATGCAACAATAAAAAGTTACGACAAAAAAACTAACCCTGGTCTACTAATAGTAGGCCGCGCGTGTACTCTAGTGTTAAATAGTTAATAATTTGCCTGAATTTCTCTCATCCATATATATATAAATAAACAGAGTATTCACAAAAATTCGCACCACTAGTCGGCACCACTTCAATAAAAGGCATGGTGTTACTCGTGTAGTCTTTATTTCACTCATTCCTGTCGGATGGAATCCCTTCAATGAACCCGACGTAGTGTGCTCTACATAAAATTTGTGGCTCTACACTGATTTTTATCTGGGGTGAATTACATAACGCGGTCACAATCCTTTACCGCAATATAGCTATTTTTTGTAAGATCTGCTTCGTAAATCTTGCCGAGTATCAATAGGATAGTACGAGAATTAAAATGACCAATTATTTATTATGAACAGTTACGTACAAGATATAATCTACGACAAGGACAATAAATTACATAATTTACGTCTTAAGTACAAAGCAATCAATCGATTAAAGTAACATCTCAAAAACTGAGATAACCCCCAAACCATATTATTATTATTATTATCAAATTGAGGGGATTAAAATGATGTGCAGGATGTTGTTTCAAATCAGATTTATTAAAGCAACTTATTAATATCGACTCCCATCATCTGAGTAGATACTCCACAGATTAAAGAAACCTGCTGATCGCAAGCACAATGCAGAAACGAATGAGTTTAATTTTAAATTGAGCAATTATATTTTTTTAGAGATCGTCGCTCACGCTCTGGAACACGCTTGCAAAAACATTTGGCAAAATGGCTTGTTTCATTACACAATAGTAAAATCTAATGTGTAAAGTCTGAAATAAAAACGAACCTCGTCTTTGTAATTAAAAAATATTATGGAAACATTTTCATTGCAATTCCATTCCGCAATAGACCCGTCCTTTTAATTGTCACCAGAGTTTCGTTGACACGGATTTATTTGAAAAGGCGAGATGATTAAGCAAATATCAGAAGCGGGATGAATGAGGTATGAATTGTACGTACCGAATCAAAGACCTCACATGTGGGTATTCGGTTTTGTTTGAGTTTGAACAATGACGCGGATTTCGCTTATATCAGAAATGAGGCTGTGGTTAAGTCAAAGACAAAAAGGGATCTTTTACTCTGCAGCCTTTTTTCATACTATTTGTACAGATACAAAAAAAAAAAAACAAATAAACTTACAAAAAGCAAATTTGTCATTAGTTTATGAGTCCCGGTTCGTTCTCCCAAGCCAAAGGCGCAGGTCAACTAAATAGGGACAAGTAGAAATGACAATTCCGGACATGCATTGAACGACGTTTTTTAATACATTTGCGAAAATAATGTTGTGCTATCGGTGCCGGCTGCGGTGCCGGCTCCGATGGCACGTCCTGGTGCGCCCGCTCTGGTGCTGTGCAGGATGAAAACGAAAAATCACTAGACGCAAAACACACATGGAAATGTCTACTTTTTGAGCAAATGTATTCAAAACAATCTTTTCAGAACCTGAAGGTCAAATCATCGGTACAACATAATATTTTATTGAGCCTCGTTTTATGCAATAAAAGATGACACTAAGCAATTAACTATCCATTCAAGAAGATTGTAAAAGTGTGTCATCGATTACAACTACTGAGCCGATTCGGCTGAGATTTGTAATTGACATTTAAAGTAGAAAAAAATTGGTTGCCTGTAAAGTCGGTATACGGGCGAAAGTTTTACGTGACAACGTATGTCTGTCTCTCTCGCTCTTAGGCGGGCTAACCATGCCCGAGAGGAAGGGACGCGTGCCTCTCACTCGCTCTCATTGTGAGCGCATAACGTGAGCGGAGCGTAACGCAGTTTCTTGAAGTGTCACCCGGCAAACCAATTTATAAGACGTTGTCACGTCAAAATCATAGTTACCGTTATAACAGAATTTGTATAAAAACGAGGGCGAAATTGCGGAATCTTATAAGGGGAAGTCTTTTTGAAAGTCAGGTTTCACATTGTAAAAACATCAGGGCGCATCAAGAAATAACTTATTTAGGTGAAACTATAAATCCTGTAGTGTAACTCCGTAAATAGACGTGATACCGAGAGGTACACGAAAAAGTACTAAATACTAAAACTCACCCAAATGGTTTTTACTTGTATGGTGTAAAGTCAATGAGCAATACGGCTGGAAGAAGGTATACCAAGTACTGTTACTGTTATTTTTATTTTAATATAAATTCAGGATACTGATAACCTACAAGTCAAAATGATGTGATTTATATGACATAAAATTTTACTATTGTATGCGTGGTAATGCTCTCACTAAATGCACTATGCATTTAAATTTCATCTTTATTCATACCAAATTAACCTTTTAATCACAAACACTGAAACAATCCAAAAATACTGTTCGCCAATCGATGTGCCTGATTTAACAACAAGCGTACATTCTATGAAACTACTTAAACTACGTACATACATTTAAATACTTTAAACTACAAACACTTAGGTAAATAAAAAACTCTCCGCCAATCAAATCCAGTACAAAAATGTGTCATAAAAATCAAAGTGATTTGTCTACTACTTCAAAAAAGGGATTTTTAATTTATAGCGAGAGACATTTATTAAGTTGCACTTCCTAGTAAAATGTATCCTTACTTTAATAGCATTTCATTTTATAAGCTTGACCAAACGGTCTTGTCTATAGCAGAAAAGATGTAAAAAGAGAAGGGGCAGAGTGTTGCAAATAACGGTTCGCATAAATGAAGCAGTAGTTTTACTTTTTGGGGCTGAAACGCATGAATTTTAGATGAGTTTTCTTTCACGGCCTCGGAGTCATACTAGCCTGGCCGTAGTCTGTTTCCTTTTTTTTTGGAAAAATAGCAAAATTGGAAAGCCGGACTTTGACATCGTGTTTCAGGTCCGAGCTAAATGATGGATGAGCTTTGACAGTCTCTCATGTAAAGGTTTACTTTCTGCCAATAGAAGTTTAGTATTTTTCTGCAACTGACAGTGTTTAGAATGCTTTTACTGAAGCGGAAAATCGTTCTGTGCTATAAACCAAAAAAATATGGTCCCTCTTTTTCCAAGGTATTACGAGACTGAATAGTAAAGAAATGTAGACGAAAATTATTTATTTTGAGCTTTTGAAATATATATTAGGTAATTTTATTAATTTATGTCGATTATTACCGATATTTCATAGATTGCTCAATGCTCAGTTTACAACAGCAACGCATGTTGCCTGTTTAGCGGGTTTTATAGATTATACCTACTTGAAGAGCGTGCTTAATTCCACAACTTTGTACTCGTACCTCCTCCAACTTTTTATCACAAAACCGCAAGACGACGAGGGAAGTACTTGTAGCATCCTCATGTGGTCCATAACCCAGCGAATTAAACGAAACATTTTTATTACTGCCACGTTTCTGATACGAACCGCTAAGGTGTGGAGAATCTTTCCAGCTTTCATCTTTCCAAGGAATTAATATTATAGACCTATATTGAATATACGTGATCTCTGCTTTCCATCAAACATGATTTTAGTGAAGCTCAAGCATAGTAAATGGAATTCCCTATATAATAGATTTGATACGCATCAGCTGTTATCGATTGCAGTTGCACATGTTTCTACAGAATATGACCGTATTTTCCTCTCAGTATCACGGTGCACAATCCAGGCTCAAACAATCCAAAATCAGATTCTCCCGTGGAACACTAAAAGGCATACACTGGCAATATTTCTTCTCTGTTTCGCGTTATCTGACCAAAACCAGACTCCATCGGAAAACAGCAACGTGGGCTGTTTTCAATTGAAATATGTCACGCTAGCAATATAGGCTTTGGCGCTGCGATAAAAGGAAATTCTAGGACATTTTGGATTAGAGCTGACGTTTGGTTTTGTGTTCGGTTCGATATAGCAGCGCGTTGCTACATACTAGAGCTGCGTTCATGTATGTATGTATGTGAGATTCTTTATTCCACCATAATTTTGAACGGCTGAATAGTTTGGACGTATGGGGTATCGTTAGAATCCTTAAATCATTCCGACTAACATATGCTATATTTTTTTTGGAAAAAGTCTATTCACTACATGGCAGTCGTGTTTTTTAATTTTAAATTATTTACTTGTTCCATAATAATATGATAAGCCTATAATTTTAATGTTTTCAACCAATACATTAATGTATTGTTCTGAAAATCATCTGATCGAAAAAACATGAATAAGCTAGTTATGATGATTGGATCTTTACTTGATATTGTTTTCTAACTCTTGCTGCGTATTTCTAAAGCTTTTATGATTGGCATTGTTGAGCTATTCGCCCTTTGAATAAGCGTCGAGGGAGCGCAAAAAAATTCACTAATTGAATAAAGCGCTCTGAAGATGTTATTACGTAGGAGTTTTGCATTACAAAAACGGCGAGGGACAGAATTTTAATTTTCACAAAATATTTTATCGTAATTGTGATCTTAGGGTGTTATTACACCATCCGACTAATTTTCATATCATATTCAGTTACCAAAACTTATAGTTAATAATATAATATATTGTGATGAAATGTCTGTGAAAACTTCGGTTTCATCTGACCTTTACCCAACCGGCAAAAATCTTAAGCGTTCCGGTGTAACTTACAATGCGATTTAAGTGGAACTATATCGTTGAAGGCATGCTTACAATACCAGAAATCTCGGTCCTTTTTGGTCGTCATTCCAATATTCTTAGTCTTACCTTACTTTATCAGCCTAAAGATGTTCATAGCTGTACCACAACGCCTCCTTCGATTTGTGGTCCCGCTACCAGCTAAATTTTTCAGACCATTGGTCCAGCAGGGATGAGGACTTCCTACTGCATACTAGTACGCGATCTCCACGGCACCCCTGCGCCAAAATCCGTGGGTTCTGTGACAGATATGACCTGCCCCAGTTTGGTCACTTACACTGTTTATAGTTGAACGAAAAGTTCGAATAGAACGTCGTTAATCATCGAATAATTTTAATTGACATGTGTTAAAATTGACTTTACCTACAGTTATTTTCGTTGTTACGCAAAACATCAGCCAGTTTTGTTGTTAAATCCTTAGTTACACCGATGACGTATCGCATAGTATAAAAATGCTCTTGAAATATAATTTTGGAAGGAATTCGGATGGCGTTGAAGTGTATCCGTTGCTTTGAAGTAAATTTGCGAATATTCGATGAAGAATTTTAATGCTTGTTAAGTATGTTCATTGAGACGATGCTAATTATTGTGATTGACGATATTCTAAGAGATGATTTCTTAATTATTGGAAATTTAAATGAGTCATCGTTTTAAGGGGGGAATGAAACCTTAAAATTCGTTGATTAGATTTCCGAAACTTGGTGTCTTTTAAACAGTGATAGTCCATTATTTAAGACTCCTTGCAGGGCTCTTAGGTTTGAATCCTGGGTATATACCTTTAACATTGTAGAGTTTCTTTTACACTATACAAGTTAGTACTTGACTGCGATCTCACCTGATGGTAAGTGATGATGCAGCCGAAGATGTTAACGTACAAACTTGGAAGGGGTAAGTTAAGTCACCACAACGGTTTCTACACAGCATCGCACTGACACGCTAAATCGGTAAGTACATGTTTGCTGGTAGAGTCGTAACTATCCACGGCCAAAGCCTCCCTCCAGACCAGACCTGAGCCAATTTAGAAATTATAAAATTCCAAAGTGGCCGGTGGCGGGAATCGAACCCGCGACCTCCCACTCGAATCTCAGCGCACGTCCCCTGCGCCAGGGAGGTCGTCAAAGTGTTTATGTTATGGTGTCCTTTATTGTTATTGTTTCAATAATGCAGGGAAATGTTATAATAATAGCTGAATAGCTAAGGCCTAAGGGTTATGTTATTTCTTATATTCTCAAAGGTGTGTGAAGTCTAACAACCATCATTGGGAGCGTGGTGCTCTAATTAACAGTCTTTGCTCAGCTGTAGGACGTTATTAATATTCTGCAGAAGAATTATTATTATACGATTTATGTTCTGTTCTGTAGCGTATGAACGTCGAATGATAGGCCTCAATTCTATAAGGTTTTGCACTACCTTGGATCAACTCACCAGGCCACATGGTTGAGGATGAGCTAATGCTGCGTCCTTCGTTGTGGGGCTCAAACGCTTTCATATAATAAGCTGGCTGAATGTTAAATTGCATCTAAAAGTCACATTTTCCCATATTTCACAGCATTAAATAAAATCTAGCATATCTCTACATGAGTCGTCGGAACTTCGCGTGCTTAGGTTCAGACTGAGATATGCTAAACGAGAATTTATTCAGGCATATAAATTCTAGAGAGAAAAATGTCTCA
Organism: Coenonympha glycerion; assembly: GCA_963855885.1. Taxonomy (NCBI): domain Eukaryota; kingdom Metazoa; phylum Arthropoda; class Insecta; order Lepidoptera; family Nymphalidae; genus Coenonympha; species Coenonympha glycerion. The sequence continues at coordinate 17,640,038 of OY979630.1, read as the reverse complement.
AAGCTGTACCTACATAAATTTAGGAATATTTTCAGCCAACGCCAAATTGGTTTCCTATAAGTAAGGAAAAATGTCTGCTGTGAGTATTATTTCAATTATATTATCAAATTTGATGGTGTTTTCGGTGTTATAATATCTTACAAATTACTTTTACTTTTTTGTTTGTTGTTGTTTGTCTTTGAAACATTTTAACTTTGCATCTGAAACGCCGTAATACTCTTCTCATTTTTGTATGTTATTTTGTATTATATTATATTATCTACATTCATCGCAGGCACCATGAGTGACACGGTATAAGCTGTAATAAAATGCAAATTTCTCCTTCGTCATCATCAGTGGTGCAAGGCAGTAGAAACAAGCGAATACATTCAACAAAGTCTTATACAGTGAAACGTCTTAGTCAATGTGTCAATAGTACAAGGTAACTAACTCTGATTGACTAATTTATAAACACACATTTCAAATTTCAAACCACTCTTAAATTTGGCATAGTAGGTAATATCTACGAGTATCATAATGAAGTCATCAGCTACGAAAGTTTTTTTTACACAACATGGAAGGGGGATAAAATCAGTGTTACATTAACAAAGCTGCAGGCGTTTGCTTTACACTCACCCCTTATTCATTATTGTGAAATAGTCGTGATAGAGTACAGTACAACTATTCCACCGCTTTTACATGTTTATGAATTAGGAGGGATGGATATCATACGGGCGCAAAAAATTCTAATTTTATTTAAGGTTTTTCGATAATAGAGGCTAATTATACACCGGAGGCATGGCAATGAGTTTTGGGGTTTTTTGATTCCTGATAGCTCCGAATCTGGGAAACTGCAAAAAAAAAATATTCCGGTAACCAATATGAAGTGAATGGGAATTTTTGACCAAAGTTTTCTATTAAAACATGTAGATGCATAAATAATATGCCCGCAAAATTCATTGCCATAAACCTACAATATCTTTGCGAAAAACTAAATAAAATTTGAATATTGCGAGCTAGTAGGACCGAAAAACCTTAAGGGCTAATCTTTCAAATTTCACACTTTCAGTATAGAAGTATACATAGTTAAGCTACTAACTTAGATATTTTCCATGCGTATCTACGTGTCGGAATACTGTAATTTTTCAGCAGACAACAGACTCTGTACTTAATCTTGCAGTCTCTTGTAACTTGTTCCACATTTCACGCACTCATGTTTAATTCATGGTCTGTAAGTTTCAATTTTACAGGTAAGAGCTGCGCGGATCACAAGTGTCGCCGCCGTTAACTGTACGTTGAATATGACACGTTGGTTAAGACTAACTATTTAATTAGCCATGCAGAACTCGACGGGTCATTAGAAGAAGAAACAAACTTGCCGCCAAGGATAAGATGCGAAGAAATGCCGCATCTCGTCCCAATCTGCTGACCTCTATCGCCACACCCGTCTCTTGACAATTGGTTCAGAGGCGGGGGGGGGTAGAAATTGGACACAGATTTCACCAGACAGTGGTCAGACGTGCCCAAAGGTGGTGAGACTGACACGGAAAAACTGTCCGGATCATTTGTCAGCAGAAGGTCCAAACAATTGGGTGTGTGTCCGTCAACATCCGGTATCCGTGTGGCTTCCTGAACCAACTGTGAGAGAGATCTAGCGAAAGTGCAAATTTGCGCGCCTCTCTCCCAGCATGATCAGTTTTCTGGTATGGGAACAACCATTCTTGATGGTGAGCATTAAAGTTCCCCAGAAATACCAGCCGAGCGGACGGATACCGGCGTTGAACAGTATCAGCCGTTTCGCTGAGATAATTGAACAACCGAGTTGTCTCCTGGTCACCGCTGTGCGAACGGTAAACGCACGCATAAACGGTTTGCTCAAAACCAGTGTCTACCAAGCACCACAAGACGGATAGAGAAGATACCTCCAAATTACAAGTTACAAGACTTAATGTTGTAATGAAACTACGTAAATTGCATATTTCAAAGGACTTAATGTTATTAAGGAAGTTAAGGACTTTCTACCAGGAGAACCTTTACGACGTAATAATATTTTCACATTTTAGTTTTGCTCACAGCTTGTTATATAGCTTTTTAACTGTCACAACTCTCATTTGTTTCCAACCAGCCAGATTTTGTTTGATGGGAGTCTTCCGAATCCGATGATCTTGATTTTATCACTCTACCTTTAAAGGAGTGCCGTCAAGAGCTTATGCGTTGCGGTGTGATATGCATATGTTACGCTCAAAGATCGAAAACGCTCATTGAGCGGAAAAATAGCTCACAACGCGATGTGGTCACAGTAAAACATCCACATAGCGAAATTCGTGTTATGGCTCTAATGAAAACGCGCACGACGCGTTGTGGCAATCAAAGAAAGACCAAATAGCGAAATTCGTGTCGTGGCTTACATGCTATTCGATCTCAACGCGTTCTGGCAGTGTTACGCTCAAAGATCGAAAACGCTCATTGAGCGGAAAAATAGCTCACAACGCGATGCGGTCACAGTAAAACATCCACCGAATAGCATGTAAGCCACGACACGAATTTCGCTATTTGGTCTTTCTTTGATTGCCACAACGCGTCGTGCGCGTTTTCATTACAGCCATAACACGAATTTCGCTATGTGGATGTTTTACTGTGACCACATCGCGTTGTGAGCTATTTTTCCGCTCAATGAGCGTTTTCGATCTTTGAGCGTAACACATACACTAACCATCAGATGCGATCAAAGTCAAGTACTTTAATACAACGTATTGATCAATTACCCTAATTAGTCGAAAGCCTATAGTACGCTTTCGACTAATTAGGGCGGATTAGGATGAATTTTGAAAAATCGTTTCTCAGTACACCCCTAGACCTCATAAGGAACTTATGTGAGCCAAATTTGGAGTTTCTAGATCCAGCGGTTTGGGCTGTGCGTTGATATGTCAGTCAGTCAGTCTAGTATTTTCTTCTTTTATATATTTAGATGAAGGGAATACTTTGTTCGCCTTCTAATGCAGATCAAAGATAGATTTTCCAGTTAATTTGGAAAATAAATACAGAAAGTTAAAATTTATGATCATTCGATTAATGTGAAACCTTTGGTTATATCTTTATTTTTATTTTCCTTCCTATGACGATCTCATTCTTTTAAAAACTCTGCTATTTAGGAGTATAACAAACAGTATAATATACATTTTTTCATTTTATATTTGGGTTCATTTAATTAAATGGGTCTCTAAAGGAAGAATTTGAAACTAAAAATTCTAAAACTTTTAAAGGAAAATGCTCAGAACCAACGGGAGTGTATCTAAAGCCATCGCGACAGCTGACGTGTTGGCGCGAAGCCAACGCTGGCTCGGAATAACCGAAGCCGTCATAGATATAGTGGAAACAAGCGAACTTTTGCATCGATAAAAACCTGAATTTTCACTAAGAACTAGTAACGTAATTTTTTGTCAAATAAAATGTAAAGCGATATTTTACTTTACTTAATTATAAAAATTAAAGCAAAGCTAAGTAAAATTTGATTGCATTGCGGCGTGTGACATCCGAAGGCTTCTATGATTTCCGTCTTCTCGATCACTTCTTTTTTTTTAAAATATATTCAATAAAGTTCATACTTAACGAATGAAACCTGACAAAGTATTACAAAATGAATACATTAATTTCAGTTTTAAACATAATCTCGTTTCACTGACAGTTGCATTAATAAAAATGATTTCGCTCCCCTCCACCCCTTTTCCCTGAGGGGGAGATGGTTCCTATCAGCTTAATCACGCAGCTCAATTTCCCAGGGGTAGGCAGCCCCGGCTGGATGGCGTTGGATTAATTCTAAAGGACATTTGTTTTAACCAACGATATAGAATGCGTAATCAAATAACTAATACTTCAGATTCAATTCGTAATCATCATTATTATCATCACGTCATCGTTTCCTTCAGTAACATAAAATTTGAATATGCATTTTCTTGACTTCTTTTTTAACAAGCTTTTGTTGTCGCCCATGACTAGCGTGCCTTGTTTACGGTCACGCAGATGGCAGCATTGGGCCAACGGCGCCACTTACGCTCGCGGCGGCGCCACTTACGCGCGCGGCGGCGCCACTCTTGCGCGCAGTGGCGCCACTTCCGTTTATTTACTTGTACAAAGGATAGTACGAATGTATAAAAAGGGCGAAACGGGGAGAACCGAGGCAGTGTTGTTTTAGTCTTGTTCGAGTCTTGTTCGTGTCTTGATCGAGTCTTGTTTTAGTAATGGCAGTCTTATTTTAGTAACGTGAGCAGTAACGGTTAAGTAAAAGTGTAAAGTGAGAAGTCAACGTAGTATCTCGTAATACTTTTTAACTTGCAATGTTTGTATGAAGTACTCGTATATTCGAACGGGATTCAGGTGGGTGAAACCTTTTAACTCAATTTGAAGCAGATATCTTCAACCGATTGAACTGAAATTTTAAATACTGGATGACGTTACTCTAGAACACGGCAGAACACCCAAGTTGGGGCACTAGTCTAGGTTTACATAATATACCGTGCTTTATACTAGAAAAATCGATTAACATTTGGAAAAATTTCAGACAATATCGACATGACCGGTTAGTTAGGAATGAAGTTATATTAGCAGCCTCGTCTTAAATTTTCACATTTAATATATTTAATGCAAATGATGCTTTAAAAACATACCAAGCATAAAGCTAAATCGGAAATTTTTCTCTTTAATATCCCCTTTGTGTAAACATTAAATTTGTATAAATCCAGTTTTCTTAATCAAGCGGAAAAAATAGTGTTATTCAAGTTTAATTTAAATTAAAAATTCCCGTGTACGTTTCAAAGAACTGGAGGAAAAACTAAAAACAAAAGCTGAGTTTTCACAAAGCAAGAAAACAAGGTATGAAATGACGCAAGGTAGGAAACGAAGCTCCTTTTTGCGCTGTAATCTTGCCTGGATTCGTGGGTCACTTTGTGTTATTTTTTAAAAAACTTCAAGAGGAATGAGGATTTTGTAGTTAAGAGTCCTGTGAACTACGATGTCTCCATTCATTCAAAATACCAAATCATTTGTAATTCGTGCATATTTCGATCATGTTGTGGTGTTATTCGGATTTATATAGTAATAATCTATGCTCCTGGCCATATTTGGTTCGGAAATACTTCTTTAAAACGAAATAATAATCAATTTTCAGCAAAATTTTTATAACTTTGGTCGAGTTCCGTAATATCAAAAATTATGAATGAAAACTTGTAACTTTCTTTATTAACTGGTGTTTTTTTTAGCTGGACAGTCAAAAACTGTGCTCCTGAACTAATGCGACGTGAGATAGTGTTGTTTTTATTACAAAACAAATAAGCAGAAAACATGACCTCTTTGACATAAAAATAAGCAAAACTAAATTCGTTTACAATTTCGCTTAACAAAAGTATTTCGGAAACAGATATGGCCAGGAGCATAGATTATTACTATATTATGAACCCGAATAACACCACAACATGATCGAAATTTGCACGAATTACAAACGATTTTGGTATTACGAACGTATGGAAGACATCGTGGGTAAGCGGACTCTTAAATGACTAGAACTTGTAACTAAGTGAAGATTTACCTTTGCTTGGCTTAATGAGACTCGTGGAGCAAATATTAACAGCAAAAACAGTTTGTTATAACTTAGTGTCGGGACACAACTTGCACATAATTTACGTCAATGAAAGTTTCCAATCAAGAGGCCCCTTTTATTATCCGTCATAGTATTCGATTCGTAGGTATGCCACATCAACAGAATACTACTATAATATGTAACACCAGTCATAGATCTTTCGGTGACCGAAAGAGTCTGGACATACCTGCGTAAGTTATGTTGATAAAAAGTAATAAAAATAGGTTTGGTATCTATAAAATTTACAATTCAAGTTTCTACTCGATCCGAGCGAAGGTAGGGGTTGTGTCCCGTTAAAAAGTAAAAAAAAATTAATTCTTTTCAAAAAACCGACTTCAAATATCTATACAAAGAGTGAAATAAGTTCGAAGTCGTTCAATGTTTCCTACAATCGTAGTTCTTTGTATAATACGAATCTACTCAGCCGACTTCGAATTGGTGTATTTACATTAACAATTATTTTACTTTTTGTACTGGTTTTTGAAGTCGGTTTCTTAAAAAAATCATTTTTTGACAAAACTAATACTAAAAGTTTGTTGTGAGATTGCAGTCAAGCGTGAACTTGCTGTCAACGAAGTTACAACGATAACAAAACACTTTTCTATGCTAACACTATTTTCTGACCAATTTATTTTTCCAAGATGTCATTCTGCAGGGGACCTCTGAACAAAAAAATACAGGGTGGAATTTTAGGTGCGATCAGCTTTTGAGCGATAAACGAAACAAATATTTAAAAATAAATACTTTTTGGCTTCAATATAAATAAGTTTTTTCATAACTATACTTAATATTTTCAAAAAGATCTAAATCTGATCTGTGACTAAAACATTTTGACAACAAAGTAGCATACGGGTCGAATACAGAACCTCCTTTTTTTAAGGCGGTCAAAAATATGCAGTTGTGTTACGAAAATCGTTGACATGCTGGTCGAATTCATAATATAATTTTTTGTAGTAGGTGAAGACTAATGCAAATGGCAAATTTTTAGTTTTTTTTTTAATCCTCGCGGGAATCGCAATTGAAAGAAGTGGTGGCTGAGCTACTCATTAAAATACACTTTCACTGTTGCGACACTGACCACTTCTAGAAAATCACCCTATATATCGGGTCCCACCCTATTTTTTCCTGTATTAGGTTACATTCTCATATTTTCTCAGGCCCCGTACAAGTGGCGTGCTTGTATCGAAAATATTTTCGCGCGTAATCCAATCACGAAGTTATTGGTGCTCCGAGAATGTTATAAAATTGAGAAGGTCTTCCAAGAATATATACGATCCCAGCAAAAACATTTTCATGTAAAATGTTGCCAAGACGAGAACATGTGGCTCACACTATCAAAAAGTTATCAGATCTCATGTAGAGCAAGACTTCTAACTCTACACGCCCTAACTCTATAAATCCTAACTTTATAAACTCTACTCTTTAGTCAAAATATATTATGTCTTGGCTGTTTCGGTACCGTCACATGGGCGTAAAGTGAAGAATTTATTCACTGTTCAGTACTTTTCTAATAGAGTTTTGCAAGTGGCATAATGGACCATGCAAAATTCAAGAAATTTCACATGAAAATTAAATGGTATCACCATTGTTATGGGAAAAAACTTCCATTTATTAAAAATATCCTCTAAAGCAAAGGAACACACTTTTGCAAAGTGTGATGAAGTATTTGAAACCAATGCAGTTAGTAAAACCTAAGTGCAGTTTCTGAGGAGACTCAATACCTATCTAATAAATAATCGTTACTACAGAAACTAGGTATTGTATATCAGAAAAGTACAAAGTCAGTGAATAATATTTTTACTTTACACCCATGTGACAGTAACGAAACAGCCAAGACATAATATATTTTGACTAAAGTGTATAGTTTACAAAGTTAGGATTTATAGAGTTAGGGCGTGTAGAGTTAGAAGTCTTGCTCTACATGAGATCTGATAACTTTTTGATAGTGTGAGCCACATGTTCTCGTCTTGGCAACATTTTACATGAAAATGTTTTTGCTGGGATTTCACTTCTTTTTGTAAGTTGTTTACGACTATATTTTTTATTTGGTTAATTTCCTTTTCTTTGGTGTATTTCTTGAATATCATTGCAAGGTGGATATTTGTCCGAATCAAGTATCCCCCCTCTATCATTTAAATGAGGGAACCCTCCTTGGTTCACCTAGTTTATTTTTTTCCTTATTTGTAGTTTATTACAAAGAGTCCCTATATCAATTTTGAGACCTCTAGCATCAATATTTGCGGTAATTTCATACAAACTTCCATCCCCTATTTTAAGGGGTTGGGGGGTTAAATTTCCAACTTTTGATTTTTTTTGTTGGTTGTGTGCTAATACTAGCTTATATACCAAATTTCAGAAATTAAGTTTTTATTATACCTATATACTTATGGGAAACCCCATACGAACTTCCAACCCCCTAATTTTATGGATGTGGGGTGATTAACTAAAAATCCTGAAACACGTATTTAATTGTTTATTACAAAGAGTCCCTATATCAATTTTGAGACCTCTAGCATCAATATTTGCGGTAATTTCATACAAACTTCCATCCCCTATTTTAAGGGGTTGGGGGGTTAAATTTCCAACTTTTGGAATTTTTTTGTTGGTTGTGTGCTAATACTAGCTTATATACCAAATTTCAGCTTTCTAGGTCTTCAGGAAGTACCTAGGAATTTTGATGATCATCAGTGAGTCAGTCAGTCAGTCAGTGACGAAATTTGGGTTTTTTAGACGTCAATAAAATCTAAAGTATAAGACCTATAAAATTGAAACTTTATAGGTTTAATAAGTTCACTGGCGACATCATTTTCCGAGAATTTTGATTATCTGAAATAATTCAGGCCTAAGTTATAAGGGTTTAAAAATACGGCGAAACACTTCGAGAAAAGATAGGTAGTGCCCTCGCGCTTCGCTTGGCTCGTCTTGGCGGGGACACTACCGTGTCCCCAGATACACACTCGTAGACTAGCAGAATAAATTGGTTTTCTCTTGATAATATTATATTATAAGGCAAACAAATAACTTTACCGATATATCCTTATTTGACCTCATATTCTTCACTTAAGGCGAAAAATTTTCAAAAATTCTTTCTTTGCGGTTTTTTTCATTTCATATATGTTTTTTCATAATTTTGTCTTAAAATCTTTCTTCTTACCTATGGACGCAAAACCAGAAATTTCTATAATCCTACAAAAATTTCATCAAATATCTAATATAGTTACGATTTTATTATTTGTGAGAATCCTTTTCGGTGGTCCAGTGTTTTGAGCTGAACATTCATTTTGAATAATATGTTACCTTGTCTTTTACACTTACCATAAGTATTTACATTTAAAGTTAGGGACAAACTAAAGAGAAAAATTTAGCCCCCGTTTTCCCCATTCAGGACATATTACGAGTAAATGTAGGAAAAATAGACCAGAGAATGCTAACGATCCAATTCTTATGACATTTCACGATGAGAAATGTGACAAATATCATAAATGTGACAAATATCATAAGGACCATTTACAAGCGCCTGTATATTAGGCCTATGTGAAATAAAGATATTTTGAGTTTTTTTTTTTTGAGTTTTGAGTTTTGAATTTCTAATGAAATAATAGGATTAATAAATCCGTTTAGACAAGTTAGGTTAGAACCTAAGGTACAAGACAAATACTACTCGTAAGTATTGGATTGCGTTATACGTTGTGTTTGTCCCTGCATATAGATTGTATGGGGAAACCAAATCGAATTTCGAATCGAAAGTTATCTAACAACTTGTACTAACTCCACAGGTAAAGTTAAGTAATTACTTGCCATCTTAATCCTGAGACAGGCAGTTGAAGACTCCCCAGAGACCTGAGACAGACAGATGCATTTACGACAGTTTGGTACGGCTTAACGTTTCATAGTTTCTCTCGTACCTACCTAGGTATTTAAATGATAGAGGCTGAGGAACTAAAAGCTGGCTACAATAATGTATACTAATCGAATATAATATATCATCGTAGTTCTAATGGAGGCAATAAAATCATTAGGCTCATGGCTATTTTGCAAAAGAGTTAAGCATGTAGTATGATACATTAAAAAAATAACTATATAAATCATGCGTAGAAGTTGAGTTGATTTTTCAAAATCACTAAAGGTTATAAACGCACCTTATCAAAGTTCTTTTAAAGGAGAATGCCGATTATTGTATGAAAATTAGGCTGTACCTTGCGTCTTAACCAAATCATCGGTAAAACATTAAAAATATTCTCAATATTATGTAAAAAGAAAATTTGCAAGATATTACCAGGGAATTTGTTATAATCTGATTTGCTAAGTGGTCAATTTTCTCCTTTCAGCAGAAGATTTTGTTCAGATCAGAGAAGCAAGTTTATTATCTAGACCTAATTCATAATTTTTCTACTGAGAACGGCTTGGTCAACCAAGACCGAAATAATACGCTTGTTATACCTAGTTACTTTTATATAACGGATAACTACTCACAGAACTAATAATACATTAAAAATTTCATGGACGGTCGCCCCAGAATCTGTGTCCAAATGCTAACCTTTGCAATGCTTAAGAGTGTGCCCGCGAAATTATTAAATTAAAAATTAATAAGTAATTATAAGTAAAATTTTTTAAGATGCAATTTTATCTTAAGTCAAGGTTTTGCAAGTTTAGATATTATAAAAATTCTACAATTTCGCATTGCGAAGTGAACATCTCCTAAAGATGTCATCGGGAAGAAAGCGTTAGAAGAATTATGTGTGGTGTTTCATGTGGGCAGTGTTCCTGCATATTGAACCATACGGATTATTTTCAAGTAGCGGATTATAGCAAAACAAATTAATCTGTCCTGCTAATTGTGGATTTGCGGAAAATAACGCCTGCTTCCATTCAATATTATAAAGAATATTAAATCCAAGCCGGTGTTGATAAAAATAAAAACCCAGTATATGAAAGGCCACGTAAATATTTTTGAGGTATTTTCAAACGGCGAAAAAATACACTGGAGCGTTTTCTTTTGTTTATTGTTGCGTGAAGCCGAAAAAATGAGCGGAGGTGTCGCAAAAAATGGTTTGCCTATTTTCCGAAACGACGCCTAAAAATATCCGTGAAGTTGACCTAAATAAATCATTGTTTTACATAGAAAGCAATTAAGTTTATCATCTAAATGGAAGAACATAATATTACAGAAAAGTTGAGTACAATATGAGTACAACTCAAGTATCAAAAATTAAAAGTGTAAAATATTTCTTCTTAATAAATTACGCGTCACGTTGTTTGTCCGCGATTGACTCCTAAACTACTTAACCGATTTTGATCAAATTTTCATACACTGTGCAGTTTGATCTAACTTAAAAGATAGGAAAGCTTAAATTTTAATTTATCTATTTTAATATCCCTAAGAGCAAAACAACGTCTTCCAGGTCAGTTAGTATAATTTAAAAAATAAAGTACTGAATTTTTTATTTGAGGAATAATTTACTGATTTCTTTTTAATTTCAGCGTAAATTAAAAAAATAATATTATGTTATTTTAACTGTATTTTTATATATAAATATAATAATTTTAAACAACTTTTGCAAAACTCTGCATTTTGTAGGCTTCATTCTACCTTTTCGCATACCCATTACCTACCTTTTGAAATGCTATTTTATTTCAGTCGGGTACCAATAACAAGGAAACAAGCATGCCCCATTACAGAACAGCGTCGTTCCACTTTAGTAATTTAATTCAGTTGAGAGGGGCGACGTAAAAGTAAAAATTGCTCGTAAAATAAAATAGGAAAGCTCGCGGGGCACGGAGGTACTTGTTTGTATATACTAAACAATATTTTGTGACTTGTGTCTGCCAATATAAAAGTTTAATGTTTTCCGGATTGTTTGTGGCTCCTGAAAAACAGCTGATTTAAACTTTAATAACAATGAAAGCCTTTATTAGGGCAAACCAAAAAAGAAAACAATTTTACACTTACCTACATGAAATGACGGACAAAGATACATTTATTATAGCTTAATTAGAATTTTAAATAAATGAAGTCCGTACAACTAATGAAACAATATTAACAAGTGTCTGATTGGTCTCTGGAAAAGGCTTCCTTTAATCCTTTACATTGCCAAAAAGGCTAAAAGTGAGCCCTAAATAAAAAAAATTATATTATTGATATTAATGATATTTTCCTAATTCGTATAGGTTTATCTCTAGATAATATTCTGAAAGGTAACACGTCGAGTCTAAGTGAGCCTTGCCAGTAAAAGGATTGAGTATATGAGTATATGCTACTATTTGTGAAGTAAATTATTGCTATAGTAGGAGGAAAGTATTACGCGCATAGCGCACTACTAATAATACCAAGGTTTTTACATGACCTTAACATACATAGATTCTGTCTGGTTATGGAAACCTATCCAATATAATGAGTTATTTAGGTGTATGTACTTGCATGTTTTGTTTATCATGAAACATCGCAGCATACATATACGTTAATTAATTTTGGATGCCAACGGGCATAAAAATTTTGATCATATTTTAGCCAACTGTTTTCCCTTTTAGGTTTTTAAAAACTTTTCTCCGAAGATTTTGTTACATTGCAAATGGGTAATAGAATGGTTTGCCTAATTTAACTATATTAGTTCATTTGTTTGAACCATTCGCTAATAGATTACTTTGTTAGACACATTTTCCTGTTTTAGGGTTCCGTACCCAAATGGTAAAAAATGAGAATTAGTAATATTATACATTCGGTCTTATTACTAAGACATCAACGTCCGTCCATCCGTCACCAGGCTAAATTTCTTGTTAGGGTTTAATGCGAAAATGGTGAAACACGTATAGTGCTAGTTTCTCCGTTGCTCCAAAAACGTCAATAAAATAATTTCGAATGAATTGATTAATCTTAAAATATAAATATGAATCACAAAATGCATAACAGCTCAACAACGCCTGGACCAATTTTGCCAATTCTTTTTTTTTAAGTTTCGTTGAAGTTCAAGGATGGTTTTTACGGCGAGAAATATTTGAATAATTGCCGGAAACAGTGTGCGTGTGTGCTTCTGTTGGTGTTGGTTCTGTTCAGCAGAATTCTTTGCCCCGACAATAAAATGGGTAGGAGTAAAAAACTGCCACAATAAAAATCTTTTTGACAGGACGAAGTCTGTCGGGTCCGCTAGTATGAAATAATATTAGTTAGTAGAGTAGATGTTTATGTATATATTAAAAGAAAACCACTGGCCTGGCCAAACTTGCATATTTTTTGTATTATAATAATAAACCTAAACAAACAAAGTTTTTTTGGCACTTCATCAAAAAGCGTGATTCTTATCGTTTTACAATTTTTGTAGTACAGAACCTACTTTGTGTAAGTCTAACTCGCCTTTATTATATAAATACATATAAATCAGTTTTAATGGATTACTAATTATTATTCATATTAACACAAATATAAAATATAAATGTTACAAATAACACATTAGGCTCTTGAAATATTTATAAAATCTGATATAATATGTATAAATATTATGAATATTAAGCAACATAGATAATTAGTTCTTTGATGTTTTGTGTCAAGCATGAACGTATTCATTTTTATAGTGTTTTGTGTTTTTGGTTTATACTCCTCTACGAGGATCTTGTCGTCTAGTAAGGATTTTTCAAACTATATTTCTGTTGAAAATTTTGCAAAAATGTGACACTGTTCTTTTTACACGACTGCCCAAAAAAGTATGTATATATGAATGTGAGTTTTTTATTCGTCCATAACTGCTGGACGGCGAAATAGATTAAGACATATGGGGGCATCGTTAGAATCCCTATATTATTTCGAGTAACATAGACTATATTGATTTGGAAAAAGTAGTTTTACCACAGGGCAGTCGTGTTTTTAATTTTTAAATTATTAACTTTTTGAACCAACTATTATGCATTGCTGATCACTAATAACCATTAAACAATATTAAATTCTGAGACTTCAAATTCGATTTTAGACGTTATTGGTTCCCGCCAAAAGCAGCATTACATGCAGTTCACGCTTGGTTTAACTATTCTGATTTTTTATTATAAGAGAGGATTGTTGTCCTAAAAGAAGACATAAAATGATTCTTATAGCAGCTGTAGCTATATAATATGAGCATCCCCTCAATTTCTAAGATTGCTTTTGGCATGCTGTAAACGTAAAACATATATGAGAGAGACTGTTGACTGCGCGGAAGTTACGTAATATACTCGTAATTTGCTATCGGATATGTCATTCTCATACATACATACATTTTTTAATATGAGAAAATAATAATTGATATTCATTGTTACAGATGATCTTAGCAATTTGATTGTAAAACATACTAGAAGCGAATTAACAGACTATGAGTCTAAAGTAATAGAGGAAGTGGCACAAGTTTTCACACGAATTTGGGGTGGTGGCCGGACTGTTACAAAATTAAGTATATTTTTTCCCAAGACCCGCGAGAATCATGGACTTTTCGGGAGTAAAAAGTAGCCTTAGTTAAACGTATATTGCAGAAAGCAGTGCCAAACATTGAAAGTCACATATTTGTAAATACTAAAATAAAAGAAACGAGAAATAATAAAATTATTTTAACATGCTGTATCATATTATTGAGTATACAATTAACAATATACAATTAATTTGACATGAAATAACATTGTAAAATAAATAATAATTATAATTAGTAAAATCACGCACATTCATTACTTTTGTAAAATGTTCTGTGAATCTAAAACAATAGATACTCGTATATAATAAGTTCTTTAATATTTTAGGGTATGAAATGCTTTGGATGTCGTAGCGCATTTACGGCACTGTACACCCTCATTAAAATTGGAATACCCGACGAGAGGATCATCAGTACATCCACCAAACTATGTTCCACGGTCGTCCCTGCTAACGTGTGTCGAGGAGTTATTAAACTTAACTATGTGAGAACATTTATTTATGGCAAAGAATAAAATGATGCCTTTGGCCAATTTCCATGTCATGATGCAGTGTGTCCCAGGACATTACCTACTCGTATCTATCTATCTATCTATCTATGTATCTATCTATCTATGTATCTAATTACCCACAGCATCATGACAAAATATGTGTTACATTGTAGACTGTAGTGTTACCCATCTACTAGAGTTTTTCCATCTGATTAAACCATGTTTTGACTTGTTTAATAATTAATTTTTTGTATGGAGTAGGTACATAAATGTTAAAGTTATTATTAGTTTGAAATGAAATATATTACCGAATATACGATTTAAATTCATTGGGATATTATGAATTATTTTCATGGAATCTCGTTAAAAATTAATCTTTCTAGCTTTATTTTTATTAATCAGACTCAAAATAAAAAACATAAGATTTTATTTTTCAGCCCATATTAAAATACATAATAAAAACAACTCCTAAGGCATCACGAAAATCCTTTTGCGGGATCTTACTGCAAAGTTATCAAGACCCTGTCACGTGTGTCTACAATGATCCCAGATTTGAATGGAAAATTGAATTGCCACCAAAACCTCAGATTCAACGAAATCATGTTAGTATTAAAAATGAAAAAAGTATTATTATAAAACATCAAATTCTTCGATTGACTATTTACATTCTACTCCAGTTACATTATCAATACATATAATAAATCTGTTGTTTGTCTGTTTGTCTGTCTGTTTGTACGGGCTAATCTTTGGAACGGCTGGACCGATTCCAATGAAATTTTGTGTGGTGGTAGCCTATGTCCCTGGTCAACATATAGGATACTTTTCATCCCGGTAAAATAAAGAGTTCCCGTGGGATAGTTAAAAAACTGCAATTAATTTAACAGCTTTGTAAACAACAACTAATGAACTTAATTTAGTAAAATTGGTTATGCTGATACCTTATGTTGCCTTTTTAACAAAATATATATATAGTAAAACTTATTAATCCAATCGAGTTCCCGCGGGAAAGAAAACATTACAAAAACAGTTAGCAGGCGTCTTGCAAGTAACGGATTTTAATGAAATTTTATGATCCTACTTTATATATATGCCCGGTCAACATTTAAGATACTTTTCATCCTGAAAAATTTGAGAGCACCCGTGGGATGTTTAAAAAAACCTATAGCTACTTATCTCCGTAGCACAATCAAAACGGGGTCGAAATATCGACAGTTTAAATCGTCCTTTTGATCGTGCAACTTGGTATAACTATACAAGATAACCCGTACGTAGCAGGAACGGGTTGCTACGTACACAGTAGCGCATCAGAATGCTTAATTACAATATCTGGGCGTTGGTATCATCTCAGAATAAGATAAGTTTGGTTAGTATAGATATTACAATCCACGATGACACGCCCCACTCTATCTTACTCCATGCGAATTGAGTAACATAAGCGATTTCGAAAGAGTGTATAAGTAGAGGAAGACCAAAGAAGATATAGGTAAATTGTGTAAAAGAAGATTGACAGGAGAGATTGGAAGAAGACTCCTTTACGGGTCCATCGAACCCAAGGACCACTCATTTTGTACGGGAAATCTTGGGAAAAATTAAGAAACTCCACGGGAAACATTTTTGTAAAAAAACAAACTGCACGCGGGCGGAGCCGCGGGCAACAGCTAGTAATTTCATAATTTTTTACACAAATTGCAATCTAGTCTTTGTAGACAACTGTTATAAGTAAAAAAACTAATTAATTAATATCACACTCAGTTGAAGGAATCAAACCCACAACCTTCGACGCAGAGGGCAGGAACCAGGGCAGGAGCGTTCATTTATTTTTTCTTTATAAAGTCTTCCAATAGTTGCTCCTATAATTATATTTTAAATCCTTTATTGCAGCCAGTTTATGATGATCGAAAACCTCTTACAGTAGCAGTTCTATCAGACCTCCATGTTGATCCATTCTATGAACCATTTGGTATAGCTGAGTGCGATGAACCCATATGCTGTAGACAAGGACAAAATCAACGTTCAAAGGAGAAATCATTTTTACCCGAAGATGAAATACTATTGCGAAGAAGCTTTATTGAATATGAGGATGAAATAATACTAGATATGGATGCAGCATCCAGAATGTATGAAAAGAACAACACAAATGAAACTAAGAAGCAAATTTCAAACATATCTGAACCTGCTGGCTTTTGGGGAGACTATAGAAATTGTGATACTCCAACATTAGCATTTAAAGATGTTCTAGAAAGAATTGCATCTCATAAGGTTAGTATACGTTAAAGTCAAAACTTATAAGGTTGACAGTATTTTATTTTGCAAAAAATAGTTCAATCAAGGCAAGAGACAAAAGAAAACTGGCGCACCTCCTGAGAAAAGGGTTTTAATTTCAGTCATAATAACAATGTACTAGTAAAACTAACGTAACTTTTCACTTTCAGGAAGTAGATATAGTTTACTATCTCGGAGATAATATAGACCATCACATTTGGGAAACCACTTATGAACATAACGGTGATGTTAATAGCCTTATCGTCGATACAATGCAAGAGGTTTTTAGAAGTAATATAATCGTTGTACCTACTATTGGAAATCATGAATCCCAACCTTTGAATCAGTAAGTAGAAGTTTCCATGAAGTTCAACGATATAATTAACAAAAACATTTAAAATATTTTGATGAAGGCAAATTATTACCAATTTAATAACTGGCAACTAATATTGAATTTTTGTACAGATTTGCACCAACATATGTTGAAGGTGAAGGGCTGAACACAACTTGGCTATACAAAAGCTTGGCCAATAAATGGAGTTATTATTTGACTAAAAAAGCGGCACACTCTATGAGGCAAAGAGGTGGATTCTCTATGTTGATTCGACCAGGACTTAGAGTTATTTCAATCAATAATAATGTGGCTTACAAATATAATTGGTAAGAAAGACTCGTGTAAGTCATATAATATATCCTACATTTTAACCTTGTCATATCATTGCGGTTAACTTTGCCTAATTATATGTGGTTAGGTGGCTGCAATATGATCCACTCAATTCCCAAAGGCAGTTGGACTGGCTTGTGAACGAATTGTTGAAAGCAGAATTATCCGGAGAGAAAGTCCATATTCTCTCACACATCCCGCCTGGCGACGAGGATCTCATTTATACTTGGACCAGAGAATATCACAAGATCGTTGATCGGTAAAAATGAGTTTTTAAAAGTATGATTGTATTTAATTTTTGTATTTAATTTTTGTGTTCTGAAAAGAAGGAAAAGTAAATTAACTCACGTCTATTTGGGTCAGGATCGCCCGACCAGTTTCGAACCCATAGGGGTCCTTCCTCAGGGGCATTTGTCGCGCGCGACGCCCGTCTTATACTGCGGGGCAGCCTTTTTGTGTTCTGTTTAGTATTATGCGCTTACTTAAACACATTTCTTTTTCTATTCAATTTTTTTTAGATTAATGCTAGCATAATATTAATTTAACTTATTTCTCTTAGATTTTCCTCCACAATCACCGCACAATTTAATGGACACTTACATACAGATGAGTTCAAGATATTCTACAAAGACGGTAAAGCTTTCAACGTTGCGTGGGGAGCAGGCTCCGCTACGACTTACCAAAACCTGAACCTAAATTATAAGATTGTTACTTTTGACAACAATTTAGTAAGTGTGACTACTACTGATGCTATTTATTTATTTATTTACTAGCTGTTGCCCGCGGCTCCGCCCGCATGAATTACGATTTTTTTACATAATATACCTTTCTACTGGAATTCCTTGATTTTTCACGGGATTTTGGTGTGATGTTGTACAGAAACCTGCTGTGCTATTCTACAAAATGAAAAAGCTGCCAGACAGCTGCCAACCCGAATATGGCATGCAAAATTGTACACTATTACAACTGACAAATTCATTGATGCATAGATGTACGCTCGTCGCTGTTTTGCAGAATAGCACGGCTGTTCTTACTTTGCACGGGTTATCTTGTGGTGATTTTGAAAACTTTTTCTTAATAATAATATAAAGTTTCATTAATACGTAGTTGAAAGATCAAAAGGACGATTTTAACTGTCGATATTTCGATACATTGGTACAAGACGTGGTCACATAGTGACCACGACCTGTGCCACTGGGTTAAAATCGTCCTTTTCATTGTGATTTTTATTCTGAAACCACGAAATATTATGTCAAAAATTATTAAACCATGTGAAAAGTTGTATTGGTGGTAGAACTCTTCTTTCAGAGTTCGGCCGGGTAGGTATCACTGGGATAAATTACTCTACTAACAATATTCCCCAGCCCAACATAATATAAGTCTTTTAAAAATCTTTACTTCATCTCAATACAATCCAAAACATCAGAATGGGCAATGGCTATATATTTCCTTACGTATAAAAAGACCTTAGATGACAGTCAGTCGGTTAGGATCGATAAGACCTAAGAGTTAAAAATATTTGTGAACCATTATCTTACCCTTTCCACATTGCGGATGATAAAGTTTAAATCTGTTCGTGTCTTAACAGTGCCATCTTATTATAAAGTCAGGAAACAGTAAATAACATGACAGTAAATTTTTATTTAAAAAAATTCGTACCTATCTCAGAGTTTTACATTCAAGTTCCACATAAATTGTAGAGATGGCGCTATACGGTATAACGTAGCGATAACGCCAGTTAGATGATTTTTGTTCACACTAAAAGTGAAAAAAATTCAAACCATACAAAATCTCCTGCTAAGCCTATTTATTTACGGCTGTAAGGGTACTCCAGTCTTACTTGAGCCCTACGTCCTAGCCCTAGGTTCTTTGTGCATTCCGAGTTTCAAGTCCTACCTACTTGAACTTAAAGGTTCTGATGTCTGTAATTTCTGAACTACAAAAGTGATGATGATAAGATTTGTATGGAATAATCTTTAAAGAACCTCCTTTCTAACAAAAAAAGAATGAATGGAATCGGACAACGCGTTAATGAATTATAACTAAAAAACGTTTGGACTTTGATGCCGTCTTCCAGGGAAACCATGATGAATTTCGGGACAAAAAGTATCCTATGTCCTACCTCGGGGTATGAACTATAATCATGTCAAGTTTCATTTAAATCCATCCAGCGGATTAGCCGTGATGCCCGGTCGTGAAACAGACAGACAGACAGACAGACAGACAGACAGACAAAAATTAAACAAATTACAGTTTTGGCTTCAGTATCGACTAAATAGTGTCCTCCAACAAAAATTTTCAAAATATCTTCAATGTACAGAATTCGACCCTTTACAGTTTTATTATAATTATATATAAGTATAGATTTAAGAAGTTTGGTCAACAAACTCTATGGCTGAATCTTAAAGTATTTAAGTTATAAAGGTATTTAAAATACATTACATCAATAATAAAGCAAACATTGTAAAAAACCTTGTAAGCATGATAGTTCTCAAAAGTATGCGAAATGTAATGGCCAGCTAAATAAGATAATGGTGAATGTAAACTGGTGGTAAGATAAAATGAAACACACTCTTGTTAGCTTATGAATAGTAAAAAATCCCCTGAAAACGAACACGAAATGTTAGAATACCGCAAAGTGGAGCTAGTTTTAACAAGTTTTATAAATTACAGGAACCAACAAATATAGTCAACTACATTTACAACCTAACCGAAGCCAACCGAACACCGTACCAACGTCCGCGCTGGTACGAGCTCTACAACATGAAGACATCGTTCCAGCTGCAAAACCTCAGCGCAGCTACAATGGACCAGTTGGTGCACAGGATGGTGACGGACGAGAAACATTTGCTGGACATGTACGTGACGTTCAGTTCTAAGGCCAGTGACGCAATGCCACACTGTGATACGCGCTGCAAGCTTGAGATGCTGTGTAACGCTGTTACTAGTGTACTGTGGCATCGGGACATGTGTGATGAGCTTACACATCTTTATTTTTTAACTGACTGATTAACACGGCTGATCATATTTTATTAAATGAAAATAAACGTTTATTTGTTTGTTCTTCTCCTAGTTCATTTCCTGTATAGACCTCATCAATTAATATTACAATTGTTTCAATACTATACGAACTTGGAAAGTATCAGTAAACTCCTCTTCAAGTGGAACATTTATACATGCACAGTTGTCCTTCCAGTTGTTGGCCGTTGGCCTTAGAAGCGATTTTTGACTCCAACACGTATGATTTCTCACCGCTCAAATGGTCTGCCTAGAAGTCTGAAGTCTGATCTGTCTTGAAGTTGACTACCGCGGTGTATGTAATGGGGACAATTATAAATCTGTGTTGCTCTGTAACTAACCCTACTAGAACTACTATACTACTAGATTTGGTCATCCTTGTGAAGAGATCCGTAACGATTGTTTCTCTAACAAAGTAGTGGCTTACGCAATCTAAACTTGGAAATTATGAGTAGTTTTCTCGAGTCACGTATATGATTACTAACATAACAGGTAAATAAGTAAACTGAGCGAAACAAAGCTCTTTCCCCACTTCAAATTTGCTTTCGCATTACTAAATATTAATGTGCGGGTGGTGACTTGCGGAAATATCATGGCTAGGCCATTGTTTTGCTACATCTACGGTAAATTCTAGTCGTTCCGGTGGCTATTTGCGTATAGATTAGATATTTTGTGGAAACGAAAAGTTTTCTCTAAGGGAATCGTTCACTTTTCCAGAATTTCAAGTATAAAAACTTCCATTTCAAGCATATAAGCGCAATCACTACAATTTTTAAGCACTTATCACTACTAGCTTTAAAGTAAGTTTGTGAAAATAGTGTTGATATAAGTTGTGATACTACTAAATTATACAGATAAAGTGGTGTTATAGTAGTAATGCATCCACACAATGCAGAGCTATCATAAATTCCAGCTAACGGGACAAACTTGTCACGTCGGCTTCCGAGGGACTTACCAGAAAAATACATTTGCGAAGTGGTATTTCAGGCGAAGAGAGAAATTGCAGTATTTTTTCGCCACCAAAAATTAGAACTGACGTACTCGTGTCACTGTGGGATATCTACTTTTCTGCTTCAGTAACAATACAAAAGAAACATATTGATCCCAATCGATAATACAGCCGTGGTGTGTAGTGAGAAGACGAGTAAGAAGTTCACCTAATGTTAAGTGATACCCCAGCCTGTCCTACGACAGCACTGCAATCCTTCCTATCTTACTATCTTACTAATTATACACGCGAAAATTTGTAAGTATGGATTAAGGATGTTATGGATATATAATTTCGGATCCGGATATGGATATGGATATTGGTAAAAAATAATATCGGTTTCGGTTACGGTTATGGATATTAAATTATTTCGGATTATCCGATAGTTTCGGTTACGGATATAAATTTTTTAAGGAACTGTAAAATGAAATACAAATAAGATTATATTCGACTTTAATTGTACCTTGTAGGTTTGACGTTATTAGGTAGCGGGAGAGGTGTCGCATTCCAGCGGAGTGCACAGTTAATTCGTACGAGTGTAGTAAGTATTTATTTAGTTAGACTCCGCCCTATCCGAAACTATCCAAAACTTTTATTACGGATTCAGTTACGGTTACGGATATTTTTTTATTTCGGATATCCGATAGTTTCGGTTACGGATATGGATATCCATAACAACACTAGTATGGATAGATGGATGTCTGTTACTCTTTCACTTTGGAAGATAGATAGCTTACAACCCGGAGTAAAACAGAGGCTACTTTTTATCCCGGAATAATCTATTGTTCCCACGGGATTAGCGAAAAACCGAATTCACGTGGGTAACAGCTAGTATCATATAACGTGCCGCAAACTTGATCCTTGGGATAATGATTTCATAGCAACACCTAACTCTATAAGTTGCCTCCCACAATGGAAGCACATAGACTTATTCACGTCAACAGATATTGTACATAGAAGTATTAAATGAAATTATAAGAACGTGAAAATAATATGCAAACTCTAAATAAGAACAATGTGATGTATAAAATGAATGTGAAACAATTAATTATTGTAGCAATGTTCACGAACTGTTGTTTCAAATGTTCATACGGGAAAACAACAAACACAGGATCCTCAGTCAGAAAATACAAATACGCTCGCGAAGCTTTATGGTAACAATTTGGTTAACGAATTATAAACAGATATTATTATCATTTTCGTTATCTAGAGAGATAAACAGAGGTTTTAGTGTGTATTTTTCTATATTTTTAAAAACCTTTAGCTCATTAGCCGTATTGCGGTATACATACCAGCCGATTAGATGGAATTGTGGCTCAGATCTGGTTTATAGGAAGCTCCTACCATAGCTGGTTATTTACCGCCATACCGGTAAAGACCAAAGACGTACCTTTCTCAAATTCAATGAGTGTACTGTGTGAAGCCATGGAATACATAATAGTACCTAAAGGTATATGTAGAAGGCTCACTCCGCAAGATGATTTAAAGAAATAGCGACTCTAGCGCTGACAAAAAAAGTACAATTCAGTTTGCAATAGCGCCTGGTCCCGCTTCCGCAAACAACACGCAATAAACACAAAGTTGTCTCTTATTATGTTATTCGACGTATTATCCTTAATACGCAATCGGGCAAATACAGCAGTGAAATAGACTGTACAAGAACAAACGCTAGCGCGGCGGCCGTCTGAAATTAGTACGTCGAGACGGCAACATGTAGGTTTTTCGATCGCCTGATAAGTGGACCTAGCCTCGCTATAAAGTCTAATGAGCTTAGTTTGGCGATTCAAACCATATTTCAAAGATCACGGCGCCGCACCTATCAATCTCATAACTGCAAATACTCGTATATAGCATTACATAAGTAGGTTAGTATGAAATTAGTTCACAAATCTCCCATTCGATTGCACTATTGTACTCGTACCTCGTGTAATTTCTTGTTGATGGCTTATCCGTGCTGATAATTCTGTAGCGAGGACAACATTAATTCACATATCCAATAACAAAAATACATCGGAAATGGCCTCGCTCTCGACTCTTGTAATTTAATTTTGTTGAAGAACCTTATAAAAGTGAAGTTTGGCTGTAAAAAGATATGGGAGAAATCACGCGTGGTACAAGTCATACGATTTTGTTTTTCCGCTTCTTGACACGGTAAATATTACATTTTTATAAGGAAAAATTGAGTTTCTTCAATTGATAAGAATTGAGTTTTTGAGTTTTTTATTTTTGGGTTCGATAAATCTTTAAAACTTCCATAGCGGAAGACAATATTTTGAAGAATGATGATAAATGCATCGTGGTAAACGCAAGCCGTGGTTACTAGAATAACTTAACGTACTTACTTTGTAAAGAGTTGGCATCAGATATGTGCTTATACAGTAAACTCTTTTTATTAGAAGGTACGGTACACATATTATAAAATAATTTCCAAATAAGCAGGATTGATTAATTTGTTTTGCTATTATCCGCTTCTTGAAAGGATTTTGTATGGTGCAATATGCAGGAACACCATCCACATGAAACACCACACACAATTTTCTAATCCTGCTAATTATGGATTTCCGCAAAATAACGCCTGCTTCCATTCAAAATTTCCAAATAAACTGCTCGGAAATAGAAAAAAGAAAAACAACTTCCCAATAGTTTGTATCTTGTACCATTCATAAGAAGCGACTTTATGTTACTGGGTGTCATTACAATAACATTTGTGATAAGTTTATATCCTAACTTTATATCGTACAGTGTAAATTATTTATTTTTACAAGACCCCTTTATCTTAGTACTATTGGACATCACTTCGTTCAGACTCACTTTTACAAAGATGTATGACGTCCTAAGCAGTGATAACTTAGTTCTCATGCTAAGAACCAGATAAAAATTATGTTGACAGAAAAGCTGCTATATTCTCGTACTTTGGAACTTTTTGCCTGAAAACACTTGAACCAAATACATCGTGATCAGTAAAATAACCAGCGTGGTAGTAAACGTGGGTACAGTGCGACAAGGCTATCTTGGCGCGTGGTAAAAATCGGAACTAACACTGCTAACTTGTGATACTATTTGATAGTTCGCTCTGTCGGTATATCGCTGTTGTAAGTTGTGTTGTTTTTGCTTAATTAACTGACTTAAAAAAAAGGAGGAGGTTCTCAATTCGTCGGAATCCTTTTTTTAAACTAAAATTGAAGTAAAATTGAGGAGATTTTCTTTTCTGGCTGCCTTTGTTCGAAACAACGCCCTCCTGTCAATGTCATTCAAGTGCCAAGAAAGCTTTGTCGGACTGTATATAAAACACACGGATCGCATTATGACACACAAAGAATATGACCTCATAACGTTAATGCTCTTAGCATTAATGACGCAGTATTCTGTTGGAAACGCGCTCTGACTGACGGCATCCATAATGAATGCTCGGGATGTATACAATAAAGTGTGGAAACTGGAAGGTCGTATTTTATGTGAATGTCTTCAATTCATCATTATTTATAACTTTACCACTGTAGTTATTCCTGGCACTATAGGTACATAGGCTAAAAGTGCACACCGCCGACCGCCCAGCGGTTTCGTCAAGAGCCAGAAAGAGATAGAAGGAAGATGAAGTAACACGACAGAAAGAGAGAACAACGGTTAATAAATTCGTAAGTATAAGGCGCTGTTGAGAACTGAATTGAACTTTATTGTGTCAGCGCTAGAGTCGTCACTTATTTAAATATTTTTTCGGAGCGAATCTTCTCTAATGTAAACACAATGTAAAGCAAAGATATTACTCTATGATGTAAAGTATAGGTACTATTATGGTATTCTGTGTCTAAGCCATTGGATGTCCACTACCAGATATTTAAATACGAGTAGACTTCATTTTGAAATCGCTCACATGCTGTAAATAAAAATGGCGCGTTTTTGAGATAGAAATATCATTGCCAACACCAGGCACGCACTATTATCGTAATCAACCTCACGTAACTGTTCAAGTTTGATTATTATTTCATATGGGAGGTAAGTACAATATTTAATAAAAAACGCTGATACTAATTCTATAGTGCTATACGTTACCAACCGCTTATTGATTGCGTGAGATTCGAGCTCCCCGCAATCGAGATTCGAGTCGTTTATCCAACAATTTTTACTAGCCTCGCGATGAGTGAAGAATGAAGATGCACTCGACTGTTATATACTTATTCGAAAGTTGTAGTAAACCCTAACGCTACAAAGGATTGTACCGGAATAGCGTTCATGGGCAAACTTGGGCGCATTTTTGTTGTTAACATTGTGTGTCGCCATAATAGACTTATTATTATTAAACTATGAACACATTGATAAATTTAATACCAGCTGCTCCCAACCAACGCTTCCTCAGAGTTTACAACTTTAGAAAATATAAATTTAATCGCAGTAACGTCGAAGGAAAGTTAGTTATTCGCCGCAAGTTCGTATAGAGCTTGTACTTTGTACTAGCAGAACTCAGAGTTTATAAACTTGCCAACATTATCTAATATTAGTTTAATGGACTTCAGAGGTATTTTTTTCTTCGCATATTTCTGATTTGAAATATGGTATGGCTTGGGTATGGCATAGGTTTTAAGTTTACTACACAACGGTGCATTAAAAAAATCCTATGTGGTTAATAAAACTAATCAATACAATTTAAACGGTACGGTTATAATTGGTATTTAATACTTCTTACTTCTACAAATTTTGTAATAAATTTTTTATTATTAACCAGGGTGAAACAATAATTTTGCAACAAAGCCAAACAACACTTCAGACAAATTGTTTAACCATATTATTTGAAATTAATCTAATCAATCAGCCTATCCCTCTTTATCATCAAAGAGTTAGGGAGAAGCAAGGGGAAAACGCGTAATGTCTCTCCCGTTGAAATATTTCATCATAAAAATATTCCTAAGCAAATAACTTCTCATAATAAAAATGGAATTCATGATTTGCTTTGATTAAATATGTGACTTGCCTTATTTTTATAAGGTTTCTTACTTCGAATGAAAAATAACAAGGAAATTGGGGGATACAGTTTGGTATTGTAACTGCATAACTATCTACCGCCCCTTCCGAAACTCTGTTTTCTTTACCGTTCTTTTCGTCGCTAAATAGCTTTCCAAACGTGGCGGTAGAGTCTGTTCTGTGTCTTTGAGTTAGACTAATGTTAAAGAATAAACGTTTTGATTTTGACCAAATTATCAGCTGTCATATACAGACGAGTACAATCGATAAAAAAAGGATCAAAAAGATTTTTGCACTTATACACATTAAACATAGTCTTCGCAATGGCATTCCGACTTTTTGAAATAGATAAGTACGTGTTATTCTTTAAATAGAAGCAAATTCATAAATAGGAAGTTCTTTTGTATTGGGAAATCAATTTCTGCCCAGTTACTTTACCCGTTTCTGACAAAAGTGTCGCAAATGATGGCGGATAGATTGACAGACAGACAGCATTTTGATTTATTTCAGGTACACAACGGGCTTACAGTCTTTGTAAATTATATTAATTGAGAACTCAAACAAGCTTTTGATGCAAAGGCTTGTGGGCGGTGGAGATAAACAAATCTTAAATTACAGTTACAAGTATCAATGACATCTTAATACACAAAATACAAATTGATTGATTGAACAGTGTTTCGTAACATCATGCTCTGTTCAATTAAGTTCTTTTTTCCCAATTACTCGTATTTTTCTTTTAAGCATCTCTATTTTTAAATTCAACCATTTCTGTACTAGTTGACATGTACCTACGCAGTAGACAAGACCTGGGCATGGGTTATGCTATGATTAAGGCTCAGGCAGACCTTACTCACTGTCTGGCATCAGTTGTTAGAGGACAGTGCCAGATCTTAAATCTACTTGTTGTTTGGCAATACACCTAGCGGGACTTGTAATTCTTGATTTAATACGAGGGACAAAACATTAAGCTGTAAGTAGTTTCAGTTGACGTAAACTTTCACAAATTACTCACTAAAATGAAGTTACTCAACAATTTTCATTCATTTTAAAATATGGACATACACAAAAAAATCCTACTCGGGATACGGGATTTCAAATTTTTTTTTTATCAAACGTACCTTGATAAAGCAATTACTTAGGTATAAGGTCCTAAAATGACTATACGGGACTAAGGACTGTGTAAAGCTTTCGATCATACAATTTTGTGCAAGATAGCATAAGGATTATTGTATTTCTTCCAAAGAAAAAGCAACATTACTAAAAGCCTAAACACATACATAAAAACGTACTAATAAAAAGCTCATTCAAATAACATTCGATGGCATACAAATAGTCGACAAGGATAATTTCCTTCTACGTCATAATGATCATAATTTCTCCTAAACAAGACGATCCTTGGAGCAAAAAAAGTAATTACGAAAGATGTAAGTTGGCGAGATCTAACGGTTTAAATTTTCGCACTAAATCTCTTGTAAAGTACCATCAAATCGCCGGGACGCGTTAAACAGTCTTTGTTAAGAGATAAAAGATCCCTTCTTAACTTAGGTTAGATTCCAGACTCGTGTAGACTCTGTAGAGTAGTAAAGGCTTGGCTCCAACGGCAGGTCCTTTAGAATGAAAATGCTGGCCAATAAATTATCCTCCTGTTGCTTAAGTACTTACTGATTTTAACCCACATACGTGTGTTCTAGATTTAGTGCTAAATAAAGCAAGTAATGTATGTGCATAATATTTATTTTCATCAAGTCTAAAATGCAAGTTGGTGAGTTCCTGCGGAACCCAGCTTTGCTTTTAGTGTGTAAAAGGTTTCAGGTGTGAAGTAGACAAGATTATATAAAGATAAATAGGTCTACGTTTCACATGTTACTTTGTCTAACATGACACAGATGGTAAGTAAAATAATAAATGGAGACGAAAGTGTATTGTGGCAGAAATGTATTAAAACAAGGTAGGATGTAGTTTTTTAGGAAAGGAAGGAGTTTTACAGAGAGGAAGTTTTGACGAAAGGAAGTGATCATTTTGTATATTTAACAACGTATGCAATATTTTTGGTTAAATAAAATTCTCGTTTTTCCCGTTTGTTACCAAACTCCTCTGAAATGGGTCGACCGGTTGTTATGAAATTTTCTGTGTATGTTTGGTAGGTCTAAGATATATTTTTTATTCCTAATGGCAAAACACCGTTTGCTGGGTCAGCTGATATTAATAATAAATCACTCTATGTATGTTTCAAGAAGAGTGAAGTGTGAACCTACCTTTGCAATACTTGTCGTTTGTATAAGCAAGTGCAGATTTTGCTGATTCTTTGCTAGATTGCCTGAAAGACCACCATATTTTGTATAATATTAATTATAAATTACCTACAATGCCCTATGGTAGAAAGGTGAAGGAGGTACATTTCAGTTTAGGTTGTCTTAATAGATTTTTTTGAGTATTTTTCATTGGTCCAAATATTTTAACATGGACTTCAAGTAATACATGCTCAATCCAACAGGGATGAACATACTCCGTTTAATAAAATATTTATAACATCGTAAAACAACCCCCCAGGGCGATTGTTAGGGCTGCCTCCGATATCTTTTTCGTGACCCGCGTCAGGGCTGTCACGCTCAGAACGTGTGACATGCAAAAGAGATTTTTATCTTACAAAGGGACCGAATTAACATGCCTTTGTTTTAGCCCTTGAGGAATATTAAAACAGTTTCGTGTTTTATTCCATTTATTTCGGAGAAAATACAATTAGAGAAAGGAAATTGCTTTCACTACAAGAAGAAAATAGATAAAAAGTTATGTTGCTTAACATAGTTATTATTATATATTATATATTATTATACCTTTAAACGAGCAATTCTTGTATATATATTTCTATATAATCTGGATCTCGGCAACGGCTCCAACGATTTTCATGAAATTTAGTATACAGGGGGTTTTGGAGGCGATAAAACGATCTAGCTAGGATTCATTTTTATAAAATGTCGAATTTACCAAAAAAATAATAAAATATGATTTCTGCTGCCATCTATTAGCCAGTAGTTAAGGGCGATGGGTACCATCTGGGCGCGAAAATTCAAATTTTATTTAGTTTTTCGCTCATAGTGGGCTAATTATACATTCAAGGCTAATGGCAATGTGTTTTGCGGGCACAACGTTTATGCATCTACATGTTTTTAACAAAAACTCTGCTCAAAAATACTCATTTACTTCATATTGGTTCCCGATAGCTCGAAATCTTTGAAACTGCAAAAAATTATCTTTTGGGAACCAATATGAGATGAGTGGGAACTTTCGAGCAAAGTTTCTATTAAAAACATGTAGATGCATTAAAAGTAGGCCAGCAAAACGCATAGTCATAAATCTACAATGTGTAGTTTGTCTAAGATTTGCGAAAAACTAAATAAAATTTGAATTTCGCGGGCTGGTAGGGCCGCAACACCTTAAACTACCGAGCGAAGCTCGGTCACCCAGATATTATTACATTTACCTTGATAGTTAATCCATAGTGAGAAAAAATTCTGCTTTCAGACAAAAAGGCCTAGTCACTATTACTGGTCCAGAAGTGTGGATTCGCATATTTTACAAACCACAAAGAGAACACTGCGGTAAGCAAGTATTAACACATTGATTACCTCCCGAAAAAAAGATGTGTGGCATTCGGAGATTGCCGCAGAAATGCTATTGCATAGCATTTCCGCGTTCCGCGTTCAGGCATTGGTTGTATCGGCGTTACGCAGCCGATACAACGTATGGTGATATTTCAAAAAGTTACGGAATTTCTGGATTCGGTCTCCACGCTTAAAGCCCGCGATATAAGCTATACAATAGCTTAAAACTCTGTAAATTCTGAAAATTCCGTTAATAGTCTGACGTATAATGCCTTATTGAAACCTCAAATAGCTGTGCGATTTCTAAAACAACGCAACAGTATGCAAAAGAATTTGCATACGTGTGAAGTCCGTCGCCTAACCCGGTTGGAGTGTTTAAAAAAGAGCATCATCAAAGTGTGTCATTTTAAGAAACTTGCACAGTGCACACCCCAGATCACATGTGGGACGCGTTTCCACTCCTGTTACTATGTTAAGGCCACTTGACATGATAAATTACCTCTTTTCGCTGTCTATGGACAGCTTTTTACAAAAATGGAATAACTTGAATAATATAGAAAAAATGTGTCATAATTATAAACAGACAAAGTCGTACGTACTTATAAACCTACAGCAATGAATCCGAGATGTTAGCTTCAGCAAGGCATCTTTGATTATTCAGGCTTATATGCCTATAAATATTTCTTTAATTTATTATAGTGCCTGCCGGGATTTGAATTCGCGTCTTCCATCTATCTATTACGGCTGGGTGCTCTGCTATTGAGCTACGGGAACAAAAACATGTACATTCTAGCTGACCCGGCAAACGTTGTTCTGCCATTAGGGACATAAATAAAAAAAGCTTACGACGTACTCTCTGACCTACAGAACATTTACAGAAAATTTCATAACAATCGATCGAGTCGTTTCGGAGGAGAAACAAAAATTAGTACGAGAATTCAAATGTAAAAAGATACAAGCATTTCTCGATTAAAGATAAAGGGTATTCAGTGATATAACTAAGGAGATAATAATAATTTCATACCAAAGTTCCTAGGCCAGATTCGTGGACTAAAACCAAGACCATTCTACTTGTATTTTATATTATAGTGTTTTTACACTTTACATTTGAAAAACTGTAAAGTTTTCAAATAGATGGCATTAGGTCTGCCTAAGAACGAAAAACAATATGCATCCGAATTTCGTCGTGGTGAGACAGTCTCGCGTAGCTCAGTTGGATGAGCTCCCAGCCGCGATAGCTGGGGGACGTGGGTTTGAGTCCCACCGCGAGTGAAATTTTGATGCATATTTAAATTTACAAGACCATTCTAATTATGAAAACTTGTGCTCAGTAATTAACGATAGTTTGAGAAATGCTGATGATAGGTAACCTGGATAGATTTTATAGGCATTTCAATTCATTAAACTCGCCCACTTTTATTGCTCTCGTCCACATAAAATTAATTACTGGCGCGTGCTCAACAGGTAATAAAACTGAGTACGCGAGAGAATTTTAACTAGGCGTGGGGTGTATTGTGACCCCTGATGCAAACGGGTTTTAATTCAACCCCCAACACAAATGGGGTGTTATAAGTTTGACATCAATGATTCTTGTTTGGGTGTAATTTAAATAATGATTGTTTTAAGGGACTCAATACTTTTTGAAAACTTCAGTTTAAACTTAAATTTGAAGTTGGTGAAACCGTAGTTTCCCAATAGATGGCTCCGCAGTCTGCCTATGACTGGAAAACAATGTGTATCGAAACTATCGTGTCAGCGGTAGTCGCTTCCATAGCTCAATCGGTAGAGCGGCCACTCGCGATAGGTGGTGGTTGCGGGTTCGAATCCCGTTGGCAGCGATAATTTTGATACACTTATAAATTATAACTTCAGTTTTATTTATTTTTACGGATTTGTTGCCTTAGAGCTGGCTGAAGTGGCCTTTCTACAGAATAAAGGTCGCATAAGATTTTCGAATTTCGATCATTCAATATTGCAGCCGTGCAAGTAAACTACTGTAATCACAAAATACAACATGTTCGAGTTAGATAAACAAATATTCATGAATGGTCGAAGACTTTTTATTATTTTAGCTAGCCAATATACAGGACGTCCTACGGCCATTCCGTATGAAGCGGAAAAACCTTAATAAATATTGTAGGTAAAGAATTACACTAAAAGAAGACTTCATTTTGAATTCAAAAACAAATAATTAAACAGCATTCATACATTTTTAAATAATTGCCTGGTCAAACCAGGACTCTTTCAGTGAAATATCTACAAAATTTATACGGTACTTCACCTCCATAAGACATCGCTATGGGACGCCCTGTATATACCTATAGCAAAAATAAATATGTACTTAAGAGTCCTGTGAACTACGATGTCTCCCATACATTCGTAATACCAAAATCATTTGTGAAAGATGAAAAGTTACTGCAGTATTCGTCTTCTGCTTCTTATACAGGAACCTACTTTGTTAGCACTTTGATAGGTTACAACAAAGATAACAGTATCGCAATTTTATCGCTCGTTATAAATTCAGGAACTTTTCAAGCGCGCTTCATAAAAAACTTGCTTAGAAATTTCGCCCGTTAAAACTTCATTTATAGGGACCTGAAAGTGTTTCATGTACTGATTTATGAAACCTTACAAGATTTTTTGATTTAAATATTCAACAATAAACCTATCTAAAGAACCCTGAGTTGTCGCTTACTGTAAATTACAATATTTACTTGTAACCAGCTGTGGATTGGCAGGTTTTACAGAAACATTAAGGATAACTGTTGGGTATGCTAGTTTTCCTCCACCGTAAATGCGCCAAAGTAGGATGAATTCTTAATATTCAAGTATCTTCAATATAAAAAACAAGACTTATGGTATAGGTAGTCGTATATTATGTGCCAACAGAACATTGTATAGTACCAAATTTATGCAAAATCGCACCGCTCGCGTTCATTGGTTCCTCAGTGTCCTGTGTATATTTTCGCGTGTTTTCCAAAATTACTCCCTTAGAAAAACAATTTTAAATACAAACAATGATTATATGAGAAAGAGTCATACACCTGCAGTGCCCATGCCCGATTCAAATCAAATTCATTCCAAGACTTCTCATCAGTTCGTTTGTTCGTTTCAGTTAACGGTCGTTTACTGCTGGAAAAAGACTTCCAGCTCAACTTAACGCGAAGCTGAAATAACCGACGAACTCTGAGGACCCAAAGTGCTGGAAAGGCGACGGGAAAGCGAAGTTTTGGCAGACCTCCGACCAGATTTCCCATTATGAACAGTAATTTTGCTGGTCACAGTATCATATGAAACATAGTAATGCAATTACTGCTATCCGGAAAAAATATGTAAAAAGACCGCCTGTTACTTTCTACCATATCTTATCTTATACCTTTAAACGAGCAATTCTTGTATATATATTTCTATATAATCTGAATCTCGGAAACGGCTCGAACAATTTTCATGAAATTAAGTATACAGTGGGTTTTGGGGGCGAAAAATCGATCTAGCTAGGATTAATTTTTATAAAATGTCGAATTTACCAAAAAATAAAAATATGACTACTGCTGCCATCTATTGGCCACCGAGCGAAGCTCGGTCGCCCAGATATTTATTTTTATACAGGAAAACATACAGTTCAAGAAAACAACTCGGTTCTTAAGAAAAAGTAATATAAAAGCAACATTAACATAATATATCAGCAATTCGTAACATTATGCAGAGCCGCAACTCGCAAGGCGCCACGTTATCCGCACCTGACAAGAAATAATTAATTTATACGCCCGGCTTAGTTTCGGAAAGGCAATATTTCTCCCGAGACGACGTGTTAATTCGGCCGTTAACGGAAAATATCGCCGGCGATACAATAGGGCTTTGATTTCGGTGATTGTGATACAGATTCTTTGTTAACACAGGGATGTAGGATACAGATTTCTTGTTAATACAGGGATGTAGGATACAGATTCCTTGTTAATTATGTTCGGTCACATTTGACGAAATGATAGGTTTTTTCCTCATTTATTTTTCCGATACACGAAATACATTTTCATCATTGAGGTTGTTGTTTCTGATTTCAGATATTATTACATTGTCACCGGGAAATCTTATGGAAAATCTGATGTGGAAAAGAGATCTTTTACGGAATACTAACATGTAAACTTTGCTTGCTGTCAAAGAAGATATTGAATATTAAGATATTGAATAATAGAAGCAGGCGTCTTTTTGTGAAAAGGCAATTTTTTTCTTTAAAATCAGAGCTTCCTGAATATATTTTGCGAAAATATTTTCAAAGCTTGGTTTTTATTTTCTGCAAGTACGTACGCAAGTAAGTAAAATCTTACCTGATGGTAGGTTAAGATGCAAGATATTGTTATACTAACTTGAAAGGAATGAGTTGCCTACGCAGCATCGCACCGAAACACTTAATCGCTTGGCGATACGTCATTTACGGTGGGGCTGTAACCAACCGCCGTCTGTCAAAAATTAGTCCTAACCTATCTTTTAAAAATAGAACACTCAACATTCGACAACCAGCTTAAATACATAATGTTTGTTAATTGCGTGAAAAGGTCACCATTTTCAAACAAAAAATAGTTTTTACAAATAGTGGGTTTTATAAGTGAAAGAAAAATGTTCAAATTCGCGTCATTTAAGAGAGACGTAAAGCGCTCCAGAGATGCATGCTAGACCCAAATGCCTTGAAGTTATAGCTCTATAACTATGTGGTTATACCGACGCGCGTTCTCACGTCTCCGCGCATTAGGAAGCTGAGCACGTCTCCAACCTGAGCATAAATTGAACGGAATAAGCGAATAAACTGTTGAAGATCCCTAAAAGGGTTAGATACATTTCTATGTGAGCGATTATGTATGTAATTGTCGAATTGACCGATCGAATGGAACGTGTCAGTGTTGATTCTTGAATTAGACCCGAGTTCCCAAACAGTTAAGAATGGTTTAGCGACACATTTTTAACTGACTTCAAAAAAAGGAGGAGGTTCTTAATTCGTCGGCATCTTTTTTTTATGTATGTTACATTGAAAAACTATTTCACTCTTTGTAGTGGCATTTGAAGTCGGTTTTCTTGAAAAGAATTTTCCATTTTATTTTTTGCATCCCTCCTTCTTGAAAATTAGATGTATCATCTATTAAAATAGTTCGCTGGTAGCAGTGAAATAGACAAAGACCCTGGGTATATTGAATACGATACCAGGCTGAATCGAAACCAAACTTTATTTTTTGGACCACGGTCTCCACATTAAAACCTACAATTATTATTATTTCAATAAATATCCGTAATAGGCAAATGAATAACTTGTACTTCTCAATAACTCTTTATGAAAGGAATGTAACTTTTTGTACCTACATAACCAACTATACCAACATAAACTTATATTCTGCGTTGGAAAGAAATTTAGTGCGAATGGTTCTCAAAAATTTTATTTCTACGAATATTTTGGTTTTGATAGTTGTTACCTCAGGAACCTTGAAATTTTTTAAGTAATACTTGATAGTTAAATTAGTATAAATTCAGCGTATGGTCTACCTAATTCCAAAAATTAAACCGAATTGGTTGAATAGTTTTAGCATGAAGGTTTAACAAACTCTTTGGACAACAACAAAACATACCTACATGTACACACATGCGCACTCACAACACACAAACATTTGCCTTTATATTATTAGTATTAATATTTAATTTATTAACGTCACGAAGCCACTCAGAGTTTGACGAGTAAAGTTTGAAACCTCATTAAAGTTATTGTGGTTAGACTAATGTAAGACGCAGTGTGGTTATGAAATTGCCTCGAGTGTCTTTGATACGTCGTTCGAGTGTCTGAAAGATAGTTCAAGGGTAATATAATAATAAGTGAAACACTTCATTATATTGCCATGATATTTCTCTCTCTACGTCTACACTCTACGTTTTCGTGCATTGAGAGACCCCTTTACAGCCATTTGAACTTTTTCCAATTAAAGAAGCAAATATTTTTTTTCTTTAATTGGAGAATAGACGCTGAATGCTGGACGCGGCGGACGGTGAGCAAAGGTGTCGCCAGTTATACCGGTGCCAAAAATGTTTGTTTTGACACCGAAAGCGTCAGTAGTAAGCTAACAGCAGCATTGTCTATAGTCCGTTGCTTCTGCCACAAATCATAACTATGTCTATAGTCTGCACGCACGTTTCCATGGAGACGGTTTCCGCCATATTGTAGCATGTTAGTGGGAAGTGATAGACGGCTCTATTATTTTCTTGTATGAAGAAGGTTTGAGTAAAATGTTCTGATAAAATCATATACACAGGTTTCTTATCGGTGAATTGGAGGAAAGTTGTTAAACTGAAAACTATTTAAAGATCAGTATTTTAATCTTACAGCTACATGTCTATCACGTACTTGTACGTCGTATATGCAAGAGTAATAGGACCACTCAATAGCATTAAAGGCTCGTTAATTCAAGACCTCTTCCTCTCAATAGGGATTAGGGTCGATAGTAGGAATCCTAGGCACCCACTTGAACTATTCGGGGCTCTGTGCTTTCTTTTACTTTCTTGGCGTTGACTAAAAACATCGAATTGAAACCGTGTTCGAAAGTTCACCACTATAATCCCAAAAGGATGCGATGCCTACTAAATGCTAGCCTGCATTTAACTAGCTACTCGTAGGTGGAACCTCTCATTGAGGGGAGTTGACCTACAAAGGTGTTGAAGACATGTTTTGACTCTGAATCAAAAGGAACCAAGAATTAATCCGGCTTTATTTTTAAAAGAAACTTAACTATATTATTTTTGAAAACAACAACATTTTAATTAATACCTCCTTTGTGAAACAGTAAGTAGTTTCCGCGCTACTCAGCAAACTAAAGCATAATGAGCTTATTTTCCGCACGGAAAGTTACAATGTACGCCAAGAACGCAACTCCACATTAATTATGCAATTATCTACCTGCTACCAACGTATATAACTCATACTTAAATAGTGAACTCGCGGGTCCGGGGTTCAATTCCTGTGCCTACAGATTTTCGGACCCTTTTCGGGGTTACTAGTATGTGCTTTTATCGGAGAACTAGAAATTTTGTGGGGAAATCACATCATAAGATAGGTACCTGGGGACTAGTAGATATCTACTCCTTAACGTTTTTTAAAGAGGTACGTTTTTTTAACCGAAGTGAATGCCTGACGCATACCACTCCGTCAGGGGAAACGAAGAGGTTATATGTATGTCTAAACCTGTTTTGCCACGAAAGCCTCGTTAGCGGGAGTACGGGAATTACTGTGTATAGGTATTCACCGCGCTCTCGCCAGGTCTCGACCTGCCGACCATCCCGAGAGGCGCAGAGGATTAAAGATACTCGATATTGTCGAAAAATCCCAGATGTACGCGTTCCGGCTTAAGGAATCCCTTTAAAGAAATTTTGATCCACCGAGTATACCCAAGCCATACCGCAAGCTATGCTACGCAAAACTCAATTTTTTTTGCGTAATATGCGTGACGTACTGATAATAATCATATCAGTTTCGATTGAATAGCTCTACCTATAGGCTCAGTATTTGTTTTCGCTTGAGGGACGGAACTCTCAAAACGGGCCAATGCGAGATTTTATAATTTTCAAATTGGCTCATGTCTGATCTGATGAGTAGCTTCTTCTGCGATAAGATATAATCACCATGTCAATATGAAGTAATTTCTCCGATCTGTGGTTACTACTGTACCAAACAAATGTGAAAAGTAAGATTATTCGTACCATTTATTAATTATTTATCAGTTCAGATTGCAGTCATATAAATATAAAGCAGATTTTTTAATGAATTAAAAAAAATCTTCTTGTGGAACAATATCCCGATACATTTGTTTATTCTTCCTTAGTTTACGATAGGACACAGATAGTTCAGCTTATTTAACTAAACTCATAAGATGTATATAAATAGTATAGGTTATACTTTTAGCCGATGGACGTCCACTGTTGAGGCAAACTTTAATGTGCAGTGTTTTTCTTTACGTCACCATTTCAACTGCAATTTACTCTCCAGATTAAAAAGTCTAGCCCATAATATTTTATGGGCAAGACTGTTTAATAAACGTGAACCGAGCATATGTTAGCTTTTAATAGCTTAGCTAACAGTGCAGCTATGCTCAAAATCAGGAAAATTGCTTCCCAGTAACAAAGAAACAAAAAGGTAGCGAACAAAGGTAGCGCAAAGGTAGGTAGGTAGACAAGGTATCAGTTGTATAGTTGAAGAATATATCGGATTTGGGGAATCCTTTTTAGCTAGTTTTCATAAGTAAACGGATATGCGTAGAAGTATTTTTTCCGTGAAAGTATACTCTGGTAAAATCTTTCCCACACGTGTTAATCCGATTGGTTGATTAGTCCGCACGGACAGACTGCGTAAGTCATTAAGGCAGGGCTGTCATACCCTACAGGATAATACCAATCTGGACTTTTGCTAGATTACAAAAAAATAAATAAAATAAAAAATAAAATAAAATATATTCTAATGTATAGTAGGCAGCGATTAAGTCGACCTAAAATGGCGGGCGTCTGCGTAGTGCACATAATATACATCTCCTCACCTTACGCGCTTCTCCTACCGGCACCCTCTGCTTCTCAGTTAACACCCAAAAATTGCCTTATTTGCCGCTTACTATACAAACATACATATATGTATTTTTAAATGCACACTAGAGTTTCAATTAAACTCACATAAAGTAAAACAATCGGTTTACAAATAGTATAATTGCAGCCCTATATATTATGTAGCATACAAGACTTCCTTGTTTATACCAACAATGAGTTTTTCAAACCATTCACCGTTGTTCCCTTTATACACGAAAAAAGTAAATGAATGCCTAATTTACGTTTGAACTAAATTCTAGGTCTTTGTAGCTGTAATAAAACTAGAGGTTTTGTTTGACTAAAATCACAGGTTTCCAAAGATTTTTAATCTAAGGCAGAGCTGTGAGAATCAGTATTTTATTTATTCGCTGTGATAAAAGATTTAAATCGCGTGATAAATAAATAAATAAATCAAAATATGCTTCCTTACTTCATTGAAATTGTGCCTTCTAAAGTAATGAACACGAAAAGTCGTCCCTATAAGAGGCCAGACACCAGTCCTCTCACATTCACTGAAAATAAAAATAAATATAATATATCTACCTATTTGAAAGAAGTTTTTCAGTTTAATATTAAAAGAGCAAAAAATAGCAATCGAATAATAATAGAGCACGATGGATGATTTTTTAAGTTGTTTTGTGTAAACAAGTATAGTGACTTCATCTTGCCTTGCTACGGCATCGAGGAAAACCCATGCATTCTTCGAGATGTATTTAGGTGTGTGAAGTATGCGAATACGCAACTGGCGACTGTAGTGGTTGTCACTCTGACATAAGACACGTGCCCCATTGTGGGTCAAAAGTAATTCGTAAACGGGTCGTATTGTGATCCGATTTGGGAAGCACTTTTGGAAACCAAAACATTTAAATGTAAAGAAAACGCTTTTTCATTTCACAGCGCACAATGCCCAAACAGCAAATTCCCAAACTCCCCTACATTCCTCAGTGAAACAATTAGTGCTGCATCACAATGGAAACTCGCTGCTGAATATTGCAGGATTTGCGCTGCGCTGCAATAGTTCTGTGTTATTTTTTTCAAATATTTCCATTAGTAGAATTTAGTTTTTAGAGCCTTTTAAACTTTTAAAACGATTGGCCGATTTTTGCAACAGCTCAACACATACAAATAATGTTACACATTTCATTTATAACCTAGCAACTAAGATATCCTTTGATTAGGTTTGATACATAATCATAGAAGATATCTTTGTGCTCACATAATATGGACCATGCGATATCGTGTGATCAAATACTCATACTTACGACTTTGCCGATAGGTTGGCAAAGCCCCTAATAAAAGTGACCAACAGCATTTTAGGCATTTTTAAATCCCAAAGTACGGACCATGCCAAAAATAGATCCCAGGACCTCACACTCAAATGCAATAGAATCATTTTCTCTGCACTTTTCTCACATTATATGGGGTCGACACAACACGTCTTCTGCTTCCATTTACTTCCATCAGCTGTCAACGTTCAAACCACTCTTTTTACACGCATGTCTTCTTTCACGCAATCCATTCCTCATCCCTCCGCATGACATACGTAGGTACCCGCACCACGCTTGCCTTTACTCGTATTACAATCTCTCATGCACTAGAATCCTTACAAAACAAATATCTACAGTTATTCTATCTATATTATATACAATTGGATTCACTATGTCATCCCAGCATGGGTTAGCGAGTCGTCAATAAACTTAAAAAAAAACCGGCCAAGTGCGAGTCGTACTCGCGCACCGAGGGTTCCATACCTACTATCAAATAAGTAAAACATTAAAAGAATCACTTTTGTTCATGAATTTAAGACTACAATTTACATGTAGGTACTTT
Organism: Coenonympha glycerion; assembly: GCA_963855885.1. NCBI lineage: Eukaryota > Metazoa > Arthropoda > Insecta > Lepidoptera > Nymphalidae > Coenonympha > Coenonympha glycerion. The sequence goes on along the minus strand of OY979630.1, from coordinate 17,599,593 downwards.
TGTTGGCGAACCGCAAACGCAACTTTGTTTTTGGCGGACTATTGTTATTATCAAAAAAAGTATATAAGTCAGCGAGTTGATTTTATTTTTCCTGTAAAATATAAATTTACTTCTATTGATTAAAATTATTTCAGATTTTTCGTTTGGTTAACTTCGGAGATAAGGGGGGGGAACGGTATTTTTTTCGACAGTTTGCTCAATAAATCAAAAACTATCAGGCATAAAAATAAATAAAAATCGGTTTTAGAATACACAAGTAACGCCCTTTCATATGATACCCCACTCAATATTGTTATTTCATTTTGAAAATTCGAAGCCCGGGTTTTCCCCCCTTTTTAAATAAAAATAAAAACAATTTTCAATGTTTTATGATTGCAATGGCGTTGGGTCACTATTACCTACAACTATTCTAAATTTCAAGTCGATAGCTTTGATAGTTACTGAAATAATCGAGTGTGACAGACGGACGGACGGACGGACGGACGGACGGAGAAAGTCTCACCATAAGCGTTCCATTTTTACCAAATTGGTATGGAACCCTAACAACAATAGCTTCATCGTGGGTTACTATACACCCTCCATTTGTATAGCATTCAATACCACTACGTTTTTGTATTTGTTACCAATACAATAACGCCGTGATTGGATTACGCAGTAAAATATTTTTCGATATGTATAAAAACGTGAAAACGACGTTCGTCCGTACGTGGGTCTCGAAATATGTGATACGATATAGAACGAGGGTCGTCATTTTGCCATTTTTTTAAACCCACCATATTCCAGAAGCCAAGCTTTTGCTTATATTTACGCTGACTCTTCTTTCATGGATAAAAATGTCAATAGGACTTTATCGCGGTCTTTTTATCTCAAACACAGCTCGAGTAAAAATGTACAAGAATGCGCGGAAATCAAGTGATCTAGACACGCGGCAGCGTGTCAAGCCAAGTTCAAGCAAAGGAACTGGCTAGCCAGCGCCAAGTGTAAGGAACCACTTGGTGCCACTTTTGACCCTTCTATAACTCAAAACCTATTTAAAGTAAACACATAAAACTACGTGTGTTTAATTATATCCATAAGATCATATAGAAGCTCAATTTTCATGAAGCTAGCTCAAACGGTTATAAAGATATGAAGGTCAAAAAGTCGTTAAAATTCATACTGACTGACATATAGTACAAAAACCTAACCTACTTCCAGATGACCTAGAAGGATGAAATTTGGAATCCAGCTCGGTAGCTGTGTGTAAGCGTAGGAAAAAATAAAAAAATAAAGAAAAGTCAAAAAATAAGGGGTGTTCCCATACAAACTGACATATAGTACCTAAATCTAACCTATACTTCCAGATGACCTAGAAAGATGAAATTTGAAATCCAGCTTGGTAAGTGTGTGTGAGCGTAGGAAAAAATTAGAAAATAAAAAAAAGTCAAAAAATAAGGGGTGTTCCCATACAAACTAACATATAGTACAAAAACCTAACCTACTTCCAGATGACCTGGAAGGATGAAATTTGGAATCCAGCTCGGTAACTGTGTGTAAGCGCAGGAAAAAATCAAAAAATAAAGAAAAGTCAAAAAATAAGGGGTGTTCCCATACAAACTGAAATATAGTACCTAAATCTAACCTATACTTCCCGATGACCTAGAAAGATGAAATTTGAAATCCAGCTTGGTAAGTGTGTGTAAGCGTAGGAAAAAATCAGAAAATAAAAAAAAGTAAAAAAATAAGGGGTGTCCCCATACAAACTAACATATAGTACAAAAACCTAACCTACTTCCAGATGACCTGGAAGAATGAAATTTGGAATCCAGCTCGGTAACTGTGTGTAAGCGTAGGAAAAAATCAAAAAATAAAGAAAAGTCAAAAAATAAGGGGTGTTCCCATACAAACTGAAATATAGTACCTAAATCTAACCTATACTTCCAGATGACCTAGAAAGATGAAGTTTGAAATCCAGCTTGGTAATTGTGTGTAAGCGTAGGAAAAAATCAGAAAATAAAAAAAAGTCAAAAAATAAGGGGTTTCCCCATACAAACTAACATAAAGTACAAAAACCTAACCTACTTCCAGATGACCTAGAAAGATGAAATTTGAAATCCAGCACGGTAATTGTGTGTAAACGTAGGAAAAAATCAGAAAATAAAAAAAAAGGCAAAAATAAGGGGTGTCCCCATACAAACTGACATATAGTACCTAAACCTAACCTTCTTCCAGATGACCTAGAAAAATGAAATTTGAAATCCAGCTTCGTAATTGTGTGTAAGCGTAGGAAAAAATCAGAAAATAAAAAAAAGTCAAAAAATAAGGGGTGTCCCCATACAAACTGACATATAGTACCTAAACCTAACCTACTTCCAGATGACCTAGAAAGATGAAATTTGAAATCCATCTCGGTAATTGTGTGTAAGCGTAGTAAAAAATAAAAAAATAAAAAAAAGTCAAAAAATAAGGGATGTCCCCATACAAACTGACTTATAGTACCTAAATCTAACCTACTTCCAGATGACCTAGAAAGATGAAATTTGAAATCCAGCTCGATAGTTGTGTGTAAGCGTAGTGAAAAATCAGAAAATAAAAAAAAGTCAAAAAATAAGGGGTGTTCCCATACAAACTGAAATATAGTACCTAAATCTAACCTACTTCCAGATGACCTAGAAAGATGAAATTTGGAATCCAGCTCGTTAATTGTGTGTAAACGTAGGAAAAAATCAAAAAATAAAAAAGTCAAAAAAATAAGAAATAAGCGGTGTCCTCATACAAAAAACTTGTAATACGCGCTAAAAAACCAGGTTCTTCGTGCCTTAACCAATAATAGTATGAAAGTGAAGTACATATATATGAGATTCAATGAATAAATAAATACTTTATACAACTCGTTCGCTATAAGTTTGCCGCTGTCAACTGTCACGCGTTTAGCGTTGTCTCAGCCACTCATTTCTAGTTCCAGTAAGAAAACGCTATACTGACATCATTTGACAGCAGCAAACTTATGTTGTACTAGCTGACCCGGCGAACTTCGTTCCGTCTAACAGTTGATTCTTTAATTTGGACATTGCAACATTAGGTACTTTATTTTTCTATTTTATTTATTATCACTATTATCTCTAACATTCAAGACAGTGTAGAAAATAGTATAAAAAAGAAAACCACGCAGCGGAAACGCAAGAAAAAGCTTTAAACTCAATACCTGCCTAGTTTTCTTTACAAAAAGTAATGATATCCCACCAAAAACATAAATGTAAAAAAGGAGAGCCAAGTTCGAGAGCCGCAAAAAGAATGGAGATCAAAATGAGTGCCAAGTTCTATGTAAAATCGAAATTTGTATTTATAGGAACAAAAAAACAATATGAACAATTATTAAACTCTATTTCTTTGCTTTATTGGATACCTATAACAATTGCTGTTATTCAAAAATGTGAGATCTTAAAATAGGTTAGATTTGACTTGGCGAGTTTTTATCTGAATTAAAATGTTGTATAACTTTATAAAATGACTGATGTAATGAAAACTGGCCAAGTCAAATCTAACCTATTTTAAGATCCCACATTTTTTAATAACAGCAATTGTTATAGGTATCCAATAAAGCAAAGAAATAGAGTTTAATAATTGTTCATATTGTTTTTTTGTTCCTATAAATACAAATTTCGATTTTACATAGAACTTGGCACTCATTTTGATCTCCATTCTTTTTGCGGCTCTCGAACTTGGCTCTCCTTTTTTACATTTATGTTTTTGGTGGGATCAATTTAACAATCATCTTCATAGGTAATATATTTTTGAAATTAAAAAAATGCCGTTTACTACCTTACGTTACCTTAACTACGAAAACCAATCAAAAATTAAAAAATAGTAATGAAGTTAGTTAGTTCACTTTTTCTGTTGTAGTACGGAAACCTTCGGTGCGCCAGTCCAGCTCGCACTTGACCGGTTTGTATTTCCACTCACTGCAATTTCACTTGATTCAGGTGAAGTTGATATCGTACTAATTTGTGGGGTATTTTCTGAGTATATAGGTAGGTAGGACTTTCACCGACCAATCTATTCGGAATGTATCTGTGTTGTTTTGTCCTCCCTCCCTCTGTTCAATAAATTGACTTGCGAAAGAACTATTTTCCGTTCAAAGAACAAGGGAAATCGGAAAATATTGCATTGACAGAAATAGAAACGGACCAACGACAATACGACAATGGAGCTTAGAAGAAGAGCCGGTGTGCATTTATTTTAAAGTGTTTGAACAGTAATTTTAACGTGCTTCAAATTATTTTGGGTATAATAATATAAGTATAACAGCACTTAGACGGAGCATGAATAGACGAGATTTTTTAGGAACTTAGCTATTTCAGATTTTGATATACTTATCAATTTAAAAATTATTAATATAATGTCGTGTCGTGGCTGTCGTGGCTGTCGTGACTTGCAGTAAGTATTGAAATATCTTTTCTCTTCCAGCGTGCAGTATGTAAAAAATCAGCGACAGGGTATTAGAAGTATTAGCCCTAGAAAAAATAGAAACCCAGTCAATCACGTTTTTAATTTTATGTATATAAATTTTTAAATAAATCAACAAAATATTTTATTATAGACAGACCGGGTGCTCTCTGTTGTTATATTATGATCCATAAAACTTTAAGTAGCAAATAACGTGACTCGACTCGTCCACGTATTATTATCTATTTACTTATTACTATATCTATTATCACAATGTGTTGGAAGAGATAGAGTTACGATAGAAAAAGAGGCAAAACGACAAACTATTTATACAAAATTTAGGTAATACCAACTAGCTGAGCCACAATAAAGACATGAATTTCAATTTATTGTGGCTCAGCTACTATTTTATTGTTTTAAACGTAACCTAACAAGTTGTTGACCATCTCTTGGGTTACAAAAAATGCTACAAAGTGGAATTCCTGTAATGATTTCAGCCTATTGTGTTATTGTAAAAGCTTTTTGTGTTCGGATTTTGCGCCATTCGAAGTGGATGATTGCTGCAAATGGTTGAAGGAACTTATTATTGATAAAGATTCCACTGGGTTTCAAGACTTCAGAAATAAACTAATCATTTTATTGCTTGGTGTAAATTCTACAGTGCCTTGCCATGAAACTATTTAGGAAAGTGTTATTCGATGACTTCCCTAGCAAAGTTATGGCTCTGTGGTTTTGGCCGGATTAGTAGGCTTCATGAGCTTGGTTTAATCTGAAAAAAAATTGTGGTTCATTTGGGATTCGTTAAAACCACATGAAACGCCAAAAATATTTTAAATACTTGTTACTTATCTTTTTTTTTCATTATCATTAAATAATAACACAAATTAAATTGTGGCTAAAACCGCTTTTATCTTAGCGGTGTAAATGTTTCTAAAGTTATTTTACCCCATAATAGATTCCTCCAAGCAAGCACGAAACAAAGCGATCTTAATTAGTACATTTGCGGCTTTAATACTCGTATGCTTGGTAGCAGGTTATTTTGCTCGCTTACTGGACTGTATGTTACGTTGATTGAAGCTACAACCGTGTTCTGAATGTTGGAGAGAATATCTTGCGTTGTCTTAGTAATATAAATTACCGTATTTTTTATTCCGAAAAGTATGTTTGTATGTCATTTAGTCTTTTTATTTTAAAAAGCAACTCGAGGAAATATCCGGACTGACAAAGGTGATTTTTTTTTCACTTGCTTGATGCGAGTCGACTAGAAATTCGTACAAACCTGTACTAAGCCAACAGGTATCTTTCTGTATCCATTCCAACCAAATTGGTTTTGTATTTGTGGCGCGAAGGAGTAAAGAGAGAAGGAGAACATTATATATAGAAAGACATAAGTCTTTGATAAAAATATATCTAAGAAGATTAATATTTAATTTTCATTATTTTCAGTAATACAATATCTAGTAATGTGATATCCACTAAGATTCCGGAGACTTTCAGTTGGTGTCACATTTTTCGTACATCAGTGCGATATTCACCTGTGAATATTTTTGTGTTAAATGTTGCCCTCGTTTATTCTCAGCTTCCAACATTAAGCGCAAACATTAAGTACTCAGACAACAGGAGAGTAATGAAGCATTTATTTCTTCGTAGTTCGTCTGCGGCTTTCGAAATCCTCATGCTTGCCACTCCACAGGATAAATCGTTTCAGTGCAGGTAATACTTACGTAAGTATGCAACGGAAATGCATTCACAGATAATTGTCATAATAATATAATAAAAATATTTATGTTAAAAAAGATATAACTTAGATCAGAAAGTTAACGTATATTTTTTTTAAGATTTATACTTAGTGTAATGCCTGATAGAAAGCAATGATTAGGTAAGTCTTTAGCATAGTATTGATGCGCACTTACCTGTTTTGTTTACTCATTACGTTGCTGATTATTATTATAATATCATACCCATAGATTTATTGTCAACAACAACAGCTCCGTGAGTGCAGCAACTTTTTATTGCAGTGTGAGTGTGTCAATTTGAAAGGACAATGACCATGGATGTATGGATTCCCGTAGCAAGCTGAATCAAACCCAAAACTTACTTTTTATAGACTACGGTCTCTACATTAACTCCCACGATTATTACTTTTTTAATTAATATCCGGATTCAAAAGTTATAGGCAAACAAACAAGTAGTACTTCTTAGTAAAATCAGTGTGACACAAAATGTGCATCGAAAAGAAAGTAACTTTTTGTATGGAAAATTAAATTCCGGATATGAAAAACAAATTCTTAGTGCCAATAGTTCATAAAAACCCTATTTTATTTTTCTTGACTATTTTGGTGTTGGTTCATGAGAAAACTTGATACCACCTTTGGTCATTCTATTTTGTATGGTACGTGGATGCTAATTTGCGTTAAAAAATATGTAGCGACGGCTCAGATTTGTCAACTAATAGCGGTTCCCAATATTCGATCTATCCATGATTTGCCTTTCTAGAGATAGTAATTTGACGTAACTTTTATGGACCTTATGTCAAATTTCTATCTCTAGTAGGTAAGGCGAACCACGGATAGATCGAATATTGGGAATCGCCATAAGACAGAATATTTATTACCGCATTTTTGAAGTCGAAGACGGCCTCTTGGACTTCTATAATTACACCTATTAATTTCCAAGAAGTTCATGCTATCCGCTCCTGTTAGCTAAGTACATAAGGTATCTACGCAAATAACGCCGGAATATTCTCGGTGCGGTGAGAATGAGTGTCATTTATACTACAGATAAGTTACGTGTACCTATATGTTGTGTATTATAGCTAGAGGAAATTACTGGCGGGTTTTATAGCTGTTCGCGTGAGAAGAAAATATTTAAAGTGTTTTTAAAGAGTTTTTGAAGGGAACATTTCTTTGAACACGCTAACAGATTTTTTAAGCTATTGCATAGCTTCTTTCGCGGGCCTTGACGGGTGAACCGAATCCAGAAAAACCGTAACGAAAAAATTCCACCAACCAACAAGCCAACACTAAAGTCAACCTTATTGTCACAGGCATATAATTTATATTGCAAAAATTGACTTAAAATATACCTATAGTTCCGCTTTTGCCCGCACCAGCGCTAGTTGATTCGTATTTTAAAAATTTTTTTAGGAACTCTGTTTTTATGTAATTAAGGTTAAAATTTCAATGGCAAAGAATAAACTTAAATTTTTGATAACTGTCAAAGTATAGTGATGCATCTTAACCGTGACTCGTAAAATTATCGATAAAGTTGAAAAAATATATATGAAAAAATCAAATTTAATTTATTTCTCCTGATTCATAAAAAATCACATAAAATGACATAATGGGCCAATCAGAGAACTGTTGAAGGAAAAGAATTTACTATTACCTAATTTGAGAAAACTTTTTATCATAAGTTGCTACATGCAAAACTTTGTTTAATCTTATGTCTTCAAACGAGCAATTCGTGTATATATTTGAATCTCGGAAATAGCTCCAACGATTTTCATGAAAGGTATACAGGAGGTTTCGGGGACGATAAATCGATCTAGCTGGGATTATTTTCAGAAAATGTTATATTCACCAAAAAATAAACTGAGTAAAGACCGATTTGAAATACAAAACATTGTTTCATGTAATATTATGAGGAAAAGTAAAACTCAAATATCCTTGAAACACTGTCACTCAAGTGTCAACTTTAATTTAACACTGTCGGGAACAGGCCTAGAATCCCGTGATTCTAGGCCTGTTCGGAGCAGATTGTACTTGTTTTTGAAGGGAATTAATGTAGCCTTCAAGTAGCTTTGGTCCATGTTTCTTTTAAAATTGGCTCCCTTAAGAAACTGAAATAGTAAGATCTTCAATTCTTCAATAAATTTACTGTAATCTATTACCGCAATGAAAAGCCATTTTTCTACTATTGATAAGCGTACAAAATCCGTATAGTACCTAGTGATAAAACTTCCTAAGATTACTCTGAACAGATTCGTCTATACGCGGAACAGTCGATAATGTTTTATCGATATTGTTAGGAGGACTGTACCTACAGTCTCCATAGCAACAGTTTTCTATTATTATTTAACTTGTCATACTACTGTAAAATAAAAACATTCGTCACAAGTTCCAACAGTATTTATTTTACTTTAATATGGTAGTAGAGTAAAAATAAAGCTATAAATACGTTGATCACGATGGCGTCGGGCTCAAGTACAAAAATTGAGACTTTAAATAAAGAAAATTTCGACACATGGCGAATTCAAGCAAGGGCCGTACTCATCAAAAATAAATTATGGAGTGTTGTTGAGAAGCCGCTGAATCTTGAGAAAGCTGATGAAGAGAAGAGAGAGAAGGATCTTTTAGCTCAATCTGAGTTAGTACTTTTAATTTCACCCTCTGAATGGAAGCAAATAATAAAAAACTGCAAAACAGCTCACGAGATTTGGACTTTGCTTGATTTTATATATGCCAGTAAGGGACCGGCTAGGAAGGCCTCTCTTTTAGTTAATAGGAAGTTAATATTGTCCAAAATGGAAAATGGCAATATTAGAGAGCATTTAAATAAGTTCATGGACGTGGTAGACAAATTGCAGGATATGGACATTTGTATTCATGAGGATTTGCTCACTGTTATGATGCTATACAGCTTACCACCTGACTACGAAAATTTTCGTGTAGCGATAGAATCCAGAGACACGTTACCGAAACCTGAAGAACTCAAGGTAAAAATTTTAGAAGAATCAGAAGCCAGACAATTCAATAATGGTTCCAACACCAATACTACCAACACTAAAGATGAATACGAAGAAGAGACAAATTCCAAGAGAAAATTCAACAAATTCAAAGAGGCAGAGCTAGTGGCAGCTACGGAGACAGCCCGGGAAATTATATGGCTACAACAGATGTTGGAGGAAATCACTAAAACTGAAAAGCCACCACTTCTTTACATTGACAATGAGTCAACAATAAAGCAAGCATACAATCCGCCGTACGAGCAACATAGCCGAACCAAGCACATACAACGAAGGTATCTCTATGTCAGAGAGTGTGTGGCAGCTGGCATACTTGAGGTCAAGCAAGTTACTACTGAGGACCAACTGGCTGATTGTTTCACAAAGCCCTTATATGAACCCAGACTGGAAAGGCTGACTAAAGCTCTAGGCCTCTGTTCCTAAAAGAGGAGTGGATGTTAGGAGGACTACGATGTTAGGTTTTCTATTATTATATAACTTGTCATACTACTGTAAAATAAAAACATTCGTCACAAGTTCCAACAGTATTTATTTTACTTTAATAGATATGTTATGTGCAGTACTGGCTGAATAGCGAAATTTGAATGTCAATGTTCTAGAAGAAAATTATTACTAAATGTGAAATCAACCGTAAAGTTCTTATTAAGCTATTGCATAGCTTCTATCGCGGGCTTTGACGGTGCAGACCTAATCCAGAAAAACCGTAACGAAAATAACCAGGCACTCCTAAAGTAAAGCTTTTGGTACTAGTCTAGCATGACAGCAAGGAGCGCAACTCCACAACTTTTTAGTTTTTAGTTTGCCATCTATCAAAAAACAGCAGAACTTTTTAATGAGTTTTTGAAATATCACATATTTCAAAAAGTCATTAAAAAGTTCTGCTATTTTTCGATAGATGGCAAACTAAAAACTAAAAAGTGTGAAGTTAGCCTGGTACCAAAAGTTCTACTTTTCTATTGATGGCAAAACTAAAAATAACTTTAAATTCTATGCAATAGCTTTACCGCGGCAGTCTCCGAGTGCCACACACCTTTTTTTAGTTTTTAGTTTGCCATCTATCAAAAAACAGCAGAACTTTTTAATGAGTTTTTGAAATATCACATATTTCAAAAAGTCATTAAAAAGTTCTGCTATTTTTCGATAGATGGCAAACTAAAAACTAAAAAGTGTGAAGTTAGCCTGGTACCAAAAGTTCTACTTTTCTATTGATGGCAAAACTAAAAATAACTTTAAATTCTATGCAATAGCTTTACCGCGGCAGTCTCCGAGTGCCACACACCTTTTTTTATAGGAAAATAAGATTTTTATTGAATATTGAATCCTGCTAAGATTTTTATCATTTATTTATTTATCACTTCAATAAATTACACAACAAATTCAAGTACATTATTTTCAACATAGGACCCGTGTGCTCGTCAATTAAGGAGTAACCAAAGGAGCATGCACAATAACAAACAAAAATAAAAATATTATACATGTACAGAATTACAAAGTTATTCAACCAAATGCGAGTGAATTCAATAAAGAGTTAATTGTCAAAGTAAAATGTAGTTAAAAAATTTAATGCAAAAAAAGGAAAAAAATACTTAAATGAGAAACAAAGATTTTGTTGATCTGACCATGACCACATACCAGGGAATTACTTTATAATCATAACCAAAGATGATACTCTGATAGTGCGATTTGATTTTTGAAGAATCGTATTTAATTCTGTTATCTAAAGTACTTCAGAAATGGCTGGATGTATGTATTCAATGCAAATTAATAAATCTATTTCATCTCTCTCCGGTCGTGTTGAGCTGCCCATCGGAATAAGAGAGTAAGAAGAAGGGTGGGCACTTGTGCTTACGCAAGCTGTTGTACACTAAAATATTTCTCATGCACCTACTTGGATAAACCATGCCTCGAATGCCGTGAGGTCAATTGACGACCGTGGCTGAAATCTGTCTAGGGGTCATTTTTATTATAATACACTTAAAGAACAGTGTGCAGTGTGACCGAGTGAATGATCAAGTTAATCATTCATTATATACAGTCAGTTGTCAACCCGTCGGCAGTGCACAGTGAGTCGATCCCACGAACTTCGTCGACGTAACAACGTTAGCGCTGACGTAGATGCGCTTAATTGCTCTCGCGTCAACGAAACTGCAGTTGTAGTGTACTGTGTAACTTCGAGGGTGTAACTTCGAATCTAAGACTGAGCTCTCATTTGAAAGGGCAAAAATATACTAATTTCTCCAGAAAACTTTTTCCTATGTATTAATTTAGATTTCACTCATTAATCTCGCTTTATCTAGTATCTACTACTCTTTCCTTTCAAAATCATATGCTATTTTCGTGGTATTTTATCTTGTTAATTTCGAAGCACATCTTATTTGAGTAATGTAAACAAAAAAAATTGATGTAGGTAACTCCTTTTGATACGGAGTTTATTATCGATTTTCTCAACGCCTAGACTTCGGTTCTGAATTTGAAATTTGCCGTTACGTAGTTAAATGTCAATAATTTTTTCTCTTGATATCTACTGAATCAATTTGAAAAATAATATGTGCAGGATAATACAGTAATATGTGGAGACCGTAGTCGATAAAATTCCTTACGTCTATGGTTATTATCCTTTGTAGTTATCACCATTCTTATACAACAAATATCATACCGACGTATCCCAAGAGCCTGTATGTTAGGCCTATGTGAAATAAAGATATTTTGAGTTTGAGTTGAGTTTCCGATTTCTGTATTATTACAGAAGACATCAAGGGTTTTTCTTTCGTGGCTTTAACTTAAATACACGTAGCTCTAAGAGCGTCGTAACAACTTCAAACTTTCCGAGTAAAACTTTTATAACGTCATCAAATCGCCGCAATGTCGTGAAACCCTGAGTTTAATGTATAGCTGTAAAGTTGGTCTTATCTGGTACGGAACCACTTATCCAAAGTGATATAATGTACAATAGATATTATCTTCTCCTACTTTGTTATATCGTAAAGGCGTCATATCAATCTGTAAAATTGAAAAAAAGTCTTGACTTGTTTATTAATTCGTTCACTGACTTATCACCAATGCCAAACCCTTTCGCGGCTGAAATTTTCATGTAGACACCTTTAAAATCGTGAGACAGCTAGTTGTCAAGTGTATATTAGGACTATATATTAGGACATAACACACAATCTAGCTCCAAAGTTACCGATACTTGCTTGTTTACACACGATAATTATTCTTCTTTTTCATAGTAAAGAATTACCAGACGAAGAAAATGTTAACCTGTTACCTCTCCCGATGTCGGATGCAATACATCACCAAATTGTGATTATGATTGTGAACTCTTTATCTGTAGCATCAGTTCGTAACATCACTTGTACCATTAATGTGCCATTCGAACCGAATCAAATTAAAGCTTCAAACTGATATTTTTACTGCATGTGGAATCAAACGTTGGACTTAGTGACTCTCAGAAAATCTTTAGGAAGGAATTCTATAGAACCGTTATTAAAAAGAGATTTATTATCAAGAAAGATATTGCTCAGTTTTTCCGGAAGCCGGAGGTATAATCGGGATAACGGTAGATAGAGATATTTTTATCCATTATCAATATTGAACCTTTCTCTTAGAGATTACTGCACTGAAGGAAATCCATTAATAGTTTTCATAGGTTTTAATCACTCTAAGTACTTAGCTAACAGAAGCAGAATAGAATACTTGTATCATACCAGATACTTTCATGATTTACTTTAGAGTTATGCAAGGAGGTTTTTTTTATTTCCCGCAATCTAGGTGGATTGACGTTAGTAGTGCAGATTAATTAATTGTTTTTTTTAAAATCCGCTACTTTAAAAGATTCTGTATCGTACAATATGCAGGAAAACTGTCCAGATGAAACACCACACACAATTTTCCAACACTTTCTTCGACGCACTTCGATCTTTTTAAATTTCAGAGCTTTTTAAAGACCTTAAAAAATCAACCTACGTTTACTTTCGTCTTTATTTAATCTCAAACCAAAAAAAATATAACTACATTCAAATCAGAATGACGGGATTTGATATTATAGAGTCAAACAAACTAACTACTGAAACTATGACTAAATTCTATAATATTATGTATCTTTATTTTAAAAGATTTAAAAACTAAAACATAGGTTCCCCATAGGGGATTCCATGCCTCATATTGAATAAACCAAGTAAAGCGTAAGCAACTCAAACTTGGAACCGAGGAACTTGATCTTGGAAAACTTTGAAGCGGGCAGGTAAGTAGCTTATGTCGGAAACAAGTTAGGTTTATAGTTGTGGTTCCCAAGAAATACCTATGTTCATTTCATAGAAGATACCTTACTCGTAAGCTTTCAGAAAATTTATACCTAACAACATTGAAGTTATAATGGGGACGTTATTACCAGGTAACATTGAGGTCTTATGTTTTATGGATACAACCAAATTTCATACTACTTGAAATGTGAATTTGATATAACTAAGGCAAACTAAAGCTACGAGCTATACCTACTGAGTGGAGTCAACAAAAACTCATCATATTGTGCATTTGGACCAGCTTTGCCGTTCAAAGCTATACATGTTACCTATATTAGAAAAATGTATTTGTTGATATCATAATTGTAAACAAATTCTGCCTGTTTATTGGTTGGTAAAAATTATATAGCGGATTCGGTCAATTAGCGCGGAGAATTTGTATCTAAAGATCTACGTGAAGATGGCGATACGGGGTAGGGACGAAACAACTTTGAATACACTAATTCAAACATGTCCCAAAACTACTCTATAACTAAATATAAGTATCATTATAAAACATGATATTAGTACTATAATTATATTAGAACTGTTGTGAATGTGGGAGTACGAAGCACAAGTAGGTTAAACAACTAGAATTAAATAACAAAATAATAATTATACCAAAAAGGGCACAGACCCGGAGTCTGTGGTTTGTAAAATTATACTAATAAAATAAAAAAGATCTACGTGATTGCCTCCATGGTTTTAAACAAAAACAAAAAAATGTATCTGATAAACCCAAGGTTGCTGGATGACATAATGCGTATACAATTCAAAATACATGCGTGCATATAATAAATAATACAATAACTACACATTAAATAAACAAAATTAAAATATGCTAACAAAGGCAACACTTCCCCGCAATGGGCCCAATGATTAACTTCCCCTCAACCGCAGATCATTTATCTCGAGGGCGTCTCAGAGCAATACAAACGCCTTATTACGTTTCCAGTTTACCGAATTCATTATGGATGCTGTCTTTACCTATGCCGAGGGGAAGAAGATGGGTTTTATAATAAAACCAGGCGGTATGATATTACCGAATGATAGACAAAATGTAAACGAATCAAAAGAAGCCACGATAAATGATTTAGATTACTGTGTACTGATTTAGATGAATGCTAGGATAGGCGTCGGTTCATACTCATATCTCACGCATGCATCTTTGATTTTGTGTCGATCCCCATTTTGCTAGCATGGTAAGCCATGGCCAAATCCCTTTAATTTTGATGGTCTGCTATAAAGTTAAAGGGGTAAATCAGCCGTAGTCGGCTATAAAATGGGTTCACATAAAATAATACAAAGAGAATAATACCTACATCTGATATTGGAAAGTAGATAAAGCCAAATATTTAACTATTTGTAAGTAATTTTACTGATATTTTAAGAGTAGACTTAAAAATAAGTATTGTGAATTTAATTTCTGTAGGTACAGCAGTCATTACATTAACAATATATTTCTGTTTGAAGCGGGACTAATTTCAAATCAAAATAAAACTAAATATTATTTTCGGCATTATGAGCGCACTGCAATACATTGCAATACAAATTCCTGAGATGTGCTGCATCTATAGTTAATTACGTATACATGATGTTAAAATTATTTGATGAGGAAACATGCGACGCCTAATTGTGAAGAATGTGGAGTGTTGGATGATGTACAGCATCGACTAATGGAATGTGTACAGAACGAGCACGCTAGGGAATAGTTGATTAAAGAGTTTATGTTAAATAAGTCAGACATCGGTATGTTTCACACTATCTTGGCTTCCCCAGCATCTGAGGAAGCCAAGATGGTGTACGAGTTGTTTAAAATTGTGTGAATTCTTTAGTTAAGTGAGAGTACGATAGGGTTGACATGTTTTTAAAAAATAAAAGCCCTTAAAATTTAAGAATAAAAAAAAAGATCTTAAAATTCATTAAAAACATTTAACTGTTATTTAAGCTGTCATCTCCGAGTGTCATTCCAAGCGCATAACACCGTCATTAAGGGGCTCATGCCAACGTTGGAGTGTCAAGGTTTTTAGAAGTGATCTCTAAAGATGGCGGACAACTTGCCCAATTTCCCTATTTGGCCTTTTTAGGGTTCCATACCAATTTGGTAAAAATGGAACCCTTATGGTGAGACTTTCTCCGTCCGTCCGTCCGTCCGTCTGTCACACTCGATTATTTCAGTAACTATTCAAGCTATCGACTTGAAATTTAGAATAGTTATAGGTAATAGTGACCCGACGTCATAACAATCGTAAAAATTTGAAAATTGTTTTTATTTTAATTTAAAAAGGGGGGAAAACCGGGTCGACAAAATTTCAAAATGAAATAAAAATATTGAGTGGGGTATCATATGAAAGGGCGTTACTTGTGTATTTTGAAATTTTTATTTATTTTTATGCCTGATAGTTTTTGATTTATTGGGCAAACTGTCGAAAAAATACCGTTCCCCCCCCCCCTTATCTCCGAAGTTTACCAATCAAAAAATCTGAAATAATTATGATCAATAGAAGTAAACGTATATTTTACAGGAAAAATAAAATCAACTCGCTGACTAATATACTTTTTTTGATAATTACAATAATCCGCCAAAAACAAAGTTACGTTTGCGGTTTGCCAACAAAAGTAGGTACCTACATATAAATTATACTCGTAAATTCATGAACAAAAGTGATTCTTTCAATGTTTTACTCCTTTTATGGTATGGAACCCTCGGTGCGCGAGTCCGACTCGCACTTTGCCGGTTTTTTATTATTTACAAGCTGCATACTGTGACTCTACCTTATTTATCAATCTTACCAGTAAGCTATCTCAAGGCAATATATTGCCTAACATTTCAGATCTACAGAACTTTCATTAAAAGAACCATACTGTACGAACTTTAACAATCGGAGATATTATTATTATTATTTGAGCTCTTTTATAAGCAAAAATTAAAAAAGGTGTTAATGCTATTTTCTCAAGCTCGCCTCGTCTCAAAGTGCCATTCCAAGCGCATAACACCGTCACTAAGAGCTCTTAAGGGTACATGTCAACGTCGCGGCGTCAACGTTCTTAGAACTAATCTCTAAAGATGGCGGCCGGCTTATGCGTCTTCGCTCTTACTATTCTCTGTTGTTACTATATTACAAGTTGCCTACAATGGACTCGGGTAGTTCTCTTGACTTGATCTTACAAGCAAGTTGAGATTTGCATAGTTGCATTATATGTTGAGGAATTGCATCTTATGTTTGTTTTAACTATGCTTTTAACGAAGAGCTGGTGTCCTATAAATTTAAATATGCATCAAAATTTCACTCGCGGTGGGACTCGAACCCACGTCCCCCAGCTATCGCGGCTGGGAGCTCATCCAACTGAGCTACGCGAGACTGTCTCACCACGACAAAATTCGGATGCATATTGTTTTATGTTCTTAGGCAGAACTAACGCCATCTATTTGAAAACTTTGCAGTTTTTCAAATATGTGAAGTTAGCTCCATTGGTATTAATGGGACTTCGGCATATTTGAAAAACAATATGCATCCGAATTTCGTCGTGGTGAGACAGTCTCGCGTAGCTCAGTTGGATGAGCTCCCAGCCGCGATAGCTGGGTTCGAGTCCCACCGCGAGTGAAATTTTGATGCATATTTAAATTTATAGGAATAATTTCCTAATTGTGTAAAAACACTTTAATCTAAATATATAAAAGAAGAAACTGACTGACTGACTGACATATCAACGCACAGCCCAAACCGCTGGGTCTAGAGACTTCAAATTTGGCATACAGGTTCCTTATGAGGTCTAGGGGTGCATTAAGAAAGGATTTTTCAAAATTCTCCCCCTAAGGGGGTGAAACGGGGGTCCGAAGTTTGTTTTTTCCAAGTTAAAGTACTCCTTCACGCCGCAACTTTTGAACATATAGGCTACTTTTCATCCCGAAAAAATTCATGGTTCCCATGGGATTAGTTAAAAACAGAAATTCACACGGAAAAAATCTTTACGACGCAAATATAAAACTGATTTGGCTGAAATTTGGAATGGAGATAGAATATATTCCGGGGTAATACATAGACATTAATAGTGGATGGATTTTTCCGGCATTTCATGCCGGAAAAATCCATCCACTATTCTCATAGAACCCATGGATTTTTCCGGGAAAGAATAATACTTTACGCTGTAATTACTGAACTGATATGACTGGAACTCAGAAGGGAGATAGATTTTATCCTAGATTAATACATCAACTATTTTTTATCCCGGGAAAATCCATGGGTTCTATGATAATAGTGAAAAATAAATATCTACGCGGGAAAAATATTCCTTCACACCGTAATTACTAAACTGAAATGGAGATAGATTATACCCAGGATTAATAGATATTCTATTTTTTAGCCCGGGAAAATCGATGGTTTCTGTGGGAATAGTGAAAGACAGATAATTATGCGGGAGATACCTATACTTACTCCTTCACGCCGCAACTCCTGATATTTTTTTAGCTGGAAATTGGAAATTTGAGACAGATTTCTCCTAAATGAACACAAAGGCTAACACGAAGGGCGAAGCCGCAGGTTTCTGCTAGTATAAAATATAAGTAGTGAGCTAGCTGGTGTCCGTTCAATATAAAGTATGCAAAATGAGGTTGGCAGGCTTCAAGCGGCATACAGAATTGTATATAGAACTCTCGGGTATGCAGATTTCTAAGATTTGTTTTAAAAACGCCCATCACTCCGAAAATGTAAGATTCCTGGAATTTAAACCCAGACCCCCTACTAGGAGCAATGGGTTTAACTATGTATTGTCCTGGCAATGCTTCATGAAGGATCGCTTTTTGCTTTTTCTAATGTTTAACGAATAAATCACAAAAATGTTTACACGATATAGGTCAACCGAGAAGCCTAATCAATAATCGATCAATTTTAGGCCCAATTAAAAGCGCTTTGCTTTAATCCGCTACTTGAAAGAATCCGCTACTCTCGAATCTGCTATAATCCGCTGTTTTCAAGTATCGAATCAAGTACGAGTATAGCAAAACAAATTAATTTATTCTACTAATTATGGATTTCCGCAAAATAACGTCTCCTTCTATTACAAAATTTTATGTGTTTAAAATATGCACAACCATCTTATGGCACGCAAATAACGACTTTAGTCTTCAGAAACGTTTCAGATGAATGAATTTCTCGTTGACAACCCAATTTAAATCGTAGTTGCAGTCGGGGCTAAGAATTCCAATATGGAACCTTTGTGCTGCCTTCTTACAAGAAATAAGGTCGTTAAAATAAGGACACGGGAATGTTCGAGTGGGTACGAATACAATTTATATTGGTTTTTGGGGCGGAGTTTTGATATATCCCGTTCTTGTTGAATACTTAAATGTATCTTTTATCTTGTGTTGTTCGTAACAAATTCAAAAGTTTTAGTGGTATCTACTTAAATTAGTTTAATCGCAAGGCTTTTTGGGAAAAAAATTAATAAAAAATGTAGGCATGGTATAAAAATAAAATATAAATCAGTATGGAGACAATTTTTTTGTATAATTTACTTTTTTGCTATAGTGCTTCACACACTATGTATTACCGTATGCACTATGTATTCGAACCCGTGACCACCACCTGTCGCGGGTGGACGCTCTTCCAACTGAGCTATGGTAGCGAATTGAATATGGTAGCTGAGGTATGGGTTTGAACCCCTTGGCAGCGTTAATTTGGATACACTTTTAATTTATAATTTTTTATATGTTTTAAACGTCAAAAGTTTGAACAATAAAATAAAAAGGTAACTAATCGATAGTGTTAGTTCTAAACAAATGTGTCTGCAAAACCTACTTAAAGTTAAAATAACTGTCATCAGTTAAAACAACTGTCATTTAAGTTAAAATAACTGTCACTTAAATATAATTTCTAATTTAATAATTTACGATTCGCGCGGAATTATTAATTTTAAGCAATTAAATAAAAGTCAATGGTAACAATTGCTGGTATTTTCGGAACATCACATTTTGACATTCATTGAGTTTTAAAGCAACTTGTATCAATCAAAAAATTCACATTCAGTTTAAACAGACTCTCATGGAAAATGGATCTCTATGAATCGTAATTGTCCAAAGACTTTCCATTCACAATTAATTTACATAGTATATTTTAATGGAATTGACAAACTGTGACCAATAAAAACTGGTGATATGGTATCAGGAAGAAATGAGAGTAGAGAAGTTTTGAAGATAATAATATTTTGTGTGGTATTGCGAGTCCGATATTGCGGATTATGTAAAGTAAGTAAGTTCTTGATATTTCATAACCTATGTCGCCCACAATTCAGTTAATCCGAAATTTTGTTTTGAAAAAAGAAAAAAACCCAAAAACATAAATTCCCTTTATGCGCTATCATTCATATAAAGTGATAGGCTAAGTCCCACTGCAAAATAAAAATTTCATCTGAAAACGATCAATAGGCACTGAAATCACAAGTTGAAGTACTTTAATCCAATTCCCACAATTCAAAGGTTAATGTATTTTTAAACTTAATTTCACAGACGGAGTAGGAATGTAACAATTTGAATCAATCAAATAATCCCTAGGGGTAATTCTGGTGATCCATCATTCCCGTGCCGTGCCTTTGAGACCCTATCGATCTTTCTGAGTGGGAACGATTATCATTTGTACATTAGTTGGATTATTATCTTAGTTTAACTTTATTTATTTCTTCTTTCACTGTTACATATCCATTTGTATAACTTTCATCTTAAAAACAGACAAAGATAATTTCGTATTTTTGTTACTTCTTCACGTTACAACCGCTACCCGATATGGCTGATATTTAATAGACAAATATAATATTGTTATAAGTTTATGTTTTACTTAGAAATTTTAAACTTTGAAGGTACTCAGAACAGTTCTTACTGTGGAAGTTTAAACAGCTGTTCGAGTCAAGGCCTTTTAATTCAAACTTGGGATAAAGGAATTCATAACGTCTATTTCATTGGAGAGCTTCGGAAAGGGAGCCTAGTTTCCATATTTCTTGAATCAATCTTGGTCAAAGACTGGGTTTGAGTCAATAGTTCTCAAATACGAAGGCCGACAATTGAGTCTCTATAGTATGAAATAATATAAATAATTTAATCATATAACACACACAATACAAAATGTTATGCTAATTCAAAGATGATATTTTATTCATAAAGGCAAATACACATAGAAGAACCAATTGTTTTTCAAAAATGTTCTAAAATCTCACTATTCCCTGTAATTTCTAATAGCACTCAAGTTATTAATAATTGCAGTTAAAAATGTATGAACAAACCTAGTGACTGTAGAAAAACCACGTGACCGAATAAAGGAAAATACGCTGTTTATGAAAATTGACTACGAAAGACGTTGTAGATAACTTAAGCATTATACTTCGCGTGACAATAGATAGCAGCAGCAGCAGCAGTGAACAACGCTACGCATAGATTCTGCTTTTATTTGTTTTCATTCGGTCACGTGGTTTTTCTACTGTCGTCAACGCTTAACGATCAAGTTAGATTGTCTAGCCCTGCTGTTCTGCTTCTCTTATCTTTGGTTGCACTCGCCTAGAAAAAGTAAAAAGACTTTTTCATAAAAATTAAAATAAGTCTTTCAAAGACAATAATATATTGTACTAGCAGATACCCGCGGCTTCGCACGCGTAAATTTTAGTTTTAACTATTCTACGGGAACCATCCATTTTCCGGAATAAAAAGTACCCTTTGTGTTAATTTACATGAAATCAATCTTCATTTCTACTTTAAACCAAAAATTTTCAGTAGTTGTGCGTGAAGGAATAATTTTTCTCCCGCATGAATATCTGTTTTCCCCTATTATCATGAAAACAACGGATTTTCCCGATAAAAAAGTAGTTGATTCTAGGATATAATCTATCTCCATTCCAAATTTCAGCCCAATCGGTTCAGAAGTGACGGCACGATGGAGTATTTCTCCCGCATGAATATCTGCTATTTAACTATTTTCTTAGAAACTATGGATTTTCCCGGGATAAAAATTTGCCTATGTTTTAATCCAGGATAAAACCTATCCACTTTTTGAATTTCAGTCATATCCGTTCAGTAATTACAGCGTGAAGTAGTATTTTTCCCGCGTGCATATCTGTTTTTAAGTTTTCCCGCGGAAACCATGGATTTTTTTGGGATAAAAAGTAGCTTTTGTATTAATCCAGGATATAATCTATCTCGATTACAAATTTCAGCCAAATCAGTTCAGTAATTACGGCATGAAGGAATATTTTTCACGCGTGGATTTCTGTTTTTCACTATTATCATAGAAACCATGGAATTTTCCGGGATGAAAAGTAGGCTTTGTAATAATCCGGGATAAAATCTATCTCCTTTCCGAATTTCAGTCATATCAGTTCAGTAATTACAGCGTAAGGTAGTATTTTTCGCGTGTGAACATCAATGTTTCAGGTTTCCCGCGGAAACCATGGACTTTTCCGGGATGAAAAGTAGCCTATATATTGATCCAGGATATAATCTATCTTTATTCCGAATTTCAGCCATATCGGTTCAGTAATAACGGCGTGAAGTAGTATTTTTCGCGTATGAATATCTGTTTTTCTTTTTCCTGCAAAAAACATGGATATTTCCGGGATAAAAAGTAGCCTATTTATTAACCCAGGATATAATCTATCTCCATTCCAAATTGTAGCCAAATCGGTTGTGCACTTGCGGCATGAAGATTTTTTTTCCGCGTGAATTTCGGTTTTTTACTAATCCCACGGGAACCATGAATTTTTTCGGGACGAAAAGTAGCCTTTGTATTAATCCAGGATATAGTCTATCTTTATTCCAAATTTCAGCCATATCAGTTCAGTAATTACGGCGTGAAGAAGTATTTTTCTCGCGAGAATATCGGTTTTTCACTTTTCCTGCAAAAACCATGTATTTTTCCGGGATAAAAAGTACCCTATTTATTAAACCAGGATATAATCTATCTCCGTTCCAAATTCCAGCCAAATCGGTTGTGCACTTGCGGCATGAAGATTTTTTTTCCGCGTTAATTTCGGTTTTTCACTAATCCCACGGGAACGATGAATTTTTTCGCGATGAAAAGTAGCCTTCGTATTAATCCAATATATAATCTATCTTTATTCATAATTTCAGCCATATCAGTTCAGTAATTACGGCGGGAAGTAGTATTTTTCCCGCGTGAATATCTGTTTTTCCCTTCTTCTGCAAAACTCATGGATTTTTCCGGAATAAAAAGTACTCTATTTATTAACTCAGGATATAATCTACCTCCATTCCAAATTTCATTCAAATCGGTTGTGTACTTGCGGCGTGAGATTTTTTTTCCGCATGAATTTCGGTTTTTAACTTATCTCACGGGAACCATAAAATTTTTCGGGATGAAAAGTAGCCTATGTGGTAATGCAAGATATAATATACCTCCATTCCAAATTTTAGCCAAATCGGTACAGTAGTTGCGGCGTGAAGACGTATTTTAACTTGATAAAATCCAAACTTCGGACCCCCGTTTCACCCCCTTAGAGGATGAATTTTGAAAAATCCTTTCTTAGTGCACCCCTAGACCTCACACGGAACATGTGTGCCAAATTTGGAGTCTCTAGACCCAGCGGTTTGGGCTGTGCGTTGATATGTCAGTCAGTCAGTCAGTCAGTCAGTATCTTCTTTTATATATTTAGATAACAAGGATGCTTGTTAACATCAGCCTTTATTGTAAGATAGTACTATATCACAATATTCTTCCTCAAAATATTATTACGACACGGTTGAAATTTTTCTTTGCCAATTGTGTTTGCTCACGTAAAGACTCCATTAAGCGTGAGCAGGAATGTAACAAATAAAGGATAATGATGATCCATTATGGAACACACTTTCATCGTATGTTCGGGGAATGGGTAAGATTTTTTTTTTTCGTTTTTCCTAATGATGGAATGTTTGGATGGCGTTACAGAGTTTACATTGGTATATAGTTAGTTCTAAATCAATTAATACTTATATGTATACATATTGTGGACTTGAAATCCTGCCTGGGCAACTTTCATTATTATTTGAACTTAATGAGGATTGATAAAATTATTTTTATTATCATAGTGTCAGATATCTATGAAGCAGTAGGTAATTGCGAAGCTGTGAACTTGTGTTTATTTCAGTTTGAAGGTCACTATTAGTCAGCGTCATCACTGGCCATAATGAAGTAAGTACTTAAGAAATGTAGTCTCAGGAAGAAGAGATTTTATAAAAATGATTTTATTTTTCACGCAGCAAGACGTGCCAAAACACAGTATAGTCTGTTCCGACCTTTATGCTCTTTGAACTATTCAAATACTTCAAAGCAAAATTAATCGTGCGAAAAGTTATAATAGATGCTTGATATTTCATCACGTTAACGAGTGTATGAAAAGATTTATGCAAATTCATTTGGTGATTGCGATTGTAAATTACCATAATAATGTCATAATAGAGGCAATATGTAATGCGCGACACGCTTTACTGTTTGATATATTCGACCCATTTGAACGGAAATTAAATAAATGCAATTTGTTTTATTTCCGTTCAAATGGGCCGAATATATCAAACAGTAAAGTTTGAAAAATTGTATTCGTGATTCTTGTAAAAATATATTATTGTCGGCACTGAATAAAAATACAAAAGATTTTTCATATTTTTTCACCAGGTCATTATAATTTCACACTTTGAAAAATTAATTTCAAGCCCAATATTTGCGAATTAGTTAATGATATGTTCAAATCGTCCAAAACAGTATAGGAAGGTCCTATCGTCTAAATACCATACATTAAATTTTGAATTTAGAAAATTTTGATTTTTTTTAGGAATATTATAGTTTCTGTAGTAAAATTATTCAACACATATTATTTTAACCCAGAATACTGTAGGGTATCATGTAATGTTAAATTATTTGAACTGCAAACAACTCTCGCCCATTTATCATGCATGAAACTATATTAAATTCATGTTATTGTAAATTGAAATTCCAGTGTATTTGGCTGGGAATTATTTCTTATGTCTGTTCGGGACACCAGTTGTGACAGTTCGTATACATAATGTAACGTATTTCAACGAATATATTATTAACAAGTAATTAATGGAATATCAAGTGGAAATATATTTTATGGTATGTCTTATAATATGCGTAACTAAGTATTCTTTTACGGCTTTAGTGTCATCTCAGAATGAAGAGTAGGTTGAACGCTAACCAACAGCGCATTGGTTCGCACTTCGCAGACTTCAAACACTTTGTAGAAGAGTATAATATAATTTGTAGAAAAGTATAATATACTCTTCTACAAAGTGTTTACTTCTAAAAAGTGTCTTCTACAAAAAGTCTTCTACAAAAGATAGCAAAGTCCTAGGACATATCTGACAGTCTTATCTCGCTATTTACTGCTATAAAAAATATATTGTGCTTCTTAAAAACTTTGATACGGCACCAACACATTATTATCTGTCATTTTATTTAAATCTGCTGGTTTTGACATCCAGCAGATTTAAAAAACTGGTTTATCAATTTATATCAATGGAAATCAGTTATTTGTCTCCAAAACCGTACTTACCTTTACATCTAAGTTAAACCATTATTCCAAAGTCCAAATCAAACTTATAATAATAAAAATAAGTTTCTAACAACGAAAAGGTTCTCGTTTTGCGTTCAAAACTTTCTCAGAATTATTACTTTTCATTACAAAATTTATGGGGAATAATCCCCAGCTCAAATAATTCATCTAAATAAATCAAATTAATACAAAAGTGATTACTCCTAAAGCAATTTACGACGCTTCACGTTCGGCTGTCAAAGTTTGAATACGAATAAAACATGGCGGAAACTTTCGTTTTACGCTGAGGGTAGATTAATCTCAAAGAATTTTTTCCAGCAATTCAAACGTACGTCCGCTTTTAAGGTTTACTTTTTCGTGTCAAAGTCTCAGGTCACCAAAGGATGCAAATTATCACGGATTTATTGCAATGCACAAGTTGGCAAGAAGTTTTGCAGCATCAATTTTACTACGTTAAAGTATCTTGTACCTTTTTTTATACGGACTTCCGTGATAAAACGAAAGGATTTTAACTTTGCTACGACAAACTTTAATGGAATGATTTCATTTTTGATAGTTACGTTTGTTTGAATATTAATTTAAAAATAGTAGTCAGATAAATTAATAATCAGATGCTTGTAATGGCTTGCAATAATGAAAGAAAAGATAATATGAAAATGTCGATGGCATTAAGACGATATTTCTCTAACTTGTTGATTGATTAAGAAACTTATTAACAAATTAGAAATTACGTCTCATTAATTAAAATACGTCTTGGAATTAGAAATTACGTCATTTGCTCATTCAAGTTTCTTTGGAACGTAATAATTACTACGAACGTAATTGTTATTGCGAGCGTAAAAGTTGTTTGTAACTATTTTCATTTAAATTTTTTTTAACTCTTAATATCACGTTCATGACTTTTTTATCGTTAATATCTAAATGCACTAGTTTTAGCATTGGTTTTATATTTACAGTGAAATACACATTAATCACTATTGCTTATAATTAATTACAGATTTTTTAGAGACGTAGACGCCGAAGAGTATTTTTTCGAATACATAATAGGTAAACGTTATGCATAAAAATAAATTTAAAATATTAACAAGTAAAAAAATAATTAAAAAACACGACTGCCCTATGGCAAAAAGTCTTTTTCCAAAAAAAAATTAAATTAATAGCTTATGAAATAAAAATTAGCCTATGTTACTCGAAATGATGTAAGGATTCTAAAGATACCCCATAAAATGTCCAAATCTATTCAGCCGTTTAGAGGTTATAGTGGAATAAAGAAACTCACATACATACCTACATACATGAGCCCCAAAAATATTAAACTCCTTTTTTCGGGTAGTCGTGTATAAAGTAAAGCCTTATTAAATGATATATTATAGTAATCCCACCTTAACAATTTTCTATAGCCCTATTTTCCTCATTTTTTGAATAAAAAATATGACAAATTATTTCAATAAAACGTTATTTTGACGGACAGACGGACGGCTGAAGCCACAATATGAAAATTCCATTTTTAATATTTAAGTATGGAATCCTAAAATAATATGAAACTTCCCAATATAACCTCTCATAAATAGAAAAATCATAATTATATTTCGGGGCAAAGTTACACGCCCTAATTTCCGCGACAAGGCTTTGCATACTAATGAGTCTCTTTTCAAATCGTATCACATCTAATTATAGTAGCTCTGGAAAGCGGTCGCCGCTCTGTATCCGCGCTATAATATAATTACAAACCTAATTATTTTATGAGCTCCTGGTATTTTTGGGTGGGCTCTAAACTGGTTTATCTTTTTTGTTTAACTTCAAGACATTCGAAATTCAAAAAGTTAAAGTTTTTATGAGCTCGCATTATTGTATAGTACGAACATTGCTGGAATACTATGAATATTCAAATTGTATAATTAAAGTAACCATTATTTTTCCTCTGAATACAGCTATTTAAAAAAAATCAAGATTATAAAAAAAAAATCGGAGTATGGACACGCACTTGATCAGTTTTTTATTTCACCTCTCATTTTGTAAGTAATCACCAAATTGCACGTGAAGATTTTTTTTCTTATAATTTCGTACTTAATTAGATTTGCAATATTCAAAGTAGCAATATCAGGAAGATCAGCTATACATTCGATGACTTTATTATTTTCGAGGAACGCGAGGAGATTTATAACGATAGAGAATCTCTTCACAAAAAACAAAAAAACTCATCTTTGGCCAAATAAGGCCAATCTACAGTCTACATTTAAATATTCAGACAGTCCGCTCTTTGTCAGCGTTATATAATTACGTACATAATTATTTTATGAGCTCCTGGTACTTTTCAGCGGGTTTTAAACTGGGACAGTGTCGTTTGGTAAATTTCAACAATTCATAATTCAATTTCTTATTACCTCACGTAATTAAACCTAGCTATCACCATGTTAGGCAGATATTGACACGGTAAAGAACACAAGAAACTTCGCTTTAAAAATTATCAAAATCGTCAAAATATTGATCTATTTTGCCGAAAGAGTAAGGAAACCCCTAGCAACTATTCCATGATAAATATTGTATTCTAGTTATTGCTATAAATTGACTATTCAACACAAAAATAATTTTTCAATTCAGATCAGTAGTTACAGACATTAGCGCGTCTAAACAAAAACCCTTCAGCTTTATAATATTAGTATAGACTAGTAGGGCGCGTGGGGGTGCGGGCCACATGTAACCCGCGTGCAGTCTTCCCGCCCATAAAAAATCTCTTTTAAATTCCCCATACATTTTTCTATGAAAAAAAAATTTCCGCCATATTGGATTTTTTTTCTATCCATCGAATAGGCCTTCGGGTGCTGATCACTTCTTGTCAAGAAACCACTCTTCCATCTTTTATACTTTCCGAGTTAGACACCGATGAAATTTGTATGGCGGCCATTTTGAATCCGCCATTTTGAATTTTTTTTCAGCTCACTGATAATTGGCATGACGTTTCGACTGACATTTGGTCGAGCACCCCCCACCTATTTACGATACCCTTCCTGTGCTCTTCACCCGTCTTCGAAATCCTCAATCATCAGCTCTCTCCGTATTTTTCCTCCGAATGAATTTTTTTCTTCTATACGAGCCCATCCATGAAAAAAAAATTTTCATACAAAATTGTTCAGGAGAGGTGATCAATCAGTCAGTGAGTGAGTAAGTGAGTGAATCAGCACAAGCAGCTATATAAATAGTAATTATTATCTCACGTTATTACCTACAATAACTCTACAAGTCTTATTTCTTGTTCAAAAAAGTACAACTTGGCGCAGAACATTTATTGCGACAAGCTATTAGGTCGAGGAAGACTACGGAAATAGCTCTGACGTCTCTTGTAAAGTAACTCCATTACCGCAAACCGTGCTCGGCGTTAATTGCAATTACAGCGCCAATATCGTCTCACTCACCCGACACTACAAATACTATGAATAATACATTTTTGGGTTTGCAATTATGTGTGTCTTTGACGACCTCCGTGGCGCAGGGGACGCACGCTTGGATTCGAGTGGGAGGTCGCGGGTTCGATTCCCGCCACGGGCCACTTTGGAATTTTATAATTTCTAAATTGGCTCAGGTCTGGTCTGGTGGGAGGCTTTGGCCGTGGCTAGTTACCACCCTACCAGCAAAGACGTACCGCCAAGCGATTTAGCGTTCCGGTACGATGCTGTGTAGAAACCGTTGGGGTGACATAACTTACCCCTTCCAAGTTAGTACGCTAACATCTTTGACTGCTTCATCACTTACCATCAGGTGAGATCGCAGTCAAGTACTAACTAGACTGCGATGCGATAAAAAAAAATGTAACAAACTGTATCAGTATCAAACTGGAACCCTTGGAACACCGTAGAGACGTTAGCTCTCTATGTTTGTTATATTGATTGTTCAATGGTGACTGCTTTGAAGAGCTGTTTGAAGTCATCCAACCTTCTACTCTCTCTGTGCGTATACTGCAGCCTAGAAACATGTCTCATTCATACCACCTGGATGGCTGGCAATCCACGACCACCCATGAGTATGGCATATCCTTCTTTCCACGCACGTGCAAACTATGGAACTGGCTACAAAAGTATTCCCCATACCCATAGCTATAACATGGGCGTATAAAACAATTCCTTAAGAGTCAGCAACACATTTAGAGTTCTCAGGTGTTAAAAATGTCCATAGGTGCCGGTGATCCTTAACATCACATGACCCGTTCGCTCGTTTGCTCGTGATGTCTAAAAAAGAGATATTTTATTGCACTAAGCTCCTAGCTCCCGGAAAACTACGGAGAAGGCTCTAACGTTTCTTGTAATGTAATTTCATTACTGCAGCTGCCCCGTGCTAATTGCAATTATAACTCCAAAATTGCTGCACCTAACCAACACCCATCTGCGACTATTATAGTTCAATGCTATATTTTTAAGCTTGCATTTACATATACTGCAACAAACTATTACCTTACGGAAGACTACAGTTATAGCCATACGTCTATTGTAAAGGAACTCCATTACCGCTTACCACGTTTGGCGTTAATTGCAATTACAGCACGGATATTGCCGCACCCGGTACCCCACTTGCAAATGACAATTACGATTAAAACTAATGTTGTGTGAATCATAACGTTTTGGCTTTTGACATTTTGAACCCAGATCTTCGTGATCTGCAGAAAACTTGCTAAAAACTACAATTAGGCTGTCGAAATTCTATGCACGTAGAATATAATGGAACTCTTTGGCAATAAATTGTTTGCGGCGCTGACCGCTCCAGAGAGGGATTAGAAATTGTACACATTGATACTCAACAGTAAAATGGCTTCAGCGGGTCGGGTTAAGTAGTAATTTAGAATTTATTTACCTTTCGAATAACTCTAGGAATTCCCTTGCCTTTTATATCTTGATTGACAGATAAGGTTAAGGAAAGAGGAACACTCTGATGCAGTGGCGTACGCTCGGATTCGGATGGAGGTAATGGGTTCGATTCTCGTCTCGGGTTTTATAGAATTTCGTAATTTCTTAATTGGCTCAGATATGTTTGGTGGCTAGTTATATATAGCCTCCGATGCATCGACCGTTAGCGGTTCCCAATATTCAATCTATCCATGGTTTGCCTTACTAGAGGTAGAAATTTGACGTGAGAGCATTGACACCTATACTATAGACCCGGCGGACCGCGCAAAAAAATGTCGCCAGTTTATGGGAGTCATTAGTACCAACAGTATAAGGCCACGCGGTATTTCGGTCAGCGGCGGCGGTGGGTATTTTGACAGATGACGCTACTATTTGCTTGTATGAAGAAGTTTTACGTAAAATGTTCGGATCGGCCTATCTTTACTATTTTTATCTATTCATAAGAGCCATAAAAGTTATGTCAAATTTCTATCTCTAGTAAGGAAATCATGGATGGGTCGAATATTGGGAACCCTATCAGCAAAGACGAACCGCCAAGAAATTAGGCCGTCGTCCCGGCGCGATGCTGTGTTGAAACCATTAGTGGTTACTTACTCCTTCCAAATTACTAAGATAGCATCTTCGTAAAGATATTATCATCACTTACCATTAGGTTATATCACAATCAAGGACTAAATAGTGTAACAAGAAGGTAAGTACCTAGTTGTGGCATGTAACATGACAATGACAACCGACATCAAAGGATGCCGTTAGTTAGATCTTTCGAAAATAGAATCAAAGTCACAATGGGAGATAATTATTGGCGCAGATATTTTAGTTTTGTTTCTTTGCTCAGTCAAGCTATAAGCGGTACAAAAGCATTTCTTAGTCTTTACTTAGGCTTCTTTATAGCAATCTATTATTACTGCCATTATTCCAGCCTTCATAGCTTTATAATAATTGAGTCTCAACTCATTATGCCCAGAACTAAGCTCTAATTGCAATTGCTCATTGTTTTACGGACAAAGGCTTTAAATCAAGGACGCGGTTGAGGATTTTTATATTTAAAACAAAAAGGTAGAGGTGTTTTATGTTGCAATTTATCTTAAAGTTAGCTTTTATCCTTGAATTGAAATTTAGTTGCGCCAAAAATTTAATTCGTGACTGCGACTCAAAATTCGAGTCACTGAGTTTAAATTATTGAGTAATCAGTGCTTTGCAAATACCTGCAAATATAATAGAGCTTTCTTGAACCACGTTAAAGTTCTTTTCTAATAGAAGATCTGTGACTAATTGTTCCCTTATCTCTGACAGAAGTCACAAAGCGTGATTACAGACTAATTGTTACATGAGTGCCTGCGTATTGTAAGTAATCTACAGCCTGAAGTTTTGCGTTTTAAGGATATTCTTTTGCTGCATTTTATCACATAACATAGCATATTAACATAGCGTAGTAACGTAGCACATCTCTGGTGGAGAAGCATTCTTATATTTTATTATCTACTTCTATCATTTGCTCTACTCAGCGACTAGAACTTAGGTGAGCAATAAAAAACTTGCCATTTTTTTAAGGTACCAGTTTAATGTAGAGCAGACCATTTTAAGTCCAGTCCGTTCTTATAAAACAAATTATTGAGTTTTGAAGGCGTGGAAGTAAATACTGCGATAACACGGGAAAACATTTCGCCAAAGAGCTGATTGAGAAAAATATGTTCGTGGCCATCATTGCCTTTGAGTGAATACTCCGGAACAAACTAGATTGTAGTCAAACGCAAATCTCTCAACCAGTAAAAAATTACACAAACTCAATTGTTCGAGGGAGCCAGCACAAAAACCGCTAAGTGCTTCATTCAATTTCCATTAACTGCGGTTCTGCCCGCTGCGTTCTTACTTCTTGGTAAACGAGAAAATGAACGCTCTTGTTGCCCGCTTTTTACAATTAAACTAGATTTTAAACAAAGCTAATGATGTTCTATTCTAGATTCTGCGCTGTTGAAACGGTTATAAAAGCGCTGCAGTGCAATCTTACTTAATTAATTAGACCGATTGCATCTGGTGGCCACAAATCTCTTGTAAGGATTTACACCTTTTCCAATGAATATTGTGCAATACTCAAACACTAAGTCTTACTTGATACACTACACATTAAACGTTAGACTTATTCCCTAAACATACTGAGCATCTATTTTTCTATGAATTTGTTTGCAGGCGTTCTGATAACCCATAATCGTAATTATTCGGTAGTAAATGGAAATGATTACAGTGTCTATTGTTGCTACAAAAATTAAGTTAATATTAAAAAGGATATAATCTTCGAATGGACTTCGTAGATATCATCATCCAAAAATATGGCGCAGCACATGAACATCGGCTGCATCATCACGTTAACGTGGAGGCAATCCAGCTCCTCGACACTACGGACCTTATAAGAAGACTCAAAAGGACTAAACCTTTTGAGTCAGTGTAAGTGTGCGTGAAAGTGAAGTGCTGTGCTTAGTGCTAGTGCTATATAGTGCATCATTAAGGACACAATAACAAACTTAGTGCCTTCAATACTGCAATAGAGACTAAGATAAGTCAATGGACAGATTCTTAGATATAGGTTTTTATATAAGTTTAATTTAAAATTGAGTTATTAATTAGCTTTTAGACTAGATGGTAGCGAAACTAAAGTACCTTTAAGGGACTTTCGTGAAAAAAAAATTAAAAAGGATCCCCCTACGTGATTTTTAGAAGTTTTGCCTGTATTTCTTTATCTCTACTTTCTTCGTGTGCATACTAAATTGCACTTGAATTTATTACAGTCTCTGTCAAAAAATAATACTAAATGCATTGAGGTCAAAGTGAATAAACTTAAATTGCGCCCTCAGTTTCGGTTGGGGGTTAAAAATGAAACTGATCGCCGCGTGTAAACTATTTCTCTGAAGCGTTTTTCAAAACTACGCGCCCCCTATCTGGATATTGGTGAAATAAATAACAACTTCAATCCAGTGAACATCTTTCAACTGGAACCGTAAACAGTTAGAGGGGCCATAAAACTGTGCAGTTGTTTCGGATTTATGCCCACCGCCCATTCAGAGTGCTTTATGTGCCGTCTAGTGGCCTCGACTACTGGTTTCGCGGGATCTCTTGATAAAACATTTGAATATTATTTACATACGTGCCTTTCTGATAATAATAGCCCGTATATCCAAAGCGTTGTGGATATTGATTGACAGTCTACAGAGGCTAGCTGGCTCAGCACGCCGATTTCAAACATTTAAAAAGGGTCCACAGGTAAGAAGAGAAGAAAAGCTTTAGACAAGTAGATAGAGAAATTTCAACTAGTATAATATTAAAAAAAAGGTAAATAGAGACAGATTCAGATTTTACTTGCATAATTCGAATTAATTAAAAAGCTGACGTAGGTAACGTTTCTAAAAATTGAAAGTTGAAACTTGACAAATATTACATACTTTGCTATTTGTTTACCTGGAATGAAATTTTTGTTACGTTGTCCGTTGGTCCATCGATACTTACTAAAGAGGCCTATATAATATTTTTTAACACAAAACATGGCGCACTCAGAGGCTATAATTGCAATATTTGTTGAAAATTGGCCGTATAAGTGTAAACCATTGCCTTGTTTCGTTATATTAAACATACTTATTTCATTAATTTGTTTTAACATATTTCCCATAACTGTGTTGAAAAATTTCGTGTGATACTCGCGTGTGTATTACAAACATTTATTTCCTTTTCACCTTTATAGCATAATATACGAGTACTACTAGAGCAAGAAATTAACCTAACCAATATTCGATAATATTATCTGCATACAATAAACAAATAATGTTTATCAAACCGACCGATGGTTCTTATTCATTGGTTTAGCAAATGACCTCTGCTCGTAAGTCGTACGATAGGAACGAGTGTATGCGGTTGACAGAGACAAGTCGCTAGGCAGATACGCTATGCACTTCGCTGGCTTCGTTTTGAGGCAGTCGCTCCGATACTCTGTTTAGGTTTGCTATTTGTGAACGTACTTACAGGGATTACAAACCATGTAGTAACAATTCTAAATATTAATTATCTTTTCCAACCTACTTCAAAAGAGGAGGAGGTTCTCGATTTGACTTTATTTTTATTTATGTAAGCGCAGTTGGCTCAGAACTTTCGACTGGGTGAACCGATTTGATGTTTTTTTTTTTTAAAGTGATGTTTTCCGTGTGGTCAATCTCAAATATTTAAACATTAAGATTTACATTTAAGTCTTAAATTTGCATTAAGTATGTGCGCGACAAATAGAAATTTTGCAGGCCCTGCGATAAAGTACTCGTTGCTTAATTGGTGGAGCGCGAGGAAAGCAGATACAAAATCCCACCAATTGTGATAATTTTTAAAAAATAGTGCTTACAATAGTTTTCTTTCTTTTAAAGTCCCTACTTAACGTGATAATATCACCAAAATTAGTCAAGTAACAATTAATAAAATTGATAGGTACTCTGCAGACAATTTTTCGATACTATAATTTTTGCAAAAGTACTATAAAAATAACCTCTTTCTGTGATATTATAATAGAGATTGCGGGTATTTCAAATACTATGTATATGTAACAGTTCATAAAATACAGTCCACTAACAAGCAGACGAATATCGAACTAAAATGATATCGTTGACACCCTTTGGTTACGGAACTCTTAAATTAAATACCCAATTTCTGCAATTTACTTCGATTCAGGTTCTAAATTGAAGCTTCTATAAATTCCTTTCACATACACCTGATAGAACTGATAAATGTGAACTATGTTACCTCTCGAGATACATATTCCGTATCCCTAATCCGTGAGTATCAGCAAAGCAAATTGGCCCACTAATGACTAGTGCGACACCCCACTACGACGACAACACTTACATCCCGCACCTGTGAAATTGAAACTTACGGACGATGAATGATACATGAGCGAGTTGGGTAGGGATGTAACTTACAGACTGCTTACGGCTAGGATGATATCTTGTTATGAATATCAGCAAAGCAAATTGGCCCACTAATGACTAGTGCCACACCCCACTACGACGACAACACTTACAACCCGCACCTGCGAAATTGAAACTTACGGACGATGAATGATACATGAACGAGTTGGGTGGGGATGTAAGTTACAGACTGCTAACGGCTAGGATGATATATTGTTATGAATATCAGCAAAACAAAGTGGGCTACTCAACACTAGCGGGACACCCAACTCCAACTAAGAAGCTACACTTATAGCCCGCACCTGGTAAATTGAAACTTATGGACGATGAATGATATATGACCGAGCTGGTTGGGGATGTGAGTTATAGAATGTTAGCAAGCAGAATGACACCTTTTTATGAATATCAGCAAAGCAAAGTTATTACAAAGCCAGTCGTGATTAGCGGGACACCCAACTATAGCTAAGAAGCTAACTTGCGAAATTGAAACTTACGGATGAGGAATGATAGACGATCGACTTTGGGAAGATGTGAGTTATAGACTGTTAAAAGGAAGGATGACAATTTGTGATGAATATCAGCAAAGCAAAGTTGTCCAATATTACCAATTAGGACACCTTACAAAGCGACACCTGCCGTAAGTGTCGGTTTTTTATGAGAGGTATAGTTATTGATAAGTATCAGGTAGAATAAAATGTTACCACTAATATAATTGCATCCACGACGAACAATTAGTTAACAGTTTTTTATCAATTGTTGATTTATGTTTAGAAATCTGTATTCTTCAACCGATCCGATTCATGACATGTATCTGATACATGTGTCAGAGGTATTTCTGTGATAAAAGAATTACTGTACGAGACAAAAACCTTGTTTTATCGCTGATTGCTTATCACCGGGACAGCATCGTGACATGGGACTAATTTGCATTTTATTACGGTTTAAATCTCGCCTCCACCGCGTGTGGGGACCTAAATCTCAACAAGGATTTCGCGAATGATGTATTTAAACTTTGTCTAAGCGAAGAATAAGACCTCAACGAGCCATTTGCCGTTCCAACAAAGCCGCGCGGAAACCTCACATGCCTCTCTATATTATTTTTGCATAATCTTTAGTTTATTATTCTGATATTATAACGAGTTAACTTAAGGAGTTTAAGGTCTCGCCAAACAGCGGGAGGGTCACGAACGGAACTCGATTTGAGTATTTATAATGTATTTTATTTAGATATAATATGATGCTGAACAGCACCGCCGTGCCTGGCGCAACACGGCGATGGATGTCTATTATAATTGAAATAGTACTAAAACGCGTCGCGTTCGTGTGGAGCTCATGCTCCGCCCGCTGATGGGCTAGACCTTTAGTCCTTGTAAGTCGTACTGATAACCTAGCATCTGCCACAATTATCTAGAAAATATCCAGATAATGTGTCACCAACTAGGTACATTAGGTTACATTTAGGTGTGATATTATCTGAGTTTTTAGACCAATTTAGTCTAACAAAAGTGCATCTAATCAGCTTCATAATAACCGCAAAGCAGTACATACACTCACCACCAGATTATGACGTCACTGCCCGGTAATGACATCACCACAAATTCCAATGTGAAATTCATAAATAGACAATGCTTCCGGCTATTGTTATTAGTGAAACAGAATTAGCTATAAATTAATGTGGATATGAATCGATATTGATTTGGTTTTCATTATTGTGAACTCATTCGGGGCTCAAAGTGATATTCTAAAAGCTACAATATATTTGGTATTTTTATGAAATCTGAAAAATGCCACTTTCTACATTTATCCTGAGGCTGAGCAAAACCGTTTTCATTTTGTTTCTAAATCCGGAATCTTCTTCCCTGCACTCATTATAATTCATATAAAATTAAAAAAAAGTCGAATAGGTTTTTCATTTAACTAAGAGCGGGTTTCCATCAGGTTTGTGTGCCGTTTTTGCTGTTTTTCATTGTTATACATTATATTTAAAAGGGAACAAAAACGCTGAAACCACGGTCGAATAAGTTTTCTACCGTAGAGTAATCCTTTTGAATTCTTTTCCAGTCATTAACTCGGTATAATTTGATAGAAGTACGGCTTTCGTCTTTTTTAGAGATATCGCAGTCAATAATAATAATAATAATAATAATAATTTATTTATTTAAACCAAAGAAAAAAATTTCACAATAAAAAACTCCTTAGATCTAGTACACAGAAAAAGTAAACAATAAATTTTGAAACCAAAAGGAGTGCTTTGGCACCCGTACTAAGAAAACCTGTGCTACGGGCACAATAAATAAGCATTTGCTTAATACTGCATATTGAATTAGCAATACTTATGTTTGTACACTTTTTACCACAAACTTACAGTTTGTAGCGGTTAGCTGACGATAGATGGCGTCACCAGCGCAATAGCACACGCTGACAGAGCATTCGACGAGCGTTCTATGGAGGGAAATTTCCCTATTGCCCTCTGCACCGCTAAAAGTTGTTGCATATATTGGAAAAAAATTGTAACTCATGATTATAATATGTTTTCTGTACTTCCTCCCCATAGAAAAAAGCGATTAGTAATTAGTAATCCTTCTTTTTCTGTGTCATAGTGTTTATTTCATTAACAATTCCAAACTATAACTTTCAGACATACAGATAAAAAGAAAATGAAATATAGAGTTAAGAGATACAGCTAAGCTATAAGATCTCGATTACTTGGAAAACGATAGGAGAAGGAAATAACGACTTTTGCAAGAAGTAGAATATTAATGTACAGTTTATTCGCAACAGTAGTTCATGATATTATTTATATAAGCCAAAGTCTCCTGTAATATAATATTTCCGACAGATATTAATTATCCGCGGAACAAAGGACGCCATAACTCAGCCAGACTAAGTAATATTAGGAAAGTCCAGTGACCAGATACCATATAGACTTCTTTATCGAGTAGCAGAGTGATCAGCGGACCTAGACAAAGTGACTTGCCGCTAAGCGTTGACGACAGCAGAAAAACCACGTGACCACCAGTACAAAACATATGAAAGCAGAATCTGCTCTGTGCGCTGCGTTGTTCACTCCCTGCTGCTACTACTGTCGCTTGTCACCCGAAGTACGCTAAAGTTATCTACAAGGTCTGCGAGAAGTACTAATTTTTAACAGAAAAACCAACACCTTACATTTTAGTTCCCAGGAATCGGACTCTGTACCTCATGATCCGCAGAAGAATTGCTCTAATCAAGAGACTGATGACAGTATCAAAAAGTAAAATATTAGTAGTCACTTCTGAATTTGAAAATGTCCACTAGAGCATTATTTTTTCACAATTGTATTTCGATTATTAACCGATTTGGGTAAACAATTCAAGAAGGTGAGCATTATTCGTCTATCGCGTATTTTATCTACGGTTATGTCGCATTTGGTTGTCCGCTACATTAGTGATAAAGAGATAAAGGTTCTGCCTGTTAATTATAATTTCTGCTTCGTAAATGGTCTAAACATTAGTAGTAGTAAACAATTTGAGAGGTACCTATCTAAATACATGAATGCGTGTTTTTGTAAGAAATAGAAGCTCGCTGCAGCAACGCGAACGATAAGGCACTTTATTACTTAAAGTATGTCAAAAAACAATCGAAGTGTTTTAAGAAACTAGGACTGATAAATATGCAAATACTCTGGACAAAGGATAACGGGTAGCTGGGTTCCATAAAATCAAACGCAAGCCCGGCTTGTCTTGTACAATATTAACTATTAATTTAATATTAACTATCATTTTTATGCATTGATAAAATCATAGAAGTTTAAGAGTGAGCCCCCAACTTCAAAAGTGCGGAAAAAATACTTTGCGCAAATTAGCAAACCCGAGCCGTTGCTACAAAATTTTTCACGCATAGTAGCATCTGCGCACCATCTATGGATAAAATCATTAAAACATGTAAAATAGATAAATGCCATTAATTTGAAGTGTGTTTGAATATTTTAATATAAATTTTAGTAAGGAAGAGTTCAAGTTAATTAATAACTATAATCTTCTTATTTTGACAAAAGCTGGGGGTAACTGCTTAGTGTTCGTGGAAAGGTTGTCAAGTTCTGCGACAAACCTACGTCTTATCCTTTAGGATAGTGAAATAATATTATTTATGTGTATTAATTTAGAGCAATCTATCTTATTCCCTAGGTTTGCTGTTTTGCGTTACTGCCGCCATACCCATACCCGTCACCCACAGCCGTTTTTAAACGTAGGATGCGGAAGCTATTCTACTTCTCTAAATTAATCTTGATTCCCTCTTCGCAATAAATAAGGATCAAGGTATTTCTTGCGCTAGACGGACGTCATTTTTTTCTCGAGACGTCTGAGAAAAGCCAGTGTATTTCTTGAATTAATTTACTCAGAATTTATAGATATCTGAACACATACTTTCTCTATAATATAAACTTTCAAGTTTCACAAAAAAGAGACTTTCATCTAACACGAGAATAGTTAAATATTTAGCAGGTTTTTAGGACTGAAACGGTTGTTTAAGTAATTTTAGTGCCTTGCGGGAATATAAAGTAGTATGTTATATTAATTCGCTTTGCGGCAAAAATTGCACCAAAATCGCCATTATTTTCATTATCGGGCATAACAATGGATTTTTTTTATTTGTGTAAGTAAAAATAGCTTCCAAAAACGCTCAAAAGTATTTTTGATCTAACAAAAACGTTGTTTTTCTGTGAAATTCTCCAGCAATGCTGCCTATCGCACGTATAAACGCATTCATAGGAGGATTCGTATTAAGAGGAGGACTAAAAGAACCGTATATTAGACCTTTTTAATAAATAGTTCGCCGTTTATTTTTTTTCAATCAAACATCAAAACGAATTCTCAACAGTTTGTGAAATTGCATGTACGACCCGCGAGGGACATTCATTCGGCGAACTGGCCAATTTGACGAGCGCTCGACGCGTGAATTGATGGAACTGCTAATGGTCGGCGATAAATCATGATTCATGAGGATTCACTCAAAGGATTTATTTTACACATACGCCTAACTCTTATGAAAATTCAAAACTCTACCGCCAGTTTCGAAACAGGTTTGAAATTTTAACTGAAATAATCTGACAAGCAATTAGGCACTTGCTCTGGTCAAAATGTCATCATAAGTCATACATAATTTGTATGCATAATAATAATAATTATGATCTTAAAATATGTCATGAGCAGACGGAAGCATATTATCATTCCAAGAATGTTTTAAACCAGTGAATTGAGAAACGAAATTCAGAAACGGACTTCTGGATTATATTGTTGTTAACCCCACGAAGGACTTCTGGACTTACCCTATACTTACATAATTATGGTGCGGTACTATAACTAATTTATGTCCTCCATTACTTATTAGTCGATTACTTATCAATCATCAATTATTTTTTTAAGTGCATATTTCGACGCACAAAAAGTAAGCAATTATTATAATAAACCACACACAAGAGTTCGCATTGTATTTTCTAAAAGCGTTAAATAATTTCAACACATTTATTTTACGTCTCTTCAGTTATCAATGAACAATGTTCAGATAAAAAACGACTCACATTTTTCTTGATTTGAATCCATTGATAACACATACACATTTTTATTACTGTACTTAATGTTTTTAAGACTGCGTGGGTATTATGGGTGAATTCTTTGAATCGATCATTGATTTAATAGTACCTAATACTTTTTCCATAAATGCTCTTAGACTAAAACCCAAATGTAATTGACGTTATGTTTGTTCTATTCTAGGGCTTTTCGTGGCAACTTGGCGAAACTCGTTTAATCACCAGCTAATGTGAAATCAGTGTTAGTAGCAATCACAACCGTGTCACTTGTCACGAGAAGTGTTGAAGAAACCGCAGTCACATCAATTGTTTGGAAAGTCAGCCCTTATTCTAAGGTGGTTTTTGATTATTGGTAAGATAAAATAATCGAACTTAGGTTTCGATTGGCGCAGGGGACGCGCGCTCGGATTCGATTGGGAGGTCGCGGGTTCGATTCCCGACACGGGCCACTTTGGAATTTTAAAATTTCTAAATTGGCTCAGGTCTGGTCTGGTGAGAGGCCTCGACCGTGGCTAGTTACTACCCTACTAGCAAAGACGTACCGCCATGCGATTTAGCGTTTCGGTGTGATGCTGTGTATAAACCGTTGGGGTGACTTTACTTACCCCTTCCAAGTAAGTACGTTATTCGGCTGCATCATCATTTACTATCAGGTGAGAGCGCTGTCAAGTACTAATTTGTATAGTGTATAAAAAATAGGTGATCAAGTTTGCTAAAAAACTTGGGATACCAACATGTACTTGTACCTACGAGTAAGCGAATAGCATTTCAATGAGATGATGCGTAAATACATAATCCGGTCGGTTCGTCAATCTTGGACTATGATCTCTCTCCGATCGAGTTAGATCTGTTATCCTATTGGATTTTGAGAGAGAGAGAGAATACAAAGTTCACCTGTGTTTGCGTTTGTGCACAATAATATTATTATGTGTGTTTGGAGGAAATTATTTTATCAAAAAATTCAATAGCTAACAAGTTTTTGATCCCAAACAACTAGAACATCGAGTCAGTTAAACGCAAAATTAAATGATGAGACAATAATGAATTGTTGCGGAGACGCAACATCGATCAGGGT
This sequence comes from Coenonympha glycerion, assembly GCA_963855885.1. Taxonomy (NCBI): domain Eukaryota; kingdom Metazoa; phylum Arthropoda; class Insecta; order Lepidoptera; family Nymphalidae; genus Coenonympha; species Coenonympha glycerion. The sequence goes on along the minus strand of OY979630.1, from coordinate 17,558,124 downwards.
GAATGAGTGAAACAGTAGGGGAGGAAACAAGACACCGCGCCGCTGTCCACAAGAGATTGAGCGGTTGCCGAATAAATGTGCCGAGAGCGTTTATTGGAGCAAGATTTATCGACGTCTTATGGCCGGTTCATAGAAGTATAGTTGATTTGAAAACAACTTATTTACAAAAGAAGTCAATGGAGATGATAATAATATATTTTTCGTTAAAAATCTGTCTGTTGCAAAGGATACAATGTTATATAAAGTGTATTTTAACAGTGTGCAGTTACTTTAATCTATCATTGACATACATAGATTAAATTTTATGCAGATGATTTAATATTATCTTTTCGTTATAGGGTTTCACTAACTAAGGATGTTATTCTTATAAATTTAAATAATAGGTACGTATCAAAACTATCGTACGAAATTTTGCTCTGATAAAAGGTTGTGCCACTGAGCTACGGAAACTCAATATTCAGTCCTTCTAATATTTTATATATTTTAACGTCTTTCTAAAGCCCATACCCTGATGATCCTAGTAGAAATTTATAAGAGACCTTTGTAATTGCGACTTTTTGGACTTAAGAACTTTTACAATCATAATCGTCATTGTTAAATGTTGTTGATATTGTATAATGTGACGGTCATAATGGCACATAAAAATTCTTACAGTCAAATTCAGTCACTTATTTCAATACTTACCTAATTCGCATGAAGATAGGTTTACTATCGCGTTTGACTGATTTGTGCTGACTAAACTTGTCCTCTTTCGACGTAGAACCCTCACCTGACCTCAATCTCCTTGCTAGCCCACATATTCAAACCTCTATATTATTATCCCTTTTCAAATCAAGTGAATAGGGATAGTGGTGAGTTTGCCTTTCAAGTTTGCCCTATTTCTTACACTATTATAATATTATGTGCGATTTCCCTAAATGGTAAACGACCTGAATTCAGCCTCAATGCTGCCTTCCGGGTCCATTATAAGGCAAGTTCGACGTTCCTTAAAACTCATAGACGTATTATATTTCTGCGTAAGGACTGGCACAAGCTAAGTGGCACCAAATCTGTAATATATAAATACATACTTTTAATTTTTTATGCTAACGAGTTATTTGTTGTTCAATCAAGCCGAAAATTTTCATTATTTTTTGAACTATTACTATGGCAAAGCATGTATGTTATTAATTAATTTATATAAAAAGTATAAATTGTTTGCAATATTATGTATCTTAATTAAGCCGCAATGCAAACTTTATGACTTCTTCGCAGACTTCATTTGCATTTAACAATGTTACCTACGCAAAAACTTGGAGAATTGTGTGGTAGGTAAAAAGTTACTTATTGAGAAATCCAGATAACAAGAGGCCTAACAATTGCTCTTTTAATAAGCACTTGATTGTAATTTGTAATCAGCTAGTTCAACGTGTAAGTCCTTTCGCAGATTCATAAAATTATATCTATGGAAGTTCTGCATAATCTACAGGCGCCATACGTCAATGTCCAGACCAAAATAGGGAAAGCCTAGTCATGATGACCTGGAGTTATTGTGTTCAGTGTGGTAATTTGAGATAGATCAAAGATTCCAGATATGGTAATAACATAGCATAAAATAATATTATAATGAAAACAATACTAGGGGAGCTTTAATATTTAGTAAACATAGCAAGAAAATAACATGATTGTGACTGACATAATACAAGAGTTCTATGTTCCCGCTTACTTAGTACTTAATTGATAAAGTTAAATAAGTATAAATCTAAATAATTGTAAAGCAATAAAAGCACGCACGGAAACAAATTACCGTATAATTTGTAGCATTCAAAACTTTGTACGTAAAATTTACCCCATTCACTGGGTCTATACTGAATCAAATTTAGCGTGATAAAACTCCGTGATTCGAGCTTCATTTATGTTCTGTTTTAGTGATCGTCATCTACTGAATATCGGTAGACACTCATGGATTGACGACAATAATTTAAAAGAACATACTAGCTGACCCGGCTAACGTTTTTTTGCCATTAGGGATATAAATAATAGCTTATGGCCTACTCTCCTACCTACCAAACATATACAGAAAATTTCATAATAATTGGTCGAAGCGGGAGGAGTTTTGGGAACATAATTTGCATGATAATTTTATATATTAGCGAAAACAAGAAAATAAGAATATGACAAGCAATAATCTTCTTGTATCGATAGACATGGCATAGAACAGTTTGGAGAAACCCTAAGTTATTAGAATAGGGATAGTGGTGAGTTTGCCTTTCAAGTTTGCCCTATTTCTTACACTATTATAATATTATGTGCGATTTCCCTAAATGGTAAACGACCTGAATTCAGCCTCAATGCTGCCTTCCGGGTCCATTATAAGGCAAGTTCGACGTTCCTTAAAACTCATAGACGTATTATATTTCTGCGTAAGGACTGGCACAAGCTAAGTGGCACCAAATCTGTAATATATAAATACATACTTTTAATTTTTTATGCTAACGAGTTATTTGTTGTTCAATCAAGCCGAAAATTTTCATTATTTTTTGAACTATTACTATGGCAAAGCATGTATGTTATTAATTAATTTATATAAAAAGTATAAATTGTTTGCAATATTATGTATCTTAATTAAGCCCCAATGCGAACTCTATGACTCCTTCGCAGACTTCATTTGCATTTAACAATGTTACCTACGCAAAAACTTGGAGAATTGTGTGGTAGGTAAAAAGTTACTTATTGAGAAATCCAGATAACAAGAGGCCTAACAATTGCTCTTTTAATAAGCACTTGATTGTAATTTGTAATCAGCTAGTTCAACGTGTAAGTCCTTTCGCAGATTCATAAAATTATATCTATGGAAGTTCTGCATAATCTACAGGCGCCATACGTCAATGTCCAGACCAAAATAGGGAAAGCCTAGTCATGATGACCTGGAGTTATTGTGTTCAGTGTGGTAATTTGAGATAGATCAAAGATTCCAGATATGGTAATAACATAGCATAAAATAATATATAATGAAAACAATACTAGGGGAGCTTTAATATTTAGTAAACATAGCAAGAAAATAACATGATTGTGACTGACATAATACAAGAGTTCTATGTTCCCGCTTACTTAGTACTTAATTGATAAAGTTAAATAAGTATAAATCTAAATAATTGTAAAGCAATAAAAGCACGCACGGAAACAAATTACCGTATAATTTGTAGCATTCAAAACTTTGTACGTAAAATTTACCCCATTCACTGGGTCTATACTGAATCAAATTTAGCGTGATAAAACTCCGTGATTCGAGCTTCATTTAGGTCCTGTTTTAGTGATCGCCATCAACTAAATATCGGTAGACACTCATGGATTGACGACAAAATTTTAAAAGAACATACTAGCTGACCCGGCTAACGTTTTTTTGCCATTAGGGATATAAATAATAGCTTATGGCCTACTCTCCTACCTACCAAACATATACAGAAAATTTCATAATAATTGGTCGAAGCGGGAGGAGTTTTGGGAACATAATTTGCACGATAATTTTATATATTAGCGAAAACAAGAAAATAAGAATATGACAAGCAATAATCTTCTTGTATCGATAGACATGGCATAGAACAGTTTGGAGAAACCCTAAGTTGCATCTTAACCTTTGTAAGTTTAATCTTAGAATTCCAAGAATAAATTCTAGGCTTTTTGACTGCAATTAATAAGTTTTAACCTTGATGATGATGATTATTTTAAGGAACCTGATTATGAAAATAATAATAATCTTTTCTTACCCAGCTCAAACAAACTGGACTCTTACTAGTAATTTTAAACACGCTATACTTCCGTGGCTTCGCTATACTTCCTAAAATAGCACACGTGTATTTTCCTTGCCGACAAGTCTGTGTAAAGTGCAAACCAAAAGCTGTATAAAATGAGTTCACCCACACTTAGTGCCTCACGATATACAAAATAAATACACAACTAAATAGGCAAACTTTTGTTACTAACTTGTTACTAAACCACTTCTAACAGAAACTATGCCTATAAAACATTCCCGCTAATAGGCATTACAAACTTGCCGTTCAAATGGAGTCTATTGGGTATTTTGTCAAAGAGTTTTAGCGACCGTCGACAAACTTAATTATTACTATGACCTAAGGCTAGCATGAGTTTGCTAACGTTTATTTTCTCGCGCTTGAGTGAAATATTTTAGTGATGAGCGCTTGTTCGGTAGTTTGGAACTTAAATTGGTTCGTAACTTGGGAATGATTGCATTCATACAAAGTATTCTACCGTAAATTGTTTACGTTCACATGTGTTGGGCCTCATACCAGAGCAGAGGGGCTATTCAAGTAATGTTTTTACACACTCAGTGATGTGAAACAAGAAATAAAAGAAGATTACCCCTGAAAAATTAGCTTTACATGTATTGGGTTAGAGTTTAAAATTGAGTGTATTTCAACATTATAAAATACAATGCTCGACCTTATCGACCTAAACTTAAATGTAATTTCACAATATTCGACCGTGTTGTGTATTGAACTAGGAGTACCTACATTAAATTTTACGCTCTATGTCAATAGTCGTAAAATTAATTTAAGCGTTCGCAATATTTTTTTTTTTCATTTCAATTTGGTTATTGTAAACGCGAATCCCATGACCGTTATAAACATTCCACTTTACGAAATGTATTTAGCCGATGCGTTAAGAGAATAGCCCCCCAGAATGTATTATGCGTGTGCCGGAAATTAAACACAGTATCTCCCGCTCAAATAATGGGCCTTTATATTGTTTTTTAAGGAAACTGAAAAATAATTCTCCGAAACAACGTTGCTTATTCACCGTAGGCGGGCTACGTTGCCAAGCTACGAATGGCCATCAATTTTCATAGCTTTGCTTTTGTGAAAAGACCCACAATTGTATAACTGGTTTTTAGATAAAGATAAAAAACTGGTCAAATGCGAGTTGGCCTCACGAATTGAAGGTTCCTTCTATTAGGACCAATTTTAAATAGCTAAGTACATGTAGCGACATAATTATAGCTACTTGTGTCTATGCGGTTTTTGAGCTTTTTTCAATTATACTAATTCTGTAATGATACTTGTGGTGGCTCACCCTAATCGTCTAGATTAATCGAACCATGATTGAATAATTTGGATGAAATAATTAGTCTTTACAAAAGGTAACTAAGAGTACCTCGGCCTTATGACCTTGAGGGAATTTTAATACGCGTCGCAGCGCTTTATAGAAAGTCCTGGATAAAGCCCCAAACTTGATGGTTCAATTAATCCAGATTCTAGAGTCCTAGACGATCAATAATAATCAATTTATTTGTAAATTTATTTACACGTCATATATCTTAAATTGATCGTCATATATAAATCAGAGTGGGCCATTACATAATGATGATTATAGTAATATAATAATAGTGTGATTATGTTTAACTATCTAGTAGTCGGTAGTTAGGTACTTCATTTTTAAAGTTACTGTATTTTTTAATTCATATTAATGAAACACACGTCTGAGGCAAGACAGATATTTTCGTAACAACATAGCGTCAGAGCTTCGATTATCTCAGCTTATCTACAATTAAAACACACAACAAAGAAACAAAACATTTTAAAATTTAAAAAACACCGAATAAACAAAACAATACACCGTTTACAAAATATATACACCGTCCACCTGATCATTTATGGGCATAGTGCCCAAGACGCTGTACCTCTTTGAACGGCTAAACTAAGCCGTTGAGCTAAATAAGCGCCAGCTCTCGGGTCACCAGACGCTTGGACCAATTTTTGGGATACTATATTGAAGATTTTTTTTGTATCCGATGACCATGGGCCCAGTGTTTCAAACGCAAGTGCCGCAAAATCGTAATCCTTACAAATTACTGAGTATTTGTGGCGCTTAAGCGTTTGTGCGGTTTCGGCAGCTGCACCGCCCCTTTGGGATGTGCTCGGTAAGTGGGATGCAGCCAACGTATCAACGCAGGTTGCATCCCAAACCAAGGCACGCCCCATCGACCACGGCACTATCGTCATTCCGTCGGGCCTCTTACCGTCATCCCTGAACAAACCGGAGGGTTCCAATTTGCATTAGTCATGGTAGAAACGCAGCTTAAAACAGGCAAGCATCGAGCGCGAAAAACAAAAAGCGAAATGAAAAGGAAACAGAGCTCAAGGTGTTTCCCGTGAGGCCCCGGGGCTCCGCAGAGACTCGTTTATTTTAATTTATGAGAGGATATGACATAATGAAACACCCACAACTCTGCACAGTAATGAAAGGATGCGTTTGTTAATAAATAACTAGGCTTATATTGTTTTTTACTTTTGTTAGAATGCCTTTATGTTTACTCTTTCTTTTCCACATTTTTCTTATTACCATTAGATACATTTTAACCGAATAATATACAGTCGTATACCTGCGGTAAAGTATTTTAAACTTTGAAATGTTAATAAAATATATTTTTACGTACTTATTAGCAGAAAAGAGTTTATTATACACACAGAATGTAAACTATTTATTTTTTAGTTTATTATATTGTGTAAAATTTCGTGGAAAAACTTGGATGACTAATAGTTCTTCATTACAATATTTTCTGTTTTTAATCCTCCTTAACCCGCATTTGACCCGTGTAAGCTACAGCTAAACTCTTCTTAATGAATCATGATATGTGCTAGGATCTGTGTGAAGGTTATTATTTTGAATTTACAAAATTAATTTTGTATATAAAATAATATAGAAAATTAATGTAACAGTGTTTTTTATTTAACCCCTCTGAAACCGCTTGACCGATTTTTATGATATCTGTGTATATTAAGTTCCTACTTAGGTCTGAGAATAGTTCATTATCTATTTTTATATCTTTCATGGCAAAATAACGCTTGCCCGGTCAGCTAGGTAAGTTATAAAAACTTGCAATAAAATATTCAATTACAGCTTACAATGATGTAGCTGATTACTGCAGACGACACTTTCCGTCTCTTTTACGAAATTTTTCGTATTATTAAATAAATAATAAAACCATTTTTTATCTCACGTAAGTACAATAAATAAAATTATAACGGAAACTGGATGGAAGTATTTCCTGGCAGAGTCCCAAAGGAGGCGCATTATTCCCAATTTCAGAGAGAACCCCGTAATGAATTTGCTCGTCGTAATGAAAGGATATGTTCATTTTATAAATAACAAGGATATTATTATTCATTAATATTAAACATTAATTATAGTATATTAAACTTCCGGTAAAATTTTGTTCAAATTAAGAATATTTTGGAAGAAAATCTTGGTACTTGGTTGATGTAAAAGAGCCAATGTGATGGGTTAGTACTTGACTGCGATCTCACTTGATGGTAAGTGATGATGCAGCTGAAAATGTTGTCGTACCAACTTGGAAGGTGTAAGTACCTCACCCCTAAAGGTTTCTACACAGCATCGAACCGCTTAATCGTGGTGGTCTACCTTTGCTGGTAGAGTGGTAACTAGTCACCGCCGAAGCCTCTCAAGAGACCAGCTTTGAACCAATTGATAAAAATAGTTCTAAAGTGGCCCGTGATATGAATCGAACCCACGACCCCTCACTCATATCGTATCTTACTCCACTGTGCCAGAGAGGTCATCAAAAATGTGTTTGTAATTTCTCTACGACGCAATCACTTTTGGCTGAAATTACAAAATTTAAAATTTCCTATAGATTATTCCATGGATTGATAATTATTGATTATTATTTATTCATGATTCTAACGTAATTTTTTGAACCAAAACAAACGAAGTTGATATCGTGAGTAAATGTTAGCGTCTTATAATTTATACTTATGCTTACTCTCAATATATGATCTTTGATCTGTATAACAATATTATGTGGTTCATCGTAATAGAAATTCAAATGAGGAAATCAACATACAATTATAATAGCAACAACAAGAAAAGCAACGCAACAACCCAACATCCGTACTGAATTAATTGATCAGTCTGTTTGTGTCCCGCAATACTGTTATGCGAGTACGTTAACTCATAAATAAAACATCCGCGATCGCTCCATTATGGAATCCATAAGCTCCTATAAAGCAATTTGTGCAAACAACGACAAAGGTATCGTACGCTTTTGTTCAGTAAACAAAACCACACAATACACAAAAAATAACTTATAGTAGGGTTGTAATATAACTAGCTGACTCAGCAAACGTTGTTTTTCCATATAAAAATGGCTTTCTGGTTTCCAAAGGTCCATGGTGCGCCTTATTACCTTAGTTTTTAAGTTATTTTAGCTATTTCTCATTTAAGGGTGTAAAAAAAAAGTTTTTTTCATATTCATAGGGCTAATACATATACATAGAAAAAAAAAATACAAATATTAGGTCTTGTTATTTTGTCTCTTCCAAAATAACAAGTTAATAGTTTTATTATAGTTTTGTTACAACCACGTGCGTCATGCGAATTTTGTAATATATAAGAAATATTGCTTGTTTTTTTCCTTTCATGAGTTTAGCTTAACCATAATGTATTTAGCATTAAGTTAACGCATCGCCCTGTTCAGCCAACTATGAAAACAATTTGTAACTACGCAAGATTAAAATGGAGGGTATCTTGATTTCGGAAAACCAAATTGCTAAAATCTTTAGCTATTTGTTCCCCAGAGACGCGGCATATACGAATGAAGCAAGCAGGTTTAAATCTTAGAAGGATTAATAGACATCTACTCTAGACAGGGCGAACCGCGTGAAAAAATGTCGCCAGTTTATGGGTGTCATTAGTACCAACAGTATAAGGCCACGCGGTAGTTCGCTCAGCGGCGGCAGCGGTATTTTGACAGTTGGCGCTACTGTTTGCTTGTATGAAAAAGGTTTACGTAAATCGTTCGGATGCCCATATCTTGAGGTTAGTAATCAGTGGTAGGATTATATTCGTCTAAAAACAAAACCCCCACGAAGCAATCTGAAAACTGAGCATTAATTGTTGGAACATTTAGCTATGTACAGCGTGAGTACACCGCGGAGTACAGAATGTTAGCGCGGAGAACTAATACAAACGAACTCGAGTTCTGCGGTAAAACTGGGCGGAATGAGCGGATCACTGCGACCGAACACCCGCTAGACAACATCGAAAATACAAGGTGCAACTGAATTAACATAAACCTGAAATAGAATTTTCAAAAACGATAAAATAAAACTGTGTTGTTTTCTGAGACATGAATGTTTGTTTTTAGTTTGTGGCGTCATCCAGTCAGATTGAAACTAAAAATTTTAGCAAAAACTAAGGTTAAATTACAAAAGCCTGTACGTTAGGTCAATGTGAATAAAGATATTTTGACACCTTTACTTCACATAGGTCTAACTTACAGGCTTTTTTAAAACGACAATATGATATTTTTCACCTATGTATGGTGATAGCTGAAAGTCGACTAGCTAAGTTTACGTTTTAAGTGTGCTTTCATGCTATAACATGAGGTGTGCGCCTCATGTTGCACCATGTTGAGTTGAGTCCCATTTCTGGGTTTTACCACATCACAAGCGATGTCTGATGCTATAATCACTTGGGAAATGTGGTTTTTATTGCCCAGGTGGTTGAAGCTTCAGGCATAATATTTTAGTTCATAAGTGTACATTTCGTTGTGTGTGTGGCATAATGAGAAATAAAATATCATTCTTTCTTTTTTCTTCACGAAGTATCCACCGTTAATTAAGGGAGTATTAAACAATGTTCGATATATCAAATTCCGAAAAAATAGTTCTCCCAAAAGTTGTTCCATAATCTCAATTTTTCTCATTTTTATCGGAAACTACAATGGTAATTTTTGTTTTAATATGTCCGTAACGATAATATCTTAAAACGTTGAGAAGCACATTGATTATAATTACCTTAGTTTTTGAGTAATTAGGTAAAAGGTCGTTTTTCTGTTCCACGACGACGCTTATATATGCTTCAACGACGCTGCATGTCGCACCCATCAAAGTACCCGTGAGAGTGATAAAGACAAAAATAAATTCAATAAATCCCCTTAACAATCCAGCCCGATGATGGGTATTAATTAGCAGCTGCAGAAACCGATTGAGATATCTAACTCCTTTCAAGGTAGTACAATATCATCTTTTGCTTCATCAAACCTTCATATAAGATAGCAAAATAGGTTGTGACTCTAGTCGTCTAGTGAGTTAGCTGTCGACGGAGCGAGGGATGTTATCTGTTGCAATGCTGATTGTTCATGCCGATGAGAACTGGGAATTCAATTGTAAGTTTGGAAATTTCCAACCGCGCAGCGTGCAGTCTACTTGTACGAGTACTCGTATGTGCATTGTGAGGTACATTGTGCATACAACTTCGAGAATTAACCGATCCAGAGGTTTTAATTGCTTATGTTTGCGTAGTAACATGGCAATTACAATGATAGATCGTTATGATGATTAGATCAATTCGTATATACATTCGAAATTCGATTCTTAAGTACGCACGTTTTTCTTTTAGCTGAGCGATTTTTGGTGTGGAATTGGTCTAAAATATAAGATTCACGCTCGATTCGTAATTTTATTTTTTCAGATGATTTTACAAGTTTCTGCCACATTCTTACTTCAAAATAGAGACTTGAGATATAAGAATATCTGAACATTTTATGGCAAACTAGTGGACACTTGGCGTTTTTTGCTGATTAAATATCAACGTCAATTTCATTCAGGACTACACTCATCGCAATATAGCCCCAAAGTAAGCGATGGGTACTAGATATAAAACAAAAAAATCAAAATTAATATGTTATCACTGATGTAACACAAGGTGGTAGAATTTCTAAAGCCAACTTTAACAAACCCTAGTAAAGAAAATAAATGAGAGAAATCAAGAAGACAATAGTTCTCCCCCTTCTCTCGTTATTTTATATACCTACATTTATTTCAGTAGATATTTGTCTACCAAACCCGCAGATAAGTTAAAGTTACCTACTTATACTTAAGATCCACTAAGATTTGTAAGTTGCTTATGGCAAAGTTGCTAAGTGCTTCTAGACTTGCTTACTTAAGACGTGAAAGATGCCGTTCCTGTTACCAACAGTTGGGCAACTTTTATAACTTACTTCGGATTCGGATGTTTGAAGTCAATTCGAGAAGCCCAAAGTTACGCCACAGGCATTTCCGGACAATATTGCTTACTTTTGGGCAGATTCATGCAGATGCAAATTTGAAGTAGTTTTGTAATTTTATTTTCGGATAAGTACTTTCATCTTTTCATTTAAAAATCTATCATGAATCCCTTGATCTAAAACGTCTCTCGCTGTAAAATTATTGTACTGTCTATTTTATCAGTGGGGTTTCTTAATTTTCAAAAAATAAAAAATATAAACAAGGAAATGTGAGAAATCCCAATCCGAAATCAAGAAAATTCAGACACCATCGTACTCGTAAATGTCATGCCATAACAAAAGAGTGTTTGATAAAAAAGGTCCAAGTTATTCAGATCGATAACAATACATGCTATTTTTATTGATCTGAATATTTTTGGGCAACATACTCACCTGAAACATTTTTATTTGCGCAAAGGTACACTTCAATTTCATTAGCTCAGATACAAGATGAAATGCATAGATGAAAATTTCATTCCCATCAGAAACAAGGATATCGTGAAACTTAAGAAGTTCCATTTAAAGGGATTAACCCATATCTCAACGCCGGGAACACTCGTCAAAAGTTGCCAGATTAAAAGTACAATGGGCAAAGGGCACAATTAAATTAACTAAAAGTGGAAGCAACTCCGAGGATTGAGCGAAGGCAGTTTACTAGATTCGAGTTTCTAAGTTCTTGCTCGTCCCTCGTAATCTCTTGCGTTCTTTTGAGCTGTACGACTTTGTAAGGATCGTAATTTTATGGTATAATCGCTTTTACGACTTTGCAAGCTTTATACATATAGTATGTATTAAAATCCTGCCTACTTATAATATTACTTTCGTAAACATTTATTGCAAACTTTTGAGGAATTTTGAATAATAATAAATGTACTTTTAGTACATTTATTATTATTCAAGTGGCTAAGACAGTACCTAATGCAATTCAATTTAAACGTTTTGTAAATGAAAGTGAGACTTATGTTATAGTTTCATCGAAGTCTTTCATTTATTAATTCTATAGCGAATAATAATCTCTATCAATTTAATTGTAGTAGAGATTAGATCCTTTTAAAACACGTTTTTATAGCTGCAATATTATATCATGAAAATGTATACAGCTAACAGTGTGTTGGGGGCTTTTTATCGCCTCCATTATTCTGCATTTCGAATCGTTGCTTGCAGACTGAGGATACTGAAGTTTACAGCCAGTTCTAATTGATCTATAGGGAATCGTTACACTAGAAATGGTATTTATGATACAATACCTGTATTGCTCTCGGGGAGTTATCACGGGATTGCATCGGTTCTCTCCTAGTATTTTATTTGGATGGAAATCCCGTTGAGCAGTTATTCAAAAGAGTTATTTTTCGAATAAAGTTAAGTTGATTGCAATCTGAATTTAGTTAGTGAAGATGCCTTAGAAAAGATGGTTTAAGTCTCTATCAGGTGCTACACAGAGTCGCACCGTGATGGTAAATTTCAATACATTGCAGTTCACAAGATTAAATAAGACTGATTGTTTGGGTTTTTGACCTCGTTGCAATGGTAACAATAGTCATTATAAAATTAGAATGTGGTCCGAAACGCGTCCTCTTAAACATAGATTTCAATGGTGCACCAATATAAGTACTAATCCCCGTACGAAAAAACGTGGCATATCAGTGGAATACTCTGTTCTACTTTTTTCCTTCTTTACCGGTGATAGAGAAAAACAAACGATGTACAAAATAGTATATATTCGTAGAACGGAAAACTAAACAATTTTTCGATACTTATCTTCTTCGTAGTATCACAATAATAACTTCGGGGCGTTGGAAAAAGGCAATTGGGTCACAGACACTTTTAGCCTGAAAAATGTGTCTAGCTGATGCAGCGGAATGGGGGGGGGGAGAAAATCCTTTTTAGAGCTGCGCGAAAACTGCTCCGGGAATTTGTTAAGTCTACTTGTGAGTTCTTTAAACTAAAAATATTAGAATGACTATATAGATGAGTTCACTTAAGGCTAAAAGTTTGCCCTCCAAATTCAAATTTTAAATGGGTTTTCGTAATTCGCAAATAACAGACCAGTAGGCTGGAAACAAGTATCATCGCATGTTTATAAAAATACCAAATCGTTCTCGGCCTGTATTTGTTTACATTTAAAAGTCTCACTTTAGGATATTACTCCGAGTATTGTGAGTTTCTCACGATAACTAATTTCGTAAAACTTTTATGAAAAGATTTTGGTGATGATTTCCGAAATTTAAGTGACATACTTAAGCCTATTTTGTATAATTAGCTTACAAGTTGCAAAAAACCAAATAAAATTTAATGGTTTTGGGCGTAGAGAGTTGACTTGAAGTTTAACTGAGTAAGACTAGTGTTAAAAGAGTTCCGTTGTGTCAATTGAGAAACCCTAAAAAAACTCCGCTTGCAGGTACAAAAAGTAATGAAATTTTATTACTAAGAAAGACGTCGGGTGAAACGGCACAAAATGGGAACATTATAACCCTACCTAATTTCTTCTTTCCGCGAAAAGTGCCGCCTCCCTTTTATCAGAGCACATAAGTAAGAATTACACTACATCACACTGAGTTAATCCAGAAAATTGACCTTCCCTTATCGTGGGTCGTTCCTCCCCCGCGAACGTTGCGACCCCCTGCGGGGCCTATTACAATATTTTCTCACCGCAATAAAACGATCTAACGTTACGCTGGGAATAAGTCGAAGGTTATTTCAATGCAATGTTAAAAATTCTTCAGAACCTGAAGTTCCTTCTTTCTAACTTATACCTATAATCAGCGACGGCGACATATAATATTATCGTATTCGAAGTATCCATGATGTGAAAAATCTTAAATATAGTATAATTTAAAATGAGCTTTCAAAGTTTTACTAGCACCAATTAAGTCCTAGTAAGTATCCTAGTCCAATTCATAATATTTTGGATAATTATCGCGAAATATTAACTTCGTAAAGATTTTTCCCATTTCATATCACAGTAAAACGGAGCGAAATCGTATTAGTTAGTCCTGAATTGATTAACAGAATTAATTCAAAGTTATCGAAAATTGGCTTCTTTATTTGGGAGTTTATTTTCTTATAACTGGTTCCACGTTGAAGTAACAATTTCAAGCACTAGTGCAGACTTGTTTAATTTCGTCTGATTGTAAATGCTCAAGTGGCCTCCGCGGACTCTTCACTGGAAAGGCCTTCTGTGCTCCACTCCATCTTCTCGTTATCTCTCACTTGAAGTGCCGATGACACGGGGAACAATTAAAATTATGTTTTATTAAAATTATTATTTCTTGTGACGCCTCTTTGGAATTTCATTGTGCTACTTTGTATAGGTAGTTACTTAGATTACGTATTTTTTTTACTTTTGGAGTACGGTTTGATTTTTGAGAGTTTCTTTAACCTATTTTGATCATGGTAGAGAACTCTAAGAAGTCAATTTGAAGGAACTAAGAAGGTGCGTGTTATTATAAATAAGTAAGCTTATAAAGTAAGTAAATACCTAAAGTCATAACTTTTACGTATCGGATCTTACTAATGTGACCTTTTTATACTTCACAGTTTAGAAAGTTTTCGATGATATTTTGGGAAGGAGACAGTTTTCGGCAGTCACATTTATTATCGAAGTTTTCTCCAACTTAATACATCATAGCCTTCAATAAGTTTGTTTCACTAACCGCCCTTCGGAAATATCTTTTGACCAATAATAAGCCGAAAATAAAAGCTCATGCATTGATCACGATATGGTATTGACGACTTTTAAACAGACTTAACAGATTTCGTACCTAAAAGACGAAATTAATTAGTGTAATTTATACTAATAAATTAGAAGGCTAAAGCTCACGAAAAATTTATCATCATTGAGTCAACATTTATCGATGATACCACGGTGTCAGGGCAAAACGTAGAGAAAATCTTTTTTCATTTGTATATGGCATAGATTTACACAATACCTAGACACCTATTGAGATATAATTTTTAATTTCATTGATCTATTTTTATTTCATCCTTTTGAACTTTTGAACAATATACCATGATGTAGTGCCAACTGTTTCTCATAAAGTACATGAATGTACGGCAGTAAAAACATTCGTCCCATGGGAACCTTCGGTGTATCCACTACACCGTAACGAGGTACTAAAACCCCATAATATCAAGATGACATTCCTTGACCGAATTTCCCTACAAAAAGCTCTCTCCAATTCAATAGGGGAAAATGTAAATAAAATGAAGTCAAACAACCCACGGCCGTAAAAGAGACGCTTTTTGTAGCGTTTCTGTTTCACTTATCGCTTTTCTAAGTGAACATTCAATTAGTTTATTTTTAACCTTCGACGCAAATAAGAAGAGTGCTATTTTAACTTATGTATCTGTGGTCATATTATAGCATGTGGCATCATAACTCCCAATCAAATCTTATGCTATAATTTCAAATTGCGTAGGTATGTATTGTCGTCTTGGGCACTATGCCCATAAATGATCAGTTGGACGGTGTATATATTTTGTAAATATTGAATTGTAATTTTTTAAATTTTAAAATACAAACTTACTTGATAGCTAAAAAAAAAGCGTAGGTATTGTCAGTTATGTTTTCTGTATACTTACAACATACATAATTTCGCACAATTTAAATTAATTAAAAATTATGTAGCTACAAAACAAAACTCGAAGTACGTACAATGAAACGTTTGGCAAAGCGAAAGTCATACAATCCAGGATCTCGATATTATTTTGGTTAAGAGCCAAAATGATACGTTTCTGATTTGATCTTGGTTTTTTTCTCCTTTGTTACTGTTAAAACAGTTGTAATTTTTGGTCTCCTGCTTTTTATGTATCAACCCTTATAATGGTGTTGGCCGTTGTGTCTTCTTAGGATAAAAAGGGTTTGGGATGACGACTTGTTGAATGAACATCGATCGCGTATATCTATGTAATCTCGCGTTGTAAAGTCAAGTTGAGGATGTCCCAGTGTCGGGACGAAACGTACATCAACTAATGTAAGAAATGTGGGTGGTGCTTACATTGCTTGATTGGAAACTTGCCTAAGTGCTTGAGTGGGAGGGCGGACGATGCTTGGCTAGTTATGTACCATACAAATTCTTTTCAGATAGCGGATTATAGAAAGATATCCAGCTTATTATATAAAATGTCTAGAGGTTGGTAAAAATGAGAGATGTCTTTGTTTCCTTGATCCTCGATATGAGGTCCAAGTATAAACCACTTTCGGCCACCGCTGTTTTATTATTAAGAGTAATAACATTGAAATAAATCAAAGCGAATCGTTGAAACTCATTACGCAAATACGCAGACAGTGTTAGCACATGGATCCTAAACAAACAGTAGGAACGGTAACAAATCCGGTCGAGGTCTGTTTATTTGATACAGAGCTCCCTGAGCAAACACAAGACGGCACCGCCGGCAGGTGAACTTACAGTTAAGTTATTTAATATATTGAGCTCCAAATTGTTCAAATTACCTCCGAACATCCTCATCTTACTTTTCCTTTTATAATATTGAAGTAATTAGTCGAGATAGGTACTTCTTTCAGATCGGCAAAGAATCATTATCTGAACAATTGGGAGCATATTATATGTGCTCTGCTAGCTCTACTAGCAAGTGGTTGTCTTGTCACATAATATATAAGGTGTTTACAAAATTACTGCCATCGTTCCGCGAGGTGATTGTGTCATACATAAACACTTCAATAAGAAATCTCAGTCCCCGGGGTCAATAAAATATTTAATTTTTTAATTTAAAATTATTAAGACATCGCATCATGTTGCATAAGCAAAAACACGTAAGTATTCAGTGTTGACCTTGACCGTTGACCTTGGATTATTGTAAAATTAGCTTTATTGATGGACGTGCTTATGCAACGTGATACTATGTGTCAATAATTTTTAATTAAAAAATAAAATATTTTATTGAGGCCGGGGACTGAGATTTCTTCACTTTTGAAGTGTATATGTATGACACAATCACCTAGGTTCTAGCGAAACGGTGGCAGTAATTTTGTAAACACCTTATATTTCATTCAATATCAAGTCATAAATAAAGACTTCTTTTTATTTTATTAAGTTTTTTCATGTTTCAGAAAATAATACGAGCAGTGTCGCGAGGTATTTCTATTATTATTTCATACATTATAAGTTATTTCAAATCATAAATATTAGCCGTTAAATGAGGAGTCAAAAAAAGTAAAAAAAAAAACTATTACTGACTGTAAGCTTACAAACGCATTGTTTAGAAAAGCCTTCGTAAAACAAAGTTATCATAACAATGCAGATCTAGTTCACAAGATGTTCCTACAAGATAGTTCTGGCGTGAAACCAATTGTAGTCTTAGTGCGAACCTACTCGTAACTTTGTCTCTGTGCCATTTCAGTGATCATTATTCCTGAATCATTATTATCTAATAGCAAACTGTCGTGAATTCTTATTTCACGCGCGTTTCTTGCAGAAACAGTTAATATTTCCGGACTTTCTAATAAATGTTCTTCTTTTTAGAAAGTATAGATAAACGAAAGAAAATCCTGTATTTTTTTAAATTATAAAAGACGTTCAAGGTGTTATTTAAAAATGAGATTTGTATCAGATTTTATCAAGTTTTAAAAGGCCAATTTGGGAAGAAACTATTTTAAGAGTATTTTTAACCAAGTTTTTTACTAAGTACAGTTGAGTTTTTTTTTATATTTAGTAAACAAATATTTGTGTTTATTAACATAAATTCTAATACCATAAGTATGGCAAAGGCTGCTTAGGTTCTTAGTGGCTTTTTTTTTTAATTTAAATCGGCAATTTTGTTGCTTATTTCCAGTATCTCATATTTTTTGTGCCTACCAATTTCAGCATTCATCACATGAACCATAATCAAAATTATTTGGGCTGCAATATTGAAACTTCTAGCAAAGCCTGTGCCTTAAGCCCCTTACTAATGCGCAAGGGAACACTTCGCGGAGGCATGTAGGCGGCTTAAAATACAGATTTGCGTTTACCTTTATATTGTTTGCTATCTGAGGGATGTGTTAAGGTCGCTCGCACGTATCGGCGAACGCTCTAACAACTCCCAGGAGCGACGTGAAACCTTTATACGACCGATATGAGGCTTTGGGCTGTACTAAACGATTTATGACTTATGTGTTTACATAGAATACGGAAACATCTTTATAACTGTACCTGCTGGACTTCAGTCGTGGAATCATATGGAAACTAAGAAAAAAACCTTCCAATAAAAACAGAACATTTATTCAAAAGAAGCATGACCAAAGGTGGTATTAAGTTTTCTTGCGATTCAAAACCAAATTAGTCAAGGAATAAAAACTGTATTTTTTTTAAACTGTTTTACTAACTACTAATACTAGGATTTTTTTTCTAATAAGGGATTTAATTTTATGTACAAAAAGTTACTTTATTTTCAACACTCATTTCCTATGTAACAGATGTTATTGAAAAGTACAAGTTTTATATTTTTGTCCAAATGTGTTTAAAGTCCGGAATTTTATTAAAAATAATTGTTGTAAGTAAAATCTGTGGTTGTAAGAGTTAACTTGGACACAGTAGTATACAAAATACAGTTTGGATTTGATTCCTTCTGATAGAGAGATATCCTTTCTGATAGAGTTAGGATCTGCATTTGTAGCCATGTCACCTTATGTATTCTATTTCTAAGATTGCTAATGAAATGACATTAAAAATATGTGGGAATGACATATTTGTTCAACAAATTGATCACTTGATTTACCGATGACAATTGTCTTTAAATGTAAGAGACATTTTTTGAATCTTAGAAATAGAATAAATAATGTAACATGGCTACAGTTGCCATTCTTTTAAGTAAATTATATATGGGTAAAGTATTTGTGGGTAAAGTTGACCCCATGAATACATGTTTTTCATGTAACGACTATATTAAAAAACAAATAAACCGATAAAGCAAACATAAAAAATATTTTTTATACTTAATGTTACAGTCTTAGCAGACCATTATAAAGTGTTAATATAATAACGCATACTAAATGCAAAACTCACAACTTTCTAGGAATTTATTACAATTTCTTTCTAGTTTTCTTATTTCCGCGATACGAAGAGCGGTAGTGTCTTCCTTTGTTTGTTTCATTCTATTGCACTCAAAGAGTTTGAGTGAGTTTGAGGGCGTGTTGTTTTACGAGACAAGCTGTGACGAAGAATGAATAGAGGGAGTAAAGACATCCTGCATCTTCAAAGCGCTTTTGAGAGGCTTTTTTAGGGTTCCGTAACTCAAAAAAAAAGTCTTATAGGATAACTTTTTTATCCGTGGTGGGTGAAGTTTAAAATTGATACAAAAGCCTTAGCATTATTAAAGTTTCTTGGAGATACAAAAATTTGAATTTCTTCCAAAGTTACGGATATTTAAGTCCGTACTTACGCGGCTCACAAAATGATGTAATTTCCTTTAACCTAAAATCTTGAAATATTGCATAAAGGAAGGTCTTATTACAACCAGTAAGGAGACAATCTGAAGATCGCGGATTTTTTTTTTACGCTATACAAGTTAGTACTTGACTGCGATCTCACCTGATGGTAAGTGAAGATGCAGCCGAAGATGTTAGCGCACTAACTTGGAAGGGGTAAGTTATGTCACCCCAACGGTTTCTACACAGCATCGTACCGGAACGCTAAATCGCTTGGCGGTACGTCTTTTGCTGGTAGGGTGGTAACTAGCCACGGCCAAAGCCTCCCACCAGACAAAAGGATGAGTATGCGACAAAAATAATTTTCATAACAGAATTTTAAGTCTGGTAGCTATACTAACACAAATTATTATTGAATAAAAACTTAGAAGTAAAATTATTGAATGAAAAATTAATTTAGACAAAAATAAATTAACCATTAATTAACGTAATTTCTGTAACTCAACTAGTGTAATACGACCAATATTTTCAACTCCGGGCAAGTATGCAGAAGAGAATAATAAATAATAATAAATAAATAGTGGATAACATCACATACATTGCTCCGATCCCTTAGTAAGTAGCTTATGCACTTGTGTTGAGGAAATAAGAAACAACGAAGGTACCACAACATCCAGACCCGAGACAATGTAGAAAACTTATTTTCTACATTGCCCCGACCGCGACCAGAGAACGAACCCGGAACCTCAGAAATGGCGGCGCCTTGAAAACCGATACGCTAACTGCAGTCAACCACGGAGGTCGTCAATGCTTCCAAACAAAATTCTTGCAAACCAGTGGTACGGAAACAGTACTACGTAACCAGCGGTATGTAACCAGTACTACAGAAGAATTGCTACGCAACCGGCAGACTACTTAAGAAAATATTTTTGTCTAACTACAAAGTTATTTATTTGCGTCGGCAACCCATAATGGTATTGGAGTTTTGTACCGTTTAACGTGAAATCAACGGGTCTGTCCGCGAAATTCAAAATTTTCGTGGGTTTTTGCAATTTGTAAAATAATTAGACATTATTAGGCTTATGGCAATCAATTTGCGAGAATGGCAGTATCATCTTTACATGATTATATCAAAAGCTTTGCATAAAAATGTGTATCCTAGGAAATAAGTCCGAGTATCGATTTTTATGTGAGTAACTCGCAAATCTCGGACTAATTTCTTTAAGTCGACACTTTCGAGCAGAGATTTTTATATAAACACGTGAAGAAGATATTGAGATTATCGCAATTTTAAGGCCATAAGCCTATTATGTCTTATTAGCTTAAAAATCGTGAAAAACCACGAAAAATTTGAATTTCGCGGGCACACCCGTGGTGTGCTCCTTAACGCGAAAATTCGATACTATATTTAACTGGCCAAACCCAAGACCTCGTCATCTTACTCACCGCTTCACCAACGGGTGTCGAGGCTGTCAAATTTACAAAGCTATGAATGTCAGTCTAACACAAATCAAATCTATTCGAGTTGTAAAGTTCACCAGTTGCTATTGAGTGAACGACTTGTCACAGTTTTATTTTATTCCGCAAACGTGACGAAGTTATGGCAAACTCTCACCGTAGCGTTAAGGCTGTGAATAGACCAAGAGTTCACCGTCTTCTATTCTACTTGTCACTCAGTGTTAAATTTTTTACATAAATATATCTTAGACACATCATTCTACAAAACTGGCCAAAGTGAGAGTCGGAGTCGCACACAATGGGATAAAAAGTAGCCAATATTCTACAAGAATAATATAGCTTATATACAAAGCAAATAATATAGTTATATACAAAGCAAAAAAATAATCTTGCTTATTTTTTTCGGGAAACGCGGGTGGCCTAGAAATTTGCAACCTATATAAATTCCAGCCAGTGTGAAAATATATTCCTAAATGTGTGAGATAATTTTTTTTTTACTTTTATTCCGTGAACGTTATTACAAAGTTACAGCGAACTTCTTCGGCATCCAACAAATAGATGTACGATAGACACGTCGTAACAAAGTTGTCGTGGCGGTGTTTCACTTTGTAACACGGTTTTCTGAGGAAATGGACTTTGAATTGCGGTTTAAATAAAATTACCGCACAAACCATTTCTACTGCATTGTGTGTTTAAAGCTTATTTGAGTGTTTCTACTCTAGAATGTATAATGAAGACTACTTGACTTTAATTAGAAGTAGGTACTTGAATTCAATATCGCCCGATCTTATACATTTAACTTAAAAGGTATAAGTATGTACCTCAGCCGTTATACTTGCTAAACCTGTTATACTCGTAAATTTAAATATGCATCAAAATTTCACTCGCGGTGCGACTCGAACCCCCCCAGCTATCGCGGCTGGGTGCTCAACCAACTGAGCTACGCGAGACTGTCTCACCACGACGAAATTATACTTGCTACTATAGTTATACTTGCTACGCAATATTGTACCGGAACGCTGAATTGCTTTGCGCTTTGCCGACAAAGTAATCATTTAGTACCTACTGCGATAACTCAGATAACCAGCCCATAGATGGCAATGGATGTAAATGTAATTAGGAATACGGTTCGTTTTTCTGTGAGCGAGTCTGTTTGTTTTGTCTTTAAAGGCAGCTGCGTTTGTGCAAGGATTCTATTATTTGATGCAATTTTGAACTAAAAAGCAAACTGAAAAAAAATATTAACGCGTAACGCCATGTCACGAATATTCTAACGTAGCTGTTCTTTCACAGGACATTAACCAACCGTCTCAAAGTTTACGAGTTGTTACCAAACTTGTGAACAGCAATAACTTTTGTGAGTGGGAAAATAAAAAATATAAACTTGCCTCGTGTCCATTAAAAGTTTACCAGCTCGGGGTATCTATCACAACAAGTATATTTCTCCCAAAAACCTTGATCTTAAGATCTCCGTCTCTCTCGAAATAAGTACACTTCTGACATAGGTACCTATCAATTTTATTATTTATCATACTAAGTAAGGTATGTGCGTTTAAGACTTAAGAGTTTTCCTGTTCTCACACGTATTTGAAACTTGACAATCTGCATAGCTTGATTCTGCTTTTATCATTGTGGATTGAAATATCTATAGATGTATCCAATCTATAGATATTTCAATCCACAATGACGCGCCCCACAGCCCACTCTGTCAAACTACATACAAATCGAATGAAACATAGCGATTTTGACAGAGCGGAGCGCGTCTTTGTAGATAGAAATATCTATATAATTAACTTAATATATTCTAAATATAACAATTTTTTAATTGAATAACGAAGAGACTTAGTATATCAAAGAATTGCAAAATACTTGTTAAGAATAAACCGTCATAGGTGTCCCTAGAAAACCACAGAGCCAGGCAAAGCCATAAAACACTTTAAAAGGTAGTTCTCGACGGGGCAATATTGAATGACCTACAACAAAACTTCTAGGTATAATGCTAAAGGAAGTACGCCCGTATAGAATCCTCTCAAGGATCGCCTAGGTGCAAGGATTAGACTACAAAGCGGGTCTTGTCTGCACACTCGGTGGCTGTTTATTTATTTGAAGAGACGCGTAAGACACCTGTAAGGAAATACAAGTATCACGATAATGTTGCAGGTTTAAACAAAAGTAGCTACTGATTTAATTGATCTTTTTTTTTCAGTTTTCCATCTATTGAGATAAAAAAGAGATATTGACAATGATTACAAGTACTTGTAAGGCATAAACACTTTGAAATTTTGCGTGTGTAATATTATAATGATGATGTAGGTACTTATAGCAGTTATAAAATATTTCGATATGAACTAGTCAATTTACCGAAAACTGAAAAAATACGTAGAGGTGAGCTTGGCTTTAAATAAATAATTGAAATGTAATATGAGATCATTGAAATCTTTAAATTGCCAAAATCGAATTGACTAACCTTATCTTTTATCTTGTACACTCGAGGTTGATAATCCAATCATTTTGTTTGTACCTATATTAACCTACATTATATTATTTAATGTTTATTTCATTGCATTTACAGGAAAAATGGCTCAATTCAAAAGTTAATAGCGTAAGTTTTTACTCGTGACATTAAACGTCCTATTGAGTTGTACCTGGAGGTAATTAACAGCTTACGCGGCGCAAATGAGGGTCGTAACTCAGTAATATGGCCCGCTCAGGTGTATACGCCTCATTCAAGTTTTGGGGTGTCGGCCATTATCACTATTTATTGTGACGTTACAGCCGCATGTATATAGGAGTTACCGAGAAATTTGCTCAACTAGCTAGTCTAACAGATATTCTACCCTCAAAGATAGACCTACCTGCGAGATGTAACCTTTTGATTTGTCACGTTGTTAAAAAAGACGTCACTCTAAATCCAACATGGCGGAACAACCAAGATGGTGGAATAGATACGCCTCATTCAAGTTTTGGAGTGTCGGCCATTATCACTATTTATTGTGACGTTACAGCCGCATGTAGGAGTTATCGAGAAATTTGCTCAACTAGCTAGTCTAACAGATATTCTACCTTCAAAGATAGACCTACCTGCGAGATGTAACCTTTTGATTTGTCACGTTGTTAAAAAAGACGTCACTCTAAATCCAACATGGCGGAACAACCAAGATGGTGGAATAGATACGCCTCATTCAAGTTTTGGAGTGTCGACCATTATCACTATTTATTGTGACGTTACAGCCGCATGAAGGAGTTACCAAGAAATTTGCTCAACTAGCTAGTCTAACAGATATTCTACCTTCAAAGATAGACCTACCTGCGAGATGTAACCTTTTGATTTGTCACGTTGTTAAAAAAGACGTCACTCTAAATCCAACATGGCGGAACAACCAAGATGGTGGAATAGATACGCCTCATTCAAGTTTTGGAGTGTCGGCCATTATCACTATTTATTGTGACGTTACAGCCGCATGAAGGAGTTACCAAGAAATTTGCTCAACTAGCTAGTCTAACAGATATTCTACCTTCAAAGATAGACCTACCTGCGAGATGTAACCTTTTGATTTGTCACGTTGTTAAAAAAGACGTCACTCTAAATCCAACATGGCGGAACAACCAAGATGGTGGAATAGATACGCCTCATTCAAGTTTTGGAGTGTCGGCCATTATCACTATTTATTGTGACGTTACAGCCGCATGAAGGATTTACCAAGAAATTTGCTCAACTAGCTAGTCTAACAGATATTCTACCTTCAAAGATAGACCTACCTGCGAGATGTAACCTTTTGATTTGTCACGTTGTTAAAAAAGACGTCACTCTAAATCCAACATGGCGGAACAACCAAGATGGTGGAATAGATACGCCTCATTCAAGTTTTGGAGTGTCGGCCATTATCACTATTTATTGTGACGTTACAGCCGCATGAAGGATTTACCAAGAAATTTGCTCAACTAGCTAGTCTAACAGATATTCTACCTTCAAAGATAGACCTACCTGCGAGATGTAACCTTTTGATTTGTCACGTTGTTAAAAAAGACGTCACTCTAAATCCAACATGGCGGAACAACCAAGATGGTGGAATAGATACGCCTCATTCAAGTTTTGGAGTGTCGGCCATTATCACTATTTATTGTGACGTTACAGCCACATGTAGGAGTTACCGAGAAATTTGCTCAACTAGCTAGTCTAACAGATATTCTACCCTCGAAGATAGACCTACCTGCGAGATGTATGTAACCTTTTGATTTGTCACGTTGTTAAAAAAGACGTCACTCTAAATCCAACATGGCGGAACAACCAAGATGGTGGAATAGATATATTTTAGCCACAGATAATTCTTATATTTTCAGAAAGTAAAGAACTAGTATTATACTTATAACATAAACACAAGAATCATACAAGGCTTGGCATCGTCGCGTCGTTGTGTTCGGTACACATAGCACGTCCCGTCGCAGCGCGTGAGTATAAATTGCACGGAATCAACTGAACATGTCGTCACGTAAGACATTCACATTTGCATATCTTAATTTGGCTAAGCGGTGCTCTCGGTGTAAGCCGATTGTAAAGATCTAACTATGTCTGCCTTAAAGAAGTTGTTAAACTTTGTAAGTTTGCCGCTTTATTATAATGGGAAAAACTGTATTCATAAAGAATTATTCTTTAACTGTATTCATGAAGAAATAACCTATGCAAGAATAATAGTAGATTGTGCTACAAGAGCATAAAACAACCCATTGTATTCGAGAAGGGCCCCGAGCCGAAGGCGAGGATCGATATTTAAGTCGAGAATAAAATGGGTTGTTTGACTGAGTAGATCTTCCGCGCCCTCAAAATAATCGTACATCTTACTAACATAATTTCCCGTATTAAGTATTAACTTATAACAAGCATTGTTAGATTAAAAACTTCCAACGGATTTATAAAGGTTTCCAGCAAAACAATTAGAGCATTGTTTTCAGAAGCTTGCCACTTTACGTTTCCCGGCAAACTATTACTGTGGCTAATACAATGGAAAACTTTCCTATTATATTGTAAGGGAGATTCGCAGGAACTTTTGTCTTATCTGTGTTGATAATATTTTAATCTGCAAATATTAGCGGTGTGGAATAAAGTTTCAAGGAATTCTAATTATAGAGATGTTCGATTTATATCTTTGGAGATGTTGTTACCTGCATTTGTTGAAAATGTCACAATAATTTTTGACAATAATCTAACGTACTCAACTAAAGTATTTTATGATGTCTCTTTTTAGGTTTATTCCGTTTGTATATGGATTTTTATTTAGGTATTACAAAATCATTACTTTTGCATTGTAATATTTTTTTAAATTTTCGCTACAATTTTCATCAATGGTTCGTAGATTATATAATTCGAGTAATGGGAGTTACTTATAAAGTAAAAATAAAACCATAATCCTTCCCGAATCTGCTACACTCCGCACCTCTTATCTCAGTGGCAGGAGTATGACAAATTGATTGACATATAAAAAGCCCATTTGTTTCGCGTCCGTCAGCGCGCCGAATAAACTGTCGGCGAAGCAACGAGTTGATCATTCACTGTCAACTGTCAAGGGGATTGTTACTCCGCTTTTTCTTATTGGATTTAAGCATACAAATCTATGAAATAATGATCATGCTTTATAGATCTTCTTCTTTCTTCTTTCTTCCCTGGGATGTATCCGCGATTAGGCGATTTTTCGCCCGCTGCGCGTGAAGTTCTCGATGCGGGTCCTCGCCGGATCACTCCAGCCAGCCGAGCTCACTCCAGAATCCAAAGCTGAGGATCCCAGGTAGATCTCGCGTTGGTCCGACACTCCAGTGCATCTTAGTAGCACATGTGCCGGTGTTTCGTCCTCCTCCATGCAGGCTCTGCACAGAGGGCTGTCCGTGATTCCTAGGGTGGAGAAATGTTTATTTAGTGAGCAATGCCCTGTTATCATGCCTACGACTAGTCTTAGCTTGTCCTTACTAAGTCGTAGAAGTTTTTCTGTAAGGTGTTTATCTAAGTGTGTTAAGGCTGTTCTTGCTTGACTACAGTCTGTAGTGCGTGCATGCTTTATAGATATTTCAATCCACAAACACGCGCCCCATTCTCTCAAAGTCGCTTATGTTTCATTCGATTCCTATGGAGTTTGACAGAGTGGGGCGCGTCATCGTGGATTGAAATATCTATATCTTACAGAGTTCCGACCGCCCTTAGGGAACCTACACACTATGCCTGACCGCAATCAAAAATTTGTAAGAGAAAGTACCTCTTCGCGATGCGGCTGCCAGCTGCTCGCTCCGATCGTTCTGAGCTCTCTAATTTCGGGATGTGTATACTGCGTGGCCCTAATGGCCGTTACAGTGTCACTGGTGATTTGGGCGGGCATGTAGCCTCGCCTCTACCTTCAAAGATAGACCTACCTGCGAGATGTAACCTTTTGATTTGTCACGTTGTTAAAAAAGACGTCACTCTAAATCCAACATGGCGGAACAACCAAGATGGTGGAATAGATACGCCTCATTCAAGTTTTGGAGTGTCGGCCATTATCACTATTTATTGTGACGTTACAGCCGCATGAAGGAGTTACCAAGAAATTTGCTCAACTAGCTAGTCTAACAGATATTCTACCTTCAAAGATAGACCTACCTGCGAGATGTAACCTTTTGATTTGTCACGTTGTTAAAAAAGACGTCACTCTAAATCCAACATGGCGGAACAACCAAGATGGTGGAATAGATACGCCTCATTCAAGTTTTGGAGTGTCGGCCATTATCACTATTTATTGTGACGTTACAGCCGCATGAAGGATTTACCAAGAAATTTGCTCAACTAGCTAGTCTAACAGATATTCTACCTTCAAAGATAGACCTACCTGCGAGATGTAACCTTTTGATTTGTCACGTTGTTAAAAAAGACGTCACTCTAAATCCAACATGGCGGAACAACCAAGATGGTGGAATAGATACGCCTCATTCAAGTTTTGGAGTGTCGGCCATTATCACTATTTATTGTGACGTTACAGCCGCATGAAGGATTTACCAAGAAATTTGCTCAACTAGCTAGTCTAACAGATATTCTACCTTCAAAGATAGACCTACCTGCGAGATGTAACCTTTTGATTTGTCACGTTGTTAAAAAAGACGTCACTCTAAATCCAACATGGCGGAACAACCAAGATGGTGGAATAGATACGCCTCATTCAAGTTTTGGAGTGTCGGCCATTATCACTATTTATTGTGACGTTACAGCCACATGTAGGAGTTACCGAGAAATTTGCTCAACTAGCTAGTCTAACAGATATTCTACCCTCGAAGATAGACCTACCTGCGAGATGTATGTAACCTTTTGATTTGTCACGTTGTTAAAAAAGACGTCACTCTAAATCCAACATGGCGGAACAACCAAGATGGTGGAATAGATATATTTTAGCCACAGATAATTCTTATATTTTCAGAAAGTAAAGAACTAGTATTATACTTATAACATAAACACAAGAATCATACAAGGCTTGGCATCGTCGCGTCGTTGTGTTCGGTACACATAGCACGTCCCGTCGCAGCGCGTGAGTATAAATTGCACGGAATCAACTGAACATGTCGTCACGTAAGACATTCACATTTGCATATCTTAATTTGGCTAAGCGGTGCTCTCGGTGTAAGCCGATTGTAAAGATCTAACTATGTCTGCCTTAAAGAAGTTGTTAAACTTTGTAAGTTTGCCGCTTTATTATAATGGGAAAAACTGTATTCATAAAGAATTATTCTTTAACTGTATTCATGAAGAAATAACCTATGCAAGAATAATAGTAGATTGTGCTACAAGAGCATAAAACAACCCATTGTATTCGAGAAGGGCCCCGAGCCGAAGGCGAGGATCGATATTTAAGTCGAGAATAAAATGGGTTGTTTGACTGAGTAGATCTTCCGCGCCCTCAAAATAATCGTACATCTTACTAACATAATTTCCCGTATTAAGTATTAACTTATAACAAGCATTGTTAGATTAAAAACTTCCAACGGATTTATAAAGGTTTCCAGCAAAACAATTAGAGCATTGTTTTCAGAAGCTTGCCACTTTACGTTTCCCGGCAAACTATTACTGTGGCTAATACAATGGAAAACTTTCCTATTATATTGTAAGGGAGATTCGCAGGAACTTTTGTCTTATCTGTGTTGATAATATTTTAATCTGCAAATATTAGCGGTGTGGAATAAAGTTTCAAGGAATTCTAATTATAGAGATGTTCGATTTATATCTTTGGAGATGTTGTTACCTGCATTTGTTGAAAATGTCACAATAATTTTTGACAATAATCTAACGTACTCAACTAAAGTATTTTATGATGTCTCTTTTTAGGTTTATTCCGTTTGTATATGGATTTTTATTTAGGTATTACAAAATCATTACTTTTGCATTGTAATATTTTTTTAAATTTTCGCTACAATTTTCATCAATGGTTCGTAGATTATATAATTCGAGTAATGGGAGTTACTTATAAAGTAAAAATAAAACCATAATCCTTCCCGAATCTGCTACACTCCGCACCTCTTATCTCAGTGGCAGGAGTATGACAAATTGATTGACATATAAAAAGCCCATTTGTTTCGCGTCCGTCAGCGCGCCGAATAAACTGTCGGCGAAGCAACGAGTTGATCATTCACTGTCAACTGTCAAGGGGATTGTTACTCCGCTTTTTCTTATTGGATTTAAGCATACAAATCTATGAAATAATGATCATGCTTTATAGATCTTCTTCTTTCTTCTTTCTTCCCTGGGATGTATCCGCGATTAGGCGATTTTTCGCCCGCTGCGCGTGAAGTTCTCGATGCGGGTCCTCGCCGGATCACTCCAGCCAGCCGAGCTCACTCCAGAATCCAAAGCTGAGGATCCCAGGTAGATCTCGCGTTGGTCCGACACTCCAGTGCATCTTAGTAGCACATGTGCCGGTGTTTCGTCCTCCTCCATGCAGGCTCTGCACAGAGGGCTGTCCGTGATTCCTAGGGTGGAGAAATGTTTATTTAGTGAGCAATGCCCTGTTATCATGCCTACGACTAGTCTTAGCTTGTCCTTACTAAGTCGTAGGAGTTTTTCTGTAAGGTGTTTATCTAAGTGTGTTAAGGCTGTTCTTGCTTGACTACAGTCTGTAGTGCGTGCATGCTTTATAGATATTTCAATCCACAAACACGCGCCCCATTCTCTCAAAGTCGCTTATGTTTCATTCGATTCCTATGGAGTTTGACAGAGTGGGGCGCGTCATCGTGGATTGAAATATCTATATCTTACAGAGTTCCGACCGCCCTTAGGGAACCTACACACTATGCCTGACCGCAATCAAAAATTTGTAAGAGAAAGTACCTCTTCGCGATGCGGCTGCCAGCTGCTCGCTCCGATCGTTCTGAGCTCTCTAATTTCGGGATGTGTATACTGCGTGGCCCTAATGGCCGTTACAGTGTCACTGGTGATTTGGGCGGGCATGTAGCCTCGCCAGAGGGTGAGAAGGCCGAAGAGCCCTAGGGGGAACTTGAGAAGATCGGGGGTAACGTCTTCCTAAAGGCGTCTCCTGTGAGACTCGGACCGTGGCTTAGGTCGACGTTGGACACATGGGTATGGATGGGTTGGAAATCGTTCTGAGCGCTATGGCCCGCCTGTCGGCCAACCGGACGGTTACCATACACACTACGCGGAAAGTGCTAAATTGGCGGTTGACCGCTATTGACGGTGAACGTGTTACTGATACTCATGCATGTTACCGATATTAAATATCGATTTTGGTTGAGAAATGTTTTTTTGTTTTTTTTTTCCTCTATATAACGCGAGTAATGAACAGTTGTGACTTTTCCACATCTTAGAAATGAGTCAATCCAACCGCAAACCACGACGGTTTCTACACACTCATCCCGGTTGGGTTTGCGGCTATCCGCCACCCGGCCGCAAGCGCAACCGCATTCCGGCTAACAGCATAGTGCGTAAGTGCCCTTACACAGTGGGTGCAAGTTTGAGTCAACATTCGACTAGTCTGATCTGGTGGAAGGGTTCGGCCGTGGCTAATTGTCTTACCTCTTTCCCTTTCTATTGTGGTGGTGAGCAGTCTATAGAGGTAAACCTTGTTAAATTTAATTGAGATAGAAGACTCGGGAAATTAAAGCGGATGAAGTTGCTAGTATTAACTTTAAACTATAATCATTTAAAATAGGTAGTAAGTAATTTAAAAGCAATAAATCAGCGTCTTCTGCGGCGAATACAAAGGTCGGTTCGCATTTAAAAGGTTAATTTATCGCCAACAATGGGCCGGAAGAGACGCCAGCGCTAAAAGGGTAGTTCCATAAAAGAACAACTACATCATTCCATTAAAGGAAATATGGGTACGCATTTTCTACAACATTCGATGTGAATACAATTCGTTTCATACATCTCTGAAAAGGAATATGATTTTTGTCTTGTTTTTTGTTGCGTCTGTTTGTACATAGTTATTTTAACACTGCATAGTAGCTAAGTGCGAGATGACTTTACATACTGAGAGTTCCGTACCACCTAATCAAACAGGTTCAAATCCAACCAACATTAAATTTACATAGATTTATCTTTAAAGCTTTAGTACAATACACTAATTGATTGAACTGAAATTGCTAACGATTGTTATTTTTATCAAACGCGAATACAACTCGCACTTGGCCACTTTTTATTAAATTTAATGTAAAACATAATAATATCACAAAAAGGTTTTAATTACTTAAAAGCTGTTCAGCCGTTCCACATAATAACTTAACAACTTCATTCCTTAACACAAACGAAACTAAACTTCATTGCGAAGGAAATAAAGCTGAAAATCAGGCGTTAAGTTACTCTATGAAGGGAAAATAAATGGGCAGCCATTAAAAGTTGTTCCTGAGCAATGTGTAAGGATATCGCTAAGTTACAACGTGGGGTGTAACTTTGTACCGAGTTACATGAAATCACGATGTATGCGGGAAATAATTTCCCTCCCGGTGGATTTAATGCGTGCACGGAGAAATTCTTTATTTATGATGATTATTTCGATGAACTACAACGTTATTTTGCTAAACTTCTTGCTCTTCAAGACTGGAAATGTGTAAAAAGTTTCTGATACGAACCGCTAAGCGAACGTATTCCCAACCAAGTTTAATCTGGGTTCCTTTAAGAGCAGGGTAAAAACCTCAGTAAAAACTAGCTATTTGCATTTTCTAGGTGCTCGTACAGCGACGATTTGCGAAAAAAATCTCGCCCAAGCGCAAATTGGATGTTTACGTTAAAATAATTATCTATTAAACAATTTTCCAAAACCACGGTAATTAGGTACAATGTAAAGAACAGCTAATTAGCCGTTGTGGAGCCAAGTAGCTTGTTTATTTACTAAAACATTATGAGCTAGATTGGCTCCAGCAAAATTATTAGTTAAATTTTGTATTCCATTATTGTACAGATTCATAGAAAAGTTAAACGGCCAGAATCCAAATTACAAAATTATCTTAGATTCAAGATTCAAGATGATTTACTTCATGGAGACTTAGTATACAAGCATTTATGAATAGTCATGAAATACTTACTGTTAATCTTGAACTCCCAGGTTATCACTGAAATAAGTATTTTTGTACATTTCAAGTAAAAAGCTGAATGCGATCTCATGATTGATTTCGTGGTTTGAATCTATAATTTTATGTTTTTCACGAATATATACCACGATTATTTATGAAGGATATTTTGCCGATATTTCGACCTAATTGTATGGGCCGTGGTCGCGGCAGGACTGCAGTGTGCGAGATCCGAAGCTTGAGCTGTCATAGACCGTATCGGTCTACACTCCTTCTAGATCTTTTTAACTTCATTTACACAACAATACCCATGTGTACATATATAATATAAAGTCACAAGCCTAAAATTACATAAATACACCTTTTAATCAAACCTCTTGTAATCAAAGGATAAGATAGACGTCTTCAAAGGAAACGTCCCTCACCTGCGATGTCACAAGGTTATAACGCCCCGAAATATATCTCTGCCTTATCTCTTATGTACATTATATCCGAGGGTAATTTATGGGTCGCATTTGTTTCGCGCACGTAATTTATACCTATAAATATATTATGTACATGTCGGGGTTAATTTATGTGACAGAGGTGAGCTTAATTTGTACGACAATACACCTCAATGGACACTTGTCTCAATTCCATTTTAAGGTCTAGTAAATGGGAAAATGTCTTCTATTGGAATAACAGGAGGATGGCCAGAATTTTCCACGCAGGGCCAATTTACCTTTATACCACCTTCGCACGTACCACCTAACCATTTCTGAATTTTTCGATTGAAATATTTTGATATAACAAAATAATGAATGGAAATTTATTCTAGTAACAAAAACTTTCATTCATTTCTCAAATATATTTCCCTACATTCGTTTCTTTATCAAGAAGCTTCAAAGAATCATATCAGGAGCCATGCGAAGCCATCTTTATTTATTCTAACGTCGGAAACATGTCGGAAACCATCAAAGTCCTCTTGCAGTTCTACAGAGTAAATCTCTTGTCAGTATTCAACGAACAAAATAAATACTAATAGAAAATGCTCCGGCGAGAGCGGTCGGAGATCTTTGCTTTGTACATTTTAAATAAAACTTGCTTTGACATGAAATATTGTACGTTCTTCCCAGTAAATACTCCGCCTAGAACTCAAATCTCTCTTCCTCTTGCTCATTTTAATAAAAAAATATTAGTATGTTTTAACTGGTAAGCTTCACAGTTTGTGATCACTTGTTTTTCCACTCACCTTTGCAGTAGAATGGTAAACAACAACCACCAAAGCCTCTCATAAACCAGACTTGAACCAATTTTGAAATTGTGTCTAACATACTGAACCTTTGAAGACCTCCCTGGCGCAGGGGGCGCGCACTCGAATTCGAGTGGACGGTCGCGGGTTCGATTCCCAACACGGGCCACTTTAAAATTTTATAATTTTTAAATTGGCTCAGGTCTGGTCTGGTGGGAGGCTTCGGCCGTGGCTAGTTACCACCCTACCAGCAAAGACGTGCCGCCAAGCGATTTAGCGTTCCAGTGCGATGCTGTGTAGAAACCGTTGGGGTGACTTAACTTTCCCCTTCCAAGTTAGTACGTTTACATCTTCGGCTGCATCATCACTTACCATCAAGTAAGTCAAGGGGCCTTGGCTGGTAGACTTGATTGTCAGTACCTGAACCATTGCCATACGGTTCACGTGCTGACAAATCAGGAATGTAGTAGATATAAGGTTTAGATTAAGATAGTTTTAAGTTTTTACTAACAACATATTATTATGATCGAAAGGTTGAAATAAATGATTTTTATTTTATTTATTTTTATTTACTACAAACTTTCGGATCGAATTGACGCCTAACCTTTTTTTAAGTCATTAAAATACGTGGTCATATACGTACCTAGTTGAGGTATGCAAACTTAATGCATTAGCACTTTGCAAGTATTAACATACATTAGTGTTTCTAGTTACGAGTTGTAGCTTTTCGACTAACGAAGTAGCTGACTGTACTCCCATAGGTCATTAGTACCACTACGAAACTCAGTACTAGGAGGTGTAGCTTACATAAAACAGCAAGTATAAATACTTGCCCAATTATTGACGAACGCCCGCGGTTTCACTCGCATGAATTTCAGTTTTTCACAAATAAGGGCTTTTTTATCCTATGTGTCATTCCAGGATATTCTATAAACTATTTCTATTCCAAAAAGCAAAATCGGTTTAGGAGTTGCGGCGTGAAAGAGTATTTCTCCGTAAAAATTTTGGACTATCGTTTTTTGTGGAAATAATTTCAAAGCCCGGAATTTGCGTCGTGGAGCTCGAATCAAATCCTATTATAAATGACAATTTGATGATAATCGCTAAATCAATACATTTTCCCCGAGGAGGGAATTTCACATCAGTCCAATATCACACAGCGCTATTGTCGATTTCCCAAAGGTTGAATCATGCTCAATGGCATTTGATTGAATAATCGAATTAGTGTCAATTTCAAATATAAGGAAGCAATTTCATTTGATAAATTTTTCATCAAATAATTATTCTAAAATGATAATCATATAGGTCCAAGAGGGAGCCCTCGACTTCAAAAGTGCGGCATAATAGTTATATGTTATGCAAGGGCGCAAAGTGGATTTTTGGGCCGAGTGTCAAATTTGAATGCTGAGCGGCGAAGGATTCTAGGGTTGAACCCTGAGCTTAGCGAGGCATTCAAAGACACAAGACCCAAAAAAATTTGCGCCCGTACAGAAAAATGAAAATTCTTTGGCGGCCTAGGGAATATAATAGCATTTCCCCACCCGCATTTCGGGCATTAAAGATCGCTTTTCCGAGCGGATGAGATGAAAATACTTTGCCCAAATTGGCAAACCCGAGCCGTCGCTACACAATTTTTCACTCACACTTGCATCCGCTCACCATACAAATTTCAAATTGACACACTCACACTACAAAAAAGGGTACCGCACTCATGAAGCTGTCGTTGTTAGGTTATGATATAAAAAAGCTCTGATATAAATCTAAGATGATAATAATTTAGTTTTTGTCATATCTGTAAGTGACAGGCATTTTATTCGATAAATTATAAAATACCACTAGCGACCTTATTCGCAGAAATGTGAACATCTAGTTCGAATCCTTGGATTTCCAATTAGAAGACAAATGTCTGAACTATTGAAGCACAGCATTGAAGCGTACTTGAATCTAATTCAATTTTCTTAGCTACAAGCATAGTACCTTTCATACAGTTTTGAAGCGTTCAGTAAGTACGTTAGTATAGACGTATCAATTTTCTGCCGCGAACGAACGCGATCTTTCCATGATACTCCTAACATCAGGACATAATATAAAAGATACCAAGATAACATCGCTTCCAATATAAATTCGCGCTAAACCGTGATGAGGTTCAGCCATTTAGTACTCAACTAACAGGAGTTAGCTAAACGACATTTTTTTATTGACTCACAGTCATACTGGTTGAAATAAAATTGTTTGAAACGTAACCTTCGAAACTTATGTTAAGAAATAAGGAATAAAGATGTCTGTCCCTATTCAAGGGTATGGAATTCGATTATATGCCAGGCACACATCATTGACCTTGCGTTTGTGACGACTATTATAGTAAATTTTGCAAACACTACCTAGGTTATTATTTTGTCGAAGAAAAAAAGAGAAGAAACCTGTATTGTAGTGACTAGTGAGTTCTCCATAAGTGCCAATCCACACTTCGTCAGCGTATTGCATTCCAATCAGAGTTGAAGACCCAATAATAGTGACTCGCTAATGAGCTGAGGCAATGATGAAATGAAATGAAATGAAATGAAATGAAATGAAATGAAATGAAATGAAATGAAATGAAATCAAATCGGAAAGCAGGTTTGCACCGAAAAGAACTGGTAAGAAACTCGGCACTTGCTCTTTTCAAAAATTGTTTCAATATACAATTTTTAGTACTTAGTATGAAACAATCAACGGGGCAACGAGTCCCCACCTGTGCGTGAAGTACTGAAGTCCGGAGCGACAACGCGGCAACGCGCAACGTTGTAATCTCGCGGTGCAATCGCTATAACAATAACTTTTAAAGAGCTTTGGAACTTCTTGTTTTAATACAGCGGTTAAATTTAACGACATTGCTGTTTAATTTGAGAGCCGGGGCGCCGCATGGAGTGAACATTTTTAATTCAAAACTTTTGAGGATATACTATAACAACGAACCTACAAAAGAAACGACTTGGCACTTCGGGAGTTCCGATAGAAGTGAAAACTTGAACATGAGGTGTTGGTTACGGTAACAGTATGAGATAGCAATTACTTTACTAAGCTGAAATTAATAAGAATTAGGTCTTTGGTCTCTTTGACATGTACCTAAAAATTTTGAGCCTTCAATCAAAAGATGAACACCACTTATGTCGTATTTTGATGCTCGCAAACTAATACATACATACTTGTAATATACTATATCTATACTATTTATATATATTGTATATACAATACTTGTATCGTAGAATTATATGATGTCCCGTCGTCCTAGAATCATGTTCGGAAACAAGCAAGGACTTTTACTTTATTTTACTTTAACTTAAAAAAAATCATACGGCCTCGATCCATACTATCTCGCGATAATCATACTATTTGGGTAAAGTGTTTTTTTTTCATAATGTTGTGAATGTGACTATAAATCTTGGAAGAAAATAAATGTGGATAGATAGAAAATTTTTGGAAAGGGTATTCCAACGAAAAGGAGTATAGTGTAAAACAATATGGTTTACTCTTTTGAAGTCTCACTCAGTATCGTTATTCGTATTTGCATGGAATCGAAACAAAGAGAAGAACTTTACTGAATAAATTAAATCGGAATTCCTCGTGAATCGCGGGTGAAGAATTGAATTTGTCACTGATTCACTTAATACGGGCAGAGACCTAATTACTTCAGACTTTACGGGATTAAGAATCTCTTTTAGCATTGTCTCTCAGAATAAGTTTCTTCATTTTGTTTTGTTTTGTGCAAGTTTTGCGATGTTACTCGTAGATTGTGAAGCTAGACGAAAGGCTTTTAAGACTACCTAGACTGATGTATTATGAAAGGTAGAGTTTTAGAGTTTTCTTAAGTAAAACTCGTAGTTAAAGATAGTAAAAAATTGTTAGTAGAAAGAATATTTAGAATAGAGATGCAACGGATAGTTGTTTGGCCGGGTACCGGATACCGGATATTCGGCCTGATCACCGGCCGACTATCTGGTATCCGGCCGCCGAATATTCGGCTGGACAAAGTTAAATACCAAACAGAATCACTATTCGGTATTCCGGATAGTGCGCAACTATCTGGTATTCGGCAAGATAGTAAAATAATGGCTGGATAGACCGGATACCGGATAGCAACCGGATATCCGTTGCATCATTTACTTAAAACTCCCATATTTCGATTACGATTATGATGAAATCTCGGCAGAAATTGATCATCGTGGCCAAATCTGTCTGGAGAACATTATTAAAAACTATCCCCTATAGATTGAGTAATAAAAACGTCTTCATCTTTATCGTTATCGGAAACAAATTTTGCTCGGTGATTGGTTCGCTGATTTACGTCAGCCAACGATTACGCCAGTGTTTTGGGCACCATGAATAGATAAAATTTCGACTCCTCCTTTTTTAAAGTCGGTTAAAAAATAGTCAAGATAGGCCCATTTAACGTAAACGTTCTTTATGCAAGAAAATGTAGCGCCATCTGTCGAAACTCCTGCGAAATACATGTTTATTTTTTTTATATTTTTTTATCTGTGTCTATGGTCACCTTGCCTGCAATATTATTATTAATTAAAAAAAAAGATATAGATCTTTACCTATCTACCTATACTGACTACTGATGGGGGGGGTGCAAATTAGTCATTCTTGCTCCCTTAAACTGGCGACATTTTTTCGCGCTGTTCGCCCTGTCCTTAGTATACAAGTCTGTGGCACCATGCCATTAAGCGAGCATTTGGACGGTGTATACTTTTTGTGAATATTTTTCACTTCAGAGTTTAGTTGTACTTTTTAGATTTAATTATAACATACCCCTGGAGAAATAAATACTGACATGACATGACATTTGCAACCAAAAAAATCCTTCCTCAGTATATCATTTATCAAGCCGTAGCCCTCGTCAGTATTCCGCGTGTTGTTTTTTGATAACCGCGACAAGAGGGTTTAATCACCCCCACGGGTCATCTCTTCCCCTTTCAGCTCACGTCCGCAACAAACGCCCCCGCTGCATTGATAATGGGCATTGTATGCTTCGTGACCGAACGATTATGCCCACTTCAAGCCATCTATGTAGTTAAGCCTACATTACGTCATCCCACGAACTTAAGAGTCAGTGTTATAAAATGTGTAGTTGAATGTAAGAATTATTTTACTATAATCCACTACTTGAAAAAAATCTGTATGGTCCAATATGCTAGAACACCGCCCACATGAAAGACCACACACGATTCTTCAACAAGTGAATCTGTCCTGCTAAATGTGTTGTTATTTTACAGCTACAACATCGGATGATAAACGTGAGAATTTACATAAAAATTTTTTTCATCTCACCCGCTCGGAAAAGCGATCTTTAGTGCCCGAAATGCGGGCGGGAAATGCTATTATATTCCCTAGGCCGTCAAAGCATTTTCATTTTTCCCAAGGGAGACAAAGTAGTATGAAAATCCTTTTAAGTGTGTGTGTGTAGCATTTCCAAAGTCAAACTCGTATTACGTGTCATGTCAATGTCAAATGTCAAAGCTGAAGACTTCTTTTTTTTTAATAACACATACGGTCAGTAATGAAGTTCGACCTTAGAGTTTGTATAGGTAAATTAGTTTCTTTATTTTTACTTTTTCTTAGAATATCAATTAAAATAATAACTCCTTTTTAGTTTTATTAATTTTAAAAGAAATCTAATTAAATCCATGATTGATTTTTCTCATTGTTTATGTATTTATTGTTAATATATTTATTAAATTTTATATTATCTTTGGGTCTTCGAAATTATTATTTCAGAACGAATTCAAAACAGAAGTAGAAAAAAAGTTTCTCAGTCTTTTTTCTAATCTAGTGTTAGTTTTCTATGTTTCCAATCGTGATTAAATGATAATTATACATAATGTTCCGTTACGGCAAGGAAGGGAATTCAGATCAAAATTCCCGCCATCCATAAGCGATTTTCGATACTTGTATTATGGATAGACAACACGCAGCTAGACCAGCTGTCATGCATTCCGTACTGTCAAAGCCTCCTGTGGTACAACAAGTGTCAATGTCAACGATGAGAAGAACATCAACGGTTACCAGCGCGCGCCGTGTGTGCAAAATTGTACAAAACTAAAAACCGTTTGTTTAACATTCTTCAACTATCAAAACCATAATTCCCTGCAGCATCAGGTGGAAATCATCGTGTGCAGTCTCAGGCAGTTCAAGGTACGTACGAGTGCATTGTAATTGTCTTGCATTTTCAAGTGAGAAAATCGTTTTTACCGGTCAGATTGGTCTGAATTCCCAATGTAGCATGGGTCTCGTATAGCAAATTGCTACACCTAATACTTTTTTTTGCTTTATTCATTATTTTTTTGTTTCAACTTTAAAATAAGGTGAGTGATGATTGAAGGTGGTTTCAGTACAAGTGAAATTATTTAGATTTTAGAGTTACTAAAAACAAAATTTAACATAACTCGCAATGCCGATATAAAGTGTTCTTTTGGTGATTTTCCTCGCTGTGGTGAGATGAAAAATCTCATCCTCAAATAATAGAATCCTGAGCATGCCTCGCTATGCTCAGGATTCTATTCTTTGAACCCATCGCTGCACTCAGGGTTCAACCCTAGAATCCTTCGCCGCTCAGCATTCAAATTTGACACTCAGCCCAAAAATCCACTTTGCGCCCTTGCATAACAAATAACTATTTTACACTATACAAGTTAGTACTTGACTGCGATCTCACCTGATTGCAAGTGATGATGCAGCCGAAGATGTTAACGCACTAACTTGGAAGGAGTAAGTAAAGTCACCCCAACGGTTCCTACACAGCATCGCACCGGAACGCTAAATCGCTTGGCGGCACGTCTTGTCCTTGTCTACAGAAGTTAAAGAATTATTGATGGCTAGGCGATAATTTCATTAAAATATTAAGTAAGGACTTTTTTTATTTATCACATTTTGCAATGTTGTGATATTGCTTATTCATAACTAAATAGGCGATTTACCTCAAGCAGAACTTCTGGAGACCGAATTCCGTACTATCGTTTTTGATTTTGATTAATCGTGCAAACTGGACAAAATGCCATCCTCTCACAATCGCAAAATCGCTATATTTTTGTAGCCAACGAACACTTATATTTTCATAGGTACTCGTAGAATCCTGAAAACCAACGTCTGAAGAGAAGTTAATGAATTCCGCATCTGAGTGCATCCCGGTGGTCCATACGATCCTCAAACCCTAGTCCCGCGTTCACACCGAACTTTCTTTTATAGTCACTGACTGTGAGCGAGCGTTACGCAGACTTCAGTTCGTCGTTCGACTACAGTTGCTAGTCGAACACACTGAATGAATGAAAACAATGAATAATGTTACTTGAGCTAAAGAATTACTAGTGGACCCAGGAGTTTGAAGCTTGAGAATAAATTTAACCAATTACAGCAATTTTTTGGCTCACCACAACGCAAATATGGACACTATGAAAGTAATATGTAAATATACCCGTTTATAAAAAACTCTCTAATAAAAAATCAAAATAAAAAAAAACAAAAAAAAAAACCAGGAGCACCGACAGAAATGAAAACTTGAACTGACTGTTGAATTCATATGTGTAATATCCGAAAATACCAATACGAACTAAAAATCCGAAACCAAAAATATACACATACGTGCAGAGGTGGCGGTAAAAGCAATGTCATAACGGCAACGAGTTTAGTGGTTTTTACCCATCTCAAAAATGACAAACGATGCTAAAGAAGTGTTCACTTCAAAAATTTTGGACTTGGCAGGGAGGCTCCGAGCAGATACAAATTCAGTTCTTGTTCACAGTCATTACCTCAAATAACTTTCAGTGTGAACGCGGCTCAGAGTTGCCAGAACCTGATGTATTGAGATTTATTCGAACAGCGTGCGGGTGAAATTTTGCACCGGATGAAATTACGGCCCTCCATTCGAGCCATGCAGGTGGCTAATAGTGAAATCTGTGTAGTTGCATCAATAACTAAATATCTGAAAGTATGCCTTGGAAGATTGGTAGTTTATAATATAATCATCATCAAACTTTTCTCCATGTGACATTCATCTTCCAATTCCACATGTCTTTGCTCCATCTGACATGCACCGAGCTCTAGATCTTTCTTGACCTCTAGACCTACAGCTTGGTTAAAATTAAGTAAACCCTGCTGATCTTCCACTTAAGTGGAAAGTATAGTAGATTATTTCATACCATACTCACAAAGTCACCGCTTCAGTCTATCGTCTAGTGACTTACCGCGAAGCGACAAAAATGATATCTATACCCGCATAGAGAGCGTTACGAATCCAGAACTAGGCCTACATTTTATTCTTCAAATATTGCTTCATCCAAACATTTAGCAAATTGGACAATTTTGGTCTCGTTAGATTTAGTACACCTTAATCTAGGCTTCCACGTTTTTTTTTGTATTTTAGTTTATTTATAAAAAAAACTTAAGATACTCCAACAAGTTTTAAGATCAATATTTCTTAAATAGTAAATCATACGAGCATAGTACTTCATAGCTTCTGTAACATTTCTAAAGTTATGAAAATCGGTCTATACTTACGGGTAGCAAAGCGTTATCGTTTGTATCATGTATGAAAGCTTACAGCCAGACGATCCTCTTCAGTGGCAATGCAACTTTAGTTCAGTAGTAGTAATTATCACACAAGTGTAATTACCCTCATGTTGCATTATTTACTGTTGAATAGTTCAATTTATTGCTTGTAATAAACTGCTCAGATTGCGATTTATGGTTATTGCTAGTTTGTGAATTAAATTCAGTTTCAAACGATATCTTACTTGAATTCGAGTCTCGAATTAATTACTTTATGATAATTCCAGCAGCTGAATGGTAAATGAAATGAAATGAAATTCTTTATTTCACATAGGCTTAGATATAAGCTCTCATGAAAATGTCGAGACTCTACCGCCAGGTTCGGAAAGCAGGATTGCACCGAGAAGAACTGGCAAGAAACTCGGTACTTGCTCTTTTAAAAAAAAAAATGTCTCAATATACAATTTTTAGTACTTAGTATGAAACAATATTTTTAAGATATCTCGTGAGGAGATGGAAGCATATCACTATTGTTCCAAGAATCTTTGTTATTTAAAAATTCTTCAATGGTGTAGTAACCCTGATTTATTAGATGTTTTTTGACAGTATCTTTAAACCGGTGCAAAGGTAAGTCCAAGACAGACTTCGGGATCATATTGTAGAAGCGTACACTCAACCCCACAAAGGACTTTTGTACCTTACGCAAACGGTGTGGCACTACAACTAACTTATGTGCTCCACTTCTAATTGGACGGTTACTTATATCTATCCGTTTATTGTAATTATTAATATTTTGACGTACAAACAGTAGACAATTATAAATGTGTTGACACGCCACTGTAAGTATGCCTATTTCTTTAAATTTTTGGCGAAGAGATTCGCGTGGCTTCATTTTGTATATGGATCTAATAGCTCTCTTTTGCAATACAAATATAGTTTGAATATCAGCAGCTTTGCCCCATAATAGAATACCATAGGACATAACACTGTGGAAGTAGGCGTAGTAAACAAGCTTGGCTGTATCAATGTCTGTAAATTGTCTAATTTTTCTCACAGCATAGGCTGCTGAACTAAGTTTACCTGCCAGAGTCTCAATATGAGCGCCCCATTGTAGTTTATCATCTAAGGTTACCCCCAGAAATACTGTAGAGTTCTCCATTTTTAGTGTTTCTCCATTCACAATCACCTTTTTGTTGCTAACTAATTTTTTTACGTTTGGAAGTGCGAACTCAATGCACTTAGTTTTTTTTGAATTTAAAACCAAATTGTTAACTGTGAACCAGTGCGATACGTGCGCGATAGCACAATTTACATCGTCATAATTTTCTTTACTTTTATCTATTTTAAAAACTAGGGAAGTGTCATCAGCAAACAATACTATCTCGCAAATACCATTTACATGGTGTGGCAAATCATTTATATACACTAAAAATAGAAAAGGGCCTAATATTGAACCTTGTGGCACACCCATAATGGGGGAACAACCCTGTGATTTTGTGTCATTTATGCATACCCTTTGTGTTCGATCACTTAAATAAGAGGCAACGAAATCAAGAGCTCTGTCTTTGATACCGTAATGGCTTAGTTTACATAGTAGCGTTTGATGTTCAACGCAATCAAAAGCCTTGGACAGGTCACAGAAG
The DNA here is from genome assembly GCA_963855885.1 of Coenonympha glycerion. NCBI lineage: Eukaryota > Metazoa > Arthropoda > Insecta > Lepidoptera > Nymphalidae > Coenonympha > Coenonympha glycerion. Next base: position 17,514,310 of record OY979630.1, on the reverse strand, counting down.
ACTCCGATAGCATTCTGAGACTGTCCCCAGGCATCATAGATATGACTTAATAACTTGGCACCTGCATCAGTGGTGTTCCTGCCTTTAGTAAAACCATACTGCTCGGAATGAAGAATTTTATTTGAGTTAAAATGACTTAGGAGTTGGTCCAGTATGATTTTTTCAAATATCTTGCTAAGTGTTGGTAAGATTGAAATTGGTCTATAGTTATTAAGATCTTGTTTATCCCCAGATTTAAATAGCGGTATCAATTTACTATGTTTCATTAAATTTGGAAAAATACCTAAATCAACACATTGGTTAAATATTATAGCCAAACATGGGGCAATAGTGTCGATTATGTTGAAAACCACTTGCACAGACATTCCCCAAAGGTCGCCAGTTCTTTTAATTTTTATCGACCGGGAGGTTTTCTTTATGTCTGCTGCAGTGATATGTTCAAATTTAAATACGATAGAGCACTCTTTCACGTTGTCCCTTAAAAGTTTTTGAGCTGTTGTTGGTGAGGACTTTAAAGAATCCGTTAACAAAACAGGAACATTCTGGAAGTAGTTTTCAAAGGTATTCGCGACCTCTATGTCTGATGTTAATTTATTACCATTAGCAACTATTTCGATCTTGGAGTTGCGAGATTTGGTTTTTCCTGCTTCTCTATTAACTACATTCCATGTTGTTTTTATCTTGTTATCGGATTGAGTTATTTTTTCTTTAAAATGCAGAGATTTCGCTTGCATACAAACATTTTTAAAGATTTTTGAATAAGTTTTAACCCGATCTCGGAAAATTGCAGATTGATTAAACTGTCTTTCCTCATAAAGCTCATACAATTTTTTTCTACTTTTATGAATCCCGGGAGTTGCCCAATCGCTGAACTTTAATTTATTATTCATAACATCTATATTTTTCAATTTAAATATATTATTAAACTCCGTATCTAGAGCTTTGAATAAGGTTCCATAAATGCTATCAGGATGCTCATGTTCAAAGACTAGGGCAGGAACTGTAGTAGATATTTTATCTTTAAACCGCATTAGCTTATTTTTTGTTATGGGTCTGCATTTAACTATATGCTTCAGTTTGACGACACTATTTAAGACATAAATTTGTTGACCACAGTGATCAGACCTAAGCTTATTTATTATAGCCTTATCCAAAATCTCACAGTTGCAAAATATATTGTCAATGCAGGAGGCCGAGGTTTGTGTTATTCTAGTGGGCTCTCTAAACACATTATTTAAATCAAAGCATTTAAATAAATTGAGTAACTGAACAGTATTTGAATTACTCAATAAGATATCAACATTAAAATCGCCACATACTAATATTTTTTTAGTCGAAACTGACAGTCGTTTAAGTACTTCCTCCATTATATCCTGAAATTGTTTAAGGTCACCTGAGGGGGTCGGTAAACACAAACTACAATATATCTTTCCATCTCAACACAAGACAGTTCTGCAGTGCGTTCACTGGAAAGACTGACAATATCTTTTCGTTCCTTACAATTTAAGTTGTCTCGTGTTATTATCAAGGAACCACCTCTGATTGCTGTCCTTCTTGAGAACGCACTTGACAATGAGTAATTATTTAGGTTCAACAACAATTGACTTTGGTTTAGCCAATGTTCCGTAAGACAGAGAATGTCGATTTTGAATTGATTTAAAAACATCTCTATTTCGTGTTCCTTGCCGGGTAAGCCCTGAATATTTTGATGTACAAGACAGATTTTACAGAGCTTATCCGTTGTCTTATAATTTAGTTTAAATTTTTATTACAATCTTTCATAGTATTATTACTATTTGTTAATGTAAAAATAGGCTGATTAGTAAAATTACTAACTTCGTCACTACTATTAGTACAACATGTACTCATTGACTTTGTGCTAAATATAGCTGAGTCATTTATATTACAGGCTACTATTAGAGTAGCTATTTTTTTCCTATAAAATAAAGGTAGGTACATTGTACCATCTGTCAATCTAAACTTTTTAACAAATCTATTTGTATCGAATATATGAAAATAATCTCTATGTGTAAAAGTTATATTAAATAATGTTTCATTTAGATTATGTATGTGCTTATTTTGTACTTGGGTGAAAAATTCTGAATATGGAAATGAACAAAAGATAAACTTACACCCAGTCTTTTTTTGTATGCCAAGCAAGTGGTCAAAGCTTTTTAAGATATGTTTTTTATTTACATAGAGACTATTTCCAATTAACAATATAACAGTAGAAAAGGAGTCCAATAGGTCTTCTCTAATGTTTTCTATTATGTATTCATATGAGGCACCAGGGAAACATAAATTGATTACATTTTGATTCAGCTTTTTACGGAGTAAGTCACCAAATCCTCTGCCCATGCTATCTGAGACTACAAAAGTTTTCCTCTGTTCAGTATATGAAAGACTTGTATTGGTTTTTCCTATCTCTGAGGCCGCTTCCTTGCATTTATATACTATAGGATCAACCTCCGGAGTAAGATCTGAGCACTGACATCGGTCTACTAATGAGTCTAATCGGGCCATATTATAGTTACCAATGGTGAGTAACTCCTCCGCAGCCTGTATATGATCCTGAACCTGATTTTGTGAGAGCTCATACTGCTTTGAGATATACTGTAATGACAACAAACTCGAGAATAGTAGAGTCCTGTCCCACTATTTAGGAGAGTGGGGACCCAGTGTAAAAAAACTTGTGAAATTAAGTTTTATTCTCACTGATATTATGTTTATAGCTAATTTTATTATTTACAAAACAACAATATTTATAATAGTAATTTTACATGATATAATAAAAATACTCATGTAATGTAACAAGTCAAGGTCAAGCTCCTTTTTTTAATTATGACAATCAGTATCTGTTACCTCATAAAATTCAAAAAATTCAAAATTCAAAAATTTTATTCTTTCACATAGGCCTAACTTACAGGCTCTTGCGAAACGTTAAGACTCTACCGCATAGATCAGTATCATATCAGTATCGACTCAGAATGATCATATTTGTAAAAAGGATTATGGTTGGAAAATTAAGACTGTTCATTCAGGGACTATTTGCATTTATGGGAATGGTTCATGAAGTCATTGAATAAAATAGTTAAAAAATAATATTATGTCTTATGGAAAAAGTGGGAACTATTCTTGACTTTGGTTACTGTCAGCAAAATAATTGAAGTAATTTCTTGGAAACCTTCTGTTGACTGCGTCTTTTATCAGTACCCCAATGATAGTGTTGATTTCGTCCTAAAAGCAAAAAAATAAATTGATGTCAAATAAATATGAAAACTTGCATCGAATAAATACGAATTTGAACTCAAAATTGGGAGGACCAAAATAAAAGAGACAGTAATACTCAATCATAATAATTTAAATATCATAATACTCAATCAAAAAATAGCAGATTTTTTTAATTTGATTTTAATAATTAGCTGACCCGACTCACTTCTGCTTTACATGAGTGATTTCGTAAGAATATTGCAATATCCTTTCTTGTTTCTTGGATAATAAAAAGGTCTCTATTACAAAGGAACATCTGTTCAAAATTTATGCCTAGGCTCATTTAGGCTGGAAAGGTCTTACGATTTGGGCTGGAAAATGATAAATGAATCAGGACTTTTCTTATTATATAATATGAGGTTTCCAACATTCCTATAGGGAATTATTTTAAGAATACTTACCGCATAAGTTTTAAGAATATTTGGAATCGTCTCATTCATGAAATCATCTACTTTCTCCGAATAATCCTGATCTGATTCGAGAACAGTTAAACTCGCCTGAAACATATTAAAGCAAAATAATGGTAATTGTTAATGCAACAGTATTTCCCACACGGAACTGGATGTGTTTCACAGAACAAAATATAGGTGAAACATTTAAAAAGTCCAGATACTCTTAAAACTTACCTCGATTTTTTCAATGCTGAATTTAGGATTAATATTAAGGATGGTCACAGAGCCCCATTCTATTCTCAACAGGGCATCGCACAACAGACGAATGTTATTAAGGGTGACACTAAAAAATTAAGAGTAAAGTTATTAATATCAAACCTCAAAAATAAAACCTTGAAAATGTTTAGCAAGATGTATGTAATACATAATATAGGGGATTTATCAAAAAAAAATGATTGAGTATGAATGTAACGCACTTTCCATTTAAGTCAAGATCAGCTTTAAAGTCTCCATAGACCACCTTTGTTCTAGAGTTACCTGGAATAGAGAAATCATGAACAATTTGGCAAAAATATATTCCAAACAGCAGTTATACGGATTAACATTTCCAAAACGGATCTTCTATTATAATAACTTTATTGTAAAGCCATATTGCTTGAAATCACTTGTTGAAAAGTATTTTAGAAACAATAACTTACCAATTTCAAGCCATAGGTTTGGGATGACCAAGTTAACATCAAGTCTGCCCAAGACGATGTTGTAGTAAAGGTTGTCAATATTGATGTTGCTAATGCCCTTAAAGCGGAGCCCTTCAACAAACCCTGTTACTTGAGCCAACCTATAAAAGAAGATTTGTTTTTCTACACCTACTCGTATTACCAAAATAACAATTACCCTATCTAGGTCTTGCCCCGCCTTTAACAGCGTAGATTCAAAAGCTGCGTTACTTTTCTCAAATTTTAACTGTTTCTGCATATGCTTTTCTTACGTTACCCTTTTTTTCTAGTATAAAATAATTATACAAGTTTAAATAGATTTATTAATCTAGGTTGTGAGACATTTTCACTTCAAGTACACAGGCTAAACAGTGTTACCCGTCAATGAGGACATATTCAAATTCTCGATCGATATCCAATGGATCCAATCCATTACTCTTAAGCCATTGAGTGAGGAACTCGATAGCATCTATAAGCCAGTAATCGACGAGTCGATTTTGTGCTGAAGCTGAAACAATGTTTGATTGAATTGTTAAATTGGAATAGTAGTAGGACCCTCGTTGTGAAGTTTATCCAGGTACCACCACAGTGCCAGTTATTCTACCATGTGCTCTGGTTTACTGTGTTCTTCAGGTTTATTGTTGGTCTAAATGAGACTTAAAAATCGACATTGCAAGATGATGAGCGATGTTCAATGATTCTTATGATATTGCAATGTAAAACCGTGGCACAAACTGCATCAGTATCATTGACCTCAGGTGAAATTCTAGCACGTTTCCTCATTTTTTTATAAGAAAGAAGAATAATTTGGACCCCTTCCTGGCTTAGCATATGAACCGGACAGTTTGAGAATTTTAATTTCTAATTTGAATTAGGTCTATACTGATGAGAAATATTTAGAGTTGGTTAAATAAAATATTGTTAGGTACTCACTGACATCTAAAGGTGTTAAGGCATTCGCGCCAGCGATAACTAGCAAACACGCAAAGACTGTTGACTTCATTGCGAAATTATTACAACTGAAAGAAAAGAAAAAAATAACTTCAGATCGAGGTGTGCGAAGTAAATATTTCATATCAAATATTCAATGGACAAAAAGAAAATATGTCGAAAGATTTTAGCGATTTTCATTTATTGTGTGTTACAAAATAAGAAAACTGAAGGGATGGGAGATTGTTTTGTGCTGTCGCTGTGCACGTTTCCCTCTAAAGGTTATTTTGTCAATTAAATAACAAACTTTTGTTCTCACCTTTTCTACTAATGAAGTGCTTACGCAATCAAAATTTCCTGTATTTATATGAAAATGAACGCATATTTTATCTCATTATCTTGAGATTACCAGGTTTAATTGTATGAGTATTATATTACTTTTTATGGTAGCTAGTAACTACAGACAAACTATCTTAGGGGACCGTCTTCAACTTTTTATGGTAGCTATTAGCTACAAATAAAACATCTTAGGAGAGTGTCTTTAACGTTTTATAGTAGCTAGTAGCTACAGACAAGCCATCTTAGGAGACTATCTTTACCTTTTTATGGTACCTAGTAGCTACAAAAAACGTCTTAGGAGACTGTCTTTGACTTATTATTGTAGCTAGTAGCAACAGAAAATCCATCTTCGGAGACTGTTTTCAACCTTTTAACGGTAGCTAGAAGCTGTAGAAAAACCATCTTATGAGACTCTCTTTAATTTTTTATGGAATATAAAAACGGTAAGGAAGCAGTTTGTTTTTACTAACAACTTTTGTGAAACAATTCGTTAGATTTTTAGGGCTCCGTAACTCTTAAGAAAAAAAAATAGGATTTCTAATCCTGTCCTAAAATCCGCCCTGTAAACATACAAACTTTGCATTTAGGTATAATTATAGTTATGCACACACTAAAGGCTGAAATTTGCAATCATGAATATTACTGATAAGAATGTCAAACTTCCAGACTTTAACGATTAAACAACAATTGCAATTCCTACATTAAGTACTCAAAGTGCGGTCCGTGCGGCAAAACTGTCGTACAGTAGTAATTTATCAGAAGGGGAGGTTCGATGTTTCCACTCCTTTTGGTTTAGTATTCAACGTATTATCAATCAACTTCCCGAATAGATACTGATACTAGTGCTGAATCGGTCGTGATAGTCAGCTTTCAGTATAATGAACATCAAACATTACCTTGTGATAAGATAAACATGGATCATTTTAAAGATAATCCCTTAATTGAAAAATAACATAAGGATTATCCTATCGTTAAAAAATTCAGACGTCAGTTCGATTTCTTCATTATTATAGGCCTGTTAATAAGTTGCTATGAGTAGTGAGCATTATTAAATGCGTGTTATTTTTGTCCCAGAGGACTTACTTGGACGAGACTAGCCAATGAGAGAGAGCGATGATGCATGATAGAAATACGAATTAAAATATATAATTTAATTTAAATATATGAAAAAAGTAACAATAGGAGCACAGATAACGCAATCTGTGAATAGGAGTGACTGTGACTTCTAGCGGCGATTGAACGCTTAATCAAAAGCAAATGCGGAAGATTTCGGTTGTGCTTCGGTATTCAGGCATTGAGAGTTTTGAAACGTCATAATATATAGTCCATTCGCTTAGAATTTGTTACAAGTACAAGCGGGCCGTCGGCGTCGTTTGATGTCTTTGAGAATACCGACGCTGCACCCGACTGGACTATACACGGTCAGATCATGTAATTAAAAAACCGGCCAAGTGCGAGTCGGACTCGCGCACGGGTTCTCGAGGGTTCCATACCATAAAAGAAGTAAAACATTTGAAAAATCACTTTTGTTCATGAATTTACGAATATAATTTACATGTAGGTACTTTTGTTGGCAAACCGCAAACGTAACTTTGTTTTTGGCGGGTTATTGTTATTATCAAAAAAAAATATATTAGTCAGCGAGTTGATTTTATTTTTCCTGTAAAATATACGTTAACTTCTATTGATCATAATTATTTCAGATTTTTTGATCGGTAAACTTCGGAGATAAGGGGGGAACGGTATTTTTTCGACAGTTTTCCCAATAAATAAAAAACTATCAGGCATAAAAATAAATAAAAATTAGTTTAAGAATACACAAGTAACACCCTTTCATATGATACCCCACTCAATATTGTTATCTCATTTTGAAATTTTGTCGACCCGGTTTTCCCCCCTTTTTAAATAAAAATAAAAACAATTTTTAAATTTTTACGATTGTTATGACGTCAGGTAACTATTACCTATAACTATTCTAAATTTCAAGTCGATAGCTTGAATAGTTACTGAAATAATCGAGTGTGACAGACGGACGGACGGACGGACGGACGGAGAAAGTCTCACCATGAGGGTTCCATTTTTACCAAATTGGTATGGAACCCAAAAAGACCACGTGTTTACGCCCGCAGGTTGACAGAATAATGTAGTGAAGGGGCGTTCATTTTTACATTAGACGATGCCTATCTTAAGATTATGATAACCTTAATTATTTAAAGTGCGACAGCACTTAAGCGGTGTTTCGTTGTACATCACCCGTTATTGCTGCTTGAACCGCGTTGATCCAGCGATATCCTGTTCCATTGGGCCGGTTGCAATTCGGGGGGGCTTTATGGGCCATTACCCTAAAGGATTACCCCTGAATGTCGTCCTTATGAATTTAAAGCGCCCGCGAACGACAAATATTTTCCATATAAATAACATTGGGATTTTCTGGGCGGCTTAGATGACTCTTTTTAAGTGTTAAAGGAATACTCCATGCCTATAATATTTTTGGAGTGAAAACTTCTACAGACGCGTTGGGATTTGATATGGGAAAAACATTAAACCCGCGGAACCGTTATCTACACCTCCATAACGTATCTGTATTGTAGTCTGTTGATATTCAAATTGTTAGTTTCCACTCCTGTCGGCGCTCTCTGAGTACCGCTGTATTTTTTACAGTTTCAATATTTTTCTAAACCATCTTCATTCTTGATATGAACTTCTGTTTGTCGGTTTTCTTAAGAATATACTTCCTGTTGCCCGCGGCTCCGCTCGCGTGATTTTCGGTTTTTCGCTTATCCCGTGGGAACGATGGATTTTTTCGAGATAAAAAGTAACTTATGTGTTGATCCAAATTATAAACTATCTATGTTGCAAATTTTAGCCAAATCGGTTTAGTAGTTGCTTCGTGAAAGAGTAACAAAAATCTGTCCATTTGCACTTACAAACTTTCGCGTTTATAATATTATTAGTAGGATTTGGGAGAGTGTGCTCAGGAACTATTTTATTTGCTTTCCCCGTCACCTTTTCACCATAGAACTTCAAGGCGTCGAAAAGGCTCACACCCCTAAATAGTTGATGTAAGTATCAAAGACACGTACGAAGCAGTTTGATGCCTTGTTCCTAATATGAACTGCAAAGGTCTGGAATAATCTCTCAACTGTGATTCCGACTACCTACAAGTGGCGTGTATTCAAATTAAGAGTGAATATGCATTTCCTATGCAAACGCGCTCCACCTTAGACTGTATCATCACTTTCCATTAGGTGTGATCACAGTCAAGCACTAGACTAGACTGCATTATAGCAATCCACGATGACTCGCCCCACTCTGTCAAAATCGATTTTGTTTCCTATATTCGTATTCGTAGTTTGACAGTCTGTGTCTTTGTCGATTGAAATATCTATAAGTCAGCTGACTGCAATCAAGTACCGATGTCTAATTAAAAATGACCGGCCAAATATCAGTCAATAGGCCAAATCTTTATACCGGAGAGCCTTTACAGTAGGAAGGTTTCCGTACTAATACAATATAACTTGTACTCAACATAACTTGTAAATAAGTACTTTAAATAACTTGAATCCACATTCCACAAGTCATTACTTTTAATAACCAGACAATTAACACGCACAAAACGCTTTTGTGATTTAATTTAATTGAATCGAAAATAATAATTTGACTTCATGTAGAGTGTAAAAAACATACCTACCATTAAAATTGCGAACTCAGCAACTGAAAAATTATTTAATATTTCGGACGGACTTTACATTTTACACGTAATTGCCCGTTAAATCGGATCAAAAGCATTTTGTCGGGACAGTGCAGTCGTTGTACAGTTACTATGTTTTCATGAAACGACACTTTTATTTTTAACCGACTTCAAAAAATTAAAAAATTAGGAATTTCTCAATTCGTCGGAATCTTTTTAGGGTTCCATACCAATTTGGTAAAAATGGAACCCTTATGGTGAGACTTTCTCCGTCCGTCCGTCCGTCCGTCCGTCCGTCCGTCCGTCCGTCCGTCCGTCCGTCCGTCCGTCTGTCACACTCGATTATTTCAGTAACTACCAAAGCTATCGACTTGAAATTTGGAATAGTTTTAGGTAATAGTGACCCAACGCCATTGCACTAATAAAATATTGAAAATTGTTTTTATTTATATTTAAAAAGGGGGGAAAACCGGGACTTCGAATTTTCAAAATGAGATAACAATATTGAGTGGGGTATCATATGAAAGGGCGTTACTTGTGTATTCTAAAACCAATTTTTATTTATTTTTATGCTTGATAGTTATAATAATAATAATAATAATAATTCATTTATTCATAAAAATGTAGGTTACAATAAGATGGTACATAATTAATTAATTCTAGCCGAATACATTTTACCATTAAGTACTGGTGTATGAGTATTTGTCCTTTATCTAAAAAAAATTAACAATATATTATTATTATAGCAGTCATTATGAAGAAAATTAATATAAAAGTAATTACGAACCAGTTATTAAGAAGTAAAATTGATAATATAATAATAATTAAAATGTTATAATCTTTAATGTCAAAATATTATATAAAAGCCAATTGCCAAATAATTATTAACAAAAAATAAAGCTAAGAGAAACTAATGTCATTTAAGTATTCCTCAACACCATAATAGACCTTTGTATTCAAAATCGTCAAGAGTTTTCTTTTAAAATTAACCAGCGGTAGTTCTTTATAGGAGTTTGGGAGTTTATTATATAAAGTCACTGCCATACAGAAAGCATTTTTAGAGCATAGGGCCAACCTTCGATGGGGCACCAACAATTTGTTCTTGAGCCTATGATTCCTTTGCGGATTTATATCAGCCACTTTAGGGAACAAATAAGGGTGCCTCTTCACAAATACTAATGTCTCATATATATAAAGAGTCGGCAAAGGTAAGATTTTATTATCTCTAAACAATGGTTTACAGCTATCCAAGGGATCAGCTTTACAGATTGATCTTATACACGCCTTTTGTTTGATAAATGCCTTTTTTGCATCCGTTGAGTTACCCCATAGAACCAAGCCATATCTCAAAATTGATCCCACATAGCCGTGATATGCCAATAGGGCTGTTTTTTTATTCGATATATGTGACAATCTTTTTAGTACGTACACAAATCTGTCAATCTTGTTGCATAGTGTTTCGATGTGGGATTTCCAATTGCAATACCTATCAAGTATTATACCCAGAAAAGCCGCTGTGTCGGCTTCTTCAATGGATTGCGAGTCATATGATATGTTTAGGTTAATTGGATTACTTTTTGATGTTTGAAATCGTATGTAATTTGTTTTGCTCATATTCAAACTAAGATTATTTTGATTTAACCAGCCAATAATTGCTGCAATTGTTTTGTTAGTCTCATTTTGAAGACAGTCTTTATCTTTGGATTTAACTGTTATAGTTGTGTCGTCAGCGTACAGTATGCATTCATGAGTTGTGGCATTCGGAAGATCATTAATGTAAAGTAAAAATAGTAGAGGGCCCAATACACTACCCTGAGGTACACCGAAGGGATGTTGTGTCTTAAAATTTGAACGATAAATGTTGATACGCTGTCCTTGTGTTCTAGCAATTTCTACACATTGTTTACGGTCTGAGAGATAGTTCGACAACCATTCTAATGCTTTTCCTCTTATCCCGCACTTTTCTAGTTTATTTAATAATATTTTGTGACTAATCATATCGAAAGCCTTGGTCATATCAAGAAAAATAGATACGACATAATGACCAGTATTTAATCCTTCAAGTATAGATTTCATTAATACAAAACACGCTAGAGTTGTGCTACTTTGTTTTCTAAATCCAAATTGCTCTTCTTTTAAAATTCCAAACGATGTCACAAAAGCATATATTTTTTCAAACATAATTTTTTCAAAAATCTTAGACAAAATAGGGATAAGCGTGATTGGGCGATAGTTTCCCAGATCATCTTTTTTGTTCTTTTTGTGCAGAGGTTTAATGATAGACTTTTTTAGATTTTCAGGGTATACACCTTCCGTAAAAGATAGGTTGACAATATGACTTAGAGGTAAGGCTAAGGAGTTTGCACATGTTTTAATTATTTTAGTACTTAGTTCATCATATCCCGTTGAGTTTGTATCTTTTAATCCGATTATGACTTTGTACACATCGTGTGGACTAACTGGTGTTAGAAACAGAGTGCTGCAGTTATTTGGTATTGTTTTAGTTGCTATACACGTGTTTTTATTACTATAACTATCAATGTTTGAGGTGCATGTATTTAAAAAATATTGATTGAATTCTTCTGCAATTTCTATCGGCTGAGTGAGAGTTATATCATTTTTGTTTTTTATCTCTTTTATTTCATTGCATAATTTCTTGGTATTTGCGTTTGAGCTTATAACATCCCAGGCTGCCTTACATTTATTTTTAGATTTATGTATGTAATTTGTGTTAGATATGCTTTGAGATATTGCTATGCACGATTTTAATAAATGGGAGTATTTTTTGTATTTAGTTTTATTGAGACGCTTATTTGCTGCAGACATTCTGTATTCTAGATATAGTTTTCTTTTCATTACACAAGATTTTTTTAAACCTTTAGAGATCTATGTATTTCTGATATCTTTATTTATTATTTTAATTACAATTTTTGGAAAACATAGATTGAAAAAGAGTATTAATTCATCGTGGAAGATGTTAAAAGCTTTCTGTGTACTATTCTCATTCAGTACATCATTGAAAGTTAGAGCTGATATACATTCCTTAAACTTCTCAATATTGCTTTTGGAAAGATCTCTTTTGCCAATAGTTAAATTTTTTACCTTTTTTTCCCTAATAGCTTTAGGGGTAGTTGAAAACTGAATAGTTTGAGCAGTTTCGTGATCAGACAACGCGAGGTAGTGTATTTGCGGATTAACACTCTTTATATTACTGACAATTACATCAATACAGGACAACTTCCTTGTGGGTTTATTTATATGATTAATAAGATTGTAGTTAGTTAAAAGCGATAAAAGTTGTTCAGACATCTTATTTTTAGTGAGTATGTTAATGTTCCAATCTCCACAGACTACTATATTCTTTTTACCCTTAATAACGTTCAGCTTACATAGTAAATATTCAAGTTTTTCAAAAAAAATATTAACATTTGAAGCTGGAGTACGATATATACATACAATTATTAGATTTAGCGAGTTTATTAGTACAGCACAGTATTCGAAGTGGTTTTCAATTGGCTCAACCTTCTTTTGAAGATCGCGTAGTGGGGTAAAGTCTAAGTACGTTTTTAATAGAGTTTTGGATTTATTGAGCAAACTGTCGAAAAAATACCGTTCCCCCCCCCTTATCTCCGAAGTTTATCAATCGAAAAATCTGAAATAATTATGATTAATAGAAATTAATGTATATTTTACAGGAAAAATAAAATCAACTCCCTAACTATTACACTTTTTTTGATAATAACAATAAACCACCGAAAACAAAGTTACGTTTGCGGTTCGCCAACAAAAGTACCTACATGTAAATTATACTCGTAAATTCATGAGCAAAAGTGATTCTTTCAATGTTTTACTTATTTTATGGTATGGAACCGACTCCGACTCGCACTTGGCCGGTTTTTTTTTTAATACTTTACATGTTTATTGAGTAATTTTTACAATGCCAAATATGTCAAAGTTGACATGTCTTATCACAACAATTTTAATTTTTATAAGATAATTTAATCAATTTTTTTTTATATAATGTTACAATAAAACTTATTATTAGCTTATTCTAATTACAATACAAATCTTGCCCGCGTGGAATGGTGCCAAGAATACTGGCTGCATTTCCGCGTTGAACAGCTAGGCTGATACGTTGCGCAAAAAATGAGCCAGCCCTTCTGTCACCAGTTGAGGCTATTAACCGCGGGGAAAGCTCTCGAAGGAATTTTTTGGCACTATGACTCCATGGCCTCAGGGTCTCCACGGCAAACGGGACAAAAATGTAACTCTCTAAAAGAGATGCATCCTTGTGACGCTTACCGGATTCAGCAGTCTCAGCTGCAGCTCCCGGCTTAGATTCTGTCTCCCTGATATGAATCGAAGCCAATGTGTCAACGCATGTTGCGTGCCACATCAGCGCCCGACCCCGTTCCCAGGGAACCAGCGTCAATCCATCAGGTCTCTTGCCATCATCACGACTAATTCCTGCTGGCTCCAATAGGGCAGGAATATCAATGGTGGCAAGAGCCCTTTTAATAACATCGTTTAGGGAACCATGCCGAAAAAGCCTACCGGCGCTCCTGTGGCAAGAGAGTCCGTGATACTTTACATGCTGTTGTAGTTGTTTATTTTGTTACATTTTTGATATTAATTAATGATTGTAATTATTAAAACAGTCACTTAAATATTGATCTATGTTTTATAATTATATGCATAAGCTTAGCTGAAGTCGTTAAAGGTCAAAATTAATAACTCAATTTAACTACTGTACGACCTATAACTAGAAACATTTGGTCATGAAATGTCTAGATTATTTCAGTAAGCAGCGTATTCTTCTCCTTCGGGAACAGATTTTTTTCGGGATTAGCTTATCTTAATATTTTCACAAAATTTCTCCTCCTCCTTTTTAAGAAATTTGGCCGAATATGAACAAAAAACATGCACAAACTTGTAAAAAAATAAGCAACTTGATGATACCTTAAAAAACAAACATCAAAAAGTTGTATTAATTTAAAGTCTTCCACTTGCAATATCAAATACCAGCTCGCTTGTATCAGAAATGGTGCATTAGTGGCGACTTGGGTAAAATATTTTTCAATTTCGCTAAGTTCGTAACTTAGTGAAATTGAAAAATACTCGCTTCCTGCAATTTCACTTTAAAATAATTTCTTTTAGACTTGTTTTGGCAGTTATTACGTGCATGATGTGAGTTTATAAACTAAAGCTAAATAAATTATCATTCAAACAATATTTATTTAATTTTAATAGATAAATTATTCCTCCACATTCTTAAAGCAAACCGTTGTAATTATGTCCAAATATAGGAGTTATTAATTGCTGCATTGATCAGCGAGTGTCGGTCCTCTTAACAAATACAAAAACCGCTTAGGCCCTTTCGGAGTAGTTCGGTTACAAACACAGGTGGACATGAGAATTTTAAATATTAAAAGATGTAGGTAGAATGTAAATGCCACAGCGACGATGTGGGACGATACAAATGGTCCACCCTTAGGTAACCGCAGGCAGCTATCTAGACTCTAGACTAAATGCGTCCTAGCGGTAAGTCCCCACGTTTCTGAGGATTACCGCGACGACTGATACCAAGTTACGCCGCTTCGCCTCGTCTAATCGCCTCTTCCTTTGATACGCCCACTCCTACTGTCTGAGATCTTTGTATACCTACAACGACGACATAATAAGAAATAAATTAATAAATAAATAAATATAAAAATATAGTGGACAATATCACATACATTGCTCCGATCCCTTAGTAAGTAGCTTATGCACTTGTGTTAAGGAAATCAGAAACAACGAAGGTACCACAACACCCAGACCCACACACACAGACAGAATAATAAAATCAGACTAATACCAACGAATATATAATATTACTAACGTAAAGAAGGGACATTCACACCCTCCCGTCAATGTATTACCCCAGAGCGGCGAGCGCGACGCGTCGGGTGGTACTCGTGGGCGCTGTCTCGCGAGTGCGTTATTTCAATAGGTTTGCCACAAATTCATAACTTTATCATCATAGGGCTACTGATTGTAAATAAAAGCATACCTTTTTAGAAGACAATTTTTTATGAAAAACCGAAGGATTAATAAAGTTTTCTCAGATTGTGCTTGACAAATTAGAAAAATCATATGGGCAAGGAACGGTAATTAATTATTTTTGCAGTGATTTTTATAAGTATCCCATTATAATATCCTATTGTTTATTGAATATGAATTATATGAAAGCTTGTGGGTTTGGAATTTTGGGTGTTTGTAAATCTTTCATGCCGCAACTAGGTACGTACTGTACCGATTTGGCTGCAAATTGGAATGAAGATTATTAACTTTCATTAACACATTACTATCTTTTTATCCCTAAAAATCCCTAATAGTCCATACGGAATTTGTGAAACTCCAAAATTCAGGTCAGTGAAGCCGCGGAAAAAAGCTATGTACCTACTTATGAAAATAAATATATATTTTTAATTATATCCTTAGAAATTAATAAAATTATATATATACACAATGAAATATAATTAGTTTTCATGAAATAACTAAACAAAGTATTGCATTTGTACCGCAATTCTAATGTTTTACAGCGGGCTGCAAGTTGTAACCGTGGCATTGTGCATCGGTCGCGTCGTCGCCACGTACACGTCGAGTTGCCAACCCTAACGGGCTACGATGACATTTACTCACACATAGAAATGAATGCTTATAGGGCCGGCATTTTAGTAGTAGTGTAGGTAGTTAAATTATGTTATTTGTACTGAGTGTCACGGGCCTGCTAATACTATATCTAGGTCAAAGTTGGATGTTAGTCTGTATGTTTGGTACTCCTTCACACCACAATAATTGCGGTCAACTACCGTACCAATTTAGAACTCTTCTTATGGAGTCCGGGTTGGTACCACGAACCACCTCAGTGTCAGTTTTTCTACCCATGAAGCAGTAATGTATGACTGTTTTGGTTTGAACTGCAGTAATCTGACGGGATTACGAATGTCAAACTAAAGAGTTAAGAACTAATTTTTCAGAATGAATATGGTTGTATGATATAAATATTGCAAAGCCGTGATAATATGCATATACGTATCACTTAACATCGAGTGAGTGAAGCATCTGACTTCTCTCATAATTCTATTGTAGGAGAAAATACATATAAGCATAATTTTGTTTTAAAACACAACAATAACAATAAGGTAAAATTACAAAATAATTATAATTTAATATTACAACCGCAATAATTATTTATTATTACAACGATTCATTACATTAAGGTGTGATTCCATTGCGGCGACCGCATACACGAATCACGTCACACATTCAACTTCAGCAGTTGTTTATAAAACAAAAACATCGCTTGCAGCGCTTCGGAATGAGCGTGAACAACCATTAAGCGCTTCATTCAATTTCCATTAACCGCGGTTCGCTGGTTGTGTTCTGGTCTGGCGCGGAAATGAACTTTCTTGCTGCATTCTTTCGCAATTAAACCGGATTTAGAGCGAAGCTAATGGCGGTTTGTAAAGGATTTATGTTTTACAGCACAGAAATAAATTTTTTAAGTGTTTTATACGAAGACAAACTGAGGCTAGCAAAATCGATAAATGTAATATGGCGAAACTCTCTCTTAATAGCGAGTGATGATGCAGCCGAAGATGAAATCGTAGTAACTTGGAAGATGTAAGTAAACTAACCCCTATCACTTACTATCCAGCTTGCCGGAAGTATCGCTTAGTATCTTTGCTGGTTTTTAAAATATGACAAAGATCCTTGGATCTAAGTGTATATTCCGTCTGCTCACAAGATGCTTATTATAATGTGATATATTGTTTAAAACTAAATTGTAAAAAATATTATTTTTAAATAAAGCAAGTGCCGAGTTTCTTGCCCGTTCTTCTCGGTGCAGTGCTACTTTCCGAACGAGGCGGTAGAGTCTTAACGTTTCGCAAGAGCCTGTAAGTTAGGCCTATGTGAAAGAATAAAATTTTTGAATTTTGAATTTTGAGTGTGATAACTAGTCAAGGTCATTCATTCACTTGGACAGAAATGAGCAAATTTAGAAATTATATAATTCCAACGCAGCTCGTGGTAAGTAAGTAATCGATTGCGTCAGTATAAAACTTTCTAAAATTTTGCGTTTGCTGACTGAAAAGAGTCCGGTAGGCGAAAACAAAAGGCCAATACTCAATTCAAGACACGTCCCATGCAAGAGCAGCACGCTTCCTTACCCCTAGTCCTGCAATACTAATGTCAGCTATAAATTGCATGCGGACGGCGCCTCGCCTCACCAGTGGACTTAGCGACCGCAGCCATTGAAATCGCTCCGTCAGATCTGATAAATTGTATACTGGATGGAGTTGTTCTTACCCCGACGTAAGCGGTACTAGGTATCGTGTAAGAATGATCGCTAAAGCCGTGTATTCACTAAGATACAATGTTTCAGATACACAGTTTCGGAAACAACCTTTTGACGACCTCCGTGGCGCAGGGTACGCACGTTTGGATTCGAGTGGGAGGTCGCGGGCTCGATTCCCGCCACGGGGCCCACTTTGGAATTTTATAATTTCTAAATTGGCTCAGGTCTGGTCTGGTGGGAGGCTTCGGCCGTGGCTAATTACCACCCTACCAGGAAAGACGTTCTGCCAAGCGATTTAGCGTTCCGGTACGATGCTGTGTAGAAACCGTTGGGGTGATATTACTTACCCTTCCAATTTAGTACGCTAACATATTCAGCTGCATCATCACTTATCATCAGGTGAGATCGCAGTCAAGTACTAACTTGTATAGCGTAAAAAGAAAAAGAAAATCTACGTGTTTCTGATACAAAATGTTTGTTCCAGAAATTCTACATGTTTACAGCAACATTCTGTGTTCCATATGCGTTTATATTATGTGTGTATATTTCAATATATCTTTGTGACATCATACTTTTAATATAACACAAAACACTATCTCAAATATGTCTAAGGAAGCCTATGTTGAATAGTGAACGTCATTGGATGTGATAAAACCGAAAATTGTCTAAAAATTGTCTAATTTTAATGTTTTATTTAAATTTTTTACATAATATTATACTTCATTAGCAAGCTTTTATTAAAAAAACATAACTGTACAAGTACGTTCAAGATGCAGATTTTCATGAAAAAAAAAATTAACAAGGCACTCAGACAACTAATAATTAGATAAAAAGTTCAGTAGGTAATATGCACAAACAGTGTATGTATAAATTATTCGTAATGGCCGTTCTCTTGGCTATTAACGATATAATATTTGGTTTCACAGTCCCTAGACGCGTGTAAAGGACGGCTTATGGCCCATTGCCGCGCAGATTATACCGGAGTATTATATTCTTGGAAACTCAAAACATCGGGTTTCATTACATCCATGTTGTATGGAACATTACTCTATTGTACTGGGGATGTATTAAATTAGGTACAGACTAAACGAAAATTCTGCGAAGTTAAAGTGACCCGAACAAAATAAAATATAAGTTGTAACAACTATCAGAATCAGGCTAGTGATCAATTGCTGCGTATGATATCCACGATTCCATATGACTCCACTCCACTCCACTCCACTCTTACGTATGACTCCAGATTTCAGAATTAGATTTAGAATATTGTAGTGCATGCTTTTCACGATTTTTGCTATGGCTAGTGTTATGGAAGTTTTTTTTAATAGTCATTACTTTCAAATCACGATGTTATTTGCACCTATAATAACAGTACTACAAGCTTTTCTCCTCAGTATATACTCAATACGTGTATATCGTCATAGCAGCTTGTTCAGATGCTCACGATATTTCCAGCTCGTCCGGTAAGCTGTACACGTACATTTTGTAAAGCAAACTGGCACGGACAAAAGAAAACACAAGCTGTTACAACTATTAGTGAAGCTGCTATTCCATTGCAGCGCAGGCTGAGTACGAGTCATATTTAACGGCGTAAACGGTCTTTTTAAGCGACTTTTGGTGACCTGCAGTTAAAAAACTATGAAAATTATTACTTTCAAATTTAAACGTGTATTTGGGTCTTTATTCTAAATTCGATGTGAAGCAAAAACACCATTGGATAAAATGATATCAGTAGAAATTTCTCAAAAAAATTGCTCAAAAATCTACATTTTTCTAATATTTATCGCAAACGACCATGGATTTTATTGTAATTTTTTTTTAAGAATCAGGGCTCAAAAAGGTTAAAATTTAATAAAATAAATAATTAAAAAAATCAAAAAACCCGACTGCAAAAATGTCAACTAAAATGCAATAACTTAAAAGACTGAAACAAGGCGGACAACGAAAACAAAATTATAATAAACTTAAAACGATGCAATTTTTACTTCATTTTAACAAACAACATTATGAGCTGAAAGCTTTAGTTAAATTTTCGCATTCAATTTAAAAATAAAGCAGGCGGGACCTATTTTCGCAAATTATAAATTAACATAGAGAAAATTAATAGGTCCCGCCTGCTTTATTTTTAAATTGAATGCGAAAATTTAACTAAAGCTTTCAGCTCATAATGTTGTTTGTTAAAATGAAGTAAAAATTGCATCGTTTTAAGTTTATTATAATTTTGTTTTCGTTGTCCGCCTTGTTTCAGTCTTTTAAGTTATTGCATTTTAGTTGACATTTTTGCAGTCGGGTTTTTTGATTTTTTTAATTATTTATTTTATTTCAGGCTTTTTAGTTGCCACACTTTACGAGCGAAACCTAAGCACTTTTATCTACACAATGTCAAAGACGTAAAGTGGGTATATTTGGTTATATATTATATTATGTCGGTTCAAGTCAGTCAGTCACTTGGAAGAAGTAAAAGTTGTAAACAGTGTCGTCAAACGCAAACCTGGATTTTATCCCGGAAATATATAAGCTGACCAGTAACATTTCATAGGTCTAGTTTGTGTACGTTTAGGGCTCAGGCGTATCTAACTTACGTCGCTTTAAGCGGATCGTTCGGGAAAAACATCGTTCGACAAAGTGGAGCGCGTCTTAAAGTACACACAGCGCCATCTAGCGCGAGTAGCGAAATTATAGATGTTAAATAATTGTTTAATGATTATATTAAATTATGTTTTCGATTTATGCTATGATATACCAAGTAAAAATGCACAATATAAAGTACGACACACATTTGGTCAATACAAGATTAACGCTATCAAAAACTACAAACTAATTCCCTTCATTTTGATACCCCACTCGATAGGTTTGGTTATAAATATTTTGTAAATGACTGACAATTTTAGGCCCAAAATCCACCATTTTGGTTTTTATTTTCAAAAACCTATCTAAGAACACTTGGGTTAATGAGACAAATCTAACGATACCATTAACGTCAAAATCCATCCAGCCGTTTGGAAGATACGTGGTCATAAAGAAATTTACATGCATACATACAAGATACGCGCGAAAAACATAACCCTTCTTGCAGTCGGGTAAAAAATATTACTCTACTCGCATCTTTTTAAAGGTACTTATAATCTTCTTATTAGTCATAGCCTCATGATTGATGATCGTGACCGGCTACGAAACCAGCTTGTTGCTCGCCAGGTCAGTTTTGAGCCTTGTGGAAAGAACCTTGGAAGTTGAAGGTATAACTTTTATATTAATAATTATTATTAATATTTATGTTACTAATAATTATTTTGAGACTCTTTACAAGTTAGTACTTGACTGCGATCTCACCTGATGGTAAGTGATGATGCAGCCGAAGATGTTAGCGTACTAACTTGGAAGGGGTAAGCTATGTCACCCCACCGGTTTCTACACAGCATCGTACCGGAACGCTAAATCGCTTGGCGGTACGTCTTTGCTGGTAGGGTGGTAACTAGCCACGGCCAAAGCCTCCCACCAGATGAACTGTAATATCGAGGCACTCAGTATTAACTCCCATGTGCACTGTGCACTGTGAAGTAATGAAATAACGCCTTGAGACTCTTTATGTCGCATACCAATTTGGACACGGACTAATTTCCCTCCACTCCCTCTACTAAGCCACTTTATTTCTTGAAAACATTTGAAGTTAATTGTCCGTCTTGATGGAGTTTTAATGAGAGTTTTAATGAAGGAAATGTTTCTGATATTTTACTTGCTGCATTTGTATTAAGTATCATTAATAGAATAACTTTAATATTCGTATTTCACACGTTCGTAACATAACCACCAAAAGATTTCTGTAAATTCAACGGGATAAAATTCAGGTAAGGTGAGTGAAGTCTTGAGTTATTATATCCGTTAGTTTAATTATAAAAGAGAATAGAGGCATCATTGCAGAAATAATGCTCAATCATAATCATAATGAAGGCTTTCACGCGGCGCCGCCGGATTTTAAACTTGATTGCATCGAACCGCACCATGTGGCTGGCAGCTAATTCTTCGACGTAAAATAATAATAAATTTAATATCATCATCCTTTATTCAGATCTACTTAATAAATAAATACACAGTTAAAGTTACTATTAAAACTATATTTTATGTTTTGAAGATCTGTTTGCCAGTCGGCAAAGGGCTACTCTAAACTTTTCCATTCGTATCTTTTTTTAAGCCAGTCTACTTCACATCAGCTCTGCTACTTATCTGATATCGTTATCCCACCTTTTCGGCTGTCTACACCCACTGTTTTGTTTCTGATCCCATGATTTTTACTCTATCTTCTATGACATACCTATGTATAAAAATACCAACCTATGTATAAAATAAAAATGTGTAGAATATTACACTAATAAGAATTTTATTTACACGCAATAAGAATTTTCAGGATCCAAGCTGAATTTCAGCCAGGTGTAGAAACTCGTATTTGCCTCCACAGGAAACGCCGCAGCGGCCCGAAGCTATGGACTGGTTCTTTAATATTTATGGCGTTCATATTATGTTTGCGGTGCGCTTCGAAATCTTCCTGATATTTGCAGCACGTAACTTGTAAAGTTAAAATATTTTATTACTATAAGTACTTCGCGCGATTTTCTTTTTAGTAAAACTCTCGGAGTATTCTAGTTCAGAAACTTTTCTACATTTGTTATTTTTTTAGTCCAATCTTAGTATAAAACACACCTTTAGATATAGCATAAAAATTTATGTTCTTTTTGTACAAAAACTTCTTGCTTAACCCTTTTTAACCAACTTCAAAAAAAGAGGAGGTTTTCAATTCGTCGGAATCTTTTTTTTTAAGGTTTGGAATTTCTAAAAGTCTAAAATATAGTTACATATCAGTGGATGACATGGACAGCTTTTTGCGCGCACAAACAGACAGGTTGATAAAAAGAAAATTTGTAAAATAGTAGCAGGATTAACACTAGAACATGTCCACTAGTTGCGACATTCGAAATACAAATAAGGCATCGTTTAATAGAAGTAAATCCATTTAGTTTCTACTGTACTATAAATAATAATCGACTGCAGAAAGCAAGCAATTAATCATTGTTTAGTTATAAATACGTTCTTTATATCGATGTTTTCCAACGCATTTGATGACTTCTCTAATGTAGTGTTCTTTCTTCGTTACTTCAAAAACCTAGGCCTAGACACTAAGATGTGGGTTTTAATACATTTGCTAGTAAACTACGTGAAGCACAGAGCAGTAGGAGAGGTCGTGGAAAGGCCTTTATGTCTATCAACGCAATATACTACGGCCTATTTCACGTGGAGTGTTTGAGAGAGCTGTGACAGAGAGTAATTACATTAAAACGAGTGATATTGGCGGCTGTGTCGCTTGGGTACGAGCGAAATTAAAGTGACCCTAATATGGCCCCCGCCACATGAAATTGTACACTAACTGGAGACGTGTCTGCTCCGCTCGGGTTTTTCTGTTTATTTTGGAAAACCGTTATTAATATCATAATGGGAAATTCTGTGCAAGGTTTCATCCATCTACGAAATAAGTTTTGGCCTGAGCGATACGACGGTAAGGCCCATCACACACGGCTCGTAAATGTAAGCGTATCGTTACGAGTATGACGCTACGCTTATCAATATGACAATTACGCCTCCTACAATTCGCTGCAACACCGCTTCGTCTGCGGACATGTTAAAAAATGTTCGTGCTTGAGGATTACGCTACGCTTACATTATGAGCCGTATTTGAAGCGGCTAGGTCGTATTATGTTGTTTCTTTTAATTAGATAGAGGTATGATTAATTGATTACCGACGTGAATTTTGGTTTTTACACAATTTCTCGCGAAATGCAAGGTTTTGAAGTAGAAGCTTCTTAATACGCGTATACAGTGTGTCCGGGATCGAACTAGTGTCTAGTGTCTGTGTGTGTAATCGAATATTAAGGGAGTGTTCTATAGCTCATTACCTATTTAAACGTAACATAATTGCGGGTGCGTAAAACCTTTTGTTTTGTTCAAGCAATGATAACTCTAAAAGTTAGTAACTTACAGACAAAATGTTGGTATTGTTGTACTGCTTAACTCAAAAGCTATAGATTTACTAGAAAAAAATATGGCCTTAGCGATCCCGTTTCTGCAAAATTTACCAATAACTTTTGGTTGACCTATTTTAACGTTTTACACTATTATTAGGTATCCAGCGATTGAGAATATTGTATACAGACGAATAAGACCATTTAAGAACACGTGAAGCAAGACTTTCAAGTTATTACTGATTTTGTGTGCACATACCCAAAAAAAAACGCATACAAAATTGAAATGGCTCTACCGGGGAGGGGGTGATCCCCCCCCCCCCCTTTGTGGGTTTTTTTTTTGCTTGTAATGAGCTATAGAACACTCCCTTAAATTATCGCTAGTTCAATCCCGGACACACTGTATATTTCAGTTAACGACAAACCATTAAATTTGCTCATGTTACACAATACACACCTTTTTACCATAGTGTTACTACCTCCTTGACGTAGATACGATCTTGTATGCAACTGTTCGTAATTAATCATTTTAATTCTCGTACTATCCTATGATGAAAAAACCCGCACTCGAATTAAAATGACCCTCTTTACGATGCAAATGCATAAATAGCTATTATAGTTGATCAAGATCTATTCAGTTGTTTAGGCAAAGTCGAGCACTTTTAACTTGACTTTTGGTCCCCAAGAAATCCATCCCATCATCTGCTTTTTTCGAATTATAATATAATATTTTAACAGCTGTAAATGAAGTCGAATATCTCAAGTCAGTATACAGCAAAAGCAGCGAATCATTATCGATATGGAGCAAATTTCGATATCTTACTCGTAATAAGTTTTGCGAAGTTTAAATAGGCGAGGAGTCGAGTCGAGTTTTTTTATTACAATTTTACGTTTGAAACTTCTTCCCATTTTAAACTTTCGTTCCTTCGGCTATGTACAACAAAAGTTAGTACATGAATATTGAAAATTTTGAACGTTATGTTGTATTACCGATGGAAAATAATTTATAGGCATAGTAGGTATTTATTAAACTATATTAGATTAGCATAGGACGACCCACGTAGAGTAACTCTAGTATATGGGGACCCACTAGCATAAACGTGAGGTTTAGACTGCCAGTATGATACTGTATGTTATTTAGGGGCCCCGTAAGTGCGATTACATTTTCAGCTACATCGTCACTTACCATCAGATGTGATTGCAGTTAAGTATCATACAAAAACAATTGGTTACTGAGAGAAGAAATACCTTATTGCGGACTTTTTAATTTTTTTTTATGAAAGAAACAATTCCAACATCCATTATTTTCCTGTAGCTTGTTGATATGAACAATACGAGTATATCGATAGCATTCCGATAGCATGTCGCGTCGATATGTCATTGTCAGGCTTTTCTCACAGGGTACTCGCTGTACACGGAATTCCCTCGTTTCACACTTTTTTCGCTTTTACGAATCATTAGGCTTTGCTTCTGCTTCGCTCACGTTGTTTTTAATCCGGTGAACAATTTATGTGTTTTCTTATATGAATTACTATAAAAATAAAACCAAAATGTGTATTTCTGTGAATATGTGCATGTGTGTGTGGTTGTAAAATTGGAATAGAGATAGATTATACCTCGATTAACATAGGCTACTTTTTATCCCGGAAAACCCTACCGTCCCCGATTAATTTTTTATTTTATTTTACATGGGCTTACATAATAAATTTCTAATAAATAAGTATACCTAATCATACTTTACTGACTGACCTACATGAAACAAATAATTAAAATCTATAAAGATTCAAGAATTCAATTTAGCTAAAGTTCCTTAATCGGATAAAAATAGCAACTGTTTCTTATGAAAGCAGCAATTGAGATCTAGACCAAGGTATTGTCCTCGTACTAGCACATAAATCATAGCTTAGCCCCGAGGGAGACATCTGGATAAGGGCTTTAATCAAGATCCATGAGTTTGAAGACACGTGTGCTTAGTCTTACAATGAAACATTGCTTACGACTAAGATATTGTATCATTATTTATTTTATAGAAAAGGCGATACATTTACCTAATTTTAAGCGCTAAGTTTCTTTTAATGGATGCATTGCATTCTATGATGCTACATGACAACGACATAAGTTGTAATGTACTGATTGCATGTGCATAAGATCAAATATTTGCTTGAAGCCCAAAATTTGCGAAAAACTTAATGACGTTTGAATTTTCGCGCCCGGGTGTTACCCAGCCTCATAAAATTGGTTATTTTGTGGAAAAAAATGTAAAAATCAAAGACTTTCTTCTGTTCTCCGGTTCTCAAAGGGGAGTAAAACCCGTTAACCCGCACTTAACTAGCCTAGTGGCTGTAAGTTACGTCCAAACCCCTCTCATTTTGAGAAAAGACACGACCAGCTATGTAGCACAGAAATTGTAAAAAAAATGTAATGTCAAAATCAACTAAAGGTTTCCCCGCTGCGCTCGCTGGAAGTACCTGTTACTTGGTCAGTGTAGAAGATATGGTGGATTTGGGTCAACTCCCTTTCATTCTGAGAGGGATCATGCCATGTATGTTGAATCCAAAAAAATCTCCAATATGGCTTCGCGCGTCGTACATTTTAGTAACGCTGACAGCATATACCGCTGTCATTCGCTTACATTAGCGCCATTTTACAATTTTAACAAACTGTTTGGCGGAGCCTTAAACACATGCGTGACGTCACATTGTGCTGATACTTTTTTTGTTCAATCAATGTGTCATGTTCGGTTGAGATGTAATGTAAAATTAGCTAAATGCTTCCCCAGTGGAGAGATCCCATGGAGCACGGGTCCCGAGAGCTAATAAGATAGAGCGCGGCACGACGGCTGCAGCGACACCTCGGCCGCGCACAGGGAGGGCGAGGCGAGACGCTTTATTGAGTTTATTTTTAACCGCACCGTTTATAATTTATATTAGTCGATAGATTTATTATGTTTAATAATATTAATACAATACCTAGCCTAAGTAATTTAGCGTTCTAACGCGAAACTGTTTAGAAACCGTTAAGGGTGACTTTACTTACCTCTTCCAAGTTAATACGATAACATCTTCAAAAAAAAAAAAAACATCTTCGGCTGCATCATCACTTGCCATTATATGAGATCACAGTCGATTATTTGTATAGTGTAAAAAAAAAATCACATAACTCTTAACTGTTGAATACAAATTATTAATGTTCCAGAGTAAACTCAAGTTCCATTAACTGAACTGTTCTAAAAGATCATTAAAACTCACCATCTTGTATTTAAAACGGGGTACCCTGTTAACAAAGTCGCGAAACTCTTCGTCCACGGTCCTTCGACCGGGACAAATATTTGTTTGGTGTTTTCTTTCGCAACTTCTGCCCGATTTTAGAATCCTTCTTATAGAACAGGTTCCTTTTAAAAGTTTCCATGTTAGCCGTCTGCCCTTAATACCACGTCTTAATATAGGGATAGATCTTATTTTAATTACTTCCACTTAGAATTTTAGCAAACTTTCCAATGGATTTTTTTATACACACCATTTTTTTTTCAACTTTAATATTTTGTAGTGTGACGACTTGGGGAAATTTCTTGTTTTGGTCCTGGATGCGAGTGATTAACTATAGTAGTACCTACTTTATATGTTAAATACGTTGAGATGAACGGACAGACCTAAGATCTATTTAAGTCAACCTTGCGTTACTGTATCAAATAAAATATTAACAAATCAAATAAAATATAAATCGGGCTATCACCAGATTTATAGTTTTGTATTGTTTTCGATTTATACTCGTAAATAAAACTAAAGACTATAACTTACTAATGATTACAGAATTTTATTTTTAGCTTCTCTATTCCTATAGAACATAATAATATGCTCTTTATATGAGTACAAAGCTTACTTAGCACTTTAAAATAGATTTCTGAGAATAGAGATTATTCTTAGCACTAGTGTATGGTACAGAACCCTCGGTGTTTAATATGACTTGCTCTTAGATACTGTGCGGAGTAAACTCAATTAACGTCCTCTTGGGTATACTTTAATTGCCAAGCGATGTTGGTGGACTTCTTATAAGAAGTGCTGCTAAGTAAATTAGGTTAGGGTAACATAGTTCCTTACGTAATCACCATTTTTCCACCGCACCGCAAGACGCCGGGCGGGCTTTCATCTCTATGTCGTCGCTATAGCACCAGTGCGCACAAAGTGCTTTGCTTCTTCTTTTGTAGTATGCATGGCTAAAGTTTAGAACGCTTTTCCCGAAATATGTGTTTCCCGCATCTCACAAAATTTAAAAAAAGAGAGAGTAGGTAGGCATCTTGTAGGTTAAGCGCGCTCCATCTTCAACCACATCGTCACTTCCATGAGGTTACTCTTGACCACAATCTCATGATTGTGTTCAAGAGTAACCGTATATTGAATAAAATAAAATAAGCATCATTATTTTCTGGCGACCCTGTGGGCGTACTGTGGGCGTACTGCCCTAGATTCAAAATCTAGATAAAATAGATACTATTGAAAGTTTTCCACGCATTCAAGTCTGTGAAATGTGTGCACACATTAACGAACAAACACACGCATCTGTAAATGTAGGCGCTCCAATCCTTTGGTAATGAGTGGAAACAACACGAAGCTGCCATGACGGGCAACCCCGGGGAAATCAGCCTCGTGATTTGACTGATACGAATTGATCTATCTCGGGAGAAAAATAAAACATTACACAATTTTTGGGACGACTTTTTATATGCGCGCTGCGGTTTTTATTTGACCAAGTTTCGATGTGTTACATCTTTCCTCTCGGTTGCTGGATTTTTTTTGTAGAAATGATTTCATTAGACAAAAGATATTGTTGTTGTTGTCTATGGTCAATCATGCCCCATAAATGCTCTCGGTAATGTCCACAAGTACAAAGCGTCAACCGCTTGGCGGTTTTAACAGGACCACTGTATCAAGCCAGAAAGAGATAAAGTAACGTGACAGAAAGAGACATAAAGAGAGCACAACGTTTTGCCTAATAATGGCGTAGGTATAATGCGCTGTTGTAAACTGATTTTATTTTCTTTTCTGGAGAATATTTTATTTTCTAGCTGCCTTTGTTCTATAACAACGCCCTCCTGACGAAGTCATTCAAGTGCCAAGAGAGCCTTGTCGGACTGTACGAGTCCATAATATCCTTAGGTATATAAAGTTCGGTAAATCCAAATAGGCGTAGAACACAGTAAACAAGTTCATGTATCGAATGCTGGAATCTTTCTAGATCTAGGTAGAAACATAGCATGCTTCTGAGCTTATATAAACACTACTACATCTGAAGACCTAGTTCGTAGTACGAGTATCTTTAATAACAGAAGCTAGCGTGCTGTTTGCGCAGTAGAACGTCGGAGGAACTAATATTTTTACAGCCAGACGTAATCCAACCATTAGTGCTATCCAATAAGTACCTAGTTTTCTTTTTAGTTTATCTTTACTTTCTTTGCTTGAACTGATATTTTAAAGTACGCTAAATATCTCTAACTCTATCTTTTCTCAACTCATAGTGCTATAACATTCAATAAGCTTAAAATCAATACAATGCAGTTCTTAGTAAAAATCATTTTTATATTAATTATTAGATCTATCTACATGACGCTGGCGAAGGCGACATACAAACATGTATTTCGCAGGAGTTTCGACAGATGGCGCTACATTTTCTTGTATGAAGAACGTTTACGTAAAATGTTCGGATGGGCCTATCTTGACTATTTTTATCTTTGTATGCCACTTAAATGTTTGCGAGACTTAAGGCAGTCTATGACCAACAATATACCCATCAACAGCGGCACACCAATTACTCCGAACTGCAATAAATCCTCAACCACTCAACTTCAATCTGCGAAATCGGGAAATCCTTGCAATAAAAGCAATTGAGTGACAGGGGCCGATCAATTCAACCCCCACGCTTCATCCAGCCCCTTTCAACCCCTCATCGCGTTGACACTTTATTTAAAGCGCTGACATGTGCGCAATGAATGGGCATTCATGTGACATATCTTGGTTACATTGACGTATTATTGAGGACCCCGTTTTTATCGTGCTTCAAAAACGCTGACGACGTCACATTGGTGAGTTATTAAAAAGCTCTCACGATTCTGCTTATGTGAAATTCGAGTGAATTTCATTCAATTTGAATCTGATATTGGGAATAGGTGTACCTTTTTCATTCAATGCTATATTCTTACTTGTGATTTGTATTATACGCTGTGACTTTTGCACATATGTATTCACGACAAAAAATGATGGTCAAAAGTAACCCAATGCAATGCACAAATGACATGGCCGGATTCTGCCCTCAAAAAAAAATATTCATGGCCATCGACAAACAGTACGTCATATTAAAGCTTATAATTATGCCTTTACAATCGTTTAGTTTTTATGATCAGAAAACTTGCGAGAGACGTAATATCAGCATAACAACCTGCAACAAAATGCGCCTATATATTTTTAATAGCAATGATTTATTATTAAAAATTGTTTTTCAAAATATTTACTCGCATTTTCTAAGCTTTGTAATATGAAAAATTAATAAGTTCATAACCAATACGCATCATTTTTTACATCCACTCCGGATATATTGCTGAAATATTTTGGCAGCTACTCCCTATAGTTGAGTCCAAGAATATTGAGATTAGTGACAGAAAAGACAAACCGTCGCGTTGAATTCGAGCGAAAAATAGCTCAAAACAAATTCAAAGCTATTGTACCGTAGGCAAGATACCTTAGCACCAAAGTTTGTCTGAAGTGTGTCTGTGTGGGAAAAGAGTATAAAATTTATTTATCATTGGCAATTTTTCCTTTTAATCATATCACTTAATTCTAAATTAGTATTTAAATATACATACTTACGTTACAAGCAATTAAAAATTTAACTGAAATAATTACTATACAATAGACAAGTACTAATTTACGAACTTCCCTGTCGGACATTGGTAAATTAGTAACTGCGCTAATAAATTCTGAACTTGTACTTAGTTTAAACATAATACGTATATTATTTAGCGTTATTTTCAAATGGATTTCATTAAAAAGTCCAATAAACTTATGTCAGTAGTTATTGATTATTGCGCACAACAATAAACATGGAAACATAAAATGTAAAGAAAAATCTGTTGCAAATAATTTTACTCTCTCTGCATTTCAAATTAATATCTTCAGGCCGAATATATTGGCGGAACCTTATGTAATCTTCGTATGACAAGGGGATACGATGTATTGTAACAAACTAGTTTATATTATCCTCCCTCGGTTACCAGTTGATATCCACAACGTGTATTCTATGACTATGATACTCATTTTATACAATTAGCTAGCGACCCACCGCAGCTTCGCACGGGTAGCATATTATTTTGTCTACATGCTTTTCCTATTATGGGATCACATAAGCTTGAAGAATGGGTAGAAACCACTGATTATGAACCTCAAGATATGGGCATCTGAACGATTTATGTAAACCTTTTTCATACAAGCAAACAGTAGCGACAACTGTCAAAATACCGCTGCCGCCGCTGACCAAATTACCGCGTGGCCTTATACTGTTGGTATTAATGACACCCATAAACTGGCGACATTCTTTCGCGCGGTTCGCCCTGTCTAGAGTAGATATCAATTGTAGGAACAGTAGGACATTCGATGCATTGTTTTCTAACAGCGTTTTCAATGAAATCTGGCGGCTCGACTTTTTCCGACCCGTCAAATAACTTTCGTCATATTTAAATTGATTTAAATAGAACCTTGAAAAATTATATATCAAAAATTCCTTGAATGTATTCCTTGAATGTATTCCTTAAATATACATTTATTTATCTAACATTTAAAATTCTCGTGTTGACTTGAACGATTTTTATGCTTTTCTGTAGGAATACTAGGTATATTCCGTAGATCTGAGAATAGTACGTAATCTAGTTTTATACCCTTAAGAGCGAAAAATTTATAAGGCAATCCAACGTTCTTCGGGTCAACTAGAATAGGTAACATCCTGGTGAAAGCTACATATAAATTCGATTATTAGTTTTTGAGTTAATCTCAAATAGGCAAACTTTCACAAATAATTGTACAAATTAACAATAAAAATTCAGATTGGCTACTGCGACATGCTACAGGCTCGATGTGGTAGACATCGTAAGAAAAGATATTTGCTAAAAGCAAGTCGACGGTAAGAAAATTAAAATGTCGACTCCAATTTTCTCACCCTAAACGTTCTCAGCTAAATTGTGCAGATGAACATCGGATGCTGGTGAAATTGACAATTTACCCGCTGAATGGTGGTGCTGCGTATATTTCCCGTGCTATCAATGAATTACACCGACGACGGTTCGACCTGAATTTTCATACCGTGAATTGATGGGAAAGTAATTCGAGCCTTTAGTAATATCTAGAAAATAACGAGGAATTTTTGTATGTAGTTTCAACTAACTACAAACCCTTTTTAGGTACAAATGTAAACATTCATACCTTCGGGGTCGAGCACAGAACCTCCTTTTTTTGAAGTCGGTTAAAAACGGAACCCTTATAGATTAGTCATGAGTCTGTATGTATCTATCCATCTGTATGTCATAGCCACTTTTTTCCGAAACAAAGTTCAGTTAGCGGTTGGATAAGAAAAGTGATTATTATGGATTTCTTTGCTATTGTAATACGGAACCCTTGACATCGCACTTGGCTAGTTTTTTATATTTTACTACTAGCTGATGCCCGCGACTTCGTCCACGTGGGATAAAAACTATTCTATCTTTTAAGTTGGACCAAATGACAGATATTCACGAAGTTTGAACTAAATCGGTTCAGTAGTTTAGGAGTCCATTGAGGACAAACATTGTGACACGAGATTTATATATATTAGATTGGGCTATTTTCAAGCGCGTCATGCTAGCCAACTATTAGCCAAGACAGGTTGGCGGTCTGCGTACACCTTTCAAGAACAATGTGGTGATTCTCAGGTTTACTTCACCGTTAGTTAGTGATATTTTTATCTTAAAGCGCACGTAACTTGAAACTCAGATTCACCTAGGATTCATACCCCCGTCAGGAAATGTCTGTAGGGTAAGTTCAAGTTATTTTGCAAATTTCGAGTTGGCTCACTTCGAATAATTCGAAACAGCCCCTAGATTGTGTAAGAAAAACGTATTCATATTATCGTAATCGTTTATAAATTTTGCACGCTGATTGGTTTCCTGATTTCCGTCAGCCAATCGGGGGGCAGAATTTGAAAAAGATTATGTCGTCTCATCTTACGTAATCAGGCCTCAACAAAGCTTTCATTTTTAGGGTTCCATACCAATTTGGTAAAAATGGAACCCTTATGGTGAGACTTTCTCCGTCCGTCCGTCCGTCTGTCACACTCGATTATTTCAGTAACTATTCAAGCTATCGACCTGAAATTTAGAATAGTTATAGATAATAGTGACGCGACGTCATAGCAATCGTAAAAATTTGAAAATTGTTTTTATTTTTATTTAAAAAGGGGGGAAAACCGGGTCGCCAAAATTTCAAAATGAGATAACAATATTGAGTGGGGTATCATATGAAAGGGCGTTACTTGTATATTCTAAAACCAATTTTTATTTATTTTTATGCCGGATAGTTTTTGATTTATTGGGCAAACTGTCGAAAAAAATACCGTTCCCCCCCCCCCTTATCTCCAAAGTTTACCATTCGAAAAATCTGAAATAAATATGATCAATAGGAGTTAACGTATATTTTACAGGAAAAATAAAATCAACCCTCTAACTATTATACTTTTTTTGCTAATAACAATAATCCGCCGAAAACAAAGTTAGGTTTGCGGTTTGCCAACAAAAGTACTTATATTATGTAAATTAAACTCGTAAAATCGTGAACAAAAGTGATTCTTTTAATGTTTTACTTCTTTTATGGTATGGAACCCTTGGTGCGCGAGTCCGACTCGCACTTGGCCGGTTTTTTCTCTTGTTATATCATAGCTTGCAGCTTATTTTTTGATTAAGAAAGTACAATAAAGAATACCATATTGTCTAAACTTGTCCTTTCTGCTTATCTACGTCTTTAATAACATAAACCTCATATTTTAATAAACGAGAGATGAGAAAAGAAGTTATACCTCATAATAAATTAGGATCAAACATTCATAGTGCTTTTCTGTGTGATAGAAAACTAATTGGATTCCCGCAATATTTTTCCAAAAGACGGTGCTAATAATCCAAATGAAAATATCGTTCCGTTCTCGGCTTTATTTCATTCCAACATTATATTAATCCTCTCACAATTTCATTTCTACTCAATTACAATTTTTCACTAGAAACTAGGTGCTTTTCTATTATATTCTGTCCAGAAATTTCATTAGCGGTTTCCCCATCAAAGGAAACCTTATATAATTGGATAGTAATAATTAAAAAAATCAAAAAACCCGACTGCAAAAATGTCAACTAAAATGCAATAACTTAAAAGACTGAAACAAGGCGGACAACGAAAACAAAACTATAATAAACTTAAAACGATGCAATTTTTACTTCATTTTAACAAACAACATTATGAGCTGAAAGCTTTAGTTAAATTTTCGCATTCAATTTAAAAATATAGAAGGCGGGACCTATTTTCGCAAATTATAAATTAACATAGAGAAAATTAATAGGTCCCGCCTGCTTTATTTTTAAATTGAATGCGAAAATTTAACTAAAGCTTTCAGCTCATTATGTTGTTTGTTAAAATGAAGTAAAAATTGCATCGTTTTAAGTTTATTATAGTTTTGTTTTCGTTGTCCGCCTTGTTTCAGGTTTTTAAGTTATTGCATTTTAGTTGACATTTTTGCAGTCGGGTTTTTTGATTTTTTTAATTATTTATTTTATTTCAGGCTTTTTAGTTGCCACACTTTACGAGCGAAACCTAAGCACTTTTATCTACACAATGTCAAAGACGTAAAGTGGGTATATATGTGGGTGGGTTGGTTATATATTATATTATGTCGGTTCAAGTCAGTCAGTCATTTGGAAGAAGTAAAAGTTGTAAAAAATGTCGTCAAACGCAAACCTGGATTTTATCCCGGAAATATATAAGCTGACCAGTAACATTTCATAGGTGTAGTTTGTGTACGTTTAGGGCTCAGGCGTGTGGAGCGCGTCTTAAAGTACACACAGCGCCATCTAGGGCGAGTAGCGAAAGTACAGATGTTAAATAATTGTTTAATGATTATATTAAATTATGTTTTCGATTTATGCTATGATATACAAAGTAAAAATGCACAATATAAAGTACGACACACATTTGGTCAATACAAGATTAACGCTATCAAAAACTACAAATATTACCATTTTGAACGCATTGATCGACTGTTTATAATTCCAAATTAATTCGAAACATATGACTTATATATATTTTTGTAATCTCCTTGTAATTCCCTTCATTTTGATACCCCACTCGATAGGTTTGGTTATAAATATTTTGTAAATGACTGACAATTTTAGGCCCAAAATCCGCCATTTTGCTTTTTATTTTCAAAAACCTATCTAAGAACACTTGGGTTAATGAGACGAATCTAACGATACCATTAACGTCAAAATCCATCCAGCCGTTTGGAAGATACGTGGTCATAAAGAAATTTAAATACATACATACATACATACATACATACATACATACATACATACATACAAGATACGCGCGAAAAACATAACCCTTCTTGCAGTCGGGTAAAAAGGGGTTAAATGTTAAAGTAAGCATAGAACTAAATATTTACATTCTGTATATAATCACTGATATTACCATGTAATTTCTAACATAATTGATGTACTAACTAACTTTTTCTGTATTACGGAACCACTAGGCTGGTTTTTAAGATTTTTTCCATTGGGTAAAACGGGACTTTATTTCTAGGACTCCGTCCTTGTTTTTCTGTCTGTCTGCCACAAGATATCTCATCATCCGTGATAAAAAGACAGGTGAAATATTAATATATTTAAGGGGGCTCCAATACAGCAAATTTTTTTTACTCAGACTAGTATAAATAGCACGGAACTTCTCTGTACACGAGCGTGACTCGCAATTTTTTTAATAAAACATACGAGTACTACAGAAGAATACAAAAAATTCTTAATCTCGTATTTTTCTCGGTTGGGTCAGTCCGAGGATCCCGTGCAGTACCGTCTCAGTTAACAAATAACAACGAACCGGGTTTTATTACACACAGTTATTTGCACCTCGCCACGTTTAATGGGATTACAACAGTGTTATACTTTTAGGGTTCCGTACAAAAAGGGTAAAAAGGGAACCCTATTACTGAGACTTAGCTTAGAAACTCAGGTATAATCTAAATGTCCCGGAGTGATTTATCAACGACAAAGCATGAATACTCGTACACTAATCAATATTCAAAACCGCAAATCCCAATAAGCCTTCAGGCAGTCTGAACGATCAATAAGCTAGATCTGCCTGTGTGACTGAATAATGATTAATTTAGGAACTAACGTATTGGTGGACAGAGAATCATTGGGCGGGTTTAGTTTCGTAAGATGGGTTTCGGTATGTGTGTTTACTAACAATAATATGATCGTAATTGGTCGAAATGAGTATTATTTTTATTTGGTTGTATTTTTTAGTATCCAAGTTCTTTGGGAGTAGTTTAGACTCCCAAGGAATCGCATCGCTTCATACAAAGGTAAATAAATCTCTACTGA
The DNA here is from genome assembly GCA_963855885.1 of Coenonympha glycerion. Lineage (NCBI taxonomy): Eukaryota > Metazoa > Arthropoda > Insecta > Lepidoptera > Nymphalidae > Coenonympha > Coenonympha glycerion. The sequence continues at coordinate 17,477,971 of OY979630.1, read as the reverse complement.
TATTAAAAATAATATCACTATTCACCAATAGATGGCAGCAGGAGTCATTCACTATAATAGTTTTACTTTTCGCCAATAGATGTCAGGCAGAATCTTATTTTTTTTGATGAATACGACATTTTCTTAAAATGAATCCTAGCTAGATCGATTTATCGCCTCCCAAACCCTCTGTATTAGTATACAGAACTCGAAAACAGTTTTCGAGATTCAGGTTATATAGAAATGTATATATAAATATATATACAAGAATTGCTCGTTTAAAGGTATGTAGGGACACAGTTCAGTGCAACTAAACGCATACCATTTTACAAGTGTGCACTTTATGCACTTTTGTATAACGCGTCAGTTCCTTGGCGACCGTACCCGCGTGTAGTCGTATACATAGCCCTAAAGTGGTGACCTCTATAACTTTACGGCGGACTTACGGCTAGTACGGAAATGTACGGTGCTCAAGGACTCACACAGCCCCCGGTGCAGCCCCAGGCGGAAGCAGCTAAGGCAGCGGCGGAGGCGGGACAAGCGGAGGCGCGAGCAGGTTTGGCTTTCGCAACAACATCGTCTGGAATTCCCGAGTTTTGGGCAGATAAACCGTGCCTGCGGTTCGCCCAGTCCGAAGCCACGATCTTCGGTCAGAAACTCGGGAATGCGGCTAAGCCAAATCCGGCCAAGGAAAAAATAGCTGAGGATTCGTTGCCGATGCTCTGGACCGGCCATCTACCGACGGCGGTCAGGGCGGTATTAGCAGTCACCAAGGTGGAGCTGGACGGACTTGCGGTCATCGCAGATGAAATCGTCGAGACCACACAATAGGTGAAAGTTGCGGAGATACAACGGACGACATCAGCGGATTTGGCAGCTCAAATGACGCTGACGCTGGAAATGCAGGAGTCGCGGTGAAGACATGCGGAACATCGCGGTCCAGAATATAGGCAATAGCGACACGGGACACCACGGGCACGCTATCTGGATAGTGACTCCAGAAGTGAGAAAACGGCGATCATAACTCTTTTTGGATTATTTGAGTTTCCGCGAATGACCTTCGGTCTACGAAATGCAGCTCAGAAATTCCAAAGATTTATGGATACAACTGTACTAAACTGTTTATGACGTCATTATCGCGAGTACGGACATCGAACAGCATAAAACGCATCTGAAAACAGTTTTCTCAAGACTCAATGAATATGGAATTACTATTAATGTGTCTAAGTGTAAGTTTGGTTTAGATAATTTAGAATTTTTAGGTTACGAAGTATCTACTATTCAGCAAATTAGCGGTAAAAATAATATTGTAGCGGATGCATTGTCTCGAGTTTCAGCCATCGCGAGTCCTACAGCGATAGATTACTCAGAATTGGCCGAACAGCAAGAATGTGACACTTTACCTACAGCAGACAGTGCAAAACGCACACAATAGTAAGTTGCAATTTAAGCAAATGCACTTACCATTGTGTGACAAACCTGTCTATTGCGAAACTTATGAAAAATAATGTACTTTAATATAATAAGCAGTTTTAACCCACTAAATGTAATTAGCTAGATATACTTACGAGTTATGTGTTATATGATACTCGGACTATCGAGGTTTGTAAATCGTTGCGTAGCGAATAGTTGCGCCGTGCATGAAACTACTGCAGACTCCAGTCTACGCTTGTTAATATTGAAATTTTTTTAAAGGAAAATTTTATTTAGAAAAAATATTTTTTAAGCGGCGGAGTACTGTAGGGACACAGTTCAGTGCAACTAAACGCATACCATTTTACAAGTGTGCACTTTATGCACTTTTGTATAACGCGTCAGTTCCTTGACGACCGTATCCGCGTTCAGTTGTATGTCTAGCCGTAGACTCGAACACGAATCTCTAAGTTGTAAATTAACTAGGTATTTGGGACAGTAAATAATTGTGTACTTTTACGTCTACATTTTTACTCATTACACCCCAGACCCCCTAAAGGTATGATTATGTCCATAGAAGTAGGGTGCCACAAGTACCTATACTTGCAATAAAGCATTAACAAAGCATTCTCACAACATTAACTAAGTCAATACTTGTCTATTCACACGAGTGGAGCTGCTAAACTCTGGTAAAGCTGTTTGTGTTACTTAGTTACTTCATACTTGTGGGGGGCTTTGAGTTAGGTCGACGAGTGCCTAATGCTCAAACAATAATTAATAGTTCCCCGATTGTTTGTACAATATATTGTGGTGCTTACCAGAGGGAATGCGTTTGGGAAATTCGTAGTAGCGTATAGACGGTACAAGCTACTAGGGCATAGCCCGGACCTCATGAGTGCAATTAAGGGTTAAGCAGGAGTACATTAATTGTCTAAGCAAATGTGAAAATAAATTTGAATTTTTCATCGGCCACAAGTGATAACTTTACAGTAAATCCATCTAATATGTGACGGACCCTGGTTATTATAATATAATGTTTTTTCCACGGAGTAAGCAAGGAGAAACAATGTTGAATGAGCTAGTAATTTTTAAGGTTGCATTACTAAAACGAAATACTTAGGCCCACTTGTGTTAGCCTTGTTTAGCGTGCTGTCTTTTGGCAAACACATAATTAAATAAAATACGCTAACCCTAGTTGAAAATAACAAAAAATCCAATGATAATTTAAGTTTAAGTTTAAAAATGTGTAAGTCTGTTGAACACAATGTTATGCGCAAGTAGACTTTAGTTGGTAAGTAAATCTAAAAGATATAACTCAGCGCTGACATCTCGTGACGAGCAGTGACGTGGTGTGACGTCACCCGACGTTAACAGACAGTTAAACTCCTGCGTGGCAGCTTAATTACAATGTGGAATTAAGCTGGGTTATCTAGGAACTAAAGTCACACGTCCTGAGTGAATAATTTATGTCTAAATTCTCTCTAATATACGGTGTGCCTAGCAGTTTTCAACTTAGAAACTGTATAAAGTTAAGTGCTAGAGCTCGGTACATTATGGTATTCAATTTAAGTACTTACCATTCTTGATACGTATCAATTTAATGCTAACAATAAAATTTCAAAATTGGTCCAAGTCTTGTTTACAGCTTTCTAAAGTACCTAATTCCAAGTCTGATGCATTCTATCGATAGAGGAAAAAATTGCTATAGCGTTGAATGCAGATGAATTAGAGGTTTTAAACCTCTAATAATCTTCTTAATATATATAAATCTCGTGTCACAATGTTTGTCCTCAATGGACTCCTAAACCACTTAACCGATTTTAATAAAATTCGCACACAGGGTGCAGTTTGCTCTAACTTAAAAGATAGGATAGCTTAAATCTCAATTTATCAATTTTTTTTATATCCTTAAGGGCAAAACAACGTTTGCCAGGTCAACTAGTATATTATATTAGTTTGATTTATAAGTCTGATCTCTTAGAATATAATAAATTAATTTTTATACTTAGTATTTCGCAAATCCCAATGGTACCTTCGCATCTCATCAAGGCATCGGGGATTCGATCCTGGCTTTGCAAAGAACCTTGTTTATTTTATTAATTTATATTTCATTTTATTTATTTAAGTCACCTAGGAGTATTATAATATAGTGTGTTTGCGCAAAATCCGTCACTAATAATTTGACGTCTAATCTTTGACGTTTAACCTTAAAATCCATTTCGATTTCCGTAACCACCACCAGTCTAAACAGAGGGAGGCCAGACTCACTTAAAATTCCCCATCGCTCGCGGTCCCCATTACCTGTTGAGCACCTCTGACGTCATTTCAATTAATATCATGCGGAAGAAAATTAAACGTTTCGCGGAAAACTGGTCGAGTGCAAATTGACTTCCAGTTAATTATTCCCTTAGGTAGAGTGTATAGAGTGGAGTAATTTGAATGGAAGCAGGCGTTATTTTGCGGAAATCCATAATTAGCAGGACTGATTAATTTGTTTTGCTATTATCCGCTTCTTGAAAGGATTCTGTATGGTGCAATATGCAGGAACACCATCCACATGAAACACCACACACAATTTTCTATCACTTTCTTCGACGCACGTTTCGTCCCGACACCGGGACATCCTCAGGAGATGTTGACTTCACAATGCGAAATCGTAGAGTCTACTATTAGACTCTACGATTTCGAAAATTGTGTGTGGTGTTTCATGTGGATGGTGTTCCTGCATATTGCACCATACAGAATCCTTTCAAGAAGCGGATAATAGCAAAACAAATTAATCAGTCCTGCTAGTAGAGTAATTGAAAATTAATTTGCACTTAGTAAAAATTACAACTTGTCATCGAATGTTACTTGAAATTATTAATCCTAACACCTAATCATTTAAATGTAAACATTCATTTTATTGAATTTCGTTCCACTTATATTCCATCTTTCGTATCGTGACATATCACATGACTAGAGCCATGATATCATAGCCATAACATATCACATGACTAGAGCCATATATCATAGCCATAACATATCACATGACTAGAGCCATGATATCATAGCCAGAGTCAGTTTGTAGAGTCAACATCTAGACTTAGTAAAGTGACAAAGTCCAACAGCTTTTGACACTGTATGAAGCTCAGGTTCGTTCCGGCATGGAGTACTACAGTCACCTCTGGGATGGATCTGCCAAGTACCAGCTCGACTCGGTTGATCGCCGCGCACGCAGAATAACCAGCAAGGAATCGCTAATAAGGGCAAAACTGCTTAGTTAGAACACCGACGCAATGTTGCCTCTTTAGCGCTTTTTTGTAGGATATATTTTGGAGAGTGCGCCAAGAACTCGACAACCATGTACCTCCTTCACCTTTCTATCACAGAACCGCAAGACGCCGAGAGAAGTTCTATCCTTATGCGATTATTGTCCTGAAACTTGAATGAAACGTTTTTCTTCCATGTCTGTGATACGAAACGCAAAGTTGTGAAAGGCCTTAAATAGAAAAGTAAATAGGCATTTTCTAGGCAAGCGCGCTCCATCCTAGACCATTTCTGTCTATAAGGCAGATCAAAGTCATTAGTCAAGCGTACGCACAAGCCTACAAATTATTAATATATATATAGCTGCTCGTGCTGATTGGCCACTGACTCATTGATCACCTCTCCTGAACAATTTTGTATGAAAATTTTTTTTTTCAAGGATGGGGTCGTATAGAGGGGAAAAATTCATGAGGAGGAAAAATACGGAGAGAGCTGATGATTGAGGATTTCGGAGACGGGTGAAGAGCACAGGGAGGGTATTAAAGATAGGTGGGGGGTGCTCGACCAAATGTCATTCGAAATGTCATGCAATTGGCAGTGAGCTGAAAAAAAGTTCAAAATGGCGGATTCAAGATGGCCGCCATACAAACTTCATCGGTGTTCATCTCGAAGAGTATAAAAGATGGAAGAGTGGTTTCTTGACAAGAAGTGATCAGGACCCCATGGTCTATTCCATGGATAGAAAAAAAATCAAAATGGCGGAATTTATTTTTCCATAGAAAATGTATGACGTACTGATTCATTCATTCACTGACTCATTGATCACCTCTCCTGAACAATTTTGTATGAAAATTTTTTTTTTCAAGGATGGGGTCGTATAGAGGGGAAAAATTCATGAGGAGGAAAAATACGGAGAGAGCTGATGATTGAGGATTTTGGAGACGGGTGAAGAGCACAGGGAGGGTATTAAAGATAGGTGGGGGGTGCTCGACCAAATGTCATTCGAAATGTCATGCAATTGGCAGTGAGCTGAAAAAAGTTCAAAATGGCGGATTCAAGATGGCCGCCATACAAACTTCATCGGTGTCCATCTCGAAGAGTATAAAAGATGGAAGAGTGGTTTCTTGACAAGAAGTGATCAGGACCCCATGGTCTATTCCATGGATAGAAAAAAAATCAAAATGGCGGAATTTATTTTTCCATAGAAAATGTATGCGGAATATTGAAGGGACTACGAGTTGTAAATCATGAAGTGCTTTGATGCGGTTTTTTGGAAGACTACCAGAGAAAAACATGGAATGAGGTGATGATTGAGGGTTTTAAAGACAGTCAAGGAGCATGGGCAAGGTATTATAGTTAGGTGGGGACTGCTGAAACAAAAAATACTCGGAACTTCACGCATTTGGCAGTGAGCTGAAAAAAAACAAAATGGCGGATTCAAGATGGCCGCCATAAAAAATTCGTGTTGTTATATCTCGAAAAGTATAAAAGATAAGAGAGAGGTTTCTTAGCAAGAGGTGATCAGGAGCTCAAGTTCTACGGGATGCATGGAAAATAATTCACTGTGGCGGAATTTATTTTTCCATGGAAAATGTACATACTATGAAAAGAGACAATGATCTAGGATTTGGATGATGATTGAGGAGCACGGTCATGGTTTTAAAGATAGTTAAGGGCTGTTCGAACAAAAAATACGCTGAACCTCATCCAATGAGGTTCAGCGTATTTTTTTCTTCGAACTGCCCGTAACTATCTTTAAAACCATGACAGTGCTCCTTGGTAATTTATTCAGCTCACTGCCAATCAAATTCCAATGGGCGATGGAGATGACGGTGATACCTTTATAAGCGGGAAGACTGCACGCGGGCCACATGTGGCCCGCGCACTCACGCGCCCTACTAGTTTATTCTAAGCTTCTTGTCAAAACAAAAGCGTCACTAAACAAGTCACATTTAAAAAATATTTTTAAAAACAAGCTTTTATTCGTTGTGTCAGTATTCTTCTCAGCTGCACCAGACCATCTTGCACCAAAGTACTCTACAAGACGAATGAAACGAGTTCAAACTCGATGGGCTGTGTCGTAAGAGTACCGAATTCCTATGGCTCACTTTTCAGTTTCATCATCAGATCAGCTCCATGTTATCATAATTTTTCAATGCAAAATTTCAGCTCAATCGATAACCGAGAAATATATCAAATTTTGCTTGCAAGATTTGATTACAGACAAATAAACATCGGGACAGGTAAAAGGTTGTTTTTATTTTAATTTTTGCTTCAATATACTTCTGTAACCATAAATACGCAGATTGTCCTACTAATAACCCCTAATTTACGTAGTGGTGGCGCAAAAAAGTCGCGCAAAACTGCCCACTGTTAAATAAATTGAACGTTCGGTTGGGAATAAAAGCTCACCAAAATGGTCTGATTGATCACCGTCCATTATTTACAAAGATCTTGTATCACCAGACTTATTTACATAAATTGAACGATCACGAGGTGTCCTCGTGATCGTAGTGCAAGGACCGAAAGGAGATCATAATCTGAAATACAAGACACTTACAAATTTCCCCTAACCTGTGTTATTATCACATTATATATCATCAATTCAAGAATACTTTTATGGTATTTTACACGTTTCTTTAACATTTGTTTGTACAAAAATTTTAAGTATGCTCTCTTAAATGCACGATTCTATCCAATTGCCAGTAAAATTAAGTTATGGCGCTTATATTTTTCATAAGTAATTTCTTTTAATTTTAAACAGCTGGATGGTGTGGCCTTCTAATAATAATTAATCTAGCTTTTTAGTCCAACGATCGCTAGCTTTTGCAGTCATGAGCTTTATGAAAAGGCTTAGGCATGAGCTTATAAAAGGTTTCCGCGTGTGGAAAAAACTAGAATATGCAGATTTAAAAATTAAATCTGCTTATCCTAGATTTTTAACTAATTAACGTTTATAATTAACGTTTAACGTTAACGATCAAGAAATCGCTGAAATTACGTTAATATAATATAGACACTACCGCAAATATCAAGTAGGTAAAGATATTATTTATCCTTGTGTGTAGAGAATGTATTTTTTTAAGGTATTTGCATACCTTTAGAGATAATCATATTGTCCTTTACTGCCTTAAAGAAAGATCCAAAAAACACATTTTGAATTGATGCCGTTATAATAAAAATAAGTCTGGCACACGTAAATTCTTGATACTTGAGCACTTTTAGCAATTCGTGCATTTGCCAAATTGCGACGAATCGAGCATCTCCGATCAATCGATTTCACCGTTTGTTCTGGTTATTGGAGATCGAAATAGGCGTCAGCTGCTTCTGTAGGCGTGCTCCTGATTGTACGCCGTGACGATAGGATACCATCATGGCGGGATGATGATTTTTTTTTTACGTAAGTTAGTACTTGACTGCAATCTCACCTGACGGTAGGTGATGATGCAGCCGAAGCTGTTATCGTACTAACGGAAGGGTAAGTAAATTCACCCCAACGGTTTCTACACAGCATCGTTTGGTCTTTGCTGGCAGGGCTGAACAACTCAAGGTCGAAGCCTTCCACCAGACAAGACTGAACCAATTTAGAAATGATAAAATTCCAAAGAGGTCCGTGGCAGGAATCGAACCCGCGACCTCCCACTCGGATTCAAACACGCGCCACTGCGTCACTGGTCGTCAAATGATGCTATGATTGTCATCATCAATGGGTACATCAATTATCATCATTATAAATTAATCAGCAAAGAACGTAGATGTGCACCATCGTCCTATGCAAGGGCATCAAGGGAAGCCAGGCGAACGGCTGATGCTAACTGAGGAGTTGGCAAGAAACTTGGCATTCACCATAAAAAATCGCACGATAATCGCAAACATGCCACACTGACTATTATAAGAACACACACAAATCTTTTATTAAAACGAAGGGTTCCATACTAGAAAACGGCAAAAAAACTCTATGGGAGCCCCCTTAACTATAACTATACGTACTAATTGTCCACCTATTGCTATTATCAATATTGAGAAAAAACAAGCAAAGAAATCACTTTTTCTGTATGAGAGCCCCCATAAATATTTATCTATTCAGATTTTTAGAATTTACTTTTTAATAATAGAAATTGTCTAACTATTACGAATCAAGAGATACAGTGGAGGGACAGACAGACGGACAGCAAAGTCTTAATAATAGGGTCCCAATCGGTAACCGTTTAGTTTCCATTTCGCGTCGGGAAGAGCGTGTAAAAAACTCAGCACTCATCCTATAAATTGACATGCTCGCGGTATCAGTAAGTGCCCGCTGCAGCCACTGAATGCACCGGACAGCGCATAAAACATAACGAACAACCGGCATGCTGCAGGCATTTTGTGGCTTCACGTCTTTTGTCGAAAAACCCAGTTTTTAAACGTCGAGAATAGCAGGCAAGAAACTTTGTAAACATTGACGGCTATATTGGAGACTCAGTTTTACGTGAATTTGTGTTACTCGTTATTTAATTAGTTTTTACAAGCTTTTATTTAACTTGCAACGATGTATGTCTGGGTGGAATATTTTTAATAAACATTTTGAAGTAGATGTCATCAACGGATTGAACGTTTAGTTTGGATGACAGTGCAATTGTTATTTGTGTGACTTTATTCTAAATCCAACATGGCGGAACAGCCAAGATGGCGGATTAGTTATTTTTTTATGCACCCCTACAATATGGATATCAAATGAAAGGGCTTGCTGATTTATAATTATTTAATTTGTGTTATTTGTAAATTGTATTATCATTATGACGTAGGGTTATATCACTAAGCTCATTTTTAAGTAACTATATAGTCATGTAAGTACTAAATAGTTGTTATCGATTGATGTTATTTTTTATACTATACTAGTTAGTCCTTGTCTGCGATCTCACTAGATGGTATGTGATGATGCAGCCGAAGATGTAATCGTTCTAACTTGGAAGAGGTAAGTAAACTCACCCCAACGGTTTCTACACAACATGTAGCTATGTAAATTGTATAGCTATGAATAATGTGATCTCCCAATATTGTTACCATCACTTTCCTGTATAAAACAGGCAATAACATATCACTTAAACTTAACTCTATTGCATAATATTTTATATTTCCCTCTTCTCATTTTCCTTATACCTGGTTGTTTATGGAAAAGCCTCCATTTCCTCTGTCGTCAACAACAGCTACCTACGAGCATAAATCCGAAACAGATGTGCAGTTTTATAGCCGCTCTAAGTGTTTACGGTTCGAATAAAGTCGTTCACTGGATAACGATTTGACATTAGCAAGTTGTTTTAGTTTTTGGAAAAAACTTACTGTTTTCCCGTATTCATATCACTTGAAACCAGTGGGAAATATTCCCGATATCTTGACTTTGTACCACTCAAACATCAAAAATGGTTCTAGTGTGACTTTTGATCCCTATAAGAAACAAGATCAGTTGAGATTTTCTCTGGTATGAGTTTCAGCCGTGGTTAATTACCACCCTGTCAGCAATGACGCATCGTTAAACTTTTTTTGTGTTCCAGCGCGATTCTGTGTAGAAAACGTTAGGGGTTACCTACCCTGTTCTTAGTTAGTACGATCCTCTACAGATTAATTATTTATCATCAGGTGATAAAAAGATTTAATAAAAAATAATTAGGAACAATGTTGTTGCTAATCTTATATTTTTTTCAAATTCTGTGAATGAAAAAAATTATCTCAAAAAATTGGGATAGATAGATATTCTCTTAAAATTTGTTTTTTCTATACCCATTGCTAAGGTAACTTAATACCACGACTCAAAAATCTACTCTGTATACTCACACTTTTATGTCATGTGACCTTATCCCATTTTTTAGAACCAGGAAAGGGGGTGTGCCCCAGATGTGAAGCCAAGCGCGCGAGTTTAATAGCGCGGCATTTCTTTGATGTTTTATTTAAGGAAGTTTTTATTTGACAAGAACGTTGTACGCTAATGTGCGCTAACCTGGAAGAGGACAAAAGCGGCGATAGCCTAGTTTGTGGTCCAATCCGCACGCTCCACTTTTCAGATTTATGCGCGTTTGTGAAACTCAATACCTCTTTTATAGCATAGGGATAAAAATTGTTCAATGTTCAGATAATCTCTGTAAATGACACATATTATATGATATTAATGCTCGTTTTCACCAACATTTTAAGAGACACCTAAGCCCTCAGGTGACAGTAAAAACTGTCACCTATCGGCTTAGGCGTTTCTTAAAGTGGTGGTGAAAACGAATTTGTCATACTGAGGCAATCTAAGGCTTGGTTACCACCAAAGCCTAGGAGGAGACGAAAGGAGATGCGCTGCGAAGCTGCTGTCTAGTTATTTTATAGGAGATGTTAAGCTGTGCGTAGCGGAGATGTAAGCTGAGGGAGGGTGTGCGAGGTGCGGGAAGAAAGCGGCGGAGAAAATAGCGCATGAGCGCCAGTGGCACTTGCCAACCACCGGCGGTGGCGCCGCTTAACCACCGACTATAGACATCTCCGTTCTGCCGCAAATTCTATAGAATACGAGTACACAAAATTGTATTGAAAAATGAGAGATCTCATCTCTCTGCTTGAGCCATTCCCACTGAAGCTACGCGGAGAGAAAATGTGGAAATCATGAAAATTGGTTATTCAAAACACATTTCCTCTGGTGATGGTGGTCTCATGATGCCTACAGCAATGCCCTTCAAACAAAAGTACATTAATTTGAGCAATTTACGACATAATATTTGGAGTTAAAGTATTAACAAACCGGTTGGATACATGAAAAAAGAGTCCTATCAAATAGTAACAGGATTGTACGATGTTGTGTACAGTGCGACAAGGCTATTTTGGCGCGTGGCCAAAGTCTGAACTAACGCCACTATCTTGTGCTTCAGTTTGATAGTATGTTGTTTTTGCTTACTATTAACTATTTTAAACTAAAATTGAAGTATAATTGAGGAGATTTTATTGTATGGCTGCCTTTGTTTTGCAACAGCGCCCTCCTTCAAGTGCCAAGAGAGCCTTGTCGGACTGTATTTGTATACACAACATCGTACAATCCTGTTACTCCTTGAAATTCCAGAGTAATTTCCAGCTTCACAGAACCGTCAGTCTGAAGTTTCGCAACACAAGGACAGTTGGAAACGGAGTTAGGAACTACCGTAATAGGGTATTTGACTCCAATTTTTTTATTACTTTATTATGAAGTAGAATTAAAATAATGACGTGCACTGAAAGAACTAATTAAATCGATTAAATAACAAAAAAATTATAAGCATTTAAAGATTTGTGATTAGACAGAGATAGCAACATGAAATTGTGACGTCACACCTTACCAATGCCATAGTAGCTTCGTGCGGCTTCATACAAATTTTCGTTTTGCGAGAAAGGGATAGAAGATCCCCCCACTCCAAAGTTTAAACGCCTGTAACTTTGTAAATCTTCGTTGGATTTTAATATATTTTCTTTCACTGCACGTTATTATTTTTATCCTAGGTTTATAATAAAGTAATATTTTTTATCAAATTCAAAAGTAGTGTAAGACCCCATTTCGGAGATTCTGAATGCATCTAGATTCTAGAACTCAAGTGCTAATGGCAATCCCAATATTAGCAATGCAATCCCGCAGCCGTTCCGCCTGTTTCCCTCGTTTCTGCAGGTAGTTTCGGTCGTTTCTATCGTTTCGGCCATTTCTAGAGCTTCAGCGGACGTTACATTTTACGGTATTCATACAGCGTACCGGTCGTGTATAAATTTGCATGCAAATCTTATTGAAAACAGATTGTTTCGTGCACTGTCGATGTATCGCTTTGCATAAAACATTGTATATCGATACGTTTGAAGAAAAAGATATGTATCTCCCACTTAAGTAAGTTACAGGTATAGATATGTTCCAAACAATATCGCCACCTTCGAAAATAGTTTTGCACCGAGAAGAACGCGCAAGTAACTCGGTATGTACTTAGATAGCACTTCAAAAGCATCAGAATATTTCAAAGCATGTTTCATATTATTGGATTCTATTGTATGCTATAGAAAAAAGGTAAGGCGCGTAGGACGAATGTTCGTTCCAGGCACGGGCCATATTGTATCGATAATATAATATTTTTGTATGTAATCCAATCAGAATGTTTCGCGTCTGGACAGTGACGACACGAAATAGAACATGGCAGCGCTTGATATCGAAATGCTATGGACCGTGTGTTGTTTTATAAATAAGGCTAAACAGAACTCAAACCATAGCAATTTACAAGTTTTTTTTTATTTTAATATTGCCAATTTTGGAAAAAAAATAATGGTGTTAGTCGAAACGGCTATATTGATATCCAAAATCCGTAATCAACAATCCAAAACTTACCTTTTTTTCACGAAAATCCCTTAATGGTACTTTAGTTTCGCTACGATCTAGCCTAAAAGCTAATTAGTAACTTAATTTTAACTTTAACTCATAATAAAACCTATATCTAACAATCTGTCCATTGACTTATCTTAGTCCCTATTGCAGTATTAAAGGCACTTTGTTCTCGTGACCTTGATGATGCACTAGCACAAGCACTAAGCACAGCACTTCACTTTCACGCAAACTTACACTAACTCAAAAGGCTTAGTCCTTTTGAGTCTTCTTATAAGGTCCGTAGTGTCGAGGATCTGGATTGCCTCCACGTTCACGTGATGATGCAGCCGATGTTCATGTGCTGCGGCGTATTTTTGGATGATGATATCTACGAAGTCCATTCGAAGATAAAAACTTACCTAGTTTTATAAATTGAAATAGATAAGAAAAACTTCAAATTACATAAGTCCAGATTAAATAGTAAAACCCAATTCCAATGTTAAATTGTTATTTGTGAAAGAATTGCAGCCAATTTCCTCTAACAGTATTTCTCGTTAATTGACACTTACGAAAATTAATGACTCGGAATGGTTTCACATAAACTTGGAACTGTTAAAGTAGAATAATTGCAACCTATGTTTCGGCGAAAAATACACCAATATATAACCAATAAAATACACCAATAGCTGGGGGACGTGGGTTCGAGTCCCACCGCGAGTGAAATTTTGATGCATATTTAAATTTATAGGAATAATCTCCTAAGTGTGTAAAAACACTATAATATAAATATAAGTAGTAAGTAACGGCAAGGCGTCATTCATTACTCGTTCGAAGTTAGCTCCATTGGTATTAATGGAACTTCGGCATATTTGAAAAACTGTAAAGTTTTCAAATAGATGGCGTTAGTTCTGCCTAAGAACGAAAAACAATATGCATCCGAATTTCGTCGTGGTGACATAGTCTCGCGTAGCTCAGTTGGATGAGCTCCCAGCCTCGAAAGCTGGGGGACGTGGGTTCGAGTCCCACCGCGAGTGAAATTTTGATGCATATCTAAATTTATAGGAATACACCAATATGTCTAGAATATTGACCATTACGACTCAACGTTAAGTATTTACCTTCCTGAATTTTTGATGACGTGTGTGAGTTTTTGATGGAATCCGAGCTTCTTAAAACATTTTAGTCGATTGATCTTTTTAAAACGGAAATAGCTTCTACGGAGACGAGTGGGAAAAATCTAGTCTTCCTCCTTTCTAGTATAGTAATCATAGGTGGGTTTTATAGAGGACGATTGTCTGCACCAACGTAGTGGCCCAAACAAAGGGCCTTTGTACTGTAATACAGACAGTGAATAGAGCAATGAGGCCATAGCGAAAACTCCATTGATTGACCCAACAGACGTGCAGTAGCTGTCTGCTATCGAACAATGAGAGTGAATGAATGAACGAATAAACTTATTGTTGTGTAGTTAGGACATGATGCTAACAAAATATCATAGTATGTACAAGGCTATGTTGTTGTAGAGAGAAACCATTGACTTACATAACCGCTCGACCCGACCGGTACGATTTACTCAAATTATAAGTAGTGTATGGCTTTGTTTTTTGAAAACCACTTTCTTTTCTCTTAGTCTAATCATGCAATTTTAGCACCAATAGTTTGGACTGCAATGGTGAGTCAGAATTGGCTGACTGACTTACTGACTGATCTAATAACGCACATTTTGATCTACTGGATGGTAAAAGGGAAAAGGAGAACTTTTTTTTCTCCGTTTTATCCATGAGGTATATTCTTTCGACCCGTACGCCTGTGCTCGGAAAATAGTTTTAGTTATAACTATATAGTGAAGGAGTTCTCATCAGCGCATACTAGTTTTTAATAACTTAGATACTGATTAGAAAGAAAATTTAAACAATCAACCTCTAAGAGTTTAAAAAGGGAAACGAGCAAAGCCTTAGGCGCTTTATACGTTAAAAAATACATTGTAAAATCCTGTGCTGGTTACCAAATTTTAGATTTTCATCGTGCTAGAAAATCTTCGAGCGTAAGCTACGTAAAAAGCTGGCAACTCCTTTGAGTGTAAATATTAATTTACGTGCTCGCTGCCGCGGCGCGGGGATCAAAGGGTAATGGCGTCAAACTCGGGAGCATCGACTGAAATATTAATGAAGGTGCTCAGAAGACACTTTAAAATTAAGAGCTTCGATTAAAAATAGCGTGAAGTGAGCTTACTAATTAGGTACTTTCCTACCGGCATTACTGGGCTATTGTCTCTGAATAACGAAAGAGCATTTGCAATGGCATACGCTACATTGCTCTAAGCAACTCGCATTGCCTTACTGGATAAGTACGTAAGACTTTAGTTTGCCTGGATCCCAATAAGACAAATAACTGTACTAACAGAAAAACCGAAACACAATATTTTATCTTTGCAATTACTACTTTACAAAAGAATTCTTGTGTTAGATTTATTATAAGTTTAATGTTTAGATTTATTTTCTTGAAAAGATTTGATAAACTATTAACTAAAGCATCAGTTATAGTACTTGGTACTGCTCAACGTCTGAAGGTTTGGGGTTTAAATTTTCAGACTTAATGTGTGTGCTTGAGGCAAACAGTTTAAACAAATATCGCCAGAGTTCTTTATAATATTCTCGACGGTGTATTAAGTCTCCTAACCCGCATATACTGCATTCTACACCTCAGCCGTGCATAACTTCGAAGGTGTAAAGAACACTTTTAAATGCGTTTTGGACGTTAACTTTTGTGATATAAACATCAAAATTTGAAGATTTTAAGAATACTTTTGAGCTCCGACCAATACCAACTTATCCCTTTTTTTTAGAGAAATAATGCCCGACACATACTAATAATCCCTATTGCGGTCGTTAGTTAGCTGTTTGTCTACGAATAGATCTTGAATGCACCATCTAGGATTTGAAGCACTTAGCAAATTACATGTATGCCTGAGTAAAGGATTCTGGCAGGCGGCCAGCACTACACAGTACACAGTGTGCATGTAGCACAATAATAGCCGTTTTAGGGTTTGTGTCTCGCTTGTAAGCGCACTGATAAGCGTGGACGTTGTCCGTGTTACAGTTAACAGGATATATTACCGCTCAGTAGCAGTCTAGATGAGATATATCCTATACCTTTAAACGAGCAATTCTTGTATATATTTCTATATAAACAGGATCTCGGAAACGGCTCGAACGATTTTCATGAAATTTAGTATACAGAGGGTTTTGGGGCGATAAATCGATCTAGCTAGGATTCATTTTAAGAAAATGTCGAATTTACCAAAAAAATATGACCCGTGCTGCCATCTATTGTTGGGTAGATATACTACCGAGCAAAGCTCGGTCACCTAGATATTTTATTTCTGAAGTGAAAACTTCTTTAAGCGCATCAAGCACTTCTGAGATGGAAAAAAACCTTTGAACTGGAAATCTAACTAACCTAACTAACACCTCATACAAGTTACCGTAATCGACACCTCACGTAATTGTTCAAGTGTTCACTTCAGTTGGTATTCCCGGAATGTTACGTTATTTTTTAACCCTAGACCATTAGGTATTATTATGTATTTCGTGCCCAGACACGAAAAAATAGTTGTTCTTTGTGATAGCTGAGACATCAGTAATTAAGTCTTAATAATATGTCTAGTCTCCGGCTACCTTAAAACTGTAACACAACATAATTTTGCATCTGGTAAATGGTGTAATCATCTGAGCGGACTTCGCAAAAAGTTCTACTTAATACAATATGCATGAACGCATTTAAGTGCAATATGCATTGCTTTCAATATGATAACTCAGCCCTTCTCGCGGTGCCCTCATACCACACGATAGTTGACACCACTTCAATTTATACGCCAACTATTTTTTGTGGGTATAAATGTGTGTCTATAAGTATCTCATCAAGGCGCTTTAACAAAAACATACATTTGTCCTCCACGATTGAAGGACCTAAACCTTTGACACAAAACTAATCTGAAGTGGTCTAGACACAAAAAGCTTAAACTAACCAACTGACCTTTGGCATTCTAAATCAGATCTAATCACGTGAAGTTTATAATTAGACCGGATGGCAATCGTTTTTAACTGAATCGATTGTTTACCGAGCTGGGTTATTAGTCACATTGTGGTTACAACGGTTTCATGCTAATTTGTGGGAAACTGTTTGTTTGAGCATGACCATTGGTAGGGCAACATTCCACCGCGCTAAGCGATACCTTACCATTTTAAGTGCTTTTCAAAGTACATAAATCATTAATTAAGAAGTCTCCTTGTACGGCTGTGATTGTTGCGGACTTCTAATCAATGCAGGGCGCATTACTAAGTTTTGCGCCATGAAATAGTTATCAATATAAAAGATGCGATAACATTTTAAATAAAAAATTATCTGTATTGGTATCACTGTATTTCATTTATACTGTCTCTAGCTCCCAATTATAGACAAGAGAAGCCATCGGTTTGCGTTCATAGATAAGACGTCAAAAATAAAAAAATCCTCCATTTCGAAAACCCTTCAGATGTTCCCTGTCAGATTTTTTATTTATTTCTGGGTTCGATTGCCAGCAGTTTAAGATATTTTTATAATTTCTGTATTTGCTGTCTGGGAAGTACGAGTGAGAGGCTTTAGGGTACAGCTACACTTCCAACACAGACATACTCGTAATGCTAATCGATTGGTTTTCGAATACATTTCTGTGTGCAACCCTTGGGTGCTGTTGGCCTCTTCCAAGTTTGTACGGGTATATCTTCGACTCCAACATCACAGTAGTCATCATTTGTAGTGAACATATTAAGTTTAATTCTCACAGTAATTAATTAATAATAATATTCGATGAAAATATTTTTAAACTCTATGCATGATAAGGTTTACAGTACATTCATAACGTGCATTTAACCAAATTTTCCAGCGTGAATTTTGCTCATGTAGTTTGCGAATAAATTGTAGTAATTTGAGTGTTATTTAACTATATCTTCGCATTTAATAGATTAGATTTTTATCCAGTTAGTACAGCTGTATTAGGGAGATATAATTTTTTTTTTTTTTTATAAATAAATATATAGAGGACAACATCACATACATTGCTCCGATCCCATAGTAAGTAGCTTATGCACTTGTGTTATGGAAATCAGAAACAACGAAGGTACCACAACACCCAGACCCGAGACAATGTAGAAAAGTTATTTTTTTACATTGCCCCGGCCGGGGATCGAACCCGGAACCTCAGAGATGGCGGCGCCTTGAAAACCGGCACGCTAACCACTCAACCACGGAGGTCGTCAAAATTGTAGTACCTATACCATTGGCATATACATATAGTTTATAAATCAATGACCTATACCTAATAAATTCAGTTGTCTCATACATCTAGCTTTCGATTAATCAAAACTGCAATAGTTTATGAGAAATAATGGAATGTCAGTATTTCAAGCAACAATAATTGAATAGATTGTGTTTAGACTTTACAGTTTGTAACGGATACATACAAGCTATTGGCCCATTGGTTCAGACCTACACCTCTCATCAGAGGGTCGCGGGTTCAAATTCCAACCAAGTATTTCTTTTACTTTCCAGAGCTATGTGCGTTTTAGGAATATTAATACAGAGCGGTGAAGGAAAACATAATAAGGAAACCTGCCTGCTTGAAAATTCAATTTCATCAAAATGTTCTCAGAGATATTCGAAGCCCGCTATCTCATAATCCCGCTCCTAGCCAGAGTGGCCATTGGCCAAACCCGTCTCATTCTGAGAGGAGACCCGGACCAAGAACGGGACTTATAAAAGTGGTAGAGACAGACTATAATTTTCACCCTGACTTGAATACGTAGGTAAAGTTGGGGCAAAGGTCCAACAGAAGTGAAATCTAAAACAGAGGTGTTAGTGTAAGATGGTAACGGTGTCGGGAGTTAAATTTTTCTCCATCTCAAAATTGCACAACAAGGCTAAATAAATTTTCACTTCATACAAATATATATATATATATCTACTCGTATATAAAGTCTTAAAGTGTATGTCTATAAAGACCACAAATTTTCACTTTGAAAGCCCTTGGGTTACGTGCAGCAAATTTCAATAGGGGTCAGAAGGTAACCAGGGTTGCCATGAAATATGGATGAGGCCAAATCTCTTTTGAGACGTGATTGAAAATTATTAATGACTGGGTGGGTTTCAAGATGATTACTTTCATAGTACGCGCTGATTTAGGACACAATAACAAATTTAGTAAGTACATCTATTGTACATATTAAAATTGCTGTAGAAATTTTAGTGAAATTTCACTTAACTTTGGTATCCGGATAAAGTTTTGCTTTGCAAGTTTACCTATGTAGTTATATATCTCATGAAAACTTTCTAAAAAAAATGGTCTTCCAGATACTGTCATATTTTTTGATTGTACTAACGGTTGCCCGCGTTTTCACCCGCGTGAAGCTCTTATTTTTACACATCCTTGTTTTCCCGTGGAATCCCTCGTTTTTTCCCAGGATAAATAAGTGAAACTTTCAGAGTTCAACGGGCCCAGTAATGAAGTCTTCTTCCATTCTTTCCTATCAGCAGCCATCTGTGTGCAATCCTCTTTCACACACTCCATCCATCTCTTCTTGGTTTTCCTCCACTTCCTCTACTAGTTATTGTAGGAGAAATTCAATTAGGTTTGATGTGATTTGCTTCGTGACAAATGTGATTTTTTTGGTACCAGGTAGACGCTTAAAATATTCACGGAATATTTAGATATACAAAGTATATTAGCTATAAAAATAAATAGTTCATTTAAAATAAAACAATTAATATTTAAGGTGGTACAACCATACAACAAACTACCGAGAAAACTAAACTCTCCTGTGTTTAGTTTACTTGAATGCTTACTTTATTTGATAAAATTTATTAGTTATGATAGTACAGAACCCTTAGTGCGCAAGCCTGACTCGCACTTGACCAGTTTTTATTTAATACTTGTATAGTGAAATGAAATGAAATGAAATGAAATTCTTTATTTCACATAGGCTTAGATATGATATATAAGCTTTCATGAAATGTCGAGACTCTACCGCCAGGTTCGGAAAGCAAGTTTGCACCGAGAAGAACTGGCAAGAAACTCGGTACTTGCTCTTTTCAAAAAATGCCTCAATATACAATTTTTAGTACTTAGTATGAAACAATATTTTTAAGATATCTCGTGAGGAGATGGAAGCATATCACTATCGTAGTAAAAGGGTGATTCCTTATAAACTCCCCTCTATATTTTATTCGGAATGTAAAAACTCGTTTTACTCGTATCTGGAAAAAGAAAAAATAAAATCAATGAAATCATTACATCAAAGAAGTTTTTTTCATTCATAATCATACTCGTAGGTAGTAAAATGTCACAGCACGAAAATTAGTTCACTTAAAACATAGCAACATATTTATGGTTTCAATGCGACCAAGGTTGAGGACAAAAGCTCGCAAATTAATGGCAAGCAAGGCCCACACTTAGGGAGTATAATTTCCTCTAATCCGACATAATCGGAAGTTTAACAATTTCGTATCCTTTGAACTACTTAATTATGTTGCGTAAGGCTTTGTACACACGCTGCATCTTGTGAGCATACTAATTATTTACCAATAGGTATAAGTTTAAAGTATAAAATGGAATAAGTTAATTGATATATTCATTACGACTACCTATTCCAATGGACGCAATCAAGGAACCAGATTCATCGTCGGATATTGCATCTTTAAAATTTTCGACGATTATAAACAACGACTCTATTAATTAAGTTACTTACTAATTACGTAAAAAAAATCTGACTGTATAACGAGTTTTTACTACCTATATTTTGTATCAGTTGAAAACATTTATTAAATCCCATTTGGACCTGTAGGAATTACGGGCCCCACTCTGTCAAACTATATCGAATGAACCATAAGCGATTTTGATGGAGTGGGCGTATCTTCTTGGATTTAAATATCTATACAACCGAATAAACTTCCAAATTAATGCTTCAGTTTCAAGCCGCGGCCTGAATTGCGAAACTATTTGAGTTTATATCTTTACAGGATCGTGATAATTGAAATTGGGTTTTTACAAACCATTTTCAAGCTTTTATTTAACTTCAGCTGTTTCTTTATACTTGAACCTCCCTGGTGAGGTGATTTCCCAGTTGTGGGAATCGAACCCACGATCTCTGAAGCAGAGGGCAGGGCGAATACCGCTGCACCATTAGGTCGTGAATAGTCATGGAACGAATATTATGTTTCGGCGTTGAATTGGTCTGATGCTGTAGCTGGAAGATGACCACAGAATCCCAATAATAAAATATGTAATGCATTGAATAGTATCGAGTTTTAAATTTTCACCATAAAAGATAAACAAATTTTAACAGAACTTTTGCCCGCAGGGTGGATCATACAAGAAAATACCTGGAACATTTTTATTCAAGAAAAATTAACCTTAATTCACAGGAATTTTGGGTTTGCTCAGTTAGCACGGATCAAAATAAATCAAGTTAAATATGCCCAGGTTTCTCCGAAAAAGATTACGCCCTTTTACATTTTATCCAGAAGTACGATAACAGTTATTTTAAGTTGGTTTCTTAGACGTTTCTCATAAGAAAACACTCTGCAAGACCAACCGGCTCGTTAGAACTGTAAAGTAAATATGAGAACGTTTCAAAGTAATTAACTTTTGCAGAGGATTCCAAGAAAGCAGAGATCTACGCGGTATAAAGGGCAGAGCTCATATTGTATGAAATGAAAGTTGAGCTGTTCTTTGCAAACTCAGCAAACATTGACAGTAACTAAACTTTAATTTCTTACGTTTACACTTTAACTGTTATTTCTATCTGTGCCCTATTCATCAAACATTACAAGTCTACAAGCTCACAAGTTACAAGTTTAAATAAAAATTCACAAGTTCTTGTAGATTATGTTCATCAAATAATTTCACGTTACTTGTAGATTTTAGAAACTTGTAGTTTTTAATTTACAAGTGCGGCATGTAGTCCGTCAAAAAAGTCTTGAAATTAATTCACGGACACAATAATAATGTTTCCCTGACTTATATTATGAGTAATTGAAAAATCTGTTCAAACAGAATATTGAAAAGAATTATCTTTATTTTTTTAATTAAATAAGTATCCTCTAAAATGTACTTTATTTCGACTTTTATAATTATTTTTAAACTTTTTTGTTTCATGGCTTTTTTGGCAGACTATACTAGATTTTTTTTTAATATTGTTTTTAATTAAAAAAAATTGTCTTTGGTCAATGTCTATGGTACAAATTTGGTACCGCAAGTACATCTTTTTTTAATGTTGTTTTTAATTAAAAAAAGTCTGCGTTATGAATATAATACCGCAAGTACAAGGCTATCTTGGCGGGTGGCCAAAATCGGAACTAACGTCGCTATCTTGTGACAATGTTTGATAGATCCCTGTGTCGGCATATCTGTCTGTATGTTGCAAGTATTTACGTTATTTTGGCTTATTATTAACAAAATCTCCCCAATTTTCAATCTGTCCACACAGTATCACAAGATAGCGGCATTAGTTCCGATTTTGGCCACTTGCCAAGATTAACTTTGTCGTACTGTACTATTTACTAGAATGCCGCGATAGTACATAATTTATATACGATATAATTTTGTTCTTTTTTTTTTTGTTTTATATAAATATAAGATTTTTTTGTTTCCCGCCATTTATTTGACTAAGCTTGTGGAATTCCTAAAGTCTAAACCACGAAAATGTTAATAATATAATAATTATCAAATGTATTAAGTAGGTAGGTACGTATGTCTACATGTGTAAGTTACAAGTAA
The DNA here is from genome assembly GCA_963855885.1 of Coenonympha glycerion. Taxonomy (NCBI): domain Eukaryota; kingdom Metazoa; phylum Arthropoda; class Insecta; order Lepidoptera; family Nymphalidae; genus Coenonympha; species Coenonympha glycerion. The sequence goes on along the minus strand of OY979630.1, from coordinate 17,455,202 downwards.
AGAGTCCGCGGAGATTCTCCAACTTTTAGCCACAAGTTACAAGCTACAAGCAACGGTGGCATTTTTGATGAACAAAACTACTAATACACGTGTGAAAAAGCACTTACACTTACACTGACTATTACAAGTGATATAACTTGTAGCTTGTAATTTACACGTGTAGTTTTGATGAACGCACGTTTGTAAAAATGCAGAAATTTACAAGAGAATCGCTTGTAATACAAGGCTTGTAACGTTTGATGAATAGGGCACTGGTATAAGGTTCTTGTATTACAGTGATAAAAATACTTAATAATAGCTGGAATAGAATTGAAAGAAAGATGGTTTTGCTTTAAACTTACAAACTACAATAATCCACATCTCCAGTGTTTGGTCAAGTTGGAATCGAGAAAAACCTTGGTTCGCACGAAATTTGTAAAAGTCTAAATTTTATAACAAACATTCTGAAAATGGTCTAAAAATTTACATTTGCCGTTGATTAACGCATTCACGTACGCTTTTGCTATGACGCTTAAAATAAAAATATTTATTGCGAAAATATATAAATCATAAAATACAAGTAATTAAATCGCCTTTTTTCGCGCCCAATGTATTAAAGAAACGCATTTTCATATTTCCTATAATATTTTTACTAGTGTTTTTCTTTTGTGAGCACCCTTTTAGCCACCGATTCTGGGACTATTGTTGTCAATAAAATGTCAATTTTAAAAGCATCCGACCTTGAATTTCAATTTAATATTTTCTCCGGGATTAAAAAAAGCCTTATTGATTCGGGGTAAAATATATTTCCATTCCAATATATATTGGTATGGAAATAGATTTTACCCAATCAATCAAAATTCAGTAGTAATTTGGTTTAGTAGTTGTCCACCTATTCGTTTGTAAATAACTTTTAACCTTTATTTTAATATAATAATGAGAATCTAAAAATAAATCTATCCTTTTGCGTTAATATTATTCTAAAAGGGGATCAAAAGGATAATCTAAAAATCGAATGTTCTAAAATTAGCAGATATTTATCTGAGGCCTAATCCCATTAATAATTTAGATCCTAGATAGATTTTGACCTTTTTACTTAACTCGGATTACTTTGATGGATGACTGACGAATCAATTTACCTAATACCTTCCCCTCGTTATGTAGATAAAATACAACCGTTTCAAAGCTGAATACTGTAGAGGGAATTATTGGATATTAATTAAGATAACTTTGCACTGCCCATCTCTAATCTTTTAGTATGGGTCAATAAAATAAAATTAAAAATTAAAAAGGTCAACAATCGCAATAAAATTGTTTGGTTATGCAACAATCGCAATAAAATTGTTTTTCTTCCCGTATACCTTTTTTCCCTTAAAACTTAGAACGTTGCCTTATCTGAAAATCGAACGTAAGACCTTTTACACGCATCCATAGGAGCTAATCATCGTGCCACCGAGGTCCTGACACCACTTATAAATGTTAACACCGAAATTTACGTCCAATTAAATCAAAGGATCAACTACTCGTATCAAGGCTCTCGTTAATAGTTAACGAGGCTTTGAATATTTAACAAGGCACTGGGGACTTAATGTGCCTTGGCGATACTGGTACAGATTAAACGTTGGCTTAATATGCATGTTTGCATAACGTTATTTCATTAATTAGCTATATTATGACCGTTAGTCTTAGAGGGTGAAGCTTCCTAATGCCTGCACAGTGCCCGTAGAGACATTCCATAAAGTGTCAATACCTTTTAACGGTCCACTTCTGGGCACAGATCTTCTATCAGAAAAAAAAATGTTTGGCCACCTTCTACCAATCAAGTGTAGATTGGCCACCGACCACAAAATAAATTTGGCATGATTTTCACATCTCTGACAAAGTTATACAGAACTTTTTCTTAACCATTCAGCAAGTGACATTTGGCTATCGATAACTCATGATTAGAACTCTAGATCTTAGAATAAAGAAGAAAGAACAATTCAAGTATGTTTTCAAGCATACAAAAATAACATAACTTAATCTAGGCTAATTACGTACTACTACGTTAGTAATATTATATATTCGTTGGTACTACATTGGGCTAAATGCTTTTAAAAACAGCAAAACTATCTCTCAATCCTGCTACCCAAACTAGTGTTAACTGTATCTTGAAAATCAGGATCTTCGCTTTAATGTGAACTAACATCTTGAGCTACATAATTAGAGTACTGCACTCTATCAGGCTATCATTCTATTTTATCCACTGTTCAAATAAAAATAAAAAAAAATCTTTCGTAGCTTCAGAAGCAGAGTTTTCATCCCTTTTCATCGCAAAGCACGTTAGATGTAGTTCCAGTGTAAACGCTTTGAGAAAACCTCAACTAATACAATCACGCTTATCTCCCACCCTCTCGATCGTTGCAAAGAAACAACTTTGTTGCGTACAGTATAAACTGCAACGCTAATTAAATTGCACATAGCTGGATTAAGCTCGATAAAGTTGTTTGAGATTCTATGTTTTGAGTATATTTTGTAAATTTGACGTACGTAGTACGGTGTATACGTTGGGGATTTAAGATGCTGGTCGCTGGAGTGCAGCAAAGAAGAGAGAAATGCAGGGTTGGCAGACACCAGGTAATACAACATCAATATAGCCGCAGGGAGTTACTGACGTCAGATGGCGCAAAGTTTTGATGTTTGTCGATTATTTCGGAAGGCCTACGTCTAGCATTAAAATGAGAAGATCTTTAATCATTTCAAAATCGGATGTTATCTATACAGCTTATTAGGTACTAGTGCCACTGGAGGGGTAAAACCTACATCGAGTAATTATACTTAATAATTTACACCCATACTTTTGGTTGCTTAATTACATAGTCACGGTATTTCTCATCTCTTATTAAAAATAATATTAACACATATTGGATAGATATATATAAGTACCAGAATGAACTCTTCAAAAAACTCTTACGTATGAAAAGAAAACGACTTCAATAACTTTTATAATGAAACATGATACACAACAAAAGTCACCCTCACTACAACTCTTCACAATGATGTTCACTACCCCGCCTTTATGTAAGTTGTTGATATCCTTACACATTGCTGAGAAACTTTTAATGGCCTTCCCATTATTTTCCCCTTTAACTAGGAAACTTGTCGCAAGTTGTTTAACTTTAAACTTTATTGTACAAGAAATAAAGTTGCTATTGAATTACCAGGTAACACGAAGCTATTAAACCTAAAAGGAAAAGCAGTTTTTGAGTAATTAAATGACAAATAAATACAATGAAAGATATTATGATGTTGTAATGCAATGGAAAAGAAAGCATACAATAGGTATTGAATTATGAGCTTTTTGTATTTGCGTGTGAAATAGTTCGAACTCAAATGGTTTTTCGAGTAGCTAGGGTTGAATGTATTTAGACTTTCAAGAAATTATCAGCGAATCAAAGCGGAATCAATTTGCATGACTTTATACAAGGTGCTTTTGAATTCCGAAAAAATACACTACATTCCTCGTTTACTAATCCTAAGACTTTCTTAGAATAGAAACTAATAAAAGTTTTGGGCTAACCCCTACCTGTACTGTGTATTATTAGGCACGTTAGAAGGATTTGCCTGAATATTGCAGGCAAATATAAACAAGCTTCACTCATCAAGCTGAGTGACTACCTAGAATTTGCTAAAAAGCCTGAAATATGTTCTTATGTTGACAATAGTTCTATGGAATTATCAAAGAGGACTAACCAACAAACGCATACAGCATAAACGTACGAATTTTCATAATGTTCAGCATGAATAAACACGTTATATTGCATGCTTGTGTATTTAACTCTTTATTTACTTGTACAATGTACATACATAAAATATGAAGCTTAATTCTTCCTCCATACGTACTCGTATATCATAAGCAAAGGCAGCCCCGATTCTAGAGATCCGTCGTCAACGGACGAAAGTGGAATTGAAAAGCCAAGCTAATCCTGCATCAGATAATTCCGTTTGATAGCTCTTACATCTGTCTTCCGTATTTGACTTCGCATTTAAGTTAGTATTCCGTTTGGTTTTTGTGCATTTACTTTTTGGAATGAATATCAGCATTTGTTTTGAAACAAGAGTAAGCTATCTCCGTTCCAGATTTTCAAACGTCCAACTCTCTATTGTCAAAGGTTTTCGTGTTTATAAAATAAGTAAGGATAAAATCATTCACGTGTATAATACGATGAATACTTATTATATATGTATGTAAAAAAATAATGGAATAAATTTGCCTATATTGGGGTTTGTAAAATATTAGGGTTTAGTGGTAAAAATTATGGGAACCAAAGTGATGTAATAATTACATTATATACGATTTCGCATTGTGAAGTCAACATCCTCTCCTGAGGATGTCCCGGTGTCGGGACGAAACGTGCGTCGAAGAAAATGATAGAAAATTGTGTGTGGTGTTTCATGTGGATGGTGTTCCTGCATATTGCACCATACAGAATCCTTTCAAGTAGCGGATAATAGCAAAACAAATTAATCAGTCCTGCTGATGTAATAATTATTAATAGAACTATCGAAAAATATGAAATATAGAATACGTGTATACATATACGTGAGTCTGCCTCGCAATTGGCCACTTTTTTATACAAAAGCAGTCACGGAACCTATCTTTAATGACCAGTTTCTGCTTAACGATTTTTATTCAATATTAACATCTGGTTTCGGACGCAAGTCCGCACACAGATCGTTTTATGGTCCATTAAGCGGAAATATTATTCCAATAACTTTGGAGGAAAATGATTTAATGCAGTCCCACAGCTGGGAAAACTGAATAAATATAATGAAATATTGTAGTTACTTCATGTAAAAATGAAATACTAGTATGGTTTGGAATCATTTGTTTTAAACATGAGACATAATTTTGACAACACGAATGTACTTACATCGGTAAAAGCTTGAAAACCCTAGCCGTGCCGATCATGCCGTGATCATTTGCAGTAGCCCTGAGCAGTCCCGGCGTACCTTGTTTTTAAAACGTCTACACAAATATAATCTTTTTGTACAGCTATTTATAATCATAGTTAAGATTAGGGTATTTTTAACCGACTTCAAAAAAAGAAAGAGGTTCTGTATTCGACCCGTATGTATGTATGTATGTGTGTGTGTATGTATGTATGTTTGTCCGCGATTATTTCACGTTTGGCTGAACCGATTTTGATGCGGTTTTCAGGAAAGTATTTGTTACATTCTGGAGAAGGTTTTAGTATATTAACCGACTTAAAAAAATAAGAGGTTCTTAGTTTGATCGACATATTTGTATTTAAGTTTGTTCGCGATTATCTCGAGTTCGGCAAAACGGATTTAGTTGATTCTTTTTTTGTTAGATAGGCCATACATCACAGGTAGACTCGTTTTAATTTCGTCGAGATTTAATGAATATCTTCGGAGATGGAGAGCGGAACTCCTCAACGGAAAATAGTAAATCGCTTGCGATCGGTATAACAGTGTACAGTGTAGATTTTAACGGACTTCAAAAGAGAAGGAGATTCTCAAGTTGACTGAAATATATGTTTTAATTGACCGACGTCAAAAAAAGAGGTTCTCTGTTTAATCCCTATGTATTTAGGATTTTCCGTGATTATTGTACATGCATTTTATTGTGATAGTCCGTTTTAAATTTGGTTAAAACGTGGCAACTAGATCATAAAAGCTTGTCTTTAAAAACTTTTTTGCACTAAAAAGGGTAAAATAAATTATTTTTTAAAAAAATTGAACCGACTTCAAAACCACAAATAGGCACTCAAAAGCGAAAAATAAATTAATATAATTATTATAACCGCTACTCATCTATTTTGAAGTCGGTGCCAGCGAAGCTTACTACTACTACATACTATGGATGTAGTTTTGCACTATTTGAATTGGCTGGCACCGAGTTCAAAATAGATGATTGGGTAGTAGCGGTTATAATAATTATATTAATTTATTTTTCGCTTTTGAGTGCCTATTTGTGGTTTTGAAGTCGGTTCAATTTTTTAAAAAAATAATTTATTATTAAATACACATAAACTGGGTATAGTATGATCCTCTGATCTAATATTAAGTGAGTAATCAATCAGACAAAGCTATATAGCTGGCAAGCTTCTGACAGTTGCTACACAGCATCGTTCTGAAACTGTTCGCTAGCTGATGCCTGATATGGTACGTCTTTACCGTTTTCTCCTCAGAGAATAATAATAATTGCAATAATAACTCGACTTCTCAAAAGGGTTAAAGCTATTGTTGTCCATTGAAAACGCTTCAGAGAATCGAAAACATCCTATTGAAAATGTTCCAAAACTAATACCGCCAGAATCTGTTCAATTTACGACCACTACGGATTCCGGGGGGTCGGAGGCGGAATTTATTCACCCATAAAACTCCGGCTGAATTAAATGTCTCAAAGTGCTGATCGTAAATTCAAGATATTTTCCCGATGCCATATTGCAGTATGCAGCTGTAAAATCTTTGGAACTTTAGCTTTCAATTGTTATCCTTCTATTATGATATTACTATTGTTCTCTTCTTAATTAAATATTTCTTAATAAGCGGTGATAGCGCATTAGTTCAAAGATCTGCTGCTCATCAGTCAGGGTGTTTGAATCCCGGTGACGCACTTTTGACTTTGAGAAATGCTATAGTATGCACGTTTTAGGAAAATTATTTGTTGACTTAAAACTAACTTAAGGCTATAGACGGATTTTATTTTTGTCCTCTTCATTTTACGCATATGTTGATGGAAAAACGTCGCTTTACCTAATTAAAAAAAAAACTAGGCCAGTTGTGTGGGCCAGTTATCAAAATATATTTCTGAGCGTTCTTGAATAATATTCAAACAGACACGAAAAATACATCAAAACCAAAGTAGTGTAGTTTTCGATAAAAATTAATAACGGAGATTTTGCAGCAACTTTAGGAAAAACTTTCCATTGAAGTTTTTTTTTCCAATCGTGTTTCTGCCTCATAAATGGACCCAAAATACACGAAAACATAATGCTTTGAAATTAGAAAATAATTGTTCTTATAGTTTTGACTAATATAGATATTCCAATCCACGATGACGCGCCCTACTCTGTCAAAATCGCTTATATTTCATTCGATGAGTATGGAGTTTGACATAGTAGGACGCGTCAATATGTATTAAAATATCTTTAATCCGGTTGATGAGTGTCTCATCCCAACGAACAGATTTTTTATTATTTTATCATTTTAATTGACAAGAATTGTTACAGCAGTTTGTTATTACTCCCAAGAATTGTAATTGAATACGTAATAGTTATCTACGCCAGAGAGATAATCAACATCCGTCTGATCTCTGAATAATGGGTAAGTTTTACAACTGTCATTTGAGTTAACTGGCAAGTTCAACAAACTACAAGTACCTACTTAGTGACCCTTGCCCTTTACTTAGTTTGCGGTTTTACAATCTTCGCGAGGACCTTAAACTTTTAAGTACCTACGTTTTAGATGTAATTTGATCAAAGCTTTTTATGTAGGTATGACTAGTTGACTTATCCTGCTTCGCTCGAGTTATTCCATAGAAAATCATTCCTATCCCTCTAAATGATACAAGCAAAGATTTAAATCGCTACATGAGCCCTAAACCTCCAAAAACATCCACGTTTTTGACTTGTGTGACACGTTGTCACTCTCTTTGATGCAAATGAAACTATAGCATCTTGTGAGCACTCACTCGACATGTTTGTGGACGTTTTTGATGTGCGCAATGTAGGCTTAGGGCCCATCTAGCGATATAAATCTTTGGATACAAGCGTCATATATGTACAATTTCAGCTTTCTAGTTCCAAGTGGTGGTGACAACTTCTTTGGCGTATGCTCGAAATAAAATTACAGGCCGTTCGATTCCCGGCACGGGCTAATTTAGAACTTTATAATTTCCAAATTGGATTGGTATCTAGTCTAGTTTGAAACTTTGGCCATGGATAGTTACCATCCTACCAGACAAGATACACCGCAAAGTGGTTAAGCGTTACGGTACGATGCTGTGTAAAGACCATGAGGAGTTGCTTGTCCTTCTAATTTAGTACTAAAAAATCATCGAATGCATCATAACTTACCATCAGGTGAGATCGCAGTCAAGTACTACCTAATTTGTTGAGTATAAAGAAGCTTGCGTGCTTTGTATACAAAGCGCTATGTGAATCTGTACATTTCCTTAGAAATAAAGCCTAGTATCCAAATTACATAAGATACTAAATAACTCTTTTGATGACGAAAAGATCGTATCTACTTGGGTTTTCATCATCTTTTTGGGACAGAAGCCGCAGGAAAAACCTATTACGTATCTAATTTTGAATAATATCAAACAAGCAAGCAATAATATAGAAAATATTAAATTCAGAAGTACGTATTATGTAGTTACGATCCTAAACTAACAATGGAGCTCCGAATCATCCGGGTGGAGTTATTTAATATCGAAATCTCCCAAATAAATAACAGTTGCTACACAAAATTACATTGATAACCGTGTGGTTAAGACTTTAGCTTCATGTTTAGGAGGTTCATACTTCTGTCACGTTAGCGTAGGATTTGGCAAGTAATAAATCTCGATAAGGAAAGGATAAAATGTTTATCCCGGGTCATAGATTTATTCAGAATCATGCAAGGGCGCTGGGTGAATTTATAAAATGAAGATTCGGCAATGATGTCTCGTTGAGTTTCTATGTTTAATTTATATGGGGGTAAATAATATTTGTATTCGTAGGGGGGGTTACAGTGTGGATAAAAAAGTTATATCCACGTGTTTTTTTGTTGATGGAAAAGATAATGTTATCGCCCGCTAGAGGGAAAAATCGGGAGATAAAATTTGTACCTACACATTGAAGAACTACACAATATATATGGTCCTATTTACCGATCGAAATTCCAGTGTTACCGAATTCCGAAACGAAATCGTTCATCCACGAGATACGTTCAACATCATTAACATTGCTCAATTGAAGGTTTAATGAATACATGGCGTGATTTGATGATTGATGATGGTTGATGTCCAGCGAACTCGAACGAAACGATTTTCTTCCACATTTCTGATACGTTACGCTTAGGTGTGGAACCCCTTCCAGCTTCTGTGTTCCCTGCCAAGTACAACCTGGGTGCCTTCAAGAGAAGAGTGAATAGGCATTTTCTAGGCAAGCGCGCTACATCCTAGACCTCATTATGTCTATCCATCAGATACGATTGCAGACAAGCGCAAGCCTATCTAATAAAAAAGTATCGGATGCCATAATCATACTGATTATTTCATCCTATAGGACGTAAAGGGTCTTTTGTGCCCGGTGCGCTGAGTGATTTAAAATTTATGGACCAGACAGGATCAGCATAGGTGAGAACGGAAAGGAGGCACTATTCAAATCTAAAAAACTCACCAGCCTTAAAAATAAATTCTAGACTTTCCGAATTAGGTCTCTAAGGTCTTGGAGCTTTGTCATTCTTCTTACGTCAATAACTCGAATACTTGGCTCGGCGCCAGTGTTTGCCCGTGAAACCATCCATCATACCCTCGATAGAGCAAAAACAGGAAGGCATTAGCTACCCGTGTGACTTTGTGAAATATAAGGCAATTTGCTGAAACTTCCTTAGTTTCTAAATTGTTGCTAAATTTTTCACAAAGTAAATAGTTTTTTTTACACTGTCCAAGTTAGTACTTGACTGCGATCTCACCGGATGGTAAGTGATGATGCAGCCGAAGATGTTAACGTACTAACTTGGAAGGAAGTAGAGTCACCAACGGTTTCTACACAGCATCGCACCGGAACGCTAAATCGCTTGGCGGCACGTCTTTGCTGGTAGGGTGGTAACTAGCCACGTCCGAAGCCACCAGACCAGACCTGAGCATACCTAGTAGGTATCTCAGTCATATGAACTTTATTTTATGCCGAAGTTTATATCGGCATTTCAAAATGTAAAGATTTTGTGTGCTTGTAATTAAATATAGGAAAGAGAGTAAACATCTTGAGAATTCCTTACCCCTGTTATGTAAAATGTTCTAAAATTGCAAATGGCTTAACTTTTTCTTTTCAAAATTTTAAAGGGTCTAAAATCTCTATTTGTCAATAACAAAATTAACTATAAAAATTGTCTTTGATTCATGCGTAATTCCGTTCGAAAGTTGTGATTTCGTAAAACCTTTGTTATTCGCGACGAATAATTTCCTTCAAGTCTTTTTACACGGGACCTTCAAACCTCAAAAGGAACTTATTTGTTTATAAAAAAAAAAAAAACTACAATATCCTGTGAACAAGTCACTTGTATAACAATTTGTTTACCCTGTACTTGTGTGTTGATATTTATTTTTTGTTCTCTGCTTATTTTGTCTCGCCTCCAAAGGAATGGTTTATTTATTCAAATCTCCAGTGAGTCATTTGTCAGTCTAGACAAATGCGTGTAAGTTTAACCAAAATATTTTGCGACATCTCCTTTCAGGGGCGCTATTGTCTAACTCAATGAGCATAAATAAGCGTCGCGATACACCTCTAAGCTAGCTATAATAAAATAAATAATTTAATATAATATAATATAATTACTCAAATAATCGAGTGGGACGGACGGACGGATGGAGAAAGTCTCATAATAAGTGTTCCAAATTTACCATTTTGGAACGGTACCCAAAAAGATATTATGTTAAGCTTCTTAACTAACTTATGCAGAAAAAATAAAGTTTTTTTTTCTAACACACACACACACATAGACATAAAAGTCTACTTTTGAGTAAATGTACTAAAAAACATTTTTACAAATTCAAATACATAGTTACAAAATTTACTGGAAAAGTTTACTATAATAAATGAAATGGGAAAAATACTGATCAGAGTAAGAGTAAAACAATCCTAATGAGTACACCGTGGCGTAGGTGCTATCTGCACTGTACTGCTTCATTAAATTTCCTCTTGCGTCTCTGTTAGACGACACTGTTATTTTTCTCAGAGAAAAGAAAATGTAGGTAGGTTTTATTTTGTTTGCTCAGTTCTCTTTTTTTCTGTGTTACTATGTTTCTAATGTTGTATTTTTTTGCTAATGGAAATTGTTATTAATGTTAACAATATCAACTTTTTCCTAACATTTTTATATATATTAAATTACCAGAAATGTGTGAAAACCAGGAAACGTGTGAATTAAAGAATTTAAAAATCAATTAATAAACATATTCCTGAACAGCGATAGGAAATATGTAAAAGACGAGATCATTGGAGTAGAGTGTCAAAATCAAATCTATGACAGCTATTAAATAGCGACCAATTCGGATCTATGACGTCCCCGCCGCTGCGGGAAGTGTAGCCAGTTCGCCCTTTACGTAGCAAAGATTACGTAGCAACCGGGCGAGCCGGAGCGGGCGGGCCTCCGGCGACCAATATGCCGAGGCTGCAAAGGTGAAACAGCTCTAAAATGGATCTGTGACATCTCCGGCGCTGCGGCAAGTGTAGCCAGTTCGCCCTTACGTAGCAAAGATTACGTAGAAACCTGGCGAGCCGGAGCGGGCGGGCCTCCGGCGACCAATATGCCGAGGCTGCAAAGGTGAGACAGCTCTAAAATGGATCTGTGACGTCCCCGCCGCTGCGGAAAGTGTAGCCAGTTCGCCCTTACTTATCAAAGATTACGTAGAAACCTGGCGAGCCGGAGCGGGCGGGCCTCCGGCGACCAATATGCCGAGGCTGCAAAGGTGAGACAGCTCTAAAATGGATCTGTGACGTCTCCGGCGCTGCGCGAAGTGCAGCCCCTTTCGCCCTTGAGTAGCAAACCACAGGCACCCGGGCGAGCCGGAGCGGCCGAAGCTGCGGAGATGAGCCTGGATGCATGTGTTTTACTACAGCGGGTGGGGGCTGCTCTCCCTCCGCGCCTCCGGTTAAAAAAACACTCTAGGGATAGGACAAACAAGACTGTATGGTATCGGGGTTAAGCAGTTTGGTTCTATGACTATTTCGACCTACGTCAATCCAATTAAATTTTGTAACTCTACGTTTAAGCATTATAAGTTCACCCTATGTAGTTATATCTTTTGTCATAAAAAATTATAACCTACATAAAAAACCCCAAGCAAACCTACGTTGACTAAGTAATTAATATTATATTTGATTTAATATGCTTCGCTAATTTTTAAACTCATTTGCGAGGAAACTTATTACAGACAAACTGCATACAGTTAATTTATAATTCAATACAACAATAGTTTGCAACTTCCTATATTATGCAGCATCTGGCGACGGGAAGAAATCTCTAAATGCCGCGCAGAATTCACACGCTCGGTGCCTCTGACTATTTCGTTGTCACTAGGGTAAAGGTACACTGATCTATGATTGACATTTATGAATTAATGGTCCCACCCTTGCCAGTGAGAAGGACTTGGCTGTAGCCGCACTAGCCAAGGTTTATATATTTCACATACCTTTGCACGCAATATTAAGCACGCAAACTTTTTTTGCGATGTCTTTCTCAAACAAGTATGCCAAGTGTTACTAGTATTTTTAAATGTTTTAGTGTTTTATGAGGAAACTTGATACCTTGCATCTTTGGTAATTCTTATTTATGCAAGTTTAGTGTATAAAAATAAAAGAACAATTATTGTAAACATTCTAAATTAGAATTATTAATAATTAGCAAGCAATTTAAGTTTTCATCAAAATTCATTGTGAAATCAGTTAATGTTAATCGGTTTTTATTCATATTTTGTTGTAATTTATCATAAAATGTACTCGTATATCGTAAAACATGACTATAAATGTAATGTAATAACTTATAGTTCTGACCTCATATTTACGCATGCCGAAATAAATTGCAGACCCATAATTAAAATAATTTGAAGTTTAATTAATATCAACATAAATCACCCCCGTTATCGGCGTAATTAAAAGTAAAAACATGAAAGCTAATGAACCCATTGTGCCCCCGGCCTGGCGCGGCTGGCGGCGTTCCAACCAGACCTCATAATTTCACGCCATGTTTTAGCGGGCTATTGTAGTTTTTGCACTGAGTTAATTTTTATAGTTCGCCGCAGACTGCTGCAAAAAGGTGCCTGGTATACTGTCAAAATGAAGAAACAAATCTTAAATACACAATGTCAGGCCGATTTTTTAATCGCCACATAAAGTATCTGAGCAACATATTTGAAACATATGCCATATAAAATCTGTCAAAACGTCATATTTATTCCTTATTTAACGATTATCTGCCGATTGGAAAATCGGCCATAAGAAAACTGATTTTATAAAACTGGGGAACTAGTTTGCTCATGGTGTTATATAATTAAAAATTTAAATGTTTATTCTTTCTTGTACAGCTAGGATTCATTATTATAAACTGTCATATTTACCAAAAAAAAATATACCGAATTCTGGCCACCCGGATATTTTATTAATATCAAATCAAAATACAATTCCAAAATATTTATGTAAAACACAATTGACGGTCATGCCCACAACATATTATAGTCTCTCTTTGTTTTTTTCAAACAAAAGCTTTTTGAATTATTTTTCTATTGACACAACTTTCTAAAATATTTTAGAATTTCAATACCAAACCGTAAAAAATATTTCCGTCCAACATCATTTTTAAAAATAGTTTATTTTACTCTGTCTGGATCCAGGAAGATATAATTTTAGAAATGCTTTAAAATTGGGGACCTGTACATTACAATTTCGAAAGATGAACCTTAGATGATGAATCTTAGAACCTGGAGTAGAAGTCATATCGTACTGAACTCGAAGTAATGTTCGGTTTTTAACCACAGTTCCTAAACCAACATACGCTTGTCTGCTGTATTTGATACCGAGCTGTATCCTCTGTAAACATGAAGGGAATTCAATGAGGCTACTTATTGTATTTCGTATTATGACGAAATGTGTTTCGAGGAAATTTTGAGGTATTTCTAATACCTATTGGTATTATGTTCTTCTCCCAATATTTAAGCAGCGATGAAAGCTCTTAACATTAACTGCAGCTTTTCCGCTATGTCATTATCCTATGCATTGGGAAATAATTAATTATCTCTCTGATACGTACAATTCTCGTGTCGGTTACCGAACGGCTCGTCGTAAGCTATTTTTTATACACTTGATGGCAAAAAAATTTTTGCTGGATCAGCTAGTGTCTTCTTTCTAATATATGAAATACCAAGCTCCTCCGAAACGGCTCAGCCGATTGTTATGAAATTTTCTGTATATGTTATTTTGGTCTGAGAGTAGTTTGTAAGCTATTTTTATATGCCTAATAGCAAAACAACGTTTGCCAGGTCGGGTAGTTGACAATATAATTCAGTAAAATAATAATGATTTGCTTGTCATACGTCACAAGGTTAAAAATATCTGACGAACTCAGCTGAAGCGCTTTCTCAAAAAATTGGCTGCAGAACCTCGGGCATCGCGCTTGAGTGGGAAGTCACGAGTTCGATTCCCACCACGGGTCTTTTAAAAATTGTATGATGTCTAAATCAGCTCAGGTTAGCGATCTAGTGTTCTGGCGCAATGCTGTGTAGAGACAGTTACTTACTCCTTCGAAGTTAGTACGACAACAACTTTGGCTGCATCTTGACTTACCAACTGGCTGGATTGCAGTTAAGTACTAATTTGTAAAGAGCAAAAAACTTATGAAACTTTTTCAATTTAGCCTTTTCCTGGAGTTTGTCAACGCTACTTTCCCCATATAAAAAGTCAATCTCCACCATCATCATTGTGAGATGATAGAAGAATCGAAGTTTGAAGAAGATGAAGAACAAATGAATAGTTTAATGTATTGCGAAGCTGAATTGGTAATGTAGAGGCACATTGCTCGAAGGACCAATGTCATTACGTAAAGGGAGCTAAAAACTGGGTTTGGAGGAGTACTTACCATAAAAGCAACAATTAAGCGCGCCCTCTCTACGGCGAGTAAAGGGTACGGCAGGATTTGAGAGCCGGATTGTACTTCACCTAAATGAAGAGGTTGAGTGATTTTGAATTTACAATGTTTAACATTTTTGCTTGGATTGTACCTTCTAGTGTTTTAGTAAACCAACAGCATCTATTTTTTAAACTGTACTAGTACTTGACTTCGATCTCAACTGACAGTAAGTGATGATGTTATCGTATTTACAAACTTGGAAGGGGTAAGTAAACTAGCTTTTTTTGTATGGTGGTAACTAGCCGAAACCTACCACCAGACCAGAAATAAACGAATATCACGGCCTAATTTTGAAACAGAAAATGTAAGTAACTAGTTACACCCAGGAGAGTGTCTACACAGCATCGAGCAGGAAGGCAACGCTTGGCGGTACGTCTTTGTTATTAGATATGGTCACTGTTTGCAGCCAGAGCCTCACGCCAGACCAAACCTGTCTCATAATTCACCCATAATGAGTCACTCACAAGAAATGAAGGACTTATGCAACTCGAAAGAAACTCAGTCGCGAAAAGTCACAAATATATGGAAAAATCCATTATTCATACATACATTCGAGTAAAAAAAAACCTGTACTAACGTACTGAGCCAATTTATAGAAATTACAAAATTATAAAGAAGCTCATAGCGGAAATCGAATCCGCGACTTCTCACTCCAATCCGAGTACGCGTCACAGCGCCAGGGAGGTCGTGCAAACTATTATTACTACTATTGCATTAATGCCCATTAGTAAAGCGGAATTCAAATTAATTTCACGTCATACAGCACGCCGCGAACATTTTGTGTTGATGCATGGATAGAATATTAAATATTTGCTCCGCCGTTGCGTTGTTTGGGCGAATAGGGTATTTGACTCCAATTTTTTTATTACTTTATTATAAAGTAGAATTAAAATAATGACGTGCACTGAAAGAACTAATTAAATCGATCAAATAACAAAAAAGTTATAAGCATTTAAAGATTTGTGATTAGACAGAGATAGCAACATGAAATTGTGACGTCACAAAGTACCAATGCCATAGTAGCTTCGTGCGGCTTCATACAAATTTTCGTTTTGCGAGAAAGGGATAGAAGATCCCCCCACTCCAAAGTTTAAACGCCTGTAACTTTGTAAATCTTCGTTGGATTTTAATATTTCTTTCACTGCACGTTATTATTTTTATCCTAGTTTATAATAAAGTAATATTTTTTATCAAATTCAAAAGTAGTGTAAGACCCCATTCCGTCGAATTTGTAATGAACACACGAGTGATCATTACGTAATTGAAATATCATATTAACCGTGATCTGAATTGACGTATTGGTACATTGAATGTGTTCGTTACTTGAATTACTGACCACAATGTTTCGTGTTACACCCAAATATACAATGTGGATGTTAATGATTTTCCTCTTACGGATATTACGAAAACACACTGTTTGGATCACACTCATATTAGAAATGCGTGCAGTTTGTGTGTTTGCGTTTATTCGTGTGTGTGTGTGTGAGAGAGAGAGAGAGAGAGAGAGACAGAGAGAGAGAGAGAGACAGAGTGTATAATTGCAATAAAAAAGTCGAGGATATCATCATATTTCGTGCAAGCCTATGATAATAACATCAAGATGAGCCCATCCGAACATTTTACGTAAACCTACATCATACAAGAAAATGTAGAGCCATGTGTCGAAACTCCTGCGAAATACTGCGTAGGCTTACAGCTTACTACTGACGCCGGAGGGGGGGGGGGGGTTTGCTCCCATAAACTGGCGACATTTTTTCGCGCGGTCCGCCGGGTCTATAGTATAGGTGTCTTTGGTGCAAGCATGATTTGTTATATCCTAGAGATGTTAATTTTGACATATTAAAGGATTCAGGAGAAGATTAAAATAAATACCTACAGTCAAAATCACGGGTGTGTTTTATATAAAAACAACGTATACTTAGATTAATAACACATAGGATAATTCATATCATCCATTGTTATTCTTCACACATACCCCAAAAAAAGGATTATATTACACTGTAGTGCGTGTATCCACCGCAACAACAATGGTCTTTTTATACGTATTGTAGTCGAAAATCCTCTCCTAATTCTTAAAAACTTCGGGAAAACTCTTTCCATTCTCGAATGAAAGTAAAGCAAAAAATATATTGAAGCGAAAAGGATCGGTGCGGTATGAGATATCGGGAGGCTCCATTCAAAGATTTATAAAGTTTACTTGTATTTGTTAAAAGGCTTCAAAGTAATTTTACTTTTCTTTAGGCTAGCATGTATCAGTTTTGTTCAAATCTCATACGGTCAGCTAATGATTCTCCTTTCTAGCTTCGGTGATAAAACAATAGCAGTAATAATATTTAAGTACATTTGCCCATCGATTGGTTAACATTATATTATGGTAATATTAAAATTATATGGTTTTTGACGAACTTCCTTCTGGTTTTGGCGACGTGGCACGCGCTCGGATTCGGGTTTGATTCCCGCCACGGGCCAATTTGGAATTTTATAATTTCTAAATTGGCTCAGGTCTTGTCTAGTAAGAGACTTCAGCCGTGGCTTACCCTTACCAAACTATCAGCAAAGACGCACAGCCAAGTGATTTAGCGTTCCGGCGCAATGCTTTGTAGAAACCGCTAGGCGTGTGGTTACTTACCCCTTCCAAGTTAGAACCACAACACTGCATCATTATCACTTACCATCAGTATATCGCTATTGTATGTTGTGTTTTTTTTGCTTACGATAATAACTATTTTAAACTAAAATTGAAGTAAAATTGAGATTTTATTTTCTGGATGCCTTTGTTTCATAACAGCGCCCTCATTCAAGTGCCAAGAGAGCCTTGTCGGACTCTAATTTGTATAATGTAAAAAATACAGTTGTCGATTCTGACAAGCAGAGTTTGCGTTAATTCTGTTACACCTAGTATACATTGATTAATAATAAATTTCCACCGGGGAATCCTCGGGGGGAGCCCCGTCGCACCATCGATCAATCAATGACAGGGCGTTGGTGCGAAGATTTGATACGAAATTAATACCCGGGAATTTCCTCGCGAAATCAGGATAACAATAACTTTCAATCGCGATAAAGGAGCGTTTAGCAACGAGGATGCTAAATATAAGATGAATATCAGCGATTGTGAGAAAAGTTTTATATAATGATTAATAATGGCAGGGACGTGTTAATTAAAGTGGAATGGAAGAACGATTTATGCTTGTAAATATTCCATTTTTGTGAAAATTCCTCCTCTCACGCTTATCTAGATGGGTATGGTATTTAATGTTTTTGCCGCAGCAATTTTTTTCAATGATAGTCTTGCGCTTGACTACAATCATGCCTGATAATTTTTTTAATAAAAAATTTCACAAAAATATTTTATATTTTCATCAAAAGTATGAAAACTTTTCAAGCTCAATAATAACAGGATTTCATTCAAGAACGTATTTTCCCGACATGTAATTTCTGTAGATACTTTAAAGACAAACATTTTAAAGTCACTGCACGTATTGAACGCTCTAATGTCTATGATGAAAAGTGGATCTACGATCTGGAACAGCGCCAATACGATACCGGTGAACTTTGAAATAGTTGTAAGAGGTTACGCCTATCTGTTACCGTTGGCTGGAAATTTAAAACAGGTGAAGAAAGTTTGACAAAGGACATGGCCGAAACTTGTATGGGGCTGTGCCCTGAAAAAAAAATATTCATGGTTATCGACAAACAGTACGTCATATTAAAGCTTATAATTATGTCTTTACAATCGTTTAATTTTTATGATTAGAAAACTTGCGAGAGACATAATATCAGCATAACAACTTGCAACAAAATGCGCCTAAATAATTTTTATAGCAATGATTTTTTATTAAAAAATGATGCGTATTGGTTATGAACTCATTATTTTTTCATATTAAAAAGCTTAAAAAATGCGAGTAAACATTTTGAACAGCATTAATTTAGTAAAAAAATCATTGCTATTAAAATTATTTAGGCGCATTTTGTTGCAAGTTGTTATGCTGATATTATGTCTCTCGCAAGTTTTCTGATCATAAAAATTAAACGATTGTAAAGACATAATTATAAGCTTTAATATGACGTACTGTTTGTCAATAGCCATGAATATTTTTTTTCGAGGGCAGAATCCGGCCATGTCATTTGGTGAAAGGTAAACGAAACAAAGATTTTTTTGGACTTGTTCAGGTATTGTATCCTTAAGGATCGGAAATCAAACTGTATAAAGCAGCATCATCATTATCTTTGTCTATCCGTACATCACAAAGCTAAGTAAGTAATATCTGTTAACTTCTACTACACTAGATAAAATATGCAAATAATAAACCAAGTAAATTCTATAAATAGCACTAAAATTACTATAATTAGTACCTATTAAATTGTAAGGGAACTAATTTTAAGCATTTTACGTGCACAAAAGACAAACTTTTAAGGATGAAGAATTTTGAAAATATGTTTAAAAGTTCTATCGTAACGTTACTCTGAGACGCAGTTGAGTTTATCGTTGTTAAAATGAATATCAAGAAAGTATGCAGAGATCTGTAATTATGAATTATATACATCAGTAAAAAAAGGCGTATGGTTGAACATCTTTATTTTATCAAAAGCGTTACTAAGAAATTCGCTAATTTGAGAAAAACTCATACTTATCCTACTTTAACAAACACTAAGCAAGTAGGCTTTTTCAGTCACAGTCGCCCTCTTACCAATTTTATTTTTTATTTCGTGCATTTAAAAACAGAGCCAAGTTAACTTATGCAGCTTCTTGGTAGAAAATATCATAGGCCCGAAAAAGCGAGTAACGGGCAAAAAGTTACAAACTCAATAACCAATCGCCGCTTCCGCGTAAACGTATTTTCACGTCTTTCCCAGTTCACTTCGGCAAATCGTTAGGTCCACAATATTTTGGCAGGAAAATACTGTAATGGCGTCTGGCACGGTCGCTATGAAATTTACAGGCATCGAAACAGGCAACTTTAATAGAAGTAAAGGAAGGCCACTTTGCTCTACAAGGTTATGATTTTGATTTTAATTGCAATACGATTTTCAGACACTCATTATAATTAGCTATCGCAGTACTATCGTTTGGACAATCTGTGATGGTTCTGAGTTGTGTTTTATGTGGGGATGATAAGTTCAAACCCCAGTTATAGTATACCTATCTCTGATTTTCATAAGAAAAAAAAATGTGGTGAAAGAAAAAATCGTTAGGACACCTAATGTATACTTCAGTTTTATCATAATAAATCCTCAAAGCTACTGGCCATCGTGCTGAGTTATCCTATTTTGAGTAGGTGCCTAAAGTCAAGAGGCTGAGACATAAAAATTATAGATGGGGAGATTAAATTCCAGGCACATAATACTTCTTACGTCACGTTTTAAAGTAAATCTGAGATCTGAGACTGCAGCAGTCACGTTTTAAAGTAAACTTACTTTACAACGTGACTGCTGCAGTCATAACTCCTAATAGACGAGTTCAAAAGACGTATTACGCTTCATTCCCCTCAGTGGCTGGTAGCGAAGTGGCCACATTCGCCCCCAAACGACTTAACGAGCTCAGTATCTCAGCGTAGACTGTAAGTACTTGCCAAGGAAGCGTTATTCTAATGCATGTACCATTACACGCCACTGCATTGCAATCGCACAAAAGATTTGTGATACCATTACACGGGATGGTAAAGTTAATTTAGGCCGACGCGCAATCTCCAAAATCACGATCTATTGCTACTATTTCGGATTTTATATATTATGCACTTTGTACAATTTTGTCAAAAATTCTTTTTCTAGAACTTTCTTTTAACTATATAGGCCAGTGATCACACCTGATGGAGAGTGATGATACACTCTTAATTTGAAGGCGCAGTGCTTGTTAGGTTATTCCAAATATTTTCAATGCAAATAAAATATTTCCAAATTTCAGGAACGAGGAATCAAACCGCTTCGTGTCTTTGGTATGTTTTACTATGTAGGAGTGAAAGTCAGGCATTTTCGATACCTAGCTGATTTATGGTAAGGTGACTTTTACCGGGTGACGCGGGAATCAACTTAAATAGTTCTTCGAAATATAGTCTACATAAAAATGGGAAATGCTTTCCAAAAAACCAACTTCAAATGCCACTACAAAGAGTGAAATAATTTTTATTTAAATTTTAGGTACCTACACCAATTCGAAGTCGGGCAATGTTTCATACAATCCCTAATAGTCCTTCTTACTTACTTGATGTGCGAAGAAATGACGAAGTCATAGACAATCGCCCGACTTCGAATTGGTGTAGGTACCTAAAATTTAAATAAAAATTATTTCACTCTTTGTAGTGGCATTTGAAGTTGGTTTTTTGGAAAGCATTTCCCATTTTTATTTTATACTTTTTAGTGGAAAACAATAAAATGCACAAGGCGTTGTAAAATACCCAAATTGCTTGAGGTGTGTTCATAAAATCTGAAGAGATACCTCAAATTCACCAAGATCCCATCATCAGACCCTGACTTGATGACTTTAGTCATCAAATCAGTATCTGGTAGCATATGCACCAGTAACTATAAAAAATACCCAACTCGCTTTAAGTATACTAGCAAAATTTGAAGAGTTCCCTCGATTTCACCAAGATCCCATGATCAGATCCTGACCTGATGACCATAGGACAACTTGGAAAATATTACTCTTTCTAATAATACTCAAATAGTTTCATGTGTCCATACAAAATTTGAAGAGTTCCATCGATTTCTCCAGGATCCCATCATCAGATCCTGACCTGATTAAAATGGGACCATCTGGAAACAAAACCCTCTTAAACAAAAAAAAAGAATTTTTCAAATCGGTCCACGCGTCTTCGAGTAATCGGTGAACATACATAGATAAAAAAATAAAAAAAAAAAAAAAAGATTCCGACGAATTGAGAACCTCCTCCTTTTTTTGAAGTCGGTTAAAAATAGCGACAAGCAGCCAACCTTACGACGATTTTCGAAGACTTGGAGCTTATTTTTGACCATTGTCTGGTTGCCGATGAGTCTTCTAGCATGGCGATCCACTCAATCCAAATTTTACGACATTCCTATCAGTGACCTTCAATATTAAGGGTTAATTTTTTTTTAATTTCAGCTTTCATTACCACTTCTTTTCCGCTTTGAAAGTTTTAATGTTAATATCTGTGTCCGATTTAATTCTTGGAACAAGAGAATGGCGAGATGGGTCTTTATAGTTCTGCTGATATCTCATGGATTCCTAGTAGTTCTGTTGACAGAGCAAAAAGTTCATCTGATGATGAGTGATACGCCTGCTCATGCTCGATGCCTCCTACGGCGTTGCGTAGAAATATCTTACGAAACTCTGCTCTACGTTCATGTATTCAGTATACAGTGCCCTTTTACCGAAACACAGTAATACAACTGCTTTTTGGAAGAATAACTGACACTGCGGTGGTACCTCCTTGGAGAAGAATATCTTCTTCTCCGCAAGAAGATTCCTTCCAACAGTAAAATTTTCCTTAGGATGACTGGGTGCTTAGATCACTGAGATTTCATTAAAATTCTTTATTTGATAAACTCATCCTTTCTTACAAACCAATGATTAAATTAATAGACAGGTTTATTATGATTGAATTGAAGCAACCTAAATAAATAACTCAGTCATTATTATAAACTTACACACAAGTTTGTCTATAATAATATTAGCTTTGTTCTCTCAGTTGTTTATCAAATACCTAGTTTAGCAACAATTTCGAAATAGGTATCTAATTGTAGTTTAAATTAGAGTTCGTAGTTATAGTTTTAGAATTTAGAGCAAACAACTATTTCGTGTTAATGGGAATGCAAATTAGAGGTAACAATTTACTCGTAAATCTGATTTGCTGATTAAATAAATTACATTAGATAATCAATATTCATATCAATTTAATTAGGTTTATGCATATTTTGATCTATAATTATTATGTATGTGTGTATGATAATGCACTTCCTTTGTCTTATTCGTTATTAATCAATAATAATCGGTCCCAATCCCAATCGACTTTGTTAAATGATCCATCATTAGATTCGTCTTGATAGCGCAGTTGTCACTAGATAGGTATCGTCCAGGACATTTAGCTAACCAGGATTATTATAATTACCATTGAATTTCTTAATGCCAAGGCTTCTTGGAATGATAGGGATATGCTTCCGTTTTTTGAAAAGATCAAGTGCTGAGGTACTTGCCAGTTCTTATCGGTGTCTGTACAAACTTGGCGGTAAAGTTTTGACTCTTTATAAGAGCCTGTAAATTAGGCATATGTGAAAAATAAAGTTGTTCATTTTAATAGCCGCGGGTCGCTGGTGTCATATGGACAGTAGAGTTACTATATTATACCGGTTTTGTGCTTTCAAGACAAGGAAGTTGCATGTCAGACAAACCGCTGACATGTGACTGCAGGCTGTCCACAGATGGCGCTGGCTATAATGGATGGAGGTATTCGGTTCATTTGTTCGAAGTGACTCGACTCGAAAGTACAAAAACCGGTACTAACACTACTGATAAACGCCCTGTCCGAGAGCTGGGTGCAGTATCGAGTGGCCACATTAGAGTCTCGCAAATGGCTTAACGAGGGCGATATTTCCACGTCGACACAGATCGACAACTTGAAGTGCTCTCGAAAGGCCATTATTCTAATGTGAACACTCTCTACCACTGTACGTTCAGTATTTCACGGTTTAATAATGACTTTGTAACGGACTTCGAACGTATATCAGGGGAACTATGGGGAATTTAAGTAAAAACTGTTAAGAAATGGTCCGCTTGGATTGGCAAAGTGAAACCTACTTACTAGAATGACAGCCCGAAGCTCCCAGACGGAAATTATAGTGTATTGGACAAAATGTGATGCTTTTAATAAAGTTTGTAATATGTAGGTATATTATATTAAATGCCCGCATAACTGCTAAGTTATGCATACCATATTTCCTTTTGCATGTCGGACACAAAAAGAAGTAGTTCTGTATTTATGGGTGTCGGTTACGGTAACGATGTGAGGTGGAAATGGTGTCGCGAGTTCAATGGCTCTTACCCATCTCACAAATGCCCATAAAGTTGAAGTTTTAATCATGGATCATAGATGTATTGTTCTTTGGGTCTCAAATTGGTCTTATGAAATTTGAAAATAAAACCATCAAGTTCACCAATCAGTATCCCAACCCAAAGTTTGTTATAATCAGTTTTCTGAACTGTCTCTTATTGTAAAAGAAAAGAAAATGCATGAATCTTGAAAGTTTTCTACTAAATTTTTAATTTTTACAAAATATTAGGTACTCTATGAAATCCAGAAAGTGTTCACTAAGGTCGATTTTCGTTTTCAGCTCTTCTAACATCTACGTATTATATTATAGATATTTTTCTTGCACAAAAAAAGGTATTTATTTTTACGGTTTAAATAATTTTAATAAAGAATGTGCAACACTATTGTGAAGTATGCAGTAAAAAGAAGTGCAAGTAAATAACCGATGCGACAAATTATGAAAGGTACGAAGAGGCGGTTACAGTGCGACAAGGCTATCTTGGGGCGTGGCCAAAATTGGAACTAACACCGCTATCTTGTGATACTGTTTGATATATCGCTATTGTATGTTGTGATGCTAATATTGAAGTTAAGTTGACGAGATTTTAGCGTCTGGCTGCCTTTGTTCTATAACAACGCCCTCTTGACGA
Source organism: Coenonympha glycerion (assembly GCA_963855885.1). Classification (NCBI taxonomy): domain Eukaryota; kingdom Metazoa; phylum Arthropoda; class Insecta; order Lepidoptera; family Nymphalidae; genus Coenonympha; species Coenonympha glycerion. The sequence continues at coordinate 17,430,670 of OY979630.1, read as the reverse complement.
CGTCATTCAAGTGGCAAGAGATCCTTGTGCCACTGTATGGATGGGTTGAAAACATCACATCCGACCCTTGATTAAACATATTAAAGGACCAGCACTTACTGACGTCACGCATACATTTTTAGGCTCCTCCCTGAAACCGGATTTTTAATTTGTCAAAACTGTAAAATGGCGCTAATGTATGCGACCGAATCGATATATATGCTCTTAGCGGTACCGAAATGTACGAAGCGCGACGCCATATTTGAGAAATTTTTGGCTTTAACATACGTCACATCTTTCCCGTCCTTTTAGTGTAGCGTATTTCGTCATTGCATCTGACTCTCAGATATGCGAATGCGACGTATCCACACTCCACAGACTCTACAAAGCTGTCACGTCCTGTCACATTTCCCTTTGCGCGAACCGAAGCGCTTGCGAGTAATTGTTGCTTTGAGGATGAGGGCTCTTGAAGCTGAATTCCGGTTTCGGTATTTTCGGTTCCCTTTTAAATCCTCTTAACGGCTTCCCTTTACCGTCGCTGTACTCCTCTGTTCATATTTGAGTCCGTATATCCTAGTACTTAAATAGAAATAGAAGGACGCTCTGGTGCAGTTGCGCTCGAGGCCACTTTAGAATTTAAATATTAACAAGCTGACCCGGCAGACGTTGATTTGCCATTAAGAGGCCTGGAAAAATAGCTTACTGACTTACTCTAAGACCTACTGAACATTTTTTTTTAATCAATATAGGCTTACGCTTGACCACAATCTCACCTGATGGAAAGTGACGATGTGGTCGAAGACGGAGCGCGCTTATCTAGAAGATGCCTATTCACTCTTTTCTTAAAGGTACCCGGGTTGTAAGATACCGGAAACACAGATTTCGGGAGACCATTCCAAACCCTCGCCATGCGTATGAGAAAGGACGAAGCAAACCGCTTTGTACGCACTGGTGGTATATCGACGACATAGGGATGAAAGCCCACCCGGTGTCTTGCGGTGCGGACATACACAGAAAATTTCATAACAATCGGTCGAGTCGTTTCGGCGGAGTTTGGTAACAAAAAATGGCTCTAGAATTTTATATATTAGAGATAAATTGGCTCAGATCTGGTCGGGTGGCCAACTTCGACCTAGGCTAGTTTTGCTGGTGTAAGGAGAAACTTGTTCCGTGTATTCGAAGCGAGTTAACTCGTTTGTACAAAACCTGCATTCATACAGTTTTTCTTCGAGAATTGTGACTGTGTAGAAAGTATTGTTCTTAAAGTTGTGTCTAAAAGTTGGTAAGCATAGTATCTAAAAATCTTCCACAGAACAAAAATAAAACATTCATAAAAACGGACGGCATTTGCGGGCACGAAGCGGATTGAAAGCTTTTACGTATCGTATTTTCCAGCAATTTTTCGTCGATCGCTTTTCGGTGAACCTTCATGGACGGTTAGTTAGGACCTGTGGATTATGAAAATGGAAATCGGTCAGCGGTTTTAAGACTGTTGACGAATTTTATTCTTGTCCCTCTCACTGAATTGCAGCAGCAGAATATGATAGAAAAACAACTTTTTACCTAATTCCTAAAAAAACTTAGGCAGGTTTTTTAAAAAATCTAACCGAAAAGGTAATTATTTTAATAAGCACAAATAAAAAGTAATGGAGATTCTGGAGGAACTTTTGAGAAAAATTTCTATCGAGTTCAAGTAAATTAAGTCCAATCGTATTTCTGCCCCGAAGCGGATTAAGATTTAAGACCCAAAATACATGACAGCTAAAGTCAGAATTATCCAAAGATTCAAAGATTCAAATCATTTATTTCATATAGGCCACTACTTGTTAGCACTTATGAAAGTCAAGTAGGTAAATATACTTATTAATAGTGATAACTATTTAACGACTTAAAAACTAAGTTTACGAGGGTTCCAACGCGCCCTGAACTGAGAAGAAGCCCACAACAAACTCAGCCGGGTATTATTAGGGTTCCATACCAAAATGGTAAAAATGGAACTCTTATGGTGAGACTTTCTCCGTCCGTCCGTCCGTCCGTCCGTCTTGCACACTCGATTATTTCAGTTGCTATTCAAGCTTTCGACTTGAAATTTAGAATAGTTATAGGTAATAGTGACCCGACGTCATAACAATCTTAACAATTTGAAAATTGTTTTTAATTTTATTTAAAAAGGGGGAAAAACCGGGTCGACAAAATTTCAAAATAAGATAAAAATATTGAGTGGGGTATCATATGAAAGGGCGTTACTTGTGTATTCTAAAACTAATTCTTATTTATTTTTATGCCTTATAGTTTTTGATTTATTGGGCAAACTGTCGAAAAAAATACCGTTCCCCCCCTTATCTCCGAAGTTTACCAATCGAAAAATCTGAAATAATTATGATCAATAGAAGTTAACGTATATTTTACAGGAGAAATAAAATCAATTCGCTGACTAGTATACTTTTTTTGAAAATAACAATTATCCTCCAAAAACAAAGTTACGTTTGCGGTTTGCCAACAAAAGTACCGACATGTAAATTATACTCGTAAATTCATGAACAAAAGTGATTCTTTCAATGTTTTACTTCTTTTATGGTATGGAACCCTCGGTGCGCGAGTCCGACTCGCACTTGGCCGGTTTTTTTTTGTTATCACAATTTCACAATTTAATATATATAAATTAGAACTAGCTATAAATTTGAATTAGAGCAATTTACTCCCATGGATTGATTTCATTCAAGTAATCTTTTATGCTATAATATGCCTTATTTATAAGTTTCGACTTGACAAAACCTTTGAACTTATTGAGCGACATATCAAATACACTGGATGGCAGTTTATTATAAAATCTAATGCAATTGCATAAAAACGATCTACTTATTTTAGTAAGACGTGTGCTATGGACAACCAGTTTGTTTTTGCTTCTAAGGTTAATGTTATGGAGGTCACATTTCCTACTAAATTTATTTATATTTTTGTGTACATATAAGTATTAAGTTCTCATAAATATACTGACTATGTACGGTCATGATATTAAATTCCTTAAATTTATTACTGAGTGACTCTCTTGGACCTAATTTATAAATTGAACGAACAGCCCTTTTCTGCAGCACGAATACGGTGTTAATGTCAGCAGCATTACCCCACAACAAGATACCGTACGACGTTATGCTATCCTTACATCTAGCTACCGTTTAGCACCACGAAACGAAATTCATTGATGAAAATAAATTATTTCCTGCTTTATATTGAAAAAAATCTCCTACGCTTCGTAAATCCTAAACTCCTTTAATTCATAAAATTTGTCAAAGCAATCAATCTCCGTTATTCCGAAGCCAGACAATTAGAGTCAAAGGGCAAATTCTGGGGCAAGGGTTATTTAAGGTCACAAAAACAATCTCTTTCGTAAATCTCACTACATTAAGACTCTCAGAAAAACACACATGTCGTCCAATGCGAAACAAATGCTATAAACGAACCTTTTCCCCATGAATAGATGTAGTATGAGCGTCGCTACTCCGTAATGTTTTCCAGATAGTTTGCTGGGGGGCCACCGTCCGGCCGACCCTTCCAAATTGGCGCGATTCTTCCCTAAGCGAAGGGCGCAATAAAGTCTTCATAAAGTTGTAGGAATTTTGGACAAGGTATCCATAAAATGTGGCGGTAGGTATGGGCTATATTAAGAAAGCTTCAACTCAATCTTAGCTGTATTCTACAATCTACATAACCAAAGGCTGTATTCGTGAATGTCAACAAAGGTCATATTGAGAAAGTTTAGATCACGACAGCCAATCTCCGAATAGATTACCAATCTACGCAGAAGTCGCTCGTTTGTTTGGTAATTGAATTCAATGGTAGGTAAGTGCTTAAATGGTAGCTAGTAATAAGACATAATTAATTTAATTAATTATTATATTATATAATTAATAAATCTGGATTTTAAAACAAAGTACCGTAATATAAATCGAAACTTCAGAGGATGATGATGATGAGCAATGATGAGCAATTTTTGCAAAGGGAACTAATACAAAAAATAAAATTCTTAAACAAGAAATTCATCCATTTTTCACGAAACTCTTATTGAATTAATACGCTCAACGAAATAATTTTTAAACTGTAAAGAAGATAGGATTATTTCCGTCTGATTTTTTTATTTCAATGTTCTTTTATTATTCCGATCTTGTAATCGGAAAGGAGGATGTTTTTTAGGAAGGAAAACTTTCCCTCAAGTTTTAGCGAGAAAAATTTTCACGTGTCCTATTCAACTTTTGGTATCACTCCCGAATTTTAAGTATTCTTTCTATGGTAACAAAGGTAGTTAAAAACATGTGTAAAGAAAATGTGTCATGATGGTTTAAATATTATTATCATATTGTGATATTTTAGTTATTGTTTAACTCTCATTTGCTTTTAATTTCGATCAAGCTAAAATAAACTTTATAATTTCACACTTATTAGTGCAGCTAGCCAGTAGCAATTATGCATGATAGAGCTTCATTAATATAAACTATTATACACCTTATAGACATTAGACATAGAGGCAAAAATCATATGAAGTCTATAAATATAAACTTACTATTTCAAGGAATTTATAAGTTTTCAGTGGTTTGAAACTTTGTTTAATATAAACTTGCAAGACAATACGTACACTTCGTCGGTATATTATGCATTCTGCAGTGGTCCAGGCAAAGAAGGGAGGTCTCTAATTAAAGATTTATTACACGACTTGCTTCTACACTTTACTGCGCGAGAGTTGTAGTTTTAAAGTTTACGGGGAACCCCTCATTTTACCAGTACTATAAGTTTAGACACTCCTTATTTGAGTTTCTATCGACTAGTGAAAAATAAATATGTTCGGTAATATAAAAACAAAAAGAGTAAAAGAAATTCTTCCGGCACCGGAAGCCGGTACCGGTATAACTACAAGGATTGTTTCATGAATGTTTAAAGTGGTTTATTGTTTATTCGTTTTTAAGGGTTTCGTACCCAAAAACGGCACTCTATCACAAAAAATCCGCTGTACATCATTATATCAGCTGTCTGTTCATGTGTTTCCAAGCTATATCTAGTTAGACAGTTGAAAGTTTCAAAAATGATGTATTTCTGTTGTTGTCGGGATAACAACAAATACTGAAAAGCAGAATAAAATATTTATTTTATTCTGCTTTTCAGTAACTGTTATAGGTATATTTAAGAGGGCTCCCTACAACAAACCTGATTTATTGATCGTTTTTGAATTTCGCGGGCAGTTTACTATTAATATTATTGAGAATTGAAGAAGAAGAAGAAGAAGAAGAAACACTTTATTGCATACAAACACAAAACATAGAAAAAGAAACACAGAACAAAGAAAAAATATAATAGTGATGGTATGCAAAGGCGGCCTTATCGCTGCGAGCGATCTCTGCCAGGCAACCTTTTTTGGCAATGAAATTTATTTGAATGAAATTTTTTTGAATGAAATTGAGAATTGGTTTTGATATTCAGTGTGCGAGCCCGACTCGCACATGACCATTTTTTCTTACTCATGTATACCCGTTATCATAGTCAAGATTGAAATCTGTGGTCAAGATAGTCCTCTTTGGATTAAGTGTTATGAGGATATACCCAACTGTTGTAAGGATAAACCCAACTATCCACATTCACTGATCACCGATTGCTTTAATTTTAAATGAGAAACCCTCGGCGAGTCCTGTGAAGCGAACTCCGAATCCCATTGCGCATTAGCGGAATGTAAATATTGTAGAAGGATAATAGATTCCTTGAATAAAACATCGCTTTATCGAATATTTAAACAGAGATCCGGATATATCGTGTTTGACCCGAGGAATCCTCTAACCATTTTACGCTATAGGTGTTTGAAACATACTTAGGCTTATAATTGTCTAAAAAAACGTGGTTTATTGAAATCTTAATCAGCAATTTTTTGGCCCTGATTATCTGGAAAAATTTGCTAATTCAACCAATCAGTTGCCATGTTACCAATTACGATAATCAAGCGATAATTACTAAAGTAATATAATAAAGTAAATCGCACTTTTTAGACACAGTTTTTGAAAGCCAGCTATAAAATGATGGTTAATCTGTAGCTACTTTACGAATTGAGGTTATTTTAACATTTTATAATGGTAAATGTGAACTTGCGAAAGGCACATTACACATGAATCAAAACTTTTCCAATAGAGGAACGAGAATAACAACCCAACAAACAAATGTGTAAGTAGAACAGGAAAACTTGTAACTAAACCTTTCACCGTGAAACCGCGAGAATCAATCTCGCCTCCGAAATGTTTTATTTCTTCACTCCATTTGAAAGGCTTTCGGGGAACTAGCGGAGATTTAGTGTGGCGTGCGATGGCGGTTGAGAATTGAGATAATACCAGAGATTGTGTGGTCTAGGATTTATTGTTTGTGGGTAAATACTAAAGCTATTTTCCAGTTTCACTGTACTTAACCAATTATACTTAGCCTACAGTTTGTAGAGTCAACTTCACAGTATGAGAGAGATGAGAGTTTTATAACTTATACTGTATAAAAAATAGACAAAGGTTTGTGTGGTGTTCCAAGGAGCCACACATATCATCTATAGGTAATTTTGCAAAATTTATCAATATAACTTATTGAGCTAGACTTGACCTTAATATAAGCATGCTATTAAAACTTTTTTGCTAAAACTTCAACTCAAAAAATGTCGATTTGGAAAGCTTTTAAAACTCACTGTTACTGGGTAGTTTGCGAGGTTTTAGTTTGAACCAAACTACCGAAAACAGAAAACTATTTTGCTGTACTTGGCAAATACTGAATAGAATACTTTCTGTTAAACGAGTAAAAATTATAGCAGATATCAAAAATGAATTATCCTCCTCTGAATATAATAAACTTAACTTGATGGCGGGATGATATTTGGATGAAGATTCGATATTAGTTTTTGCATTACGTAATGTTTCCCTAAAGTAGTCTGTTGGCTCAAGGCCAGGCAGTGTCCGACCCCTCTGTATTTCTAATGCTGAGTAAATAGTTACGGATGCTAATGCATACATTCATTAATATCAACATAGATAAAATTGTTATTATAATGTTATATCTGGGATTTCAGTTATTAAGCATTCAGGGAAAATCATTCAGTAAGCTTTGAATAGAACTATGATTAAAATATCACTACGCGAATTATTCCAAAAATTCAAAAAAAATATCAAAATAGCTTTATTTCACATAGGCCTAATATACAGGCTCTCTCTTGTAAAAGGTCGGTATGATTTTTGTCACATTTGTATGGCGATATCTCCATACTATTATACGATATGATATTTATTAGAGGATCAGTTGTTCCGGACAAAGTATCGGGAAGCAACAGTGGCCATGATTAACATTTTGAAAAATTTCTAAATCTGCATACTCAACTAAAAACAATCCATAAGATACTGTGTATGTAGCACCCCTGGATTTCCATAGGGATGAAAAAATGGCAGTTTGCGTGTCAAATATAATATAAATTCTAAGGGTTACACTTACTTGTGTTACAAAAAAATCACAACTGGCACATTGAACTTGATGATTATTATTCTTTTGGTGATGACTCTTTTGAGAAGACTCATTCGTTCAAATGAGACTTAATCAAATGTACCACTATAAATATTTTACGAGCGCACTCTAAGTAGATCATGTTTACGAGACTATGACTCCTATTGTCATAAACACAAAAGCTAAATTTACATAAAAGTGGCATAATGAGGCACGTTTCCTGTACGCAAGTAGGGGTAACTCTAGTAATATTATATATTCGTTTTTAATTTCCAACAAGATACGCTCATTGCATTAAGCTATTACGCTATTTTCAAAAGTCGTCTATATGAGTTTTACCTGTCGAACCCTCGTACCTAATTAGCATACGAAACTCCACAAATGTTGTAGATTTCTACTTTTACTCGCTATAGGTATACTAACTACTCAGTGTTTATATGAGATACTATATGTATATATTTATTTTTATAATATGTATTTGTATTTACTATGTATGTATATGTATTAGTATATATTATTATGTATATTTTGTAAAACTATATTAATTGGTATAATATTTATTATTCTCCACACAATGTGCACTAGCCCACACTTACACTATATTCATTTATCTCTCACCAGAAGGAAAAGGTTGTCTGGAAGAGATTGCCTATGGCAATAAGACCGCCTCTTGCGCATCACGTGTCTTATATATAGTATATGTTTCTTATAATTATGTTTCTTTGTGCAATAAAGTATAAATAAATAAATAAAATAATAAATTAAGTACTTAGCCAACAAAATGGGAAACATTAGCAAAATTTCGAGGGAATAACGCGGTACTTGGCAACTAGATATTATTTGTATGAGACGTATGGCAGTTCGTCCTATCTATTTTGGTAGAAAAAGAGTCTTTCTTTTCACTACTGTTGACTCAGTATTTATTGATCCCCGGGGAAGTTTTAACCTCCGGTAAGCAGGTTTTAATGGGGGATGAATCTTTGTCATTGTACCTTTTATAAAGTATCTACTTGAGGATGGGGAGTTTACAAAGGAAATAATGTTTTATTGTGGACCAAGTGGCTCGTAAAAGAGGTATAATAATAATGCAGCCTTTTCGAGGTAAATTTTAGGGTTCTGTACCTATACCTAGAATAAAAACGGAGTGAATTTATCTTCGAATGTCAAAGTACTGATGACAAAGACAAAAACCAAGACTATAAATTTCTGGAATTTGCCACATAATATGAGAAGCGGTGTCTTATGCTTCTGTCACTTGGGCAATAACGGCATTGGTACTTGTTGTCTAGGTGGTGGAAGCTTCAGTAATCGTTTTAGTACATATTTAAGTGTGTATAATCGCGGAATGAAAAGGTTCTTCACCTAAGTGTAGACTTTCGCTTGCACTAGTACTGCAAGATTCTATACTTTCAACATACCAAACAATCGACTAGTGCAAACGTATCTGTTTCAAAATTAACGAACCTTCTCGTTCCGTGACTGTACATTGTTTTGACATATGTGGCATAATGTTAAGAGATATTTTTGTTTCTTTCTTTTTCTTTCAGAATTTAACTATTTGAGCTCTATTCCAGGTTTAAAAGTAGGTAAGGGGAAATAGGGTACTTGTTGACCTAAAATCGTATACGGAATCCTTTGCGAATCCGGCTCGCACTTGAGATTTTTTATATTATATATTTCCATACGCTACTCTTGTCACTGAAATTATATTACATTCCACATAGGCCGTAACGACAGTATACTTACTGTTTGCCATAATGTTAATAAGCCTACCAATAATAAAGGTCGTGCTTGTCCTACGCGTAGCTATCAGGACTGCAAAAATGAATGGGAATCGAACTCAGGACCGTTCGATGTCAGTCCACCTATTTTTCGGTAAGTTATTGAGCCTGGTATTGCGTGGACACCAGAATACGAAACCAAAACTCCTGTTGAGATTGATTGACTGAAGATAATTGAAATTCGGTCGACATTAGTAAAACTCTGTTACGTCTTACCCAATCCATTACTTATTCCATGACATCATTGTATAGTGTACACCATAGATAAAATGTATATAAACGCTCACGCCTTAGTAGTTATAGGAGTAGAAGGTGAAGATTGAAAATAAATCGCTACTTCGCACATTCCTAGCCTGGCACACCACTCTTACTCCTTTTATGTACATTAATCTTTTCATACACAGCACATACATTCTCATTGTTCTTACTTTTGACCCCATATTTTTCAGAACTTCCTTGATTTGATCCGAGAAAGATCTTCTGTGGCGTCCTCTACATGAATTTCCATCCTCATTTGCGCCCTACATAACTTTCGCTATTCTTCCTCCACTTATCCCTGTCTGTCACATTTTCCCTAAATCCCGTATCATTCAAAATGCCAGCAAATAAAGCGAGCAGAGCACTGGCATCGCAACGTCGCGACCTTTGTGCTCGAGAATCCCGCACGTCGTATGATAAACTGAAGGCTTGCTAAGATTATGGAGCCTTTCGTAAAGGTCTAGTGTTGTCCCAAATGCACCATCGATACCTCGTCGATATCGATACCTCATTGATAGCTGTGTAAAAAAGACAAAAGTGTCGGGATCTATTCCGATATACCAGATATCGGAATAGATCCCGACACTTTTGTCTATCCCGATTCAATATGTCATAATTGGTATATTGGTCTGCTTTTATGGATAAACTTCAACCCTATAGCTGGCTATCGTGGAAGCAAATAAAAGTATTGAGAGAAAACCTGCTTGCTTATATGTGTCACCTACAATGTGCGAAGGATGTCCATTTTCATTTTCCAGCGTGTGAGTTATGACGTAGATGCTTCCATTCCTTAGCGGAGACGTGAACTTATTATTGGGCCAGCGATTTATGATGATGGTGTGAATACGACTTAAAGAACCGCTATGGTAATATTTTAACATTCAAAGTAGGCTACGACGTAGATATAAAATTTTATATCGAGGAAAACATCCCAAAGGAATACATAACTAACGTTTACCTATTATGCCTTCAAAAAACTATATTTTCCGAGCAAAAACGCTCGCCTTTGTGCGAATGTAAATATATGGCTACTACAGTGTTTAGGTTATGGCAATGGTACAAGCTCATGACCCAATAAATAGTTTTATCTCAAACATAAAAGCTGACGTCAATCGCAGTTTACGACTTCTATCGATAACCGATATCGATAAACTTGTGCTTACCTCGATAGTTTAGTTCGACATCACTTTGCCGTATTGTGTATTCGACGTACCGAACAAAGGGCTTTTAGCATTAGGTACTAAGCCTAAAATTTTGATTGTTCACGATATAGAGATTACGTGCTGTCTTATTACCATTTAATATACTTTGTAAGTAACTGTATTTAAGCATAATGTATCTACAAAAGATTTTGAGTGAAATTTGGTGTAAAGTACATATTATGAAGAAGACTTGCAGAAATCACTAGGTCATATTTAATACTTGGAAGTAATTCCTGATTCTAAGAATGTATTCACTATATGTTAGCTAATGATATCATTTCTGTCCAACGTAATATGCTTTGTCTTTATCCTTAAAAAAAGACGAAATCTTGGAAGTTTAAAATGAATGTATAAATACTTACTAAATTCATAACTATACTCTGATGACGGTTTCTATGGGATATGTTTCGGAGAGTGTGCTCAGCAGCTGTTGGTTCTGGTCTTACCTTCACCATTTTCCACAGCACTGCAAGACACCGGGTAGGCTTTCATCCCTATGTCGTCGATTTACCACCAGTGCGCACAAAGCGGTTTGCTTTTGCATTTTTATTGCGCATGGCTAGCGTGTAAAAAACTCTCTCTTAATATGTGTTTTGTTCCTGGGTACATATAAAAAAAAAGTGAATAGGCATTTTCTAGGTAAGTACGCTCCATCTTCGACCACATCGACTCTTTCTAGGTGAAATTGTGGTCAAGAGTAAGCCTATATTGAATAAAAAAAAAGATGTATGAAATTCCTAACTTACCCACCAAGTTTACTAATTTGAATTCGTGTCCTTCTAAACTTATGTTGTGATTTGTAACGTACGTGTTATATGGTTAGTTTACTGGTTGTGGACTCTCGTTTCAGTATTTACGGCCCTGTTTATCGTCGCCGCAAGTATTTCAGGCAAAATGTACGCTAAAGCCTTGTCCCCGGTTGTATCTTTTCTGTCATAATATACAATTTGTACTTATGGGGTGAACCACAGATGTTTCGTGACTGTTTGTCTTACCTAACTTTAAATTATTATACACCTACTTCAACAAAAACATTACTACATATTAAAATCTCTCCAAAATAGACTTCAGATTATTGTTTTTTTTTTGAGTATGCAAGGATTGCATTATTTAGTTTAACATTACAAATCCCACACGTTTTGCTACTAAGTGATATTATTTAAAATAAATACAATTTAAAAACTTTACATTTCATGACCGAAAACGACCATTACTATACCAAATAAAAAGATCGCACTAGTCCATATAATGCAGTTTGCAGCAAAGTGCTGGCCCATTTGTGCAGTGAGCGACTAATATACTGCAAAAACACGACTACAGTTGACCACTCACTTGACAACGCAACGCGCCAATCCAATTTCCAGCTCAGAGTAGGTAATAGCGGAGTTCAACGTATATTTAAGTTTATGTGTAGGTAAACCTTAAAAAATCCGAGTATAAAGTTACGTGAGTTAATCACAGATTGGTCACTACTCGTACTAACGTAGTAACTGTTGTAATGTATTCAGCCTTAATGTAGTTATGATTAAGGTCAGAATTACACCTATCATAGATAGGACAATAATGTAAATTGATCACATAGTAGTAAGCCGTTCGATTTATACTAAATCAGCTCCGCTTACTAACTGTTGCACTGATGTGCTTCACTAGTGTTACCTAATAGGGTATTTGACTCCAATTTTTTTATTACTTTATTATAAAGTAGAATTAAAATAATGACGTGCACTGAAAGAACTAATTAAATCGATCAAATAACAAAAAAGTTATAAGCATTTAAAGATTTGTGATTAGACAGAGATAGCAACATGAAATTGTGACGTCACACCTTACCAATGCCATAGTAGCTTCGTGCGGCTTCATACAAATTTTCGTTTTGCGAGAAAGGGATAGAAGATCCCCCCACTCCAAAGTTTAAACGCCTGTAACTTTGTAAATCTTCGTTGGATTTTAGTATTTCTTTCACTGCACGTTATTATTTTTATCCTAGTTTATAATAAAGTAATGTTTTTTATCAAATTCAAAAGTAGTGTAAGACCCAATTGGACCTAAAAGTCCAATTACTTTTGCACTTAACATCAATACGCCGATTCCGGTGGTACTGGCATCCTTATATGGCTCCTCTTGACTAGTAGTGATGATCGTCATAATCGTCTGTCATCGCCGGTAATCGCCACGATCATCGCACATACATTTAAATAATCATGACTGACATATTTGGTCGTCGTTGTATTGGCTATCTGCTGAAGTATCGAATACTGACGTTTTTATTAAAGCGAGTCAAACTCCACTTCATCATCGTGCCCGTGAGTATTCGTCTATACTCGCCAACTGTGAAGAGACCATGTAGAGACACTTACACTTAACATTCAATCTCACGTTTCTGACACAAACTTGTAGACTAGTGTTATGTCATGTCGCATACGTCAAACGAACGCCTTTGATTCTCGCCATGAATCTGAGTGCCTTCTAAAGAACAGGAAATGGAAATTTTCTGAGTAAACTTGCTCTAAACTAGATCGTTATCATTATCGCTTCCTTACATTCGAAGACAAGAAAAAACTTTTAGGAGCAAAATATAACGTAAGGCACAAAATATACGCATCATAAGATCGTTCCCCAAACTGAATTTTTTCGACATCATACTCGGTTATGTTGAGTTACGACGTTATAACACGGAAGTCTATGACCCGTTACTAAATAGGGGTCACATAATATACTACTAGGGAAGAAAAGTTTCTTTAACCGTTACAGTCTAACCTAATGTGTTTGTATGACCAACATATTTTTTAGCCTTTATTAGGGTGAGCCTTGTTTATCTAAGTTATACCTACGACGTTGTTACCCGCAATATAGTTCGCGCAAACATCACTTTTATAAAGCAGTGCGGGGAATATTAGGGGATGAAAAATATAATATGACACTATCCAGCCAATAGTAATAAATAATCTAACTTCATCAATCTTTGACTTCATCTAACACCAAACTTTGCAATAATTGGAATAGTAAATGTTCAATATTTTGTGTATAATCTGTAAGAAAAAGAATTGAAAATACAAGGTTTATTATTAATTTTGATAATTTATTTAAAACAGTAGTTATTTACTGCGACCGAGAGAATCAATAACGTTCTTCCCTAAAAAAAAACATTCCCATACATTTATTTACACTTCACGAATTCATAGTTCTGGAAAGTCTTATACTTAATTTAAACGTCACACTCTCATTTCATCTATTGCTGCTTGAGGAAGATTGGAGGAATGGAGGGGTTTCCCCCTTCTAAGAGTCGCATGAGGAGCTCTAGATGTATCTTCTCTTCCAGGAGAATCGGCTGAACCGTTTGGGGGATACTTCTGCCGCAAATCCGTACACTGCATCGGTGGCGAATTACTAAATTGGTTCAAATTCTTAGGCAACGTCGCGTAGCTGCCTACTTGGGGATAACTGACATTTGGCAGCCTGAAACTGCTATTTCGGCTTCCCAATTTACTTGGCAACATCATGTTATCTATACTTAGCGTCGGGCTGGGCGATTTTGGACCGTCGATAGGGCCCTTAAAGTTCAAATTGGACATGCTCGCGTCGATCATTTTCTTTCTATTTTGCCGTTCGATGTCCACTACCAAACTCGGGGCGATGTTGGGGTCGATATGATAATGGGAGTGTTTTCCCGATATTGTTTCGAAGTGTTTCTCGTTGAACCGTTGCTGTTTTCCCCGCGACCTCGATTTGTCCCTTTGGTAGTACACTCCGGCGAATATGAGGACGTTTAATATGAGGAGGGAGCATCCGATAGCGATGGTTACGCTAAGTGCTGTCGAGTACGCCGCGTATCCCGCTGCTTCGAGGTTAGCCAAAGTGTTGTCTGTCGTGTTCAGTGTTTGTAGATCTCTAGTGGGTATGATGGTAGCGCAGGTTGCTAATATGGAATCGACTGTTGTTAAGGCTGTATCAGAATACGCGGTTCCGTTTCTCCTAATCGGGTCGTTTTCTGTGTTCCGCGCTAAAGGATCCGGTCTGACGATGCCTTCATATAGATCCTGCTCGTTGTGGTTTCTGAAGAGGTTGTGTCTTGCTGTGACGTCTTCCATCCCCGCTCGATGCAACTCGGGAACGAGGCGAAGCCAGACTGATAGTTGATGTGCTCGATAGTGGTTCTTCATTCGAGGCTTCATGCCTGTTAACAATACAGAATATTGTTTATTTACTTATCTATTCTTTGTGGCCTAATAAATGTATTTTCTCGATCAAAAAAGTTGGGCAAAATGTCTAAGAAGTGAAAAAAATGAAAATGCTTCTACGTGAAAGATCATAAGTATAAATAATAGAAACGCCCAAAGAGAAACGAATAATATAATTATTTCAGTGCTCAGTCGTTCATAATGATTGTGGGCTTTCATCACGAGACGAAATACGTAATCAGTAATTATATTTTTTTATTTGAACAAGCTTCTAAATATAATATTACAACCAATTATTGTTAATTCCGAAATATTATGTTAGAATAATTATAATTTGACCTTCCAATAGAGCATGAAATAAGGGCGAACATGATAACAGTATATTTTTATAAGACAGTCAGCATCAGCATTTTCCCTGTGAAAATAAATTTACATTTTAATGGCGTGGCCTCACCGAAAAATAACTTTGCATGCAAATTTCACTGATTAAGTAGCGCGCTGTCGAGATAGACTGGCTAGATGCTAATTATTTATTATCCCCACATGTTTGATAATATATATTTTGAATTTAAATTTAATTTCTTAACAAAATATCAGGAGTAGTCTGTAGTAACGTAACGAGTAAGTAACTTTAGCTCAAGCTTCAGAATAATCATCAAATATTTTATTTCATGTCGGCCTAGCATACAGAGGCTCTCATATTTTCATTTTACAAGAGAAGAGAGAGAGGTTTACTTAACTAATGTTACTGAGTTAATTCATATGAAGTTAATAGGCGTTGTCTGCGGATTTCGGAACCGCGAAAGAAGTCTAAAAAACTTCACAGTGAACTTATTAGATAAGAAAGGCTTTGCATTAGCATAATCTTAGCACGAGCTAAAATGCAATTTTATCGATAAAATGCTAATTTTAATCTGTATTTCAGAATATTAAGATAAGGCACGACTCCGCCACAGAGCAAAAAACTGAATATTTATGAAGGCAGTGTATATTTTGATCTCTTTTTTATCTCCTTATATGTATTTGCTGAAATAGAACTTTAAATTTCGAATATGAATCAAATTGTAGACACTAAAATTCAAACCAAGCATTAAAATATTGCATCACAAACGATAAACCCTTTCTTGAGCAAAAAAGGGTCAACCTTTGACCCTTGAGTAGGAAAATATCATTGGCTGTGAACATCTAAAAACCAATTCAGAAAATAAACCTATGTTTCCAAAGCGAATACTTAATAAGTACAGAAATTTAAATTATGCATATTATCACTTTTCATGTCTCTGACTATTTGCAAGGAAGCATCACCTATAAAACTGTGACTCCGCAAATACTATATTTTCCCGGGTATGACATCTTTCTGTGCCCTCCCGAGTGTACTGACCTATTTCAAACCCTACCGACAGAGTGCGCCGCTTAACAATTTAGCTTTACCGCGAAACGTCGTGCTAAACCAAATCAACCACCATTTTTACACTACACTACATTTTTGGTTTGGCTACATTTTAATATTCTACTTAGTAACATTTGTGTTCGATTAAATTAATTAACTACTTAACTTTAACTTATGTTCTGGAATTCTAAACTCTTGGTTTCCCGAGATTAAAAAAGAAATCTTTGGCACTCTGTTTCACTTCTTCTTATGTTTCATTCTGATTCACTTCGCAGTATCATTTAATTACTTAAATGAAATGAAATGAAATTCTTTATTTCACATAGGCTTAGATATAAGCTCTCATGAAATGTCGAGACTCTACCGCAAGGTTCGGAAAGCAGGTTTGCACCGAGATTGTAAATAGCAGCTTTACCTACAAAGCTCTAACCTCTACCTTAAGTACATTTCAAGTCGCAACAAAGTTCAATGCCTTAACCTACACTTTTCTATCGCGTGTTTCTAATTCTTCAGACACTTACGAGCATTTGTTCTTGCTGGCTAATTTTAGCTTTTCAATGCCTAAACTTAGGAGTGAGCCTGGCCTGGTTAAACTTAAAGTAAAACAAAAAGGTCGCGAATACTCCCTTGCGACTTCGGTCCCTCCTTACTTCAATAACAAAGGTTCAATATTTATCTTATAGGTACTTAAGCATTCCCTAGTTGTTTTATCATATAGTACTTAACCCTTAAAGTGGCAGCGGCCAACTGGTGACCGCGCGTAGTCAATGTGTTTGAAATATCTAACTTTGGCATTTGACGAGTTAAGATAAAAACTTTAATATTAATAGTAGACTATTAATATTCATAAAAGGACTCTTCGAAGTTACCGACACCCCAACCACATTGGCGTGTTCCCAATCGCGTCGCAAATCTCACTGTAATATACCACCCCTTTCCCTACCCCCTAGCCTTCTCGTACCTTTTGTAGGTTAGCGACAATCTTGCACAGAGGAGACATTCGGTTATCAATAAAATGCAGATAATATAACAGTCGGCGAAAACATTTGCAAGATAGGTCACAACTGGAGGAGATAACCACGGAGTTGAAATCATACAGTTTGACTTGACAACGATCATGAGCAATCGCCAATGACATCAAGTGACTTGACTGCACAATATCTATGTAACATAAGTTTCCATCATTAGATAATATTGATAATGAACCTTGCTGGAAAGTGTTAAATAGGCCCTCTCTGGGAAAAAAGGGATCATGTTTTGAAAATCTTAATAATGTAATAATAATATATTTTCTAACGAGTATCGAAGTATTTGAATTTTTAAAACAATTCATAGCTTTGTTACTTTTGCGTCCTAACAGAGAATTCAGAATTTGTATTAAACTGAGTTAGTTTACTTTCAGGAATTGAAAATGCCCTTGATAAAATAGAAAAATCTGACGAGAGAGCAAGTTGCAGTAAGATATTATTCAGAATTGATTGTAGTGGTGGAGATAATATAAAATTACAATACTGTATGATTTCTAAACCGTGCCAGGGAGCCAAGTATTTTTCTACAGTACGCCATCTTTCGCACCCTTTCAAGTGCAGTGACCTATTTGGAGGTACTTCTTGTGCGTTAAATCGTACGCCTTAGTAAGGCACAATAGCACAATAGGCAATGGTAGGACTAAAGCTTCGAAAGATTGAGCTATGATTTTCACTTGTAGGAAGGACTTTTTATATAGTTAGTCCAGAAACATTGTACAATTAAACGCAAGTTAGAACTTTAGCGACTTCATTTCATCTTTTAGGTGAAAAATTGCATGTAATCAGTTCTTTAATCCTTTAGCTAATTAGTGGTATTATAAAATTTTTGACACAGACGATTAAATTTAGTCCAAACTGAATCCTCAGATTTTATTAGCATTCGTTTTCTAAGTTGAGTCTCATTTATAGACGTACATATATAAGACATTGAGGATCTCCAAAAACAAACAACAAATTGTTTCTCTGAAATAACAAAGTTTTGTTTTATTTAACAAGTCTACAATTATCAAGTTATTATCAAGTTACGACAATTACACTTCTATCTCACCTGAAATAACAAAGAAACGACATTTAAAGTTCACTATATCTCGAGTCCTCAATCACATTCTTTCTATTAGTTTTTATAACAATAAAATGCACAAAACAATCTGCGCGTCCCACGCCATTTTAAATCATAGACACGTACGCGACAGCCAGCTGATACGCGAAGCGCGGCAAATTCAAATGAATGAAATGTCACTCATTTCATTACATCTCCCCCCCTAAGAGCGAAAATTCTAAGCAATATATCTGTAAAATGTACTTATAAGTCATCTTCATATTCATTATCATCTCCTTCATCTTCTTCAGCCTCTGTTATGACAGGTTGCAATTTTGTTATATGAAATAATGTTGATTCTGTTTTTCTGTTGCCTGTATCAATCCTATAAATGGAATTCGATATTTTCTCTATTATTTTGAAAGGGCCTATTTTTAATTCGTCTAATTTCTTTCTATTCAGTCTATTTCCATTTTCTACATATACACTGTCTCCTACATTAAATTCTTGCATTTTTCTATTTCTATCAAATATTTTCTTGTTATACTCATGAGATTTTATTGTATTCTCTAATGCCAATCTTCTATCAGCAATCCACTTGTCTTCCTTTTCCATCGTTTTGAATTCATTTGGTAGAATACTGACATTTGTACCATCCAGTAAATATTTTGGTGCAAAACCTGTAACGGAGTGTTCTGTTTCATTATATTTTTGTATACATTCTCTTGCCAGTGTTGTCCATGTTCTCTTATTATTTTTCTCATTCATTTTACACCTTATTTTATTTACTATTGTTTGGTTTAATCTTTCATTCAAGCCGTTCGAGAATGGTGTATTCACGGCTGTAAAAATTAGTTTAATATTATTTTCCTGCAAAAATTGTTTAAATTCTCTTGAATTTATGCCCGGATATTGATCTGTCAGGATAATTCCAATCTCATCTGTCTCTAGTACTTTCTTTGTTAAATTTATAAAGTCACATGCATTCTGGGTTTTCGAAGTCGCAATAAATGCATATCTTGTGTAGTGATCTACTAAAAGGTGTAGATATTTCTTTGTAGACCTAGATCCTCCAAATCCACCAATAGTATCCATTGACATTATTTCAAATGGTTTGGTAGCTGGTCCCAGTTGTGACATTAATCCAATTTTTTTTTGACATCTTGATTTATTTTTTATGCATATTTCACATGTTTTACAAATATTTATGATATTTTTTGTTAGGTTTATAGCCGTATATATTGAACTTATTTTTTTCTGCAGTTGTCTGATCCCAATATGGCATAAATCTTCATGCACCTTTTTTATAAGTTTTTTACTAAATTCTTCTGAGAGGATAATCTTTTCCTGTTTCTTTATTTTTTTATAATAGATATTATTTTTTAGTATTAAATTTTGTTTCTTTTCTCTTATTGTTTCATTTTTCTCTTGGTCTCCAACTATATCTTTTATTTGTATTAAATTAACTATTCTCAATGTTTCCTCTCTGTTATCTTCTGGTTCTAATACAGGGTTTCGGCTCAAACAGTCTGCTTCTACATTTTCTTTACCAGGTATATATTTTACGGTAAAGTCATACTGAGATAGGTAGTATGTGAGATCACCCAATTCTTCATCTGTCCTGCATTTAATGTTCATGTTCTCTAGAGGTTTGTGATCTGAGTAAATGGTGAATTGTTTTCCGATGAGCCAGTGCTGCCAATATTTAACAGCTTCTTTCATAGCAAGACATTCTAAATATATAGCCTTTTTCCGTTTTTGATGTTCATTCAATTTTTTTGAGAAATATGCCACCGGTTTGTCTTTACCATCTAGTTGTGTCTGTTTTAATATTGCTCCAATGCCCTCCAAAGATGCATCGGTAAAGATTTTGATTGGTAAGTCTTTGTCGAATATTTCCAAGACCGGTTGCGAACATAAATATCTTTTTATCAGATTGAATGCTTCTTCACATTTCTCTGACCATACAAATTTCTCGTTTTTTCGTAATAAATTGTGTAATGGATCTAAGATAATTGCACTTCTTGGTATATAGTCATGGTAGAAGTTTATTTTTCCCAAAAATTGTCTGATGTTCTTTTGCGTCTTAGGAGTTGGAAAGTTCCTTATTGAAATCAAATTGTCTTTTAGTGGTCTTACTGAATTGTTCTGAATTATATGGCCGAGGTATTTTACCGAGTCTGAAGCAAAGGTACATTTCTTAAACTTCAGTCTAAAGCCTTCTTTAATTATTGCCTCTAATACATTTCTAATGTGCCTTATATGTTCTTCAAAGGTAGACGAGTATATCAAAATATCATCAATATAGTTTACAGAGTATCCTGTGAGATTGTGTTTTCTTAGAATATTGCTTAAGATTCTCTGGAAAATTGCTGGTGATGTTTTCAAGCCAAAAGGGAGGCAGGTCCACTGGAAGTGGCCATCTTGTGTGACAAATCCTGTTTTACTTCTGTCTTCCACCCGTAATGGTATTGCCCAAAATGCTGAGTTTATATCTAGTGTAGTAAAATACTTGCAATTTCTAGTTTTAATAATTAGATCATCTATCAAAGGAAATGGTTGAGCTTGTGGTATAACTATTTTGTTTAACTCTCTGAAATCTACACATAAACGGGATTTTCTATTTTCACCTTTTTTAAACGCCAATGTCACTGGAGCAGCGAAAGGACTGTATGATTCTTCTATTAAATTATTCTTTAGTAACATCGATATTTGCTCTTCAATTTCTAATCTATCTTGTATTGTACATCTGTATGGTCTTTTACTACAATATTTATTTACTTGTAAATCTATGCGAGCTTCATAATCTTTAACTGAACCTATATCATACTTGTCCTTAGCAAATATTGTTTTGTATTCCTTTATAATTTTCTCTATCTCAGTTTTCTTTTGATTATCTAAATGGTCTGTCATACTTATAAATTCCTCTGTTTCTATGTGTTCATTGAAATTTACTGTATATTTTTTTATATTATTATCTTCATTTCTGTTATCTTTAGACATCCTGTCTATTTTATTGGTTATTTTCTTTTGTTCTATCTGCAAGTTCTCATTTTGGGTTAATCTGAATTTCTTTATCATATCTAATCCGATTATGAAATCATCAAAATCTTCATTTTCTACTATGTATACATCCACCTCTTCTTCTAAATCAAATATTTTAATTTTTATTGTTATCAAGCCATCCATCTTCTTCACACCATTAACCGTTTTCATGTATGCTATATTCACATCATCTTTTTTTTCTTTTACTTTTATTAATCTTGAATTTATTATAGAAATCTGTGAGCCTGAATCATAAATACCACTCACTTCTAGTTTATTTTCTAATAAAAGCTTGATTTTGATTAATGGTGTACTTACTAGTTTTTTTCTCAGTATTTATGTCTACTTCAATTATGGAGTTATTGTTTACATTTTTAGTTTTAAGAACTTTTTCAGGTTCATTTTTATTTTTCTTGAACCAACATGACTCCTCCGGATGATATCTAATTCCCTTGTCCAAAGACTCACAAGTCTTACATGGCTTCCTCTCATAAGTTTTATTTTTATTATAAAATGTACTGCTCTTTATGTTAGTTGAGTTTTTCTTATACATCGTGCCTTCATATTTTCTTATCTCGTTGAACAAGTCAGTAGTGTTGTTGAGTTCATCCCTGTTTAACTTATTTAAGATAAATCCAGGTAAACCAGTTGCAATAAGATCTATCATTGTTTTGGAATCTATAGATTTGTTTATATCTAATAAAAGCCGTTCTTTTTTTATGGCATAATCAATTAACTGTCCTTCTTTATACCTAAATGCGAGAGCATATGTGACTATGTCCCATCCTTGGTTTTTAAAAGTTTCTAAAAACTTGTCTTTCCATTCTCTCCATTCAGAATTTATTGTTAGTTTTATGATCATCGAGCTATACCAATCCAAACAAGGTTTATCTAAAAATAACCTCAAAATATCTATTTTTGTCTCATCTTTTGTTATATTAAAGCGCGCACACTCTTTTTCAAAAATTTCTATCCATTGCATCGCATTAGGATTTTTGCTTGTGAATTTTTCAATAATAAATTTTTCTGAGATATGTTTTAAGTTATGTTGACTTTCTTTCTTAGTTGTAGTTTCTAGATTTGTTGCAAAGTGTCATTTTTGTCCTTTTCTTGTGTTGTGCTCATTTCATCTAAATATTGATCTAAAAATTGCATATTACCTTCCTCATCTACATATGTCTTCTTTAGATTTTCATCCAACTTTATCCATACTTTTCTACTCTGGTGTCTTTTTTTAATGCTATTTTTTACTTTTGTGAAAGTGTTCGTTTTAACAATATATGTATGATGACTCACCGGCTTCAGTTCCTCGGGTAAAACATAACATTTTCCTTCTTCAGTAGATATTGAGGTTATGGCTAATACATTTGATTTGCCATCATTTGAGGCTATCATCGTAAACTCAAACTGAAGCCGGTCCATATTTTCTTAGTTCACAAAAATGTCGTTTTATAAGACATTGAGGATCTCCAAAAACAAACAACAAATTGTTTCTCTGAAATAACAAAGTTTTGTTTTATTTAACAAGTCTACAATTATCAAGTTATTATCAAGTTACGACAATTACACTTCTATCTCACCTGAAATAACAAAGAAACGACATTTAAAGTTCACTATATCTCGAGTCCTCAATCACATTCTTTCTATTAGTTTTTATAACAATAAAATGCACAAAACAATCTGCGCGTCCCACGCCATTTTAAATCATAGACACGTACGCGACAGCCAGCTGATACGCGAAGCGCGGCAAATTCAAATGAATGAAATGTCACTCATTTCATTACACATATTTGATTAAATTTTATTTCCATTCAAAAACCATTGAAAAGAAAAAATAAAATTTCAGCCGTGCGTTAGAACCAACACGCATGGCTTTTTCCACAGCACGCTATTTTTCGCACCTTTTCAAGTGCACTGACCTATTTCGAGGTACTTCTGGTGTGTTGAGTCGTACTCCTCCCAGTTGATCCCTCGCAGCTTGTTCCTCTCGCGAGATGCGGGGAGGAAGGCTTCCTGACGTGCGACGTCGTTTGGGTTACTAGGAACAAAATATATTGGGGTTATTGTCGTACTATTTGATTGTTAAACATTGTATTCTAGCTTAAAATATATATACATACAAAATTAAACAAATATCACTGTAGTATAAAATCTTTATTTTTCAATTCAAATGAGAAAACCGGGGCTTTTATAAAATCATTTTGTTGTCTATCTGTCGATTATTAATAAGTTATGGCCTATTTTTTCTAATAGGTAAAAATATCAAGAAGAAAGTTACTCAAAGTATTAGAGGTTTCGTACACTTTTTATCCGTAGCAGGTTCCCTTTTTCTCATTTGAAGTACGTATCCCTAAGTTGGTGCCAAACATTTGGACCAACACACAAGAATTTTTTATAGTATTCGTATAGCTAGTCGCCTCACCCTGTCTTCGCGAAGCTGGCAACAGAAAGCATTATGGACTCCGATAATGCCGTCTCGAACTTGGTGTAGTTCTGGGGGAAGTGGGCGAATCCATCCACAAGTGGTGCGCCGAATATGTACGGCAGTTCTTCGCCATGCACCGCTCCCATCCTCTTGAAAAAAAAAATCAACATTAGATATTTTTTACACACTAAAGTTAGTACTTGACGGTCTCACCTATGATGACAGGCAATAATGCAGCCAAAGGTAATCGTCCTAACTTGCAATGAGTAAGTAAACGCACCTCTAACGGTTCTTACACAGTATCAAGCCGAAACGCAGGCTTTCCTGTTAGGTTAGGTAGGAAGCATACCACCACTTCTTAAAGCAATAATGTTGCAGTACTGTTCTAATATTTTCACACAAACATAGTATGAAAATTTCTAAACGGCCCCGTGATGGGAATCGAACCCGCGACCTCCCACTTGAATTTGCACGCCACTGACGGCTGGTTTCTTCTACTGACTTTTACTGAAAAGTAATAGTTAAATATGGCGGTCTGACCCTTATCATGAAAGACATAAAGATCAGACTGCCATACTTAACTATTACTTTTCAGTAAAAGTCAGTTGAAGAAACCGGCCGTTAATCTTTACATTCTACAACAATGCCAGTTGCGGCCCACAAGCAAGCTGAAATTTAAATTTTTTTTTACCTCGCGCAAAAATGAATTTTAGGTTAATATCTAAAAATGTTTAAATCGCGCACGAAAAATTGGATTTTGGTTTAAAGCCGCGATAAAAGTTTATTTTCTTAATAATAAGGCGCGGAAACATGCAAATGGGGAGTTGTTTTCAAGTTATGAGATAATAATGATCTCGGAACGGCGTTAAGCATCTCCCGGTGTCGCTCGGAGGTAACGTTAAATTTAGTAATTGACTGTTAACTTTTAATATCCCTTAATAAGGGTGGGTGGAACATAATATTTTACTAGAAGCGCTTTACCTCTTTGGATGGAGTTTAAGTCGTTATTTTTTACACTGCACAAGATAGTACTTGACTGCGATCTCACCTGATGGTAAGTTATGATGCAGCCGAAGTTGTTATCCTACTAACTTGGAAGGGTAAGTAACTCACCCCATTAGTTTCTACACTCAGTTTCTACACAGCATTGCACCGGAACGCTAAATCGCTTAGCGGGGCGTCTTTGCTGGTAGGGTGGTAACTAGCCACGGCTGAAGCCTCCCACCAGATAAGAACTGAGCCAATTTGGAAATTATAGAATTACAAAGTGGCCCGTGGTGAGAATCGAACCCGCGATCTCCTGGCACAGTAACAGGGAGGTCGTCGGGGTTTAATCATCGTACTTAGATTTAGAAAACATTTTATTTCTTGTAGGTACATATTTATAGGGAAAGATAATATACAAGTCCACGTGATCACGGAAGGAAAGAATTTCTAAATTAAAACACCTCAATTTTTTTGCATATTTTACTACCCCAATACGATTTCACAGATGGGGAACTTTTTATATTCGTAAAATACTTATTATTTTCAATTAAACAATTGAGACTTATTTTTGTTTTCAGTTATTTGATAATACGCTAATTTGGTTTGGCTTAAAAACTGTGTATAACATTGTTATCGCTAAAATTTAAAAAACATTTTGTCAGTCAAGGAATAAGCATGTTGAAATAATGTCTTTTTATTATTACAAGTAGAAAAAAATATATAGATTTTGCAATGAAAGCAATGAAAAACAAATTTACATGTTTTAAATTTTAAATAAAATTGAACCACTAAAAAGTTTTTCTTTGACGTGAATTTTTTAATTTATAACTTCATTAAAATTACGCGTTAATTTTCATAGCATCACGCCATGTGAGGTACAAACCTAATTAGTGACGAAACCGTATGCTCTTAAAAATACTTGAAATGAGGTTCACTTGCTTTATAATTCCGAATAAGATGTTTTTACTTCAGGTTCAAGTATTTTAATTAGTATT
This sequence comes from Coenonympha glycerion, assembly GCA_963855885.1. NCBI lineage: Eukaryota > Metazoa > Arthropoda > Insecta > Lepidoptera > Nymphalidae > Coenonympha > Coenonympha glycerion. Next base: position 17,404,860 of record OY979630.1, on the reverse strand, counting down.
TTAAAAATCTTCGTTCCCTGATTATTTAATAATAGATTATTCAACAAGAGGGCAATACAATGTATTACGTCACGACTTACGAGCACCTTGATTACGGGGGCCCAAGATTAAGAAACTATTATTGTACTTTTCACACCTCGCGAGAGAGCAAAACCAAGAGTAATAAATAACAGAAATATTGTTTCATTACTCAATGGTAGATAAAGCGGGTGCAGAAGACACCTTTATTCGTCGGAGTGAGACTTGAATCAACTAAAATAAGCGGATTATAACTCACTAACCGTTGTTGTGTTTTCATCTGAAGGTGTCTTCATCATGAGCTATGATTGATGAAAATCTGCTCAGCCGTTCAACAGCTTGAAAATACGCTATAGGATATACGACACTAGTTTGCAATAGTATTCGAGAACCACTCATTTAAAAGCTGAGGTAAATATCTGGTCATTCCTTAAAATGGTATTAAAGAATCTGTAATAGCTACTTCAAGATGTCACTGCCCTCAAAGTTTTGCCGTTTCATGGTAGAAAGGAAGAACAAATTTACCTGTGGATAAAACCCGTCTCTGGTCTGATAGTCAAACACATAGAAGAACGTTTTGGTAGGTCTTCCAGGAGCTTCTTCGTCTGTGACTGCAGGCTTGGGTCCTCCACTCAGTAGATCCCCACTCTGTATAAGAGGCGCTACATATTGGGCGTCTGATAGGGCTGAGACCGTCGCGTCCCTCGTATTTATTGGGTTCTGAAAGATTTATATTATGTTATTCATAAAAAACATTCCATTTTTAAAAGATGAATGTGAATTTCGACGCGCGTCTAAGTTTAATTGAAAAATCTGTCAAATAAAAAATAAATGAAAAAGTTAAGTATGTAAAAGTTACAAAAATGATGACGATGATGAGGAAATCGAAATCAGCTCCCACAATGTCGAGGTAAGATTATTACTCAAACATGTTTGATATGATCTCCGTAAAACTTAGTAATATTATATTATATTCGGTGCTAAAACTACGTTTGATTGAAATGAGCCGTAAGCCCGATATCCGTAAACAAAGTAAGTGTAAAGTTGGATTTGTTCTAGAATTTACGTGATATAGCGAAGTAGGTACATTCCATTTCACACTTTAATTATGATAGAACTCATAATTTTCAAACATCTAAACTAAACTAAACTGAAAACAATACTCGATCAAATTACTATTCAACCACTACAAACATAATCAAAATAGATTTATTCATTTGTAAACTACATTGTTATAAAGAAATACACAGATTATTTGTCGAGCACACGTGATTACAGACACATAAAATCGTGTAAAGGACAGAAAACAATTTCGAATTCCCAATTACTCTTTCAGCGTTATATCGTATCTCCTTAGCCTTTAGGCTAAACCGATCTTGCGTTCCTTCACGACCAAAATAGCAACGGTGATAAATGTTGATGGCGATAATAAATAACGGCAATCCACCACCTGCCGCCTTGATAAAGATCAGCTCCAATATAAACTTAGAAGTGATAACAAATTGGAACGATTCTGTTGCCTGTCTGGTAGAAAAAATTGCTGTGAATTGATAAATGTGTACGATACGACCGTCTCGACTCCTGGGGAAATATCGATAAAGGCAATAACGGGAAGATAGACAACCTTAATCGAGAATTCGATTATACAATAAACTAGCTGACCTGGCAAACGTTGTTTTGCCCTTAGGGGTAATAAAAAATAGATAAATTGAGATTTAACTATCTATCTACTACTATCTATCTCTTAAGTTGGATCGAACTGCACATGGTGTGCGAATTTTATTATAATCGGTTAAGTGGTTTAGGAGTCCATTGAGGACAAACATTGTGACACGAGATTTATATATATTAATAAATAAATAAGAGTGATGTCCTCCGCCACCAGCCTATATCGACACAGCACAGGTATATAATAAAATTCATCTAAGCTATAATGTCCTACCAAGCCTACCATAAAGATAATGCTCAGTAAAAGATTGAGTAAATACCAATATAGATTTTCTTAGGCACCCAATTTTTGAGCTTATGAGCTCATAAACTACAACTGTATTGATAAAAATGTAGCATAAAATACTACGAGTATGTTTTGCGTTCTTTAACAAAAGTGATACTTGCAATGTATATGTATAACTTTAGTATACGGAACCCTTGGTGCACCAGTTTGAATCGCACTTGGCCGGTTGTTTTTGGTATATGGAGATAGTTTGAAAAGAAAATAAGAAACTAAACAGCGCCCCTATCGGTCTGTTTTAGAAAGTTTTGTTTCAAAGTGAAAAGTTGTTCGCAAAGCAAGCGAACGCAGTTGAGGTAAGTCTTTGAAGAAGTTTCTTTTCAAAGTAAAGTGGGCACTTTAACTTAAATATTTGTAAATCGATGTGAATAATGCAATTTTGAGAGAAACTAAATCTATATCTAATGAGCAGTGTCAGATCACTTTGTACTTTTTTCTGATTTGGGTGCCTTTTTTTCTTTTTTATTGTCTTATTTTCTAGATTTTTCGCCTATTTCTAAACTCAAAATATAACAAAACTGGTTGATGGTCAACCCAAAATATGATATTGATGATATATAAAAGATTTTGACAGTTTGGTCAAACTGATTAAATAGTTAAAAATTGGTTAAAACTAAGATTAATAAACAAACCTCTACCGTTCTTTCCCAATCGGTGTACTCGTTGACAATCGTATAGAATATTTCGCTCAGATGGTATGTGTAAGAGTTCCTCACGTAGGTTCTGAAACAAATTACTTTGGATATAAAACGAGTAAAATTACTAAGGCCCAAAAGTTCTATGAACTTTGATCCTTAAAAGTACAAAGTTTCGACTGCGGACTGTAATTCAAATTGATGTATTCACATCCATTTGAATACTGTATAGAACCTAATGTAGAAGTATCAATATGCTGCATTATAAATAGTACATTATTATTTTAATGAATTAGTAGAACAGTTAACAAAAATTTCAAACGGCTAAAACTCAAAATATCCCAGCTGGAATTTCTGTTTTAGATATTAAATAATTTTTAAGATTCAATGATTTTCTTTTGTGAAAAATATTTATGATGATTTTTAATGATGACTCGTTAATTTAATTTAGAATTCTGAGTATGGTTCTAAGAAAAAGATTTAATAATAATTCGGCAGTTTGATAGGTGTAAGCGAATAATTTACCTAAAATTATTTATCAAGGTAAGGAAAATAAATATACCTATAGTTCATTATTTCGATCAGCAGTTTATGTCACACGAAGCACTATTCTCCCAAAATTATCTTACGAGCAATCGCCCTCCCGTTGTTTTTATTTTATTATCCACTCGCTAGGTTTACGAGATCAGATAAAATATGAATTATGAGTATCACACTGCTTTTAACGCGTATGGAAAAAAGACAACAGAAAGAAAAATAAAAGGCATCAATTGAAATTGTGGAGTTGTGAATTTATTGAAATGATGCTTACCTATTGTTTTGATTCGCAATAGAGTCTAGGTTTTTAGGGTTCCGTATTATACTTGTATCTATAGTATCTTCTAACAGACATCCGCACAGCTCTTTCATGCGATTTTACTCATCCTTGAAGATATAATTTATATTCCAATAATATCCCTATTCATCCATTAATACAGTGCGTCCATTAACAAATCAGTCCAGTCAATCACTTTTGTCTTTTTTATTCATTACTTACTGACTCACTTACTTTGGGATACGAAAATACTTTTCACCCTATTCTCAGATATACAGGAAATTTCATAAAATCAGTTAAGCCGTTTTTAAGGAGATTTGTATAAAACACTCGTGCGAGAAATTTCTTTATTAGACAAAGAAGAAGAAGGAAGAAGAAATGATGTCTCGGACTGAACATATATACGATTTTAACATTTCTTACATGAAACTGATGCATATACAACCTATGTAACTAAGGGCGATAATGTAATGATGATGACGTAATCATTATAAACTAACCTCAGCATCCGGTCCCTCTTCTCCGGCTCAATACCATTCTGCACATCGTGGGCCGAGAATTTCCACAGCGCTTCACAAGTCACTACCCCGAACAACAAGTCGTACTTATTTTGGAACAGCCTTCTCCCACTGTCACTTCTTTTTATATGAAAATTGTTCTGGTTCATATTATTCAGTGGCCCGAAACTCGGGAAGTCAGAACTCGAGTGTATCGTTAAAAAGTCTTTAGCAAAATCAGTTTTTATGACAACGCCGTCTACTGACGGTCCGAAAGCAGTAAGGAAGTTAGGTGGGGATATGTCGATTGATAAAAGTTCTTCTATGGTGGCGTCTCGAAGGCAGTCCACTATAACTTCGTGGTCTTTCGCCAGGTCTTCTGGTATGGAACAGTTCATATGTTTCGCCAGTTTTAAGGAATAGTACACGGGATCGTCGACTATCGCCCAAGAGCTTAAAGCTGATCCAGATAATAGTATGGCTCGATGGAAAAGACCTGCAAGAAATAAATGTACTTAGAGATTGTTTTTGGTGCAAAAATTTATAATGGTTGACTACCAAGTGGCTCAGATTTTTGCTACCTAGCAGAAGTTTCGAAGATTAAAATCTCAGGATTCTAATATCATCAAGCTTCAAACTCAATATCTCTAAAAATTTCACGATTGTATCCCTCTCGAGCACAATAAATAACAATAAAAATGAAAGGGGTCGGGATAATAATGAGTGCAGCAAATTTGGCTTGGGACATGCATCGTAACCTTACTCACCTGCCATACGAATATCGAAATATAATTATCAGTTTTGTGAGATAAAGGCAAATTGGGAAACGAACGCAATAGACAGAGACCGATGGAGAAATATTTTGGAGCAAACTCGGGCCCACAAAGTTGATGATGATGAGGAAAAATATTCTTTTTTCAAATCTTAACAATTACTACCCACTTTATGTATTCTATCAATTAACAAAATGCCAGTTAAATAAATGAACACGAAATTACAATTTTACTTCATCTATTCAGTCCATATATCAATTGATTCTCATGGTACGAACGAAAATATTCACAAAAGTTGTATTTTGGCATTTACATTAGATATTTACCCTGTAACACTAACTTGAAACAGAGTACAGCGATGGATTAGTCATTAATTAAGTTTTAGAATCCACGCCAAATTACTAAGCTCATTCCCATACGCGTCGAAATTTATTAATTAATGAGATTCTAATCTTATTTAGAGATTAATTATACTCACTAAACTAACTGATCTTAATTAATCTTGTACATAACGCTGGAACAAGAGTAGTACATTCACCAAAGCATGTAGGGAAGTACTCCATCAACGTGATTAAGTGATGTTAAAGTAATTACGTCATAGAGGAAATCTTTCCTTATAAGATTTATAGTAGTTTTGGTAGACTCTCTAATGGCATTTAAATGTATAAATCTATTGTTTGTACGTCTGAATTTTATTTTACGCATTTTAACAGGGCTTGGTCTTATTCTGAAGGAAGGCATATTCTTTTAGAAAGATTATTTTTTAATACAACAGACTGGCTTATGGCCTGTTTCAAAATCACCAGATTATCTTTATCTAGCGAAAATATTTGATGTTGTGACAATTTTTTTATTGGGATTGTGTCACGACTGCTAGAGGATGTCTATAGACTATATGCTCAAAAGAATTAATTCACTCAGTTATAAAATATATAGATAAATCTATGGACTTATACGATAGTAATGATAAATTACCTGGCATGACAGTCGGCGAAATCATCAAAAAGTTGATGCAGGCGGCTCCAGAGCCATGCCCCATTAGAGTAATGTTAGTCGGGTCTCCTCCGAACAGGGCGATGTTTTGCTGCACCCAGTGCAAGGCAGCTATCTGATCCATCAGGCCATAGTTAGCGACTCTGGCTTTTAGGTGAGGTGATGGATTTGCGTTCAGAAAACCTGCGAAATAAGAGCTGAATAAGAAATCTGCTATGTGTATGATTACTGGTGGTATAGGACTTTTCTTGCGGAGCCCGTCTGGGTTGGTACCATCGCAGTTTCATTTATTTCTACCGTGGAGCAGTAATGTATTACTGTGATTCGGTTTGAAGAACATTATAGCTAACGTGATTACTGAAATAATTATTGAGACCTATCTGAGAGAGATACGAGATTACTCAAAAAAATGCAAACATTGTGTCTTCTCTCGTTCAAAACTAGCTCCATTTGCATGATGAGATAGCAAGTTAAATGTTTCCTAATATAGGACATGGCAGTCCTGCCTTAGGCCAGAATATGTGATATGTATATCGAATTTATAGTGTCAGCGGTAGGTATATTCCCCCGTGGCTCAGTGGTAGAGTTAAGAGTACCCGGCCGCGTTAGAGGGAGGTTGCGAGTATGAATCTCGCTGGGTTTCATACCCGCACCTTTCACACACTCTAAGTGTGTTATGCACTATAATAAAAAAGATAAATAGTTTAATTGTTTAGAAACTCAATTTATTTATACCTATCAATCTAGTAAGGTACGCGTAACTCATTATACGTTGAAACCATTTCATTTTACTTTACATATTTCTTCGAGATTTTGACTCAACCAGGAAAGCCCGATAATTCACAATGGTAACTTCTAATACAATTTAATATCCGGGTCCCATACATAACGAAGTGGCTCAAGTAATATTTCCTCAAAGCGAACTCCGACCCGAATACCAAATCGAATATCGACGTAGTATTGGCAAGTGAAAAATTCCATCCCCAAACCTCATAATTCACACCCCAAAACAAACTTCTGCGCTCCGCTTGGTACCAACGAAAACGTACAGACCGTGTGAAAATAACGCCCTTCTTCCCGAATTGTTAACATCCTACTTTTAGGTTAAAACAGCTGTTGTTATACTTTGGAGGTAATTATGGACCAAAAATTATTTCCGATAAAAAATACCTTTTTTTATAATTTATATTTTTATAACATTTTATTTAATATCTTCCAATATCTAACGTTTTCAGTGTAAACGTCATATATGTTGAAGAAAATATCTGGTTAAAATGATATGATTATGCCAAATGCAAAGTAGATATACTTGTCAAACTTTGTTCGTATGTGTATAATAATAAAGTTCGGTTAGTTACAATAGTTTATATGTTAATTGAATCCCCGCATACGTGCTAAGTGAATCGGTCAATTCACAGATCTCGGTAGATCTGAGAATTGGTCGTAAGCTATGGTATGTAGAAAAAAAATTCATAGAAATCGGTCGAGCCGTTTCGGAGGAGTTTGGTTACAAACACTGCGCCACAAGAATTTTGTATAGTAGGCCAAATAAATAATTAAAAAATTAAAAAAACACGACTGCCTGTGGTAAATCTAAAAAATATAGACTATGTTACTCGGAATGATGTAAGGATTCTTACGATACCCCATATGACCATATGCCCTATTCAGCTGTTCAGAAGTTATGGTGGAATAAAAAACTCACATACATACATGAACCCTAAAAACATTATACTCCTTTTTTGGACAGTCGTGTAATAAAAGGTATACATCTAACAATCTTTCACGCATTCAGCATTCCACTATCAAGAAACCAAGCGACTCGCAAACCACCCATCCAACGAAACTCGATTTTAAAATCTCCCCAAATTCGATTTATTTATCGAATCACAAGCAACATTGGATTCACTTGCAGTACAGAATTATATTATGGCCATCTCATTTCATGGAGGGGCGGTGAGTCAAATATTTTAGTCAAATCGTAGTATGACCGTTGACTGTATAAAGTGAAAGATACTCGGTTCCCTAGGCTAGTCTAGGCGAAGGCACTCTTAAAACGTCAAGTCTCTGAGTTTTCAGTGACTCTAAAGTCTAAACCGTGTTTTTTAATGTCTCAGCCACCGATCAGGGAATAAGTTTTATTTGTTCTTCTGTGGTCATAATCATTTTGACAATGACACTAATGCTCATTTTCACGAACACTTTAAGAAACTCCTAAGCAGATAGGTGACAGTTTTCACTTGCAACTACTGTCACCCAAGGGCTTAGGTGTCTCTTATAATGTTGGTGAAAACGAGCATAACCATACAAATCAAGTCAATCGAAACTCATTCTAACTGACCTACTTTCAGGCGCTACGAAACGTCAAGTGTGCGTTTTGACTTTTGTTAAATTCTTTATAATCGTTGGATCATTTTGAATAGAGCCAGAAAGAAGCTTAGCACCTGCTCTTTCTTTAAAAAAAATCTTACAGCCGTTTTCACTAAACTTAAAAAATTCCTAAATTGAATGCTTAGCCCTAAGGTGACAGTTGTTGTAGGTGAAATCTGTCACCTATCAGCTAAGCATTCGATTTAAGCGTTTCCTAGGTTTAGTGAAAACGGCTGTTAGATTTTTTTTAAATCTTTAAAACATACCTAATTTTTAATTTACTCATTATTATAAGTACACTTATTATATTAAAATGGGTGCCATCATTTAGAAGCACTCGTAGTTTGACGAATAATCTGTTTCTGATACTTCATTTTTAGTATACTCTCACTTGTCTATTTCCTACAGTGCCATATCTTTGGTCGTGCATATCAACGGTTAAATCGTATGCTTATCAATGTGGATACATTTGCCTTCCAATTTCACCCCTATTTGCATTTATAATGTTCGCCTCGATAACTCGTTCAGGCGCTTCAAAGGGTGCTTTTAGAAATCCCTAGCGAATTGAAACTCAATATAAAAACGCGAATGAATAATAAATTACAAAGAGTTTCTGTTCAAGTAGAACTTAAAAAAAATAGCTTGCGTTTTATTAAAGAACGAATATGGAGTAAATGCTTAATACTTATTAAACTATCTAAATGTTTTGTAAAAAATCTAGTCGAGTCTGCTTTTGAGAGGTTTTTTTCGTAGCTATTTTCTAAAAGACATATCAATAATGTATAGACTAAGGGTTGAATAAAATATGTTATTCATTGAATCTTCTTAAAGTCTTTAGAATTGCTAACGTTAAAAGAAAACTCAAAATTCCTTGTGTATGGTTTATATAATACCAACATAATACTATACTGTATTACTCGTCTTGCAACATTAAATCATTATTTGTTCACTCCAACGATATAAATCTTTGGTTCACACAAATAAACGTTTAAACTACTACGTCCCTTGGCTGATGCCGTACAAATTCAGAGAAAATTTTATTAATAGTTTTTGACATTACTATTTTTTTTTCTTTATTATAAAGGGAATAGAAAAAAAATCAGTTTTCTAGGTCTGACATTTTGGCTGAGCAATGAAGAACCTGTGAGTGAGTGATTAAGTTAGGACTTTTCTTACGTAGGTACCATAATCTGTTAACCCTGTTACAATCTGTAGAGTAATCGAAACAGGAACTGGATTAAAGACTGAAACAGTCCTTTTTGGGGTGTTTTAAAAACTGAAATTCAAGCGGATCAAATTGCGGATGATTTCCCCTTCAATATATTTTTTTACAATTTTATTATAATAAAATACGGCTTGTCTTTTGCGTTTGCCAGTAATTTTACAAGAAGTCCCAACACGACTAATGAGGTTGTACGTTTGCCAGCGAATTATCTTAATTAGACCAATTGGGAATATTTTATTACGAGCAGCGAGTTTATTCTGCTTTGCGAGACAATTTCAGACATTTATATAATGGAGCTTGACACTTGGGAATTTAATAATACGGTTATTACTGCCGCTCAAAATAATGAGGGGAGTAACGACTAGATTAGCAAAATTAAGGGGGGCACACTTATTCGTAATTTTAATCTTTCGTCTTATCCTATCAGGTAGATTAAGAACCCTCTTCAGACAGAATTGACTGATGAATATAATAAGGATAACCATAAGAAGGAAAAATTAACGGCAATAAACTCACGTCTCTTTGGGTCAGGATCGCCCGACCAGTTTCGAACCCATTAGGGGTCCTTCCTCAGTATAAGACGGGCGTCGCGCGCGTCTAATGCCCCTGAGGAAGGACCCCTAATGGGTTCGAAACTGGTCGGGCGATCCTGACCCAAATAGACGTGAGTTTATTGCCGTTAATTTTTCCTTCTTATGATGTCCACTCACGGAAGTCTTAATTCTAATAAAGGATAACAATTTTAATTTTTAGAGCAGCATTATTACTACGCCTGACTTATTGTGTATATTATTGTAATTATACACTACGCCTGACTTATTGTGTATATTGTAAGATTTCAAAAACATACAAATAAAATAACTTCTATACTACAACACTTTCGCGATTATGCAAATTTCGCCACAACACCGGAGCATCCGTATGAGATGTTAACTTTCTGACATCAATTGCATTGAGTGGTGTTGTATGTTGGCACTGGTATTTTTTTGCTAGTTTTTTAGCGTATATTATTACATACCATTTTTAGATAAGCAGTGCAAACTTCTTTATGCGGTAAAAAAAAACATGAAATCGCACCACTGATCATAACGACACCTTTGTTTGTTACCGTAACCGATACCTCTATTTGGTTTTTCATTTATGTTTGCACTCCTGGTGTGCTACGTCCTCTTTGGCAGATTCTCAGCGAGTAACTGCCCCCGTGTGTGTACATCATTACTGGCACTACCAATAAATAACTAAAATAGTAGCAACAAATACCTAAAACTCCAAGCCTGTAGTTGAGGGTGACAACGATGAGGTCAGTATAGCTGGCCAGCACAGCCCCGTCGTAGGGGGTGGCCGAGCTCAGCGAGTAACTGTCACCGTGTATGTACACCAACACTGGCAGAGCCAATTTTGTTTCATCCACTGAAAAATAAAAGTCATTTGTAGGGATCTTACAAGCCGAAAAATTTTACAGCTAATTTGGAAACTGCTTCGTGAAAATAATTCAAATATTTCGTGATAATTCGAGAAAAAACTAGCTTATAAGTTTCCAAATTTTAATTATTGGTGTGCAAAAGAGTAACAAGCTTGACTCACATTCAAACTCTAGCTTTATAATTTAGTGTTATTTGATGGGAGAATAAGCTCAAAATAACAGGACACAAATAAATTACTTTACATTGTATTAGTAAAGTAATATATTCTGCGTTTGGAGACCTCAATCCTTAATGGTGTCATGTCAGTTGACGTCATTAATTACGGCATCAATAGCGCTGACGTGTTCCTAGCTGACATAGCTGAACTGAATTCAATGAGCTCAAGACTTGACATAATTATTGGCACCAAGTTGATATTTAATTTGGCCATGAGATATACTCGTAAATATAATAATTTGGCATGAAATGATCATTTGGGAATCAATAATATGAGGTGAATGGCAAGTTTCAATAAAATTTATTATTCTAATCCTATGATAATAATATCAAGATGAGCCCATCCGAACATTTTACGTAAACCTTCTTCATACAAGAAAATGTAGAGCCATGCGTCGAAACTTCTGCGAAATACTGCGTAGGCTTACAGCTTACTACTGACGCCGGAGGGGGTTTTGCTCCCATAACCGGCGCGGTCCGCCGGGTCTATAGTATAGGTATCTTTGTCCTAAACACTCTGTACCTGTGATACTATTATTTGCTCAATTATCTTTACCCTAATCCTCTTCTATTTACGAAAAGCTACATAAGAAATTAGCGAGATAATTTCGCCTAACCTTAATTGCTATAATTAGGTTATTCTATTTACACTTACTCTGCAAGGGAGCAAAAATATTTAAGTAAAGACAATCTTCGCTTTGATTCTTAAGATAAGGCATCAGTCTTTTTAAATAATCTAGTCTGCCTTTAGGCATTTTCTCTAATAGTATCCTCTCATCTTCCAGGTCCAATAACTTCTGAGGACACGACGGCCCCGGCAGGTCGGATACCCTCACGCCGTCCCAGGGCGAAGGCGTTCGCGTCGGGCTGAATCTAGAACAATACATTAGTTAGCTCTATCTTATTTTCTATGATTTCATTAGACAAATCGCATTACTTGTGGAGATCATTAATGGATTTTTATTTCTAAGTCACGACAAATAGACGGCGATAAGGGAATTTGCGCTTTATTCATTTGTATTAGGCATTATATTCGGCCACTTTCTGACCTTAAAGCTGTCATAATAGACACTTTCTTCTATGAGAGCTTTTAGGTCCAGAGCTATGTTTATTACAATTTTTTTTTTCATTTTCAACATAATATTTGTATTTTGTATAGTGTATACTATATTAGATTCAAATATTTTTAGTACTGTCAAGATTATCAGGTTATTTAATATTATCAATATGTTTAAAATGTATTTTGCACGTCTGCTTCAAAGTACTATGCACAAAGTTAATTGTTTCACCGGGTTCTTAGTATGTGCTGTTAAAAATAAAATAAAAATAAAAATAGCTTTATTTTCCTTCCACAGTTTTAGCTAGCTTATTTTAAGGTAATATTTTATGGGCTATATTTATTATATTTACTGGCTACACAGACTGGTTATTACTAAGTGTTACTTACTTTTTTAACATGTATTATATTAGATATAGCTATTTTACATATAGTTAAGTACCTACATAGTACGTAACATCTTATGCTAAACCTAATACATATTCATTTTTTTTTTTTTTTTTTTTTTTTTTTTTTTTTTTTTTATAGTAAACACCCCTGTATTATATAAAAATATAAGTTTAGTTTAGTTTAGTTAGTTTTACATTACTATTATTATTTAATTTAATTTTCTTTAAACTTGAATAACTAGTGGAAGGACCGCTATCAGCGGTGAAAGCCTCCTCTATCAACACGCAATATTATCTGTATATTATTCTATAGCTTTTTAGAGGGTTGTGGCCATACTGTCCCCGTGGGGGCCAACCATACTGGGGAAGATCGTTGTATACTTTTCGATTATTATATGCGGCTTGTTAATTTTGCGATAGTCGTGGATGGTATTGGTGTGCATTTTTGTGTCCCTAGTCTTCGGTGTCGTCATCGGATGCGGTCAGAGGCGGGTTTGGTGAATTGTCTCTTCTTTGTACGAATTTAATTATTGAACCCTGGCCCCCCCGTGTTATCTTGTTTTTTTTTGGCAGTTTGATGGTGCTTTGTTGCTGACTTAAATTTTGTGGAGTGTGGTTTTCCTTCCTGCTGTGGTGGGGTGTTCTCTAACTCTCTCTTTTTGGAGATTTGTTTTCGCGTAGAGCTTTGTGTAGAATTATTGTAGCTGCTACACGATTTAATGAAAATTTTGTCGTACTTGATATCACTGTTTTAAATGCATTTATATTAGTAAAAATATGTCGATTAAGACTTAAACACAGAGTTTAAAATAATGTTATCAAAGTAAGATTTACTTTGGATCCCAACTCGAAGTTGTAGTACTAAAATGTCTCACCTGTTAGATCCAACTGGAGGTGTAGCATACGGAACACCTAAAAAAACTTCCAACGGACTCAAGTATTTGTGTTCGTCCATCGACAGAACTATCCCCTGTAATTTCCCGTACTTAGTCTGCACTATCTTACTGCTTATCCTAAACTGTACACTAGACTTAGGTAAAGGGTTTTCTGGATTTAAATAATACTTTTTGTAGTCACCAAAATCACTGTAACCGTTCCTTTCATGATTATAAACGTGCGCACCGTTAATAAACTCTTCACTAAAAGGGTTTTTATCAAAATTGACACTTGTATATTTTTCACCAGAATTAAAATCACCGTTTTCGTCTTCATAATCTTCAGCTGGCGAATCTTTTTGTACACTATTGATATTAAATTTATTAAGATTATCAGTTTGCTTGTTACCACTGTCGACACTGTTTTTACCACTGTGATGATTCATATTTGTTGTGTTAGAATTAGCTGTTTTTAGTGATATAAAAATAATGAATAGGAATGTATATAGATTTAAAAACACTAGCTTGTTGGTGACTTTGTTGGTTCCGCTATTATTTCTATGTTCGTCATATTGAAGCATCGCCTCTCGTTTGGTGCGCGCCCTATGGAATCGTCCGTCTGGAAACATATTTCGTCATGTTGCCATTTTTGTTTTGGATCTGCAGCTACACTCCTCCATTGCGGGCTTCAACTGTTTTGTGTTGGCGTTGGACCTGAAACAAAGTAAAATATTTTATAAACTGATCGTTATAGTTGATTTCTTATTGTTCAAAATAATATTTGTACAGTAATAGATAGCATGTTTTCATAGCAAGCTTTTTTCAATAAAAACATAATCTACTATAATCCACCAATCTACACTCTAGTGATCTTATGGAAACTTTGTCTGTGTCTATGGAAAAAATTATTAAAAAAATGTTTTGCTTATAATTTTCATCCGTCTTGAACGAAGGGATTGGGCTGGGTGAAGATGCGTCTGTGTATGATTGAGTGAGTGAGTCAGTACCTTTATTTTAATTTTAGTGTAGACAATAAAATAGAGATGTCTCCATTTCCGGTAAAAACTATGAAGGTATAGCATAATGTACAGTGTAGGTGTTTTTGCTTTAATTATTTTTGGCTCTAAATAACATCTCAAATAATGAATAACTGCACTAATTATTTATCAATGTTAAATATCATTGGATAAAAAGAAATATTTTCATTTAATCTAAGAATCATTTGCATTATGAACAACACGATAGTTTTATTTACGAGAAAATTTGTAGAGATAAAATTTCTATTGAGCTTTAGTAGGTGTCTACTCGAGGGGTATTGCAATGCTTTTCTACTCTACTTGAGGAGTGAAGACTCAAGGAAAATTATGGAAATGTTCCTTTTGTAACAAGCTTTATATTATTTTGACTTTACTTGGATTGGTCTTCTTCAAATATTTGATTTATTTGTTACAAATTCGTACTTGATTGCAACATCTGTTAATAGTATTTATTTACAACTTGTGTCAACTCTCGAGATGAATTACTTTGCTATACGTACACTATCGCACCGGAACACTAGGGCTCAGTTGCTGGAAGTTCAACTTACTCTAACAGACACTTTAATACGGCGGTCTGAACCTTATGCTGTATGACATAAGGATCAAAATGCCGCATTTGACCGATTTGCCATAGGGTGGCAACCAGAGGGCTGAAACCTCCCACGGGACTAGACCAGGATTAAAAATTATAAAATACTCCACCTTTTATTCTTTTACCGTGGTGCATGGCACTTAAACTTTTATTAGACATTTAATAAAGAAAATGCTGTTGAAGAAGAAACTAAAGATGGTTATTAAAGTAAATGGGCGGGTTTTTTTAAGGACTTTATTACGAGTACAGCTCGGTTGCTTTTCAAGTTTGCATTTTTCCGGTAACTAATCAGTGTACTTTATTACCTGACCTATATTTAAAAGGCCATTCATAATAACTTCTGCGTCTCGCAACCTATATTTAAGTTGAAAAGCCTTTTAAAGTATTGAATGTAAAAATTTTTTTTTGTGTATGAATGTTTTTTGTAACATATAGGTGGTTCAATTCACGATGATGCTCCCCATTCTGTCAAACTCCACAGTAATCGAATGAAATATGAGCTATTTTGACAGAGTGCGGCGCGTCTTTGTGGACTGAAATATCCATAGAACACTAACTGGAGGTGCATCTTTGATTTACGAGTTCTTTTACAGAATAAAACTTCATAATTGTAAATGTTTTGGACGTAGGTTGAACTGTGTGCTAAATGTGTGTTTAAGTAATAGTGTGTCTAGTGTGTTTGTAGTCGATTGGTAACTAAAACTAATCGATTTGAAATTTATAGTTTCTCATGAAAATTATGCACATTTACTATGCTTTATTATGATTGCCTGTTATTAATGAATTTTTTTTTACTATTATTTCATTTTATGTATTAGTATGTTATTAATTATTTAAACAATCGATCCAATCGTCCTTTTAAAAAAAATGGACGTTAGCAATAGATAAAAATAGTAAAGATCCGAACATTTTACGTAAACCTTCTTCATACAAGCAAAGAGTAGCGTCATCTGTCAAATACCCGCGCCGCCGCCGCTGACCGAACTACCGCGTGGCCTCTGTTGGTACTAATGACACCCATAAACTGGCGACATTTTTTCGCGCTGTTCGCCCAGTATTTAGTACACAAGTCTGTGACGTTAGCATTAGCATTTTATTGCTAAATAACACCGACATGTATGAACCATTGTTACATTTTTTTTATCATAAAAAAAAATACAATCATTTGACAAATTTTTAGCTAATACGCCGCAAATTGGCGTAAATTGTCCCTGTGGAAAGACAAAGGAGTATTTAATATGTTACGAACTATTATGTGGAGAAGGGTACAGGACAACTGGGACAGGCAACGAGCACAGCAACCTTAGAGTCAGCCTTCTTCCCGAAGTAATGCTATTTATGCAGTTCCGAAAAGAATGACCAGCGAGCCAAGGAGATTCTTAGTCCGTTGGTCGCTGGTATATCACCACTCCCAGTAAAATCGATACGAGTAGATGTTTTTATTTATTTTTTAATTATTATTGGCTAGCACTTGACTTTGATCACACCTGATGGAAAGTGGTTATACAGTCTAAGGTAGAGCACGCTTGCCGAGAAGCTGCTATTCACTCTTGATTTGGAGGCGCCCAGGTTTTAGGTGGTGGGAAAGACAGTGCCTGGTAGAATAATCCAGTCATTTATTTATTTATTTGTTCTGCCAACAACACTTGAGCACTACAAATACAATATGATTGATTTATTACATACACAATGAACACATAGCTATAGCCCGAGCATCAACGACTGGCAGACACACACATTTACAGTGCGTATCAGGAGCGAGGAATCAAACCGCTTCGTACGTATCTTTAGTACCTACGTCTACTATAATATAGGGGTGAAAGCTTTTTCGATGTCCTGCAGTTCTATGGTAAAAAGGTGACGAGGGGACCAATTGTAGATAGATGGAAAATTCTTTACTCAACACTACAAAATGTTGTATCAGTATGAAACAGTGTGCATTTCATTATTGGCCTGGTACACTTGATTGCTTCTATCAAATAAAATCCCGCGTGACTTTTTGTATAGAGCAGCGCTTAACTGCAGTGTACACTTCGTGTGGGGTGCTACCGGAATAATTTGTTCGTGTGTACAGTCCGACAAGGCTCTTTTGGCACTTGAATGACATTGACAGGAGGGCGCTATTATACAACAAAGGTACCCATAAAATTAAATCTCCTAAATTTTACTTCAATTTTAGTTTAAAATAGTTAATAGTAAGCAAAAACAACACAGCAAACAATAGGGATATACCGACAGAGTGAACTATCAAACAGTATCACAAGATAGCGGCGTTAGTACCGATTTTGCCCACGCGCCAGAGTAGCCTTGTCGCAATGTATAAGCTCATAATCTGTGCCAGTTTCGTAATACACGAGTGCCGGGTTAATTCGCTCCAGCGTTGGAATTATCTGCGGAATCCAACGGAATCCAATTAGCGCCATGGATGACAAGCGATACTCAATAATTACTCTTGGAATTTATTTGCTTTGCACTATATGAAAAGGTAAATACGGATTTCATAAGCTGCAATGCCATCGATTCCGAATGTATATAATTTTTTATTCCGTTATAAAGGAAGCAAAATTAATCGGATTCTCCGACTTGATGTCATTTTAGGGTTTTATGTTTTACAAATTCATGCCTTTGTCAACTTAATCAAAAGTTACGGCTATTTAGGTAATTTTACAAAACTCAAATAAACCTATAGGATACTTCCTCTGATCTGATAATCGTGAACGAAATTTGGCAAAAAGTAAGATACATCACAAGTAAAGTACTACTCATATTCAAATCACAAGTAAAGAATAAAATCCAAAAGTTGTTTTGTTTTTATATGGAGTCCAACCCAAAGAGAATTCAGGATAATGATGCTTTTCAGTCAACGGTTTTTAACTAATAAATATAGCTAATAATAATAATTTACGTCCCAAAATTATGTCAATTCGGTAACCTTTTGTAACATGATAGAAAAACAATATAACCTACATTTTAGAACCAAATTAACTAGCACCGTCCAAAACTAATATTTGCGACTGCCTATTTTCAGCAGGTTTTTATTTGTGTTTGGAAGCTCTCGATGGAGTCTCGAAGTGCAGGCCGTGTGAGGCGGTCGCGTCTTGCCGCGTCGAGCGAATATTACGCTCCGATATAATACCTACCGGTCGAGTCGCTAGGCATCGTGCGCGCTGCACAAGCGGGAGTTCTAGCGGCCGTTTCATTTTATCACAATACCTAACTATGCGCATTATTATGCGCAATACGGAGAATGGCTACAGCATATAATATAACTACGGATGGTGTTGCGGAGGAGGAGATTGAGCAGACTGTGCGTGTGGAGATGGAGCATGAAGAACTTACTAATAGGACTGAAAGTACTGCAAATAGAAAACGAACACGAGAAATGAATGAAGAAGAAGTGTTTACGCTATATACGGACAGGAAAAAAAAGACTAGACGTGAGACAAATCACCAGGAGGAGGACGAAGAAAATAAGATCGAAATCTGCATAACCTGTAAGGATAAACTGCCGAAAAAAATTGAATTAGCTAGATGTCTTAAAGAGGAAAATATTGAGAAGATTTTTAAAGTCAAATATGCATCCCCGTTTAAAATATTTGTTTTATTTGAAGATGAAAGCAGTGCCGAAAAATTAATTAAGTCGAAATTATTTTTGGAAAAGGGTTGGAAATGTCATAAGTCACAGGAAGTTGCGGTGTCATATGGAACGATAAGAGATATTGAATTGAATGTTGACGAAAAAGATATACGATCGAGTATTTCGTCTAGTACAGAAATCGTATCGATTAAAAGGTTGTTTAGAAGATGTGAAAAAGCACCTGGATGGACTGAAAGCGAATCAATTCGAATCGGATTCAAAGGTTCTTCCTTACCTCCATATATTTTTATACATGGAATGAAGGTTAAGGTTGAACGATACATATTTTCGGTTACACAGTGCAGCAGGTGCTTCAGATATGGACATACCCAACGTTTCTGCCCGGCTAAAAAACCTACCTGCCCCAAATGTGCTGGCAGCCATAGTAATTGCGAAACTACCCGCTTCAAATGTGTAAATTGTGGTGGAAGACATATGGCACTTTTACGCTCCTGTCCTATCTATTTGAAAGAGAAACGAATTAGGGAACTGATGGCGGAATTTAATTGCACGTATAAAAGAGCAACTATGGTTTATGTACCGCCCTCTCCAGCCCCAACCAAACTGAATCTAGACGAGGAAAATTTTCCACCCTTTATGACGTTAAGTGAGGTGTTAGGCCAACCAGGATCTGAACCTAGGGATAACGCTAAAACATACTCAGAAGCCGCACAACTCCAGGCGGAAACGCACAGGTCCTTAGACTCAAATATGCCTCGAAATCACAAAGTTGGAAAAAGAAATAACTCTCAGCAAAAGAAGAAGACTCGATCACGTGACGTGACCCGTGACGCTATGGATTGGGATATTTCTTCAGAGTCGGAAGTCCAGGCAGAAGAGAAGACACAGGAAGAGAGCCAGTCTGACAGACAAAGAAGCGGAATATCGGTTAAACAGTTACTGGAAAAGTTAAGAAATATTATATTTATGCGGAGGCTTACATTGAAAGATAAGATTATGCAGGCGTGGGAAATTATTAGAGACTGGGCGATGGATTGGCTGAAGGAACTAATTTTTGAGCTACCGATTCTACAAAATATTTTCGTATATGGATAGATCCAGTAAAATCAATATAATGCAGTGGAACTGTCAAAGCCTGAGGCAAAAATTTAATGAGTTAGAACAGCTACTATTGCACGAGAGAATACATATCGCAGTTCTTAGCGAGACTTGGCTATCTACAGATATAAACCTGAGGTTAGCAGACTATAACATATATCGTCAGGATAGGAGCGATGGTTACGGGGGAGTCGCGATACTTGCTCACTATTCCGTTAAAACGCAGGTATGTGACACGCGTCTAAGTAATTCTGACATTGAATTCCTTCATGTGAAGATTCACAATTGTGAAAGCCTCGAAAATATTTTTGCCATTTATTGTCCGCCATCAACTCGAACTTCGTCAAGTGATTGGGATCAACTATTTGCATTAAAAAACAGCAAAACTTTAATATTAGGCGACTTTAACGGTCACCATTCAAATTGGTCTAAGAAAGTTGACTATAGGGGTTCTCAAATTTTTGACTCACTGATTGATAGTAGTTTTATAACTCTAAATGATAGTAGTTACTCCACGAGAATTAGGCTGGTCAATGGAAACCTACAACAATCTTCGCCTGATGTATCTTTAGCCTCATCAGATATAGCTCTTGACTTCGACTGGAAATGTACTAATGAGACGTTAGGTAGTGATCATGTCGTCGTTAAATTGTCTCTGAACTATTCTAGACCCACTGATAACTACATTAAAAAGAGAAATTTTAAACATGCTAATTGGGATTCGTACAGCTCCGAAATTGAAGCTCTCCTTAATGATTCAGTAATGCCGGAGGATCTACAATGCGCGTACGATCTTTTTATTGAATGCATAAACAAGGCAGCAGACAAGCACATTCCGTTTATCAAAATTAACTTGAACCCATGCAACAAATTCAAACCTAAACGTTATTGGAATATGATTGTTTCAAAAAGTATAGCAGAACGACGTCTAGCCCTCGTTAAGTTTAGAAACAATCCCACACCAAATAATTTAGATATACTAAAAAGAAAGATATCAATTGCTCAAAATGTACTACGGAATTCGAAATCAAAATCCTGGCAAAGTTTTTGTAACTCTATTAGTGAGGTATCGTCAACCAATGAGATGTGGGCGCGTATGAGATGGATAAAGGGAAAACACTCAAAAAAAAGTCACATAGATCAAAATTGCGCCAAACATCTTCTTAAAAGCCTTACTCTTACCTTAGATTTTGTAGTAAATGATTGCCCGATATTTCACTCTAACAACTCTCATCTGGAAACGTCAATCTCCAGACAGGAGCTGGAAGTGGCTATCAAATCAAAAGACACGGCCCCGGGGTCGGATTTGATATCCTTCTCTATGATCAAATATTTACCTGAAGTTGGCAAAAGATGGCTGTTACACCTATACAATATGTGTCTTAAACATGGTTTCGTTCCGAAACAGTGGTATCAAATTAATGTCACACCCATACCTAAGCCTGGACGAGATGATCACTCACCTAACTCTCTTCGGCCGATCTCCCTAATGTCATGTGTATGTAAAGTGTTTCATTCCATACTAAATAAGAGACTTGAATGGTATTTTGAAAGGTTTAATTTATTTTCGTCGAGTACTACTGGCTTTAGAAAATCACGTTCTTGTCTAGATAATTTAAGTAACTTAATATTAAATATAGAAACTAACTTAGGAGAAAAAACACCTACGATATGCTGTTTTTTAGACATAGATAGTGCGTACAACAATATTGATGTTTGCAATCTCTTACTTATATTAGATGACTATGGAATAGGAGCGAAGTTGTGTGGTTATCTATGGAGATTTTTAAATAATAGAATTTTATGTGTAAATATAGATAAAACTAGTATAAGTAGATTAAGTAGTCGCGGTTTAGCTCAGGGAGATCCGCTTTCTCCTCTATTGTTTAATGTAGCTACTGCAAATATTTGTAAATCAATTCAAAATGTCTCGATTTCTCAATATGCTGATGACTTCGTGATTTATGCCTCTGAAAAAAATTTATCTAAAGCGAGAGATAAATTGCAAAGTGCACTGACATTGTTTGGAGTGTTAATGCAAAAATTAGGTTTAGACGTTTCTCCTCACAAGAGCAAAATTTGTATATTTGATAGAAGCCGTATTGGGAAATCGATAAATCTTAGAGTTAAGGATTACTGTATGGAAACTGTTGATAATGTAAAATATCTGGGGTTGTGGTTGGATCGTAAATTAAAATGGGGTAAACACATCAACGAAATTAAACTTAAAATAACAAAATATTTGAATATATTTAAAATCTTAGCTGGGCCAGGTTGGGGTATTCATCCAAAATTTTTAAGAAGATTGTACATATCTATCATAAGAAGTAGAATCGATTACGCTAGCTTTTTGTTCGGGAATTGTGCAAAGTCGCATTTATCTAAATTAGATGTTGTTCAGAATCAAGCGATGAGAATCATTGGTGGCTTTGTCAGAACTACCCCAGTTCACGTCATGGAGAGTGAACTGTGTTTGCCTCCTCTGACTATACGTAGAAGATACTTGGGCGGCAAATTTTGGCTGAGGTCGAAATCGCTTAAGGACAACAAGCTAATTGATTTATTGGAAAAGTCACTCGACAAATATGAAAGAACCTACTGGAATAGAAGGAAAAAGCCTTTGTTAATTTCAATACACCTCGAATGTAGAAGTATCTCTGTCCACTCAAGCGCACAGCTAGAAATGTTCTCACTAAATACGTGGACTTCGCAAATTAATATCTCAACGAGCATTTTTACAAACATACCTGCAGTGCTATTCTACATAATGAAACAGCTGCCAGCCAGCTGCCAAGCCGAAGAAGGCATGCCAAATTGTATTCTGCAATTAATTTCAGTTCGCTCGACAACCATCCATGCGACACTAGCGCTGCATTGGCGGTAACGGGAGATGTAGAAAACTTCAACTTGTCTTATTTGTATGAAAAATGGTATTCTGAAATTCTAATGTCCATCCCTGACACAGCTGATACCGAAGATGCAATGTCAAATTGTACCTCGACTACCACCTAAGCGACACTAGCGCTACATTAGCGGTAACGGGAGATGTAGAAAACTTAAGCATTTCTTATTTGTGTGAAAAATGGTATTCTGGAACTTCTGATGACATACCATCGACGGTACATCTGCATCCCAGCCTTAGACTTTATCTGTCAAACGAAAAGCTAGTAAAAGTAGAGGTTTTCGTGGATGTTTGGTGGTTTCGTCCTGGAAAATGCCGAAATTAGTGTTTGAGTAACAAATTTAAGTGTTTTTCTTGAGGACAATGTTGTTTTAGAAACCTAAAGTGTGAATACAATTGCGAGTGAAGATAAAAAATTTACATAGAGGTCCGCAAGCGACGACCTATTATAAATCTATGAGTTTTTACGAATTCATAGTTTTTATCTATACGCTCGAAATATGAAGAGTACCTTATTACGGAAATAAAAATATTTAAACGGTCCCTGAACGTCTCGTAAAATGGTTTGAACATTATATCTTGCTATCATAGGAACGACTCCGTCTATACTTACAACAAAGATTTTGGTAGACACGCTCCCTGGTGATTTCATCTCAGCTCATCTTAAGCAGACCTACTACGAAGCACGAGACTCTCTCATAATTGGAAGGACATAAAGTCATAGCCGATACCATCCCTAGAAAGTGTGGGCTGTCAGCTTCACAAACCTGTGTGTACCTAGGCATATCGTAGATTAAAGAGCTTTTATTCATGACTTCCTTCACCATTTAGGCATAATGTGCTCACATAAATGCTGCTGCTAAGATATACCTAGGTACCAAGGGTACCATTGTAGGAAGTTTAAAGGTAGGGGAAAATTGTATAATGAAATGTATAATGAAATTTACATATTATATCATTTATTTAATTCTGTAATTTTAGAAAGAAATAAAATTTATTCAAACTTAATTAATATTTTTTCTTTCCCTTTACTTAGTTATTCTAAATACAGAAAGATCTTTAAACATATCTAATATCTATAGACACAAGACTTATAAAATTGGTGTCCTATAATAATTATTTGGCAAAGCTATAGAGCTTCATGTAATACTTGTTTTGTAAGGAAACAATCTATCGCAGAGGTAGCTTAGGTCTCCTTAGGGCAATTCTGGGTCCATATTGCTGAATATCTTGATTTTACTCTGCCACCGGACCTTGCCGGACCAACTGCAATAATTAAACTTTTATTAAGGTAGTGATTTATTGTAAATTCAACTAGGTATGGACTTACGTAATTAAAATTACGTAATTAAGTTGATACCTTTATGAAACTTACCATTATTTTATCAAAAACCAAATAAGTATGACTTGGGGGCCTTGGCAGTAATTTTGTAGTTTGTACTTTCTATAAAAGCATTTTACAATCTACTTCCGTGGTTCAATCCAGGTGATGGTTCCAGGTGGTACCATCTTGAGCGCAGATAGGTCGAATCTTATAGCTTTGCACGATACCCAATCCATAGGACACCCAATGAATGTACGAATTTTGAGGCTTTTCCTAGTTGCTACTAATAAGTGGCATGAACCAATTAATTTTAAAAATAATACTATATAAATATGTAAGTATGTAAATACGATAACTATCGACTTGACAGACTTACATACGTCTAATTTGGTGTATGTGACAGACCATTGACAATTTTTTTTAAGACAGGAAGGTAATGGATTCCTAGCTTTCTGCCTTCATAGGATACGCAACTTTAAATACGTATTTTTAAATATCGTTCAGTTTCACATTGAAACATATATTTTAATGGTAAAATATATAATAATTTGTTCGAAGAACTATTAATAAGCCTACATTTTGGAATCGAAATATTTTACCGGCATTCAATCTATATTTTGTGTCCATCACTAGTAACAGCGCCGATACCGCGATTGGCATCAATTCGCCAACAAGACAGCTATGATGTTTAAGACTTGTAGAATCGCATGAAATCATGAAATATTGCAGCGCTGTTACACCTGGCGAATTCTTCGCTGCTTTTTTAGGGTTCCGAACCCATAGGATAAAAACGGTACCAAATTACTACGACTTCGCTGTCTGACCGTCCGTCCGTCCGTCTGTCACCAGGTTGTATCTCGTGAAATGCGATAACTACAGACTTGAAATTTTCACAGATGATGTATTTCCGTTGCCGCTATAAAAACAAATATTAAAAAATGGAATAAAATAAATATTTTTAGGGGGCTCCCATACAAAACTTTTGTGATTTTTTTGCTTGTTTTTGCTCAATATTAATAACGGTACAGGTAGACGCATCAAATGTTCACAGAATATTGAACAATATAGGTATTCACTTTAAAAATAAATAGTTATTTTATTCAAATAAAACACATTATATTTAATGGGGTCTCCATACAACAACAGGGGTCAACATACCTACGTACGTAATTTTTTGCTTGTGTTTGAATTGAGGTAATCCTCAATAGTATTAAAGTAAACTAAACTATAATGATAGTACGGAACCCTCAGTACGCGAGCCTGACTCGCACTTGAACAGTGTAAATATTATGTAAATACGATTATGATTGACAGCTACTTATTATTTTTCTGTGACAGCATTACATTATTTCGTCGATGCCATTGACATATAAATCTATGGACCCCAGGTGTAATACGAAATTCACGAAATAAGTGTCTATAAAAATAAAACTGCAACCTTCTTGTTGGTTCAACCTGCCATTATTATTTCTGTTAGAACTATTGTCAATCGGTCAGTCATCATTGCAAAATATCATAATTTCTCCTTTTATTTTATAATTATTTTATAATGCCACGACGAAGTGTTGAAGAAAGAGCAGCAATTATTGCTGAACGTGAAGCTGGCTACAACATGTCTAAATGTGACCAGAGATAGTGTGGAATTCTGGATAAGAAGACATAGCGACGATGCGACGATGGTGCACTAGTCGATCATCGTCACAATAATTCTAGTCGCCGTCCTATCCTTAACGCCGCACAAAAATCAGGCATGAGAAGGCAATAATATGAAGAAAACGGCTTTTTGTCAGCGAATCATTTCGCCCAAATATATGATGTTTGTCCAAGAGTGATAAGAAATACATTACATTCAATGGCATTATAGGAAAGACACTAGAGGCACGGATCTATGCTCTCGTAGGTTCCATGAGAAATAGATTATAATGTGTGATTGAAGCTAAATATGGTGTTTATACCCGTTATTAAAAATTAATGTCATTAAACTTATTCGTAGTTTTCACTAACTTTTTCTTCTGTAATTTTATTGCTGTTTTAATCAGTTTAATACATTTTATAACATTGCATTGATGCATTGATTACGTATTAAAGTATCAGCACTTACTGACGTCACGCATACAATTTTAGGCTCCTCCCTGAAGCCGGATTTTTAATTTGTCAAAACTGCATATTTGAGAAATTTGTGGCTTTAACATACGTCACATCTTTCCTGTCCTCTGAGCGTAGCGTATTTCGTCATTGCATTGATGGGAAGAAAAACAAGCAAAACCTTATTTGATAGCAAACGTCATATTTATTTAAATGTTAGCAGCATTGTTTCTTGCACTGGTATGTTGGCATAATGGACTCTTGCAGTATAGTAGTGGAAGCGGAACCTTTTCATTCCCCGACTGTACATTAAATTAAAGTTAAGTTATAACTTTGTAATAACTAATAGTAAAAAGTTGCTACATTATGTTTCGGAGGTGGGTGTGATAACTGTAATGCATTTCATACCTACTTTTACAGTTGTCATCGTTCTTGATAAACTGTGTTCAGTTGTTAATGTTCCAATAAATAAATAAATAAATTTCATTTCATTTTTATAAACAAACTAAAACATTGTAATTAATGTCTTAAACCACTATTATACATCCTAATTTTGCTTAAATGCGATTGGAACTCTTTTCGAGTTTTGGATTTCATTAGGTTCTGACACTTTTTAGCGCTGACCCGAAATCCTTATTATTATATATCAATGGTCGATGCATAATGTCTAACAGTGAGTCGATGTGACACACCATTGACATTATTTTTTAAGACAAGAAGATAATAAAGATAATAATGGATTTCTAGCCATAGATTTATAAACGTCGTCGCCGGTGTTTCTAGCATTCTGCCTTCATAGTGCATAATTTATGTCACTTTTACGTGTATTTAGAATATTAACATTTAAACATATGTTATAATGATAAAATATATATTAATATCATCGAAGAACTATTCAAAGGCCTAAATTTTGGAATCGAAATAGTTTACCGGCATTCAATCTATATTTGTGTCCATCACTAATAACAGCGCCGATACCGCGGTTGGCTTCAATTCGCCAACAAAACAGCTATGATTTGTAGAATCAGATGCAACATGACGTATTGCCTCGCTGTTACACTTGACGAATTCATAGATGCAGAGATGTCAGCCCGTCGCTGTTTTAAGTATTTTCGCAGAATAGCACAGCTGAAATTGATA
Organism: Coenonympha glycerion; assembly: GCA_963855885.1. NCBI lineage: Eukaryota > Metazoa > Arthropoda > Insecta > Lepidoptera > Nymphalidae > Coenonympha > Coenonympha glycerion. The sequence continues at coordinate 17,377,787 of OY979630.1, read as the reverse complement.
AAGCGAAGCGAGTGTATAACCCTATTACCTTAAAAAGAAAGTGTACAAGACATCTTAATCATAACTATTCTGACTATTATAAAATATTCACTGACGCTTCTCTCGATATGCATGGCAGAATTGGTGTTGCATTTTACGATCCGCAAACCAATACCAGTGTTAAAGTAATGATAAGCTCCAACATATCCGTTATGTACGCGGAATTAATCGCAATAGCCGAGGCACTGTCTTACATACGGTTGAGCAGTTTTGATAAATTTTTAATACTGTCTGATTCAAAGAGTGCCTTACAGCATTTGGCTCAGTGTACCTCGTCTTTACGAGGAACACCGATAGCCTACACAATTTTAGAACTCGTACTCAGTTTGCAGGAAAATTGTAAAACGATCATCTTTCAGTGGATTCCGTCACACGTGGGTATTTTAGGTAACGAAATAGCAGACGGCTACGCCAAGCAAGCATGCAGTGACGGAATCCCTATGCAAGTGACTCCATTCTACATGGATTGTATACGCGAGATTAAGCAGAGGTGCGACAGTGAGTGGACAGAGTACTTCGACGAGAGGTCTAGATCCAAAGGCATTTGGTACAAGACTATGCAACCACAACCCTGCAAGGTGTCGTGGATAGACAAATCTTTATTGGGTCGCCAGGACATAGTGACCGCATTAAGACTTCGCTCCGGACACATTCCATTGAACAGATTTGCATTTATGCTGGGGAAGGCGCCATCCCCCAACTGTCCGGATTGTGGCATACAGGAAGATGTCTACCATGTTTTGATGGAATGTGTCCGTAGCGAAGTGCCGAGTGAAATATTCTGTGGTTGGGCAAACGTGTGCCTGGCGAACCCAATATCTAAGGAGGCCAAATTTATTTATAATATGATAAAGAAAAACCTAGAACGTAGACGTAGTTTAAGTTAGATTAGTTAGTTATAGTATCTGCAGCCTCACCAGAGCAACATAGTCACATAAGTGACTCAGCTCTTAAAATGAGAATAAAAAAAAAAAAAAAAAAAAAGCTCTCGATGAACGTTCATCCCACGTTTATCGATTCGAGGGTATAAAATGATGATGAATAAATGTGACCTTTAAAAGGCTCTCTTATATTAACTCTTATATTACCTTTAGCTACAAAATTAAAAATATACAACTACAAATACGTCAACTTATGAAGTTACAAGCGATGCACTAAAAGGAAATGTAAAAGAAGTCAAGTAAATAAGACTAATGATTGAAAATATAATTATGTAGGATTAACTAAAAAACAAAATAAACTACTTTGGTTGTACAGATATGAAGAAGCTAAGAGCTTTGTGGTTCGTATACGAATCTCCTAATGTCTGATTTGATCAAATAGAGATAGATACTCAAAGCATAGCTGCTCTCTCCATCGCCCATTGAGTGACTCTGAGCCTAGTAATTCAAGTTTTATTATTATAAAATAAATAATATAATTTATGTAGTTTCTTACAAGAAAGGCTTACTTATATACGACAAAATGGAAAACTTTCAAGCAAACAAGATCGTTCACGATACTCTTACGAACCGTGTAAAAACAGATATTTAGTTGCTGCAATTGCCACTAAAAATCTCTTTTTTGGTGTAATGAAACCACTGACGTAAAAATCTACTGATCATTCAAATTCAAACAAAAGCAATGAACCTCATATTGATTGTGTAAATTTTGAGTTAAACGGATCAATACCCTACGGGCCGCGGATATTATTTCAATCCTTTGTGGACCAATGTTCATCGGGAAATCTAATCCCGCACTGATCGAGTTTGTCGATAGAGAGTAACAGCTGATTCTGTTGGCATTCATATATAAAACTAGTAGGTCGCGTGAGGGCGCGGGCCACATGTGGCCCGCGTGCCATCTTCCCCCCTATTTGGAATCCAAATTTTGAGTCTCTTCAATATCCGCCATACATTTTCTATGGAAAAAAAATTCCGCCATATTGATTTTTTTTTTCTATCCATCGAATAGAACTTCGGGTCCTGATTAACTCTTGTCAAGAAACCACTCTTCCATCTTTTATACTCTTCGAGATAGACACCGATGAAGTTTGTATGGCGGCCATCTTGAATCCGCCATTTTGAACTTTTTTTCAGCTCACTGCCAATTGCATGACATTTCGAATGACATTTGGTCGAGCACCCCCCACATATCTTTAATACCCTCCCCGTGCTCTTCACCCGTCTTCGAAATCCTCAATCATCAGCTCTCTTCGTATTTTTCCTCGGATTGATTTTTTTTCTTCTATAAGACCCCATCCGTGAAAAAAAATTTTTTCATACAAAATTGTTCAGGAGAGGTGATAATCAGTCAGTCAGTCAGTGAATCAGCACGAGTAGCTATATATATAGTAACGATGAGTTTTTTATAAGTACGGAAAATTTGCGTTTATGGACTTTTCCCAAGAGGTTCTAAGTTGTTGTTTTTATGTTTAGCGCCTGACGTTCAAATGGTTTGATGATACCGTGTACCGTTCACATGTACATGTGAACGGTACACGGTATCATTATCTATGAGTTCTTAAGTAGAAGTTACCTTAAAAATAAGTTACTTTATTTTTAAGGTATTATTTATAATATATTACTTTTAAGCAAACCATGCATGCCGTTTTTAAGAGTGAAAAGTGAATATGTCAAATGAATCACAAAATCAAACCCCATGTAATCATTTTGGCATTTATAGTAACAATAAGCATTTTTGGATAAGAAAAGTGAGCGAGTATATTTTAATAAAAAAAAATTCCCACCGCGTCTGTTTGGGCTTATCTCAAGATTTAGCGTAGCGTTTCAACAATCAACAATAGAAAGAAGGATTGTTTGAGAATATTCCTTCTTAGAATACCTTTGTTTGTTTTGATTGAGTGGTTAGTTTAAAATACAATGAAATGAAATGAAATGACATGAAATGAAATGAAATGAAATGAATTTTGAAATGAAATGAATTTTATTTGCAAGAAACATTGTACATAAGATGTTCACATAAAATTAATAATTTCCAGTATGTTTCGTCAATTGACATGCAAAATATTATGTGTGTTATGAATTGTCTAAGTACATGATCATTCCTTTTTTTGTTTTCGTCCACAATTTCGATAATTAGGTATATTAAACTACATTACATTCACGTTAAACCCAATATATCCCGCTAAATATAATTATCACGAGCTTACGTATTACAGCCGACATAAGATTTCCGAATTAGAACATTATATCGATAAGGGATAAGATTTATCGAACATAGATCACAAAGGAAATAAATAAAACCTAATTATATTATCATCTGAAACTCACGGCTTTACGTGGTAAAAACTGGGGATGTTATGGATATATAATTTCGGATCCGGATATGGAGTAAAAAATAATATCGGTTTCGGTTATGGATATTAAATTATTTCGGATTATCCGATAGTTTCGGTTACGGATATTAATTTTTTAAGGAACTGTAAAATGAAATACAAATAAGATCATATTCGACTTTAATTGCACCTTGTAGGTTTCGCAATCTATCATACAATTAATTCTTTCTTACAGCTACTCATTTTGAAGTGTTATATACTAGGGATGTTATCATCAATCATCAATCATCATCAATCAATACATATAATAAATCTGTTGTTTGTCTGTTTGTCTGTCTGTTTGTACGGGCTAATCTTTGGAACGGCTGGACCGATTCCAATGAAATTTTGTGTGGTGGTAGCCTATGTCCCTGGTCAACATATAGGATACTTTTCATCCCGGTAAAATAAAGAGTTCCCGTGGGATAGTTAAAAAACTGCAATTAATTTAACAGCTTTGTAAACAACAACTAATGAACTTAATTTAGTAAAATTGGTTATGCTGATACCTTATGTTGCCTTTTTAACAATATATATATATATAGTAAAACTTATTAATCCAATCGAGTTCCCGCGGGAAAGAAAACATTACAAAAACAGTTAGCAGGCGTCTTTCAAGTAACGGATTTTAATGAAATTTTATGATCCTACTTTATATATATGCCCGGTCAACATTTAAGATACTTTTCATCCTGAAAAATTTGAGAGCACCCGTGGGATGTTTAAAAAACCTATAGCTACTTATCTCCGTAGCACAATCAAAACGGGGTCGAAATATCGACAGTTTAAATCGTCCTTTTGATCGTGCAACTTGGTATAACTATACAAGATAACCCGTACGTAGCAGGAACGGGTTGCTACGTACACAGTAGCGCATCAGAATGCTTAATTACAATACCTGGGCGTTGGTATCAACTCAGGATAAGATAAGTTTGGTTAGTATAGATATTACAATCCACGATGACACGCCCCACTCTATCTTACTCCATATGCGAATTGAGTAACATAAGCGATTTCGACAGAGTGTATAAGTAGAGGAAGACCAAAGAAGATATAGGTAAATTGTGTAAAAGAAGATAGCACGTTGACAGGAGAGATTGGAAGAAGACTCCTTTACGGGTCCATCGAACCCAAGGACCACTCATTTTGTACGGGAAATCTTGGGAAAAATTAAGAAATTCCACGGGAAACATTTTTGTAAAAAAAACGAACTGCGCGCGGGCGGAGCCGCGGGCTACAGCTAGTGGATATATAATTTCGGATCCAGATATGGATATGGATATTGGTAAAAAATAATATCGGTTTCGGTTACGGATATCCATAACAACACAAGTAAAAACGCGCTCAATTCATACGAAATTAAGCCTATATAAACTTTCACCGAATCAGGAGATTTGCCGATCGGCATATAAGACGGGTCTCATATAAAATAGCAACCAACATTGTATCTGACATCGAGTTATCGGACCTGAATTAAGTTCGTTCGTGATGAATAACTTCAATAAATTTATTTAACGTACAGAGTAAATATATTAAATTAATGTTTTATAAGTTCCTACGTCTTCTTGGGGGATTCACTAGCACTGGAGGTACAAAGGCTATAGATACATGCTGTCGATTTCCCAGCGGTTTTATAAGGACCCCTTTAGCACAGTGTTAATTAAGATCATACTAGGTATATTTAAACTGTGCCTGTAGTGAGCCTGAAAGACATGCAAACTAAATAGCACTTTACTGTCATAGTGCTAAAGTTGCTATTTATTTAAATCATTTTGCGGATTGTATCTTCTGTACCGTAAGGCATTTTGTGACTTTTTTTTAATGTTGTTAACTATTTAGGTTCCGCGACAAAAACCTTATTGCTGATTCTTCCGAGTCCATCAAAGTCAGTGGTCATTAAATTCTGATCCTTCCGAATCCTTCCAAGTTACTGGTTATCCACAAATTGTACACCACACCGCACATAACTGCGATAGGGAGGCACTTAGTCATAAAATTACCATTGTATTGATTGCCTACAAAGGGCTGGGCTGTAGCAATATATCCCACCCTGATGTGTTATTACAGAAATCCGATAGTGCGTAATTATTATAGTGATGGTGAATTGCTTTCAACGGCTGAGGAACTAAAGATAATCATAATTGCTTGGTATCGGCTTGCTGAATAGTAATATCTTGTTAAGTTATACAAGAAAGGGTAGAAACCGGTCTATCGAAGTGTGAAGCATTAGACATTAATATAAGCAAGGAATAGAAAATACATGAAAATCGTCGTTTCTGAGGTCGTTTCTTACAAATGGACTTTCGAGAATGACACCAAAGTCAAACGTAACTTTTAACCACAAGAGTCAAACAAGGTAAATATGCTATTCTTTTGGTACTCTATGCATTGGCATATAAATCTATGGACCCCGGGTGTAATACAAAAGTCACGAAAAAGTATCTCGAGAAAACCTATTTATAGGAGGGTAGGTACATGTGTATTTTTATAAACAAACTAAAAAATTGTAATTTATGTCTTATACCATTATTATACAGCCTAATTTTGATTAAGTGCGATTGGAAATCTTTTCGCGTTCTGGCTTTCGTTAGGTTCGGACACTTTTTAGCGCTGACCCGAAATCATTAGTTAATGTATTGTCAACTAGCTGTTGCCCGCGGCTCCGCCCGCGTGAATTACGAATGAGTAGTTGTCAAACAATGTATCACGCACCGGCGCCATCTACTTAAAATTTTGGTTTGTAGTACATGCGATGTATCAGAGATGGCGCTGTAAAAAAAAAGATTTTCCCGCTTTTCTGTTGAAATTTTTCCTGAATTTTCTTTGCTATAAACCTCACGGAGCCCGAGACCTTTCCAACGAATGCAAAACCGTGGAAATCGGTTCGTGCGTTCTGGAGTTATATCGTCAGGAAGGAAAACCCGACTTATTTTTATATAGTAGATGACTCTATGTAAAGCGCAATGTATTGGTATAGTGTACAAAGAAAATAGCACCAAAGCTGATACCTATATTCGTAAAACATAACAAAATTTATGTTCTGTACATGAGAAAAAAATATAGAAAAACTTTTTGCGGCGGATTCAATCTGCAACGTCTCAATCATGTCAAATGAGTCGTAAAAGTTTACGAGAGGGATGTTTCAGATGAAAACTATCCAGCCGTGATTCCTGATATTGTTATCAGACATCGAAAAATTGAGAGATTTCGTGTTCATTTTCTTTGTCATTACCATTTGAAATATACTATTTTGATTATTAATTATAAGGAGGCTATAAAGTAATTTTTTTTTACAAGTACTAGTTAGAACTTGATTACAATCTAATCTTATTGTTATAGTGATTTTACCATACTAACTAGGAAAAGATACTCGTAAACTATACCTAACGCTTTCAATATAGCATCTTACAGAACAGAAATACTTTTACACATTTTTTTATAAAAGAAAAGGTAAGTCTGGACTGACGTAAATATCAGTAACGAGAATTTTAAATATTGAATTAGGAGCTCACAAGTTTATTTCATAATTTATGAACCATAACATATAATTATTGTGTAAGAAGAATAACTTAGTTTATGAATTAAATTTTAATTCATTCGTTCATTCGTGTTCGTTTATTTTTTGGCCATAAAATAACTAATTATTTCCTGCGGCTGCACACACCTTCTGTTTTGATTAAACTCTATTATAATTAGATAAACTCTATTACACATTTACATTATAATTAGATATTAATGAAATTCAATGTTTGTGTAATCTGTGTCATGTCTATATAATTTAAGTTCTATATATAGGTTTCAATTATTTAGGTGGTTATGCGGTTTCCCATCTGCGGTTTAATTCTATCAACAACTGTCACGGCACTGCACTTAGTTTACGATTTTGGATGCCTCGTTAGTCACTGTGATTAGCATTATCCGCTAACCATACCTTTTAGCTCTATCTACATTGACTTTAAATCTATGGACCGCGAGTGTAATACAAAATTCATGACGATAAAAATTCATTCTATATAAGCGAGTAGGTACATGTGTATTTTAGTAAACAAATTAAAACGTAATTAACATCTCAAGACCATTATTATACAGCCTAATTTTGTTTAGGTGCGATTGGAACTCTTTTCGCGTTTTGGATTTCATTTGGTTCGGACACTTTTAAGCGCTGATCCTATAAATCCTTAGTTTATAAATCAATGACTATTTATTACAAACTAGTTCAAATCAGTTTTTCTCATATATCGTTTTTTTTTTTGAGAAAATGTGCCTAAGTTTAAATCAAATCTATCCAATTTGTCTGCAATCCTTATTTCAGCCAAATCAGTTAAGTCAAAAAACCGCCTGAAACTGCAGTGAAAAACACAAACTTATACGTATTCAAACTTCTGTTTTATTACAATAATTTGACTGCAGTGATAAGATTTTTCCTGGATAAAAAGTAGCCTAATTTAAGTTTAAGGGAACAGATAAGGTATTCCAAAATTTTAACCAAATGGGTTCAAAATTTGTATCGTAATGGGGTAGATAACAATCATTCAAACATGCAAAATTAAAACTCGACTCAAATTATTCGAACATCAGACTGCTTGCTATTTTTGAGCTTTGTACTGTCTTCCATCTCGAGCATAATTTACATAAATATGAATTCTAGTCCAACGAGGAAACTCTAGTTCGCTAAGTTAGAAGGCACAATAATAACTTGTCGAGTAGCGAGAACAAAAGCGACAGAATATAGCGCCGATTGTTTCCAACTTAAACTTTGACATTCGAGTGTTTATACGCGAGCGGAATAAGTATGCACTAAGTTTTCTATTCATCTGGTCTTGTATAACGTACAATGCAGAAACAGAGTATTTTCTTTTAACCCCTTATAAGAATAGGTAGGTAGAGCTTAGATAAGAGGTATTATTATTTTCACTAAAAAGCATTGTGGAACCTTAGCAACGTTTACTTTCCATAAAAAGTACTTTTAAGAAAGCTAAGCCACAGTTCATAATCAATCAAGTAATCACCATTAAACACCACTAAGAACTCACGCTACATTGACCCACATTTTTTCCGACGATGTTTACAATTCATAGTCTTAATATACATATAATCAGTGTTTCAGATGTATGCAGGTTTCTTAGCACGACAGTAAATACGTTATAATATTATGTGGATCGGAGATTACTATTATTTTAATCTACGTTGTAACCTGTAAATTTTGTGTTAATCTGTTAAAGATTCTGAAAGTAAAGCGTGTTTAAAAAATCTGTTCTGTTAAATGTTGTTAATTTATAAAAATTGTAGTATGGTTTTCAGGTTTCCATACCAAAATAGTAAAAATGAAACCTTTATGACTTTCTCCGTCCGTCCGTCTGTCCGTCCGTCTGTCTGTCACACTCGATTATTAATGTTTAATTTATTTAACCGTGACATTTTAAAAGGGAAAGTTTTTTTTTTCAAAATAAATGTAATGTTGCCCATATTTGGAAAATGACGCGATTTTCAAAAATAGCGAAATACTTTATGAATGTTTCACTAAACCATGGATAATTGTTTGTAGAACTTCGGCATATTTCTCTCTGAAAAGAAGATTCCTGTGTGAAGCTCGAATCGACCCTAGGAGGTCAAAGCAATGTACAGTAATGTAATATAATATATTACAGTCTGTATTCAATATCGTAATAGGATAAAACGTATCAGCGATCCAACCTTTTATTATTTTTTACGCTCCCACAATCCACTGTATCAAAACCGAAATCCGAACAAACATATCCAGCCGACCGGATCCATTATAATTTCTAAACCTAAATTAAATCGGAATTAGTTTTGTATTGGATACCCGTGGATAGTCCTTGAATGTGAATGCCGACCTTTACCCGAGGCTATGTATCCCAAGCTCCCAGATACCGGCAGCGATACGATCGATCAAATTCCATCACCTAATTTGCCGACCTTACTGGACGATAAACATGCATTATTAACTTGTCGAGGCTGGGTATTTAGTACACATTCCTTAAGTTGGCTCTCTATTTACTGTACATACGAGTAGCTAGATGCCTTTGTAACTAAATCTAAGTCGTCGTCTAGTCGTCTAATATTAACTCCTAAAGTGTCAGGAACTCGTTTAAAATGTACCTGGTTCCTCTAACCTTCTTTTTTAGTGGCGCAATGCTTTTGGCTCCCTGGTATTTTAAGGAGTCATTTTTATTTAATGACCTCTTTAGTTAAGACACTAATGACTCGCCTGTTTGACTACAGATCACAAGGTCTTGACTTCAATTCCTGACTCAAAACTCAAACTCAAAATATTTTTATTTCACATTGGCCTAATGTCATGCACTTGTAAAACGTCGGTAGACATTTGTTACATAAGAATGGTGATAACTACAAGTCGACTTAAAACTAAGTTTACGAGGAGTCAAGAGCCTGAGTCAAGATAACACACAAGTTAATGGATTTCTATCGAGAAATCTCTTTCCTGTCGTAATTTGACTATATGCGATTGAGAATAGAGAGCACTTGTGCTACCTTTCAACTAGTCTGAGTGAATTTTTTAATCCCGCTGAATAGATTCAAATAGACCGTGATGTCGAGGATTAAAGAATAATATCTGAAGTTTTACATGGTTATGTTAAATAGCGCTTGATTGTTATCTTTTTAAATTGATATGGTTATAAAGCGATGATACAACTGTTTCTAATTAAATAATTTTCACAAGAAAGTACTCAGTAAAGGTAATGGGAAAAATGACCGGGAACGTAGGTGCTTTATTTGGAACGTTACCTTGATACTTAAATCAAATCAATTCAAATCATTTATTTCATACAGGCCTTATTTGGTATAATTAAGAACGTAGTCTTATTGTTAGTGATAACTACGAGGATTTAACGACTTAACTAAGGTTACAACTTATTTTGGAGCAATCTTGCTTCAACCAAGCGTATGAATTTCAGTATCAAAAGTCTTTACGTAATTATAAAGCGCGTTAATTTAACGATAGCCTCCCATGTTACTTACCGATAACTTAGATAACTTAGGTAGCCCCTGAGAAAAGATCGTTTCCTTAATTTGTTCAATCGGAGATCGATCTCGGACATCTTTGCGAGAGTCGATCCTTTTCAGATTAGATCATCTCATTTATTTTATCACGTGTACATACGCATTATGCAATTATACAACGAACCAATCAATATAATCGTATAAAAACTATTTCCTTAATATGTATTATGAATTTAAAAGATTGTAACTGACATCCATAGGCTTATAAATCTATGCACGACGGGTGTAATACAAAATTCTCGAAAAAAGTGTCCCTAGAACACCTATATAAGCAAGGGTACATGAGTATTTTTATAAACAAACTAACACATTGTAATTTATGTTTTAAACCATTACTATACAGCCAAATTTTCAAACATGAGACTGAATTTCATAGGCATTTTAATAATTCGTTTAGCCTCTGGCAAAGCCGGTTAGATTATAAATTGGAATAATATAGTGAGTAAGAAGTTCCCTCAACATAAGCCCTTGAATGTAAATTAATGTCGAATTGACCTGACCCTTATCGCGAAAATAGCTGTTCGATCCATCAAAATATTTTCGTGCCGTTTACTTCGGTTTTATTTAAATAATAAACAGAATGGTTTTCGGAAATTGATAAAATAAGTGTCTACTTTCCTTTAACCATATTTTATCACGCAAGAACAATTTCATTTGAAATAACTTGCAGAGTTTTTTAACTAATATTGTTAAGTCGAAAGATTACTAATTTAGAAGCGGTACTTAGGTTATAAATTTTTATTTGCCTGTAATGTGAATCACTACAGGCTTTCAAGTCAAGAACTAATACCAGACTGTTAAAATATTGAGAAAGCAGGAATCATTATTACTGTTTACTAATATAATAGCAATTAGATTAATTATTATTGGGACGGGTAACATAATATTATATAGTTACGAGTTACGGACACTTCATCAATTGTCGACAATTTAGTTTCAGTCACAGAGGTAAAAGAGAAAACGATAGAAAGAGATAAAAGAGGCAGTTAAAAACGTAAGTTTTGTATCAATACGAGGATGCCAGAAGCGTAGTACAACAATATGTAGTAAATAAAAATGAAAAGTGTAGGCAACTAACCAATAAACCAAAGAAAGTACAAAGAACTTCTAATGTAGAGAAGACTCTGGATAGAAAAGAATCAAAAGATGGAATACGCAAAGCAGGTTTTTTGATTGAGTTAAAATTAAAAAAAAAAAACAAAAAACAGGAAGCCATAAATATAACTGCAAACCATAACAAGAAACGAAATCGAATAGGGTAGGTAACTGTTAAACTAGTTACGAGTTTCAGATACTTTATCAGCTGTCGAGAACTTAGTTATAGTTACAAAGGCGGTGATAGATCGATTGTTTCTAGCTTTCATAGTGGGGTATTCATAATAATGAGATATGCAATAATAGTAGTTTATGGTACAAGTGAGTAAACTTGGTGATTACCGCTGAAGCGCCATTGAGATCCGAGCCGTAAGCTGAGGGTCTTAAGATAGCCGAAGACGGTAATCATCAATACTCACGTGTATCATACGACGTTTTTCAACACACTTGTGAATAAAATAATACTAACAATAATTTAATTTAGTAGATAAAATTAAAAAAAAATGTCTAACTCACTAAGTGAATAATAGTAATGAAAAAGTCACAGTTTGCAATGAGCAAGTGTGTTGAAAAAACTGTCTAACTTACTAGTGAATAATGGTAACGAAAAAATCACAGTTTACGATTATGTGCCTAATTGCGGTGAAATTAGAGCCACTTTATGAGCAAGTGTGTTGAAAATATTATCAAAGTTGTATCAATTACTACACAGCTATTACAATTCAATGAAACACAGGAATGTGATTCAAGTAATGCGTCGACTACTTTTCATGAAGTGAAATGTTTAAAAAGGTCACGATATTTACGCAGAAGATATGGAAATCAAAACATTTTTGTGAACATTGAAAATTAATTTTACGACTATTGACATAGAGCGTAAAATTGCATGTAGTACAAAACGCAACAAGGTCAACAATCGTGAAATTAAATTTACTTTTCGCGATAAAATTGTATTTCTTAAATTCAAATACATTCAATTTCACACTCTAAACCAATAGACGTGGGGATAATTTTTCGGTGTTGATTTTATTTTATCTCTTGATTCCCATCAGTCAGTGTGTGAAATTTTACGTGAATATATAGCCACCCAGGCCTTAGAATTTCCAACCAAGCAGATTTTCAATTAGAAGCGACAGCGGTAAAAATTTTAACGACTCAATATAGGACCTATAAGGTCTAAAACTTCTCGATATTTTTCCTTTACATTTAAATCATTTCTGATATAATTATTTTTCTGGAACAAATCTTGCATTTTTAAACTATTAAGTAGCGGTTGTTTGCAAGTTATATTTGTAACTGAGCCAATCCTCCACCTTTGAAATATTTTTGAAAAAAAAAAAAAGTAATTTGCACTTTCTTATTTATTTCAGGTATGCTGTTAGCGGCGGTAGATCTTAGTTATCGTACATCAACGGATCCAACTTATCTTAGAGCTGGCCTTTGATACCACATTCTTGATCCCCTTTTGAATGAATTCAATCTGTAATCCTTTGTACTAAGGTCGCTATTTCTTTGAAGACTGGAGTTATTCGGAGCACGTATGGCAAAAGATTGCGTACGGGACGGGAATGTGTGCAATTTGATCAAATTCTTCTATCCAATGAACCGTGGTATAGCTTTATATTTCGTATCGTTAAGCGTATATTAGTGCAAAAATACGGATGGGCATTCAAAACAAGTACCTTAATTTCCATAAAATATAAGCTCAAAATTTAATATTCATGATAATAGAATTTATTAAAACTATATGGAAATATAAGTCTATTAGATTGACTATGATTCCAAGACTTAACCTTGAAGCAGTAACGTGATCTAAAAGACCGATGGTATATTTCAGGGATTTAAAACACTAACAATTGAATTATCTTTTATTGTACTCACACATTATCAATAGACAAACATCGACGACAGACTCGTGACTTCCTTCAGAAACCTGCGCCATGAACAAAACGAATGAGATTTATGCATTACCAAGGATACCAGGAGGAGAGGGACAATAATTTATTTCGTGCATAGAGAAGCAATTATAGGCTACTAGGGATAAGAAAAACATACAACAAAAATGTATCTCGTGCGCTCAATTCGACTCCACGCGGTCTCTTGAAGGTTAAACTTAAAATTAACAGTTCTTGCGGAGTCCTATCAGTTGAAAGCATCAAAATATGTCTCTCTCCTTGTTAAAGTCCTCGGTTTCCTTATGCAATTCTCAAATAATAATTAATACACATATATTTACACTCGATTTATTATATAGCAACTAATTGATAATAATTTGTCAAAATTGATGACTTTGTTTTAAGTAAATTACCTACAATTAATGTTATTCTCATCCAAATGAGTACACCGTTGTAATGTTACACTTATGATCAGTTATTAACACGGCCGATATTACACCTATACCGCAAAATACATCACACCACAAATTAAGTATTGATTACATCCGTTGCAACTGTATTGGATTAACCATTTTTATGACTTCCGTTGTGTAGTTTGTTAACATAACTGCTTATCGATTGTATATCTTCTTAGTGCAGAGTGCGTTGGAATGGAATTTGAATTTTGAATACGTCGGACATCCAGCCTTTTAAAAGGGGATCCCCAGACTGGGCATCTTACTTCTCAGGAACTGGGATTTCAGCTAAGTAAAGACTATTAAAACTATCATACAAATTGTAGACAATAATGATAACGTTATAAAGAATCTTTCGTAATGTTTTGCAATTTCTTATATTTCTTATAAAAGAAATTGAAGGCGTCGAAATTTGAGCAGTATCAATAATTTGGGGGGGGTAATGGGGGCGCACTTCCATCCTAGCGCCCCAATCGTCAACCTCACCTGCCCGCGGTCCCCCTGCTGATTAACGGACGAGGCGATGACGACCGGCGAATGGCGGTATAACCGTTCCGAATTGGCTGTGCTGGAAATGAGAACAGACCGGTGTCGGGCAGCAGCGACACCGGTGCAACCAGCACAGCTCTGCGGGCGACCAACCCGTCTGCCCAGCGTGGTCGCCTATTGGGCAAAACCCTTTAATGATTGTACAGCCGAAACCACGGCCCCCAGTCCCTGGCAGCCCCGCTAGCCCCGGCTCTGGCAGCGGTACGGGTAACGGCGGGGCAGGGGGTGCTAAGAATCTCCAGCAGAGATTCCGCTGCCGACCTCAACGACTCGACCTGGTAACATACAACGCACGCACTTTGAGGACCGACGAGAAGATCATCGAGCTGGAAGAAGCAGTGAGCAAGTTGCATTGGGACATTATAGGACTATCGGAGGTCCGTAGAGAGGGGGAGGACTCGGTAGTACTCCAATCCGGCAACTTGCTCTACTACCGGGAGGGCGACCAGCAGTCCCAAGGTGGTGTCGGGTTTATCGTCCATAAATCCCTCGTCAACAGCGTTGTTCAAGTCGAAAGTGTGTCGAACAGGGTAGCGTACCTTATACTCAGAATTACCGAAAGGTATTCGCTGAAGGTCATACAGGTCTACGCACCGACATCGGCGCACCCAGACGAGGAGATCGAGGCAATGTATGAGGACATTTCCAGAGCCATACATGCCTCCTACACCTACTACAATGTTGTGATGGGGGATTTCAACGCAAGGCTAGGCAAGCGACTTGGTGACGAGGAGAGAGTGGGAAGATTTGGCTATGGGCAACGGAATCGAAGGGGCCAAATGTTGGCTGACTTTATGGAGAGGGAGAGCCTCTTCATGATGAACTCCTTCTTCAAAAAGCAGCCGCAAAGGAAGTGGACGTGGATGAGCCCCGACGGTTCCACGAGAAATGAGATTGACTTCATCATGTCGACCAAACGGCACATATTCAATGATGTCTCTGTGATTAATAGGGTGAAAACCGGTAGTGATCACCGTATGGTAAGAGGCACATTGAATATCAACATTAAGCCGGAAAGGGTTCGCCTGGTGAAGTCTACGCTCCGACCTACTCCTGCGCATATCCAAAACCCCGAGAGTTTTCAACTCGAACTACAAAACCGTTTTGCTTGCCTGGAGGACTGCGCCTCTGTGGACGATCTGAACGACAGGCTCGTGGAAACTGTCCATGAGGTTGGGTCTAAGTTCTATAAGGCCCACCGTAAAACTAGAACCAAAAAGTTCTCGGACCAGACCCTCAAGCTCATGAATGAGAGACATGAAATGAGACTCCAGTCTTCAGTCGACGCCTCCGATTACCAGCGGATTAATAGGCAGATCTCGAAATCTCAAAAGCGCGATTTGCGTAACTTTAATACCGAGCGTATTAAAGCTACTATTGAGCGGAACAGGGGCTCAAAAGTATTCGCCAGAGATCTGTCTATCGGGCAAAGTCAGCTGACGCGTTTGAAGACCGACAGCGGTAGTCTCATTTCGTCGAAGCCTGAAATCTTGAGGGAGGTCGAGAAGTTCTACGGACAGCTATACACCTCATCTCAGGAGCCTGTAGAAGATTTGGCTTCAGACCCTAGAGCCAAACTAACTCGACACTATACCGAAGATATTCCGGACGTCAGCCTCGACGAGATTAGTATGGCTCTCGATCAACTAAAAAACAACAAGGCGCCAGGTGATGACGGAATCACAGCAGAACTCCTGAAAGCAGGTGGCAAACCGGTGCTAAAAGTTTTTCAGCGAATGTTCAATTCCGTCATCCACGGGGGTTCAACGCCAAAGGCATGGCACAGGAGCGTGGTGGTTCTTTTCTTCAAAAAAGGTGACAATACCTTGTTGAAGAATTACAGGCCCATCTCGCTCCTGAGCCATGTCTACAAGTTGTTCTCGAGAGTTATTACGAATCGTCTCGCTAGCAGGTTCGACGACTTCCAGCCTCCCGAACAAGCCGGGTTCCGAAAAGGCTATAGTACCATAGACCACATCCTCACGCTTCGGCAAGTTGTACAAAAAACCGAGGAATACAACCTGCCACTATGCCTAGCGTTTGTGGACTATGAGAAAGCCTTCGATTCGGTGGAGACGTGGGCCGTGTTGAGGTCGTTGCAGAGATGCCGAATTGACTATCGATACATCCAAGTGTTGAAGTGCTTATACGAAAACGCCACAATGTCAGTCCGTATCCAAGACCAGACTACGAGACCGATCCAATTGCAGCGAGGAGTGCGACAGGGAGATGTAATTTCCCCGAAGCTGTTTACCGCTGCATTGGAAGACGTCTTTAAGCTTCTGGATTGGAAGGGATATGGCATCAACGTCAATGGCGAGTACATCACTCACCTTCGGTTTGCCGACGATATCGTAGTCGTGGCACAGACTCTGGAAGACCTCAACACGATGCTCAATGACCTCAGCAGAGTTTCCCAACAGGTGGGCCTTAAAATGAATATGAGCAAGACGAAAATCATGTCTAACTCTCACGTTCCGCTCCACCCTGTAGTAGTTGAGAACTCTGCACTCGAAATTGTAGACGAATACATATACCTGGGACATACAGTCCAGCTTGGTAGGTCCAATTTCGAGAAGGAGGTGAACCGCCGAATTCAGCTCGGTTGGGCAGCGTTCGGGAAGCTTCGTGATGTCTTCTCGTCCAATATCCCTCAGTGCCTGAAGACCAAGGTCTTCGAACAGTGCGTGTTGCCAGTGATGACTTACGGATCCGAGACATGGTCTTTTACTATGGGTCTCATAAGAAGGCTCAGAGTCACTCAGCGGGCGATGGAAAGAGCTATGCTCGGAGTTTCTCTGCGTGATCAAATCAGAAATGAGGAGATTCGTAGACGAACCAGAGTCACCGACATAGCTCAACGTATCGCGAAGCTGAAGTGGCAATGGGCGGGGCACATAGCTCGTAGGACCGACGGACGTTGGGGACCCAAAGTGCTGGAATGGCGACCCCGCACGGGAAAGCGCAGTGTTGGCAGACCTCCGACCAGATGGACTGACGACATTAAAAGAGTCGCGGGAAGGCGCTGGATACAAGTGGCGCAGGACCGTGCGGGCTGGAAATCATTGCAGGAGGCCTATGTCCAGCAGTGGACGTCCGTCGGCTGAAACGAACGAACGAACGGGCATTTTTGAGATGGAAAAAACTTCGTTACCGACTTGTTGTCGTAATCGAAAACTCTCTGTTTGACAAGGAATAACCCATTAAACTAACGTCACTGTTACCATAATAGATACTTTTGTTTGTCTTTTTTTTTTAATTCCGTACCAAAAAGGTAAAAAACGGGTTCTTATTACTACAATTTAAAGATATTCTAGCTTCCATTCAACAAACGTGATTTTTTCTCGTTTTTGAATTTAGTGGGAAGAGGTTGTGTGTGAAATTACGCTATTCAAGTCTTTATTACTTCATGTGAAATCACGGATCAGTATAATATAATAAACTCATAATAAATTAAAACAATTAATGTCGTCTCGTTTTTTAATTTGGTGGGCAGGGGTGTTTAATTTACTTTGAAAATTAGTCTTAATTACCACATAGTACGGAACCCTCAGTGCGCGAGCCCGACTCGCACTTGACCAATTTTTCTTCATACAATAGCATTATCGTGTCGCTTCCTAGTAATTTATAACTGTCTAAATAGCCGGGAATTCATATAATTACTAATTCTGGCGTAGCGCCAGTCCGCCCTGGCTCTTGGGCGGCCGCCAAGCGCCGTACTGCTGACATCAAGTTACATGATTAACGCTGTAAACACATCCTTGAGATAACACAGAACTAAGCATAATAGCATCTTGAACTTCAATGTGACCTTAGATGTTAGAGATAGCGTACTATACAAGTAATACCGTTCGACGACCTCCGTGGTTGAGTGGTTGGCGTGCCGGTTTTCAAGGCGCCGCCATCTCTGAGGTTCCGGGTTCGATCCCCGGTTGGGGCAATGTAGAAAAATAACTTTTCTACATTGTCTCGGGTCTGGGTGTTGTGGTACCTTCGTTGTTTCTGATTTCCATAACACAAGTGCTTATGCTACTTACTATGGGCTCGGAGCAATGTATATGTGATGTTGTCCTCTATATATTTATATATATTTATATATAAAAAAAAATACAACTATGACTACTGGTTGTATAGGACTCTTGCGGAGTTCGTCCAGGTATAGGTTGACCGCTATAAACTTGGCCCTCCCATGGTCTGCGGTGCGCGGGGCGGGTGTGCGATTGGCTATACACGATACGATGTAATGACTCGCATCTTGAGAATTCGCCTATAGTATTTTCTTGAGTACCTATGTATCATTATCCACG
The DNA here is from genome assembly GCA_963855885.1 of Coenonympha glycerion. NCBI lineage: Eukaryota > Metazoa > Arthropoda > Insecta > Lepidoptera > Nymphalidae > Coenonympha > Coenonympha glycerion. The sequence continues at coordinate 17,359,087 of OY979630.1, read as the reverse complement.
TCGCAAGATTAATATTATCGTGTGTAGCGTAATTCACGTCAGTCTCTGACAGCTGATTAGTAGAGTGCACTGATCCTTATTCTATGGATCCACAGTGAACCTAGCCTGAATTTTATAGAACGTTTAATCCATACAATAGAGATCAGTGGTTGAGTAGCTCCCGCCCCGCGTCCCGCAGACCATGGGAAGGCCAAGTTTATAGCGGTCTAGCTATAAGTACCATGCCACAGTGTCAATATGTAGAGTCCAGTACAGTATGTCGTATGATACTGCATAGCAAAGTTATGGAATGCACTGACATGGACAATGGACAATGGACATGCACATCAGGTGAACATCTTTCTGGTCTCATTATTCTTCATTATAAAAAAAATGTACTGGGATTTGAACGCAGACTTGGCAGCGCCTCTCCTTTCTCTCCTCTAAATGTGAATGGACGACATTAATAGCTACTCCTTGTAAATATTAATTAACAAGGAGTAGCTGGTTTCGGACGTAGCATAATTCACGTCAGTCTGTGACAGCTGATTAGTAGAGTGCACTGATTCCACTTCTATGGATCCACAGTGAACCTAGCCTGAATTGTATAGAATGTTTAATCCATAGAATAGAGATCAGTGGTTGAGTAGCTCCCGCCCCGCGTCCCGCAGACCATGGGAGGGCCAAGATTTTAGCGGTCTAGCTATAAGTACCACCACAGTCTCAATATGTAGAGCCCAGTAGTGTGTCGTATGATATTGCATAGCAAAGTTATGGAACGGACCGGATCTGACATGGACATTGGACAATGGACATGCACATCAGATGAACATCTTTCTAGTCTCATTATTCTTCATTATAAAAAAAAATGTACTCAGATTTGTACAAGGGAACACAGACTTGGCAGCGTCTCCCCTTTCTCTCCTCTAAACATTAATAGCTACTCCTTGTTAATATTAATTAACAAGGAGTAGCTGGTTTCGGACGGTACAAAATCTTGGTGTTTGCTGATTATTTTATGACCTTTGTCTAACTGTGGAATCAAGAATTACTACTTGATTTGACAGGTCAAGGCAAAAATGAAAATTTTTGCTTCGTCCTAGAGGCAAAAATTTTCAAATTAAATATGGAGGAGTGGTTTCTATCTAAGACAGATAAGAGCAAATCTGCGAATATAGGACCAAAAACGAAAAACATTTAAAAGGAACTAATACGATTCTGCCAGGAGTCGCCAGAATCGGCGTTTTTGAAACACGCAAAGCGCTCCAGAAAACTCGTGAAATATTTCCCAATTCATTTTCAATTTTTCGAAGCCAGACGGGTTTAACATTGAGTACTCAGCAAACAGTAGCGGAAACAAAGATTTATCCTCCCAAACTACCACTAACTACAAGGTAATACCAGACTGCGATCTTGTATGCAGCCAAAGATGTAATTGTACCTCATAGTATGGTATCCAGCTGTGCCCAAGTAAGTAGGTTCCCAGTAGAACACAAAAGACCGAAGCTATTAAGAAATACTCTTACATAGGGAATGGAAAAGGGATGACATCCCACAAGGGACAGGATCAGAGGACAAGGGAGAAGGGATTCAAACATGACGACGGACAAACAACGCGCGAACAACATAAATTTGGCTTACGTTATTACAAAGAAAATTTGTTAATTCCTCTCCTGTTTCTCAACAAGGTACTCAATCTTTAAAGCCGAAACGAGTTACCTCTAGTCTACAAATCGCGATACAGTTTGTTTGTTTACCGTCAAATATTTGCGGTGCAGTATTGAACTGTGCAACTCACGAAGTTTCCAGTTCACTGAGTTATTCACAGAGCGGTCTAATTCCGTTTTTGACTTCTACCACAGAGTAGCTAATGTAAATACTAGTAGCAGTAGCTACTTAGTGGAAGAACCAATTTAAAAAAAAAACGTGAATTTTACGTGATTGGGGCTGGACTTAACTTCACCACAACAGCTTACCAACAGCTTAACACATCGGAATTGAAGACAATTTTTTAACAATAGCTTTGACATTTTTTTTAATGCCCAGAAAAATGCTCGTAAAACCTCATACGTATGATATTCAGTCTTAAGGCTAGGTACCATCTTATACTTACCATCTAGTATTATATAAGAAACTGGACAAATTTAATAAAGCTCGACAGCAATAGGTGAATAATTTTTAAGACATGACGAATCTATAAGGTTTCCGTTGTTTGCCATTTGGCTACGGAACCCTAAAAATGATTAAAAAAGTAAGATTCTCAACCACTCGGAAATTCTCGATTTTTTTCATCGTCTCTTATAAAGTTAAAAAGGCGTGCATTACAGAAGGGATCCGTTAAGGGACAGGAATTTGATTACGGAATAGAATCGTTACAGTTGAGGGGCTTAGCAAAAGTCTTCCGATATAATACGGATGGTATCACCCGGAATAAAGGCTGGCAGAGTTCTCAAGGACACTCGTCTGTTCCATTTACATATATTTACGTTTATTTTTAGGGGAGTACGGAAGCGCAAATACACTGGACGCTTTCTCTGACTCCTTTTCTCTAGTGACAGGTATTTTTAATCAAAATCACGCAGAAGTCGCAATTTTTTTTCTAAATTCAAAGTAGACTATATTGTTTCTGGGTGTAATATTGTAAATTTTTACTGTAAATTTCAGCTTAATCACTGTTTTGACGTGAAGGAGTAACAAACACAAACATACATACATACAAAACTTTCACCTTTATAATGTTAGTGCCACAAAATATTAATAGTAACCGATTGTGTTTCATATGTGTACGGAGAATTTGAGATTGGGATTTTATAGAGATGGAGTGCAAAAAGCTAAAAATTATTAATTTTGCTCTAAAATTAACCAAGAATAATTTAGGCACGTGAAATATTAAAAAAACCGCCGATTTGCTATTTGAAGAGATAGGCAGAATTATTTTTTTCACCAAGTAAATATATTTTAAGATCTTCAAAAAAAAAATAAGGCCATAATAATAATGGTTCTATTTAAAAGACTAACCTTAAAAAATGCGTTGTGAACGCAATACACTTTAAAAGAGCCTCGTTACCAATGCCAGTGGCAAAACACGGCCAAGGAAATGCAATGCTAAATCCAGAAGGAAATGTAGCGAGAGATTTATTATTCAGGCAAACAACAGAAAACTCTCAGGCGATACAATTCCTCTGTATCGGAACAGGGTTTCTGCGGGATTGTAATGCAGCGGACAGACTCGCTGAGAAGCCGCGAGCAAAATACGTTATACGTTACTAGTTATCGTCTTGAATATAGAGCCTTTTATCTCTAAGTCGTCTCTATCTAAAAAGTTAATATAAGGAAGGATAAAAAGGAATAAGAAATTGACGCTGTGAGTAAAGTTAAGGTTAACTGCTTTTGAAAAAAAAAAATCTCTAATTCACTCATATTTTGGTTTCTGCGCTATAAAATGCGGTAAAGTAACTGCAGTACCTAAGCATCGAGGAGGTACAAATTTTCATTATTTAATTACAATGTATATTTTATTTTAAAATGTACATAAATAAAAATTGCGTCGTAAACTAGCCAAAGTCATAACTTATTTATTATTTTAAACAATTATTATCTTTCACCTGCCACTTCGCCCAAGTGTTTTCCGGTTTTTCATAAATATAATACAATTTGCGGCCGAAAAATACTAATAATACATGCATTATTCACAGTAGCCTTTCAAATTCAGCCGAATCGATTCAGTGGTTGAGGCCAGAACGAGTAACAAGCATACACACATAAAAAATCGCTCGAGAAATGTATTTAGATACAATTATTCAGATAATTATAATAAGTTTTCATGTACATATTGTTAATAATAAGAAACGCTTCAATGCAAACTGGTAGCAGAGCGAGCAAGAAGACAAACGAGAACCTTACGAGAATGAAGATTGGTTCTTATCTTCGCGTCTAGTCTGGCGGCGGCATATAAACGCGTTGTTTTGAGGTCTCCACCGAAGGTCGTTGAATTTGCATACAAATACGAATGCCGCACCCATATCTATAAAAGTATAAGAATTCTGTTTCATTTTCATCTTGCCCGTTTCCTCTTTTATTGTACCCCGTATTGTCGTGACGTTTCATGGAAAAACTTTGATAGGATTCTTTATGTTTTAACTTTTGATTATACAATGAAAATTACTGTGAAAGGGAAAAAGAGTAAAATTACCTTACTTTAACTTTATTTTAAGATTTTCAACTGTAGCATGTTTTTAAGATTTGAGTTTGCATTAACTAAACTAAATAGTATCGATGACAGAAGTCATCGCGGGCATATTCACACCGTTTACAAAAGTTTACTACGATAGAAGTACACTTCGCACGGTTTTTTGCCTATATCTCGCCACTGACCATCCAAATTTCACCAAAAACTATACAGCCCCTTGTGTTAGTAACTGTAGTAGTAGAAGTAGTTGTTGTTGTTGTTTTTAAGCTATTGCATAGCTTCTATCGCGGGCTTTGACGGGGCAGACCGAATTCAGAAATTCCGTAACGAAAATAGCCTGGCACTCCTAAAGTAGAGTTTTTGGTACTAGGCTACCATGAAAGAAGAGAGTACACTTCACAAACTTTTTAGTTTTTAGTTTGTCATCTATCGAAAAATAGCAGAACTTTTTAATGACTCTTTGAAAAATCACGTGCGTGATTACATAACATAACATAACTTTAGTACCAAAAGCTCTACTTTTCGATTGATGGCAAAACTAAAAATAAATTTAAATTCTATGCAATAGCTTTACCGCGGCAGTCTCCGAGTGCCACACACCTTTTTTTTTATAAATCGATAAAAAAAAACCCGAATTCGATAGGTTGTTTGCAAGTTGAGTTATCGCTCCGACTAACTTGTTTGCTTGTTTACTTCATTGAGACAATTTTGATGCGTTTTTCGCCAGTAGACGACGAAATTCCAAAACACAAACAGCGATAGTTATGATTCTAGCCAGTAACCCTGGTCTGCCAGGTCAAAAAAACTGTTTCCGAAATTCAACCTAAGAAGCGAAAGCACCGTTCCGGTGTGAATATGATTATGAATGGTCAAATTTATTAGTTGGGTGCTGTATTGCTTAGCGTTAAGAATATGCAACAGTGGTTACTAGCTTTAGCTAGTTCATAAAGTGATAGTGTCACACTCAATTCCATACAAATTCAATAAAAGATAAATATGATAAAAAAGTCTTTGAGAATAGAAAAAAAAGCCATATTGTTTTTTAGGAAAGACAAAAGAAATAGTCCAAAAACGTAACGGGAGCCGAATGGGATATTTATTCATCGTTAGGTCCCTAAAGTAGCCATCCCTAGCAAATGGGATGGTACGGACCATGGACTGGGGATGAAAACACTGATATACGAAATCAGGATAGATACAAGAATCGTCATTTGCGCTGTCACATTACCTTCCTTACATTGAATTTTTCCTTGTTTACATTTTTTATAGAATAAATACTGAAGCATCTCAAGAGGCTCTCAATATCACCTGATGATGCCATGATGTATTATAATTAAAATATTTTAGATTATTAAAAATTGTGTTTTAATAAAAATGTTGTTGGTGTATTCAAGTAGGTTTATCTTTTTTGCATAACTCAGAATCTTTATAACGCATAGTTTATGCTGCATGCTATATTTTTACCTTTATTTAAGCGCCTCATATCTTTACCATCAGGTTTACTTATCATCTGGTGAGAATTATGGGAGACAAGTAATTGTAGCTGAATAAAAAAAAGACGTGTGGCACTCGGAGAATGCCGCAGTAAAGCTGTTGCATAGCATTTTTTATCAACTTATTTTTTATCAACTTAGGGGATGTTAGGTTATTTTCGTTACGGAATTTCTGGATTTGGTCTCCACGCTCAAGGCCCGCGATAGAAGCTATGCAATAGCTTAAAAATATGCGGAAAATGTTATTTCACAAACGCGATGGATTTGTTTCCTCTATTCTTCTTAGAAGCTCAAAACCAAGCATTTCATTTATGTAATTTTGATCTCTATCTTTGACTCTTTATATCAGTAGGCAAAACTGCGAAGTCAGTGGTAGAATTGAAAGTGATGCCGGCCTCTGTTATCTATCACAGTTCAGGAAATTTGGGAAAAGGCATGTGGAATTTTATTAAGGCTTACCTTTTCAGCATTACAAAGCTCAAGGTTAGTATTAGTATTAGGTAAAAAGGCAAATGGATTTTCTTTTTACTTTTTTAGTTGGCTTAAATTCATATTCTTTATTTAATCTAGTGAACACCAATATCGAAAACAGGTGTATTTTAATATTAAATTGCTGAAAAACTAAGCCAGTTATTAAAAATTTTTTAATAGCGTAAGTATTTGGCAATTGTTTTATCGGTTACACAAATGAAAAATACTCGAAAATTCTGTATGTTTTTCAATACATATCAAAATAATTGACGAATTAGAGCAATTTATAAGAAATCTAAAGAAAAAAAATTCTAATCGTGTATCTAATATTCCCTAGAATATTAGATACCCACATATTTATATTCAAACTAAAAATACGTACATGTATTTCAAAGCAATTGTTATTATAGTTTTAGCCATAAAATACCCTTATCAAAAACGGGATAGCAACTCAGGAAAGCGGAAGTCGCGAGTACGCCAAAAAATTATTTATTGGAGCGCCGCTGCAGTATTATGTTGCGCTTTTCAAAGTTTCCTGATTTAGCGGCTTAATTCCCAGCAGCTTGCTGTCGAAGATGTGAAAGTGTGCCAGCAACTCAAAAAGTATTTCTCATTATTTCTTGCTGTGGTTACATATTATCGTTCTTGCAAATAGCATTGTGTGTGTAAAACTAGATTTTGAGATCCGGATTTTTAAAAAAATTCCTCGGGAACCGTAAGTACTTCTACCTACATCAATACAAAAACTACGTCAGCTGTCCACAGTAAAAATTTTAGGCAAATCCGTACAGTAGTAAACGAGGAGGTATACATATAATAACATACTCAAAAACACATAATATAATAAAAACATTGCGTGGAAACTTAGCATGTATGCAACCCAATTGAAAATGCTTATAGATTAACTACTTTTATTAAATTCTTTTAAATTCAATTTTTCAAAGTATAGAGTATTTAAGATCCAAAGGAATATCAGCGATAAAATTCTATTAAAAGATATCAACCTTGCAATTTCTCAAATTGACGTCACTTTGAGACTGTACTTAATTGCAATTAGGTTGTGCAAATACGGTATTTCAACTGCGCTTGATTCAATTATTAACGTTCATCTTGCGCAAACTCGTACGCTTTTAAGTTGAGCGAAATATCTGAAAGTACTATTTAATTACTAATTTTATAGCTTCTTCGTCCACGTGAATTTAGGTATTCAGTTTTTTTAAACAATTATTAATTATGTCATACACCATTTTACGTAACTTTAACCGATTATGTAGCGCAATCAACTAAAGCTTTCAAAAGGATCAGTCCGAAATTTACCCTTTTTAACCGACTTCAAAAAAAGGAGGAGGTTCTCAATTCGTCGGAATCTTTTTTTTTTTTTTATTATTTTTTTTTTTATCTATGTATGTTCACCGATAACTCGAAGACGCGTGGACCGATTTGAAAAATTCTTTTTTTGTTTAAGAGGGTTTTGTTTCCAGATGGTCCCATTTTAATCAGGTCAGGATCTGATGATGGGATCCTGGAGAAATCGAGGAAACTCTTCAAATTTTGTATGGACACATGAAACTATTTAAGTATTATTAGAAAGAGTAATATTTTCCAAGTTGTCCTATGGTCATCAGGTCAGGATCTGATCATGGGATCTTGGTGAAATCGAGGGAACTCTTCAAATTTTGCTAGTATACTTAAAGCGAGTTGGGTATTTTTTATAGGTACTGGTGCATATGCTACCAGATACTGATTTGATGACTAAAGTCATCAAGTCAGGGTCTGATGATGGAATCTTGGTGAAATCGAGGGAGCTCTTCAAATTTTGCTAGTATTCTTGAAGCGAGTTAGGTATTTTTTATAGTTACTGGTGCATTTGCTAGCAGATACTGATTTGATGACTAAAGTCATCAAGTCAGGGTCTGATGATGGGATCTTGGTGAATTTGAGGTATCTCTTCAGATTTTATGAACACACCTCAAGCAATTTGGATATTTTTACAACGCCTTGTGCATTTTATTGTTTTCCACTAAAAAGTATAAAATAAAAATGGGAAATGCTTTCCAAAAAACCAACTTCAAATGCCACTACAAAGAGTGAAATAATTTTTATTTATATTTTAGGTACCTACACCAATTCGAAGTCGGGCGATTGTCTATGACTTCGTCATTTCTTCGCACATCAAATAAGTAAGAAGGACTATTAGGGATTGTATGAAACATTGCCCGACTTCGAATTGGTGTAGGTACCTAAAATTTAAATAAAAATTATTTCACTCTTTGTAGTGGCATTTGAAGTTGGTTTTTTGGAAAGCATTTTTCCTTTTATATTTTATCGCAGATTATTTTGTTATTTACTAAATTTATTTTTAAACATTTTCTCAAGACATTAACAATAGTTTCGCTTCCTTGAAGGTTACGTAAGAACTTTTCCACAAGAGACTTATTTATATATATTTTGTACTTATAAAGTTACGAAACACACAAACATAGGGAGGATATGTACCTCTTATCTAGTATGCAAGTCTATACTTACATGAATAATTAATTGATTAATATGCATTAATTTTCTTTTATACCACCACCAAGTACTTCCAATCTTAATATCATACAAATACTCACTCAAATGTTGCAATTAAGCAAAAACTTCATGGTATTATTCTAATGCGACTTATATGTGAACTATAAAATTTTACAACTCTTTTATTGCCGCAATATCGCCACATCAAGGACTTGATAGAGTCCCATCGGAATAATAATCGAGTAAAATATCGTCCAAAGACAACATTGAGTCTTTTACTAATGGTTTCGTATAAATTCTTTCGAAATAACTATTTTACATTTGACGTAAGTAGTTTTGAGTCGATACTAATGAGACACATTCGCAGTGATTTTGTTTTAGTTCTTAATAATAATACAGCGTGGGGTTGAAAAAGACAAACACTATTTCTATAAAGTCTAGTTTTCATCTCTTTCAATAGTTACGGTTGTGTAAATGATAGTAGATTTTTTGACGAGCTTTTAGGTACTGTAACAGGGATTTACTTTCACTGTTAGTTTATATCGTTAAATATAGAGAAAAGTATTCTCCTAAACTAAGCGTTTTTGATATATTTTGATCTGCAATCACAGATTTGAAACATATGTGTTCATTCTGATAATTGGAAAATTTGCACAAAATTTATTTCAGGCTAGCACTACATTGCTATAGTTTTTCCGGAGCTATGAAGTTCCCTTGCCTAGGCCCAGCTACTATTAGGGAATTTATAGTTAAAGTTGTTGGATTTTCAATTCAAATTTTGATTCGATATCGCCATGCAATCTATACAGGGACCATTAATGAATAAATAAATATAACTATAAATATATATATATATATATTTATAGTTATATTTATTTAGCTAACCACTAGCTAGGCACTAGCTAACCACTCAGCCACGGAGGTCGTCAAGATTAATGAGTAACGATATTGAATTCTTAGTTTGTTGTTAGTATGTATGTGTATCTGCTGCTAGCTCTGAAGTATCTACAAACTATACAGTCAGTGTTACAGTAGCGTGTACACACTATACAGTCGTAGCAATTCGTTCCGCTAGGCAGAGCGCCGCAAAAAGCGGGGAGGCATTTGTAAACACAATTTCCCGTCACAGTGCTGCTACGAGATGAGTTCCGCCGTCAAAAATAATTGAGGACAAGGTAATTTGGTATCACCCTTTCCCGTTGCGCGATTCATTGGTAACGAGAATGAATTATTATGTAAGAGTATCTGTTATTCCATTTGTTGCCTTCCTAACAACTGACCAACTCGAGTGTTTCTATAGTTTAACCTTCTATATCTTGATTATCCGCGATAAAAGTAGCTAAGACTACTAGCTAGACTTTTACGACTACTATAAACATTCAATTAGTTGCGGCAAGATTAACGAATAAGTTCGTTTTCCTTTCAATATTACTTTTGTAAAGTGGGTTATAGCATCTGTTTATAAAAGTGTATGCTTGTGTTTGGATGATTATTACTCGGCTGTAACTCAATTCCACTGAAATTTGAAATCGAAATCGAGTTTACCCTATGTCAATGTACATATAGACTTCCATAATGTGCTTTCTATAGAAAAATCCAATGTTCCAGCGGAATATGTAAGACATGAAAATTAACGCACCCAGCCACGGTAAGGACCAAAATATGAATAATTTATTTTAAGAGAAATAAAGCCAGAACCGTATTTGTGAGAAATACAAAATTACATACGGCTTTCACGAGAAACCCAATACCAGCAAAAACGATAAAATTCCGCGTAGAAACCGAAAGTTTAATGAACTGAATGAACTTCAAATTAAAATACTCCTGTAAAGTTATATTAATTTTTCTCAGTTCGTAGAATCGTACCTACACTCTACATCCCTCAATTTTTCGTTCACCTTGTTCTAGCGGTTTGTATAGCCTATTTAGGTTGTTACGACCTTTTTTTTGTCCAGACGAGGCCTAATTTTAGCGAGATTGCCCGTTCCCGTATATAATCAAGGTTGTAATTTAGGAGAAAGTGTTTTAGTAGGCACTTTTGAATTATAAATGTTTAATTTTGGAGAGGCCACCTCTCAGCAAATAAAATGGTTCTGGAATTACTGGCATAGTCGTATTTGCTTTGAAACTTAAGTTTAGATTCGTTTACTTACTATTGATTAAAAGTAGCTTAAAATTTCGCATTATTATTTATTTCATTATTTACAAGCGGGGTCCCTTGGGTTTACTCGTTTGGTTTACATTTTACACCTACGTTGAATTTTCTGAAATACTTTCTCAGCAGACGCCTATGTTAAAATACTCGTTGGTTTCATAATGTCAGATTTTAGTCCATTGATTAAACATATTAAAGGATCAGCACTTACTAACGTCACGCATATATTTTTAGGCTCCGTCCTGAAGCCGGATTTTTAAGTTGTCAAAACTGTAAAATGGCGCTAATGTAGGTATGCGACCGACAGTGGTATGTGCTGTCAGCGGAACCGAAATGTATGAGCGCGACGCCATATTTGAGAATTTTTTGGCTTCAACATACGTCACATCAGTTCAGTCCTTTTAGCATAGCGTATTTCGTCATTGCTTCAGTCAGATTCGTCCAATAATTCGAAATAAATCAGTCAGTCAGTCAGCTTCTCTTTTATTAATAGAGAATATACAAATTCTCGTACGTAAAAGGTCATTGTTACGCGTCATTATTACGTTTTTATTTTCAAACTATAAAAAGCGCTTTGCTTAACGTAAAACGATCAAGTATTTCACGATATCTCCGCTTTAGAATTTTTGCTCAAATGAAAAATTCAGTGCGATTCCGAACTTTTCGTTCCAATTTTATCCGTGATAGCAAAAGAGCGACAAATATTTACTGACTTAAATTTTGAGGTAAAAATATTAAAATACTTAACGCGAAATATCATTTTACTTATGAGAAATATTTATAGTAATGTTTAATGTGTTATTAGAACACCCGACAAGCAAGAGGCATTTTAAAATATGAATTCATAATAGATAATATTAAAAATATTTTGCGTAACCAAACCTAGCATATTTCTTCCAAAACTTATACATATTTGAAATATTTTGGGCTCATAATTTTTGTATAAAACTTTAAGTAGTATGAAATCAGAGAAAAAAATCAGAGAAAAAGCAAAACAGAGCAAAATTGATGATGCTTTCAATGTCAATATAAAACTGCCCAAAAATAAAAATATCAAAAATTAATTTATGTCAGCACGGATTAATGGACAAAAAGATGCTGATTTTACATTGGAGATGTCAGTAAATCCAGTTTTCCCCTTAGAAGAACATTTATATAGAGTTTTGAAGTGTGTTTTAGTTTTCATAGGTATTGGGCACGTAAGCAATTGAAGTCCTAACGTATCTCCATTGATTCCATACGATGAAATCCGAATGGACGTTTTGCTTTCTAATAGGCAATATGAGCCGTTTGGTATTGCAACTGGCGCACTTTACATACAAATGCTTATTCTTCCCTATCTAAAGTGTCTCAAGTGTCTCCCTATTTCAAGTATATCAAGGTATAGAACCAGTAAGTACAGGAAAATGGAAGAGAATTGGAAATATTTGGTATAATATAGGGATAGAATTCAATATGTATGATTTTAATGCCAGTAATAAGATCTTTAACTATCACACTCCTTTCCAACTCCCTTGGGGATGAACCGTTTCTAATTTTTCCGTGAAATTTTTGTCAACTTTTTTATTGTGCTTAGGTAAAATTTATTTATTTATTTTGCACAATAAGTAAGTATTACAATATAAAACACACAAACATAGAGAGAACATGTACAAGGACATCTTATCGCTACAAATGAGGATCTCTTCCAGACGCCCTAGACGTGGGAGCAATTTAAATGTGATATGCAAAGTAGATAGACATAATAAAAACAAAACTAAAAAAGTATGCTAAATTATAAATTTATTGATGCAAGGTTTTGGCTGGGCTATTATATCAAGTGCGTGAGTAAGTAAGAGTTTTATTTTTGCCTTAAACACATATTAAAAAATCGGGGAAAAGGCAAATTTAATTCATATCAAGACAATGGAATTATAGAAAGGATTTTGTGAAATTCCCATGAGATCACTCATACCGGGAGAAAGTCAGCTAGGTACATAGTTATTACAATGAAAACAAACCCCGCAACATTATTGTAGTTGCATAGGTTATCTTATTGCACGCTATGGGGCAATTTTGCTGATTGCCCCGTACATTTTTGCCCCGAACCAAAATGTTGTTTTGATGGCTTTTGGTTGAGTCATGGGGATTTTGCCTCTCGTACTCCTATTACTAGGCGCTATCTGTATTCATGAATTTTGTGTTTTTGTGGATGTAAAAAAGTAATCGTTACGTTTTCATTAAATAAAGTCACAAAAGCAGCAAAATATCAACGTAATATTCAACGTAAAATGATGTTCGGCCAAAAGCGATCTTGATAAAGGTTACATGCGTAAATAAATTTATAATACATCATCTATCTATATCTTCTATACTTATAATAAAACTGTAAAGGGTCGAATTCTGTACATTGAAGTTATTTTGAAAATTTTTGTTGGAGGACACTATTTAGTCGATACTGAAGCCAAAACTGTAATTTGTTTAATTTTTGTCTGTCTGTCTGTCTGTCTGTCTGTCTGTCTGTCTGTCTGTCTGTCTGTTTCACGACCGGGCATCACGGCTAATCCGCTGGATGGATTTAAATGAAACTTGACATGATTATAGTTCATACCCCGAGGTAGGACATAGGATACTTTTTGTCCCGAAATTCATCATGGTTTCCCTGGAAGACGGCATCAAAGTCCAAACGTTTTTTAGTTATAATTCATTAACGCGTTGTCCGATTCCATTCATTCTTTTTTTGTTAGAAAGGAGGTTCTTTAAAGATTATTCCATACAAATCTTATCATCATCACTTTTGTAGTTCAGAAATTACAGACATCAGAACCTTTAAGTTCAAGTAGGTAGGTGACTTGAAACTCGGAATGCACAAAGAAACTAGGGCTAGGACGTAGGGCTCAATAAGACTGGAGTACCCTTACAGCCGTAAATAAATAGGCTTAGCAGGAGATTTTGTATGGTTTAAAATTTTTCACTTTTAGGGTGAACAAAAATCATATAACTGGCGTCATCGCTACGTTATACCGTATAGCGCCATCTCTACAATTTATGTGGAACTTGAATGTAAAAATCTGAGATAGGTACTACCGAATTGTTTTAAATAAAAATTAACTGTCATATTATTTACTGTTTCCTGACTTTATATTAAGATGGCACTGTTAACACATGAACAGATTTAAACTTAATCATCAGCAATATGGAAAGGGTAAGATAATGGTTCACAAATATTTTTAACTCTTAGGTCTTATCGATCCTAACCGACTGACTGTCATCTAAGGTCTTTTTATACGTAAAGAAATATATAGACATTGTCCATTCTGATGTTTTGTATTGTATTGAGATGAAGCAAAGATTTTTAAAAGACTCTTATATTATGTTGGGCTGGGGAATATTGTTAGTAGAGTAATTTATCCCAGTGGTACCTACCCGGCCGAACTCTGAAAGAAGAGTTCTACCACCAGTACAACTTTTCACATGGTTTAATAATTTTTGACATATTTCGTGGTTTCAGAATAAAAATCTCAATGAAAAGGACGATTTTAACTGTCGATATTTCGACCCAGTGGCACAGGTCGTGGTCACTACGTGACCACGACTTGTATCAATGTATCGAAATATCGACAGTTAAAATCGTCCTTTTGATCTTTCAACTACGTATTAATGAAACTTTATAGTATTTTTAAGTAAAAGGAGTTTTCAAAATCACCACAAGATAACCCGTGCAAAGTAAGAACAGGTTTCTGTACAACATCACACCAGAATCCCGCGAAAAATCAAGGAATTCCAGTAGGAAGGTATATTATGTAAAAAAATTGTAATTCACGCGGGCGGAGCCGCGGGCAACAGCTAGTATTATTATATTCTACGGTTGATATTGGTACAGTCGTGAAAAATAGCATTTCATATATTGCTATGTGTAGTGTTAGTTATACCTATTATCAATTTTATGAATAATACAAAATGATATTAAACAAATTATGACACTACATACGAGTATATTATACACATAAAAAGAATCCAACCCTACTGATGCTGGCAAATCTTACCCTTTTCAAAAAGCCCCAGACGCGATGTCATAGCACAGTCCTGAAAGAAAGACAAAACCAAATTATTTCCAAGCTATCAATTCGTATGAAAAAGGGTTCACGGGAAACATATTTCCGGGTCACTGATCTTACAATAGAAACACAAATAGACAGTACATGTTCCATTGCGCGATATCAATCATCTGCTATATCGTTTGTAGTGCAGCGCGGCGCAATCTACATGCAAGTGTTTTTTTGACTCACGTCGACCTTTGTGTCCTTTACATATATGCGCTCTAAATGCTCGATCACTGAACTAGAGAAAATCATTGAAATGGCTGCAGTTAGTACTAGTAAATTGTTTTTAAGTGCCGATTTAAACTCATGGATGTTCACGTACAAAATTATTGCGTATTTATGTCTGAAAAGAAGAACAATTCCAATAATATAGTCATTCAGCTTTTTAGGGTTCCATTATCCATACCAAAACGGTAAAATAACCAGAAAGCTTCGTAGCACATCAGATTTCGTCTGTTCTCGTCTCCACTTTGCTGGAAACCGAGGTTTATTATGCTCTCAATTTTCGTCCTTGCCTTTTTAACCAAAACACAATTATGCTTTTTAATTCGCGCGATCGTCATACTTACAGGATTCCTCGCGCGATCGTCATACTTACAGCACGTAAAGTGAGCTAGTGTTTTTCTTGAACTACCTACTTCAATATAAAATGAGTAAATGTGTTAAATGTAAAAAATCTATAACGAATAGGTCACCAGGCCTCGAATGTAACAAATGTGGTATACAAGTCCATGCAAAAACGGACTGTACAGGATTAACAAACAAACAGTTGGCAGCAGTACGAGGAGCAGAAAATCTGGAGTGGACATGCAATGCGTGTGCCCACTCCTCATTCAGAAAAAGCTCGTTTATAGTGCCCTCGGACGACGAAGAAGAAGAAGACTCCGACAATGCAAATAAAGAACTCACCCTGGATTCAAAGCGGTTCCTGGCACGGATCACAAAGGAAATGGAAAAAATCCTAAAAAAAGAGTTGGAAGAAACAAATCGCTCGATGCAATTCCTGAGTGACAAGGTGGAGGACTGTCTAGAAACCATTGAAGTATTTAAGGGAAGAATTAAAGAAATGGAAAATAAAAATCAGGACCTAACCAACAAAAATAAATTTCTAGAAAACAGGATTGGTGCACTAGAGCAGCGTATAACGACTATGGAACAGAGCAGTATAAGTAGAAAATTGGAAATAGCAGGGTTGCCTGAAACTGATGATGAAAATGTGCAAGAAATTATAAAAAAAACGGCCACAAAACTAAACCTAACCACTGCGGACATCGAGTCGGCGCGTCGATCGAGAAAGGGTAAATTAAGTGTTATATGTCTCGACATGAAAAACGAAGACTCTAAAAACACGTGGATATCCGCAGCGAAAAAAATACCAATTTCTTCAGGTGACATCATGAACAACAGGGATCCCAAAATATCTACAAATAAAATCTATATTCGGGAAGCTTTGACTCCATACATAAAAAACCTACTCTGGAAGGCTAAACAGGAACTGAAGGATTCACATAAATTCGTCTGGTGTAAAAATGGCAAAATCTATGCTCGCAAGAGTGATAAAAGTGAATTGCTATTTATCAGATCAGAATCTGATATTACCAGGGTAAAAAATGTATGAATTTAGGTATGCTTATATGTTTATTGCGCAGGGAGTAAGTAACTCGTTCCTAAGTACTAGTATAATATGGATAATATAGTTAAAATTACGAATTGTGTCGATATATCTGATTATTGGAAATATATCCCTAGCAATCCTAACAATAATATTCTTACCTGTATTCATATAAATATTAGATCATTAATTAAAAACTTCTCGAAATTGCAATCGTTAATTGATACAAGTTTCAGACCGATCGATGTCGTAGTGTTAACAGAAGTGAATATCTCAGATAGCATAAGTTCCATGTTTAATATAAGTGGATATAAAATGCACATAAATTTGCGTAAAACCAAGAAGGGGGGTGGGATAATTATCTACTGTCTTAATAAACACAAATTTAGTAACATATCACTCACAACAATAAACTTTGAATGCCTATTAGGTAAAATCACAACTCCAACGCATGAATCATTATATCTATGTGCACTTTATAGACCTCCGCACTCATGTAAACACTTATTTATCGGCGAGCTAGAATGCATACTGAAAAAATATCATACACTCAATCTAATTCTTCTAGGTGATGTTAATATAAACATAAAATACGTTGACAGTATTACGAATAAGTACTTAAATACGCTGCACCAGTATGGCCTTATGTGCGGGATCGATGAGTACACGAGAATCGAGCCACGAAAAGACAAAATCACGAAGAGCTGTATAGATCATATTTTTGTTCGATCCCGAACACACGACACGTACTGCGCAGCGCTGGGTACTGTACTGGCGGATCACCGCGCGGTGGTCGCGTCGCTAGTGAGTGCATCGACCATACAGGCTGATCCAATTGTGATTACCAAGTACAACTATCAACTACTGAATACATTGCTTAGTGATATTTCCTGGGACGACATTGACGTAATTGATTGCCCACTTACACTGTATGAATACATAAAAAACAATATACAAAATTGTTATGATAAAGCAAAATACACAATTACAATTAATCAAAGAAGGAGAAGTCAACAGTGGATAAATAGTAAAATTTTAAACATGTGCAAATACAAAGATCAATTATATACACAATTTATCAAAGACCCATCTGATAAAGAGCTTTTAGTAAAGTACAACAAAACTAGAAATAAATACAACAAATTAGTAGAAAGATGCAAAAACAATTATTATAAGAAAGAAATATTTAAAAATAAAGATAACGTGCGGAAACTGTGGCAAATTCTTAATAATTTAACAGGTAGAATAAATGCGTCCCCGGATGAAATAATATTTAGTAACTTTAAGACCTCTAATGTCGATGAGAAAACTATTGCAAATAATTTTAAAAACACTTTTGAACTTTCTACCTCCCAAAGTACTGCTTTTTGTAAAATCCCACTACTAAATAAACAAAACTATGTGAATTCCTGTAACGCTTCGATATTGTTTAAAAAGGCAACGACAAAAGGCATAATTAAGGCAATAAGGAAAATTAAAACTAACAAATCCGCGGGTTTTGATCAAATCCAACCAATCAACATTAAAAATTTATCACTTAAACTAGCTAGTGCCATATCAAAGCTTATTAACCTAAGTGTTAAAAATGGATTATATCCTACAGAACTAAAAACTGGATTAGTTAGACCGATATATAAAAAGGGTAAAAAAGATGAATACGCTAATTACAGGCCAATCACAATATTACCTATCATAGACAAACTGATAGAAGCGCATATAAGCGACGGAATACACGAGTTTTATAGGAAAAATGAAGTGATTTCAAAAAATCAATTCGGATTTCAACCAAAGAAAAGTACGACACAGCTACTCTCGGGGTTTACGGACTACATTTGTGAGAGGCTTAATAACAGGAATCACGTGATAGTGGTCTTTATTGACTTTAGTAAGGCTTTTGACAATCTGCGCCACGATATACTAATACAGAAATTAGAAAGTACAGGGATAAGGGGACCATTACTGACCTGGTGTGAAAATTACCTTAAAGATCGATCATTTTACGTGAAAATAGGTAATACGCTAAGTGACAAGGCTAAGGTTAATATAGGTACAGCTCAAGGCTCAGTATTAGGCCCATTACATTATATAGCCTATGTAAATGACATTAATAACGTTATTAAAAAATGTACAACATTTCAATATGCAGATGATACATGCATAGTGTCTGCTAATCGGGATGTTGAAATGGCATTGAAAGACCTACAAGAGGACTACACAAATATTGCGAAGTGGTCACATGATCACGGCCTATCCATGAACACACAGAAAACAAAATTATTACACATTCACTCATCCCACCTAAAAAGTACAGCACAAATAAAATTAATAGCCCACACTCATGATTGTCTCCACATTTCATCTACCAATTGTTCATGCGAAGCCATCGAACAGGTCACTCAACACCCTTATCTAGGTCTAACTATAGATAATAGGTTAAATTGGGGTCCACATATAAATAATGTATGCACTAAACTACGCGCAATTTTAGCAAAACTTAACATAATAAAACACAAAGTTCCATACCACATAAAACTTCAATTATATAAGGCCTTAGGCGAAAGTATTATACTGTACGGACTAAGTACCTATGGTCGTACATTTAAAACTTACATCGAACAAATTGAAAAACTAGAATTGAGAATTTTAAAACAAATTTTGCCAAAAAAAATAAAGTGCCAATTCAAAGATGATGAGAGGCAAATTTATAAATACTGCAATATATTACCCGTTACAGAAAAAGTTAAACTAAGATTATTAATTGAAAATTTTGCATTCTTTAACAGTAATATAGATACATGCAGCACTTTACTTAGAAGGGTAACGAAGAAAAGAATTATAACAAAGAGGGCTCTCAACTTTTATGGAGAAAGAACCACCAATTATTTGTTACCCAGATTAATAAACAACTTGCCCCTTTTACTAAGAAATAAAATAAACGAAAGAAATATAAAATATACATTTAAGAATTACTTTAAAGAATTGTATAACGAGATCCCTAAATAATGCCATGGTACATTTTGGATCAGCCTGTAGGTCTGTCGAGCGCAAACCGGTTTTGATAGCATCGGTTCACGTCACTCGCAACTATGAACCGCGCGCATCTATCGCATCTATACATTTATGCTAGGTAGTTCTGCGAATAGCAATTTATAGCTTAAGTTTATATTTAAGTAAGTATTTTTTGTTTAGAATTAAGAGGAATGTGCAGCGCCTACACAAACTAGAAATAGTTTTAAGGCGCCAAGTAAACTGTTGTATACTTAGTATAAAAATCATTGTTAATTAAATTAAATAAATAAATAAATAAATTACTGTTTGATGGCAGATGCAGAGTATAGGAATATGCAAAGAAATCTAAAAAAATTAAGTCCTACCAAATTGTAATCTAATAGTAGTTTATGAAACGGATGCATAATGGGGGGGTATTAAAACATGAGTGTGAGTTTAAAAAACGAGCCGCAGGCGAGTCACACGAGTGTTTTAATACCTAATTATGTAGAGGTTATACACTATAGGTACTCTATCTACGCTCATATTATACCATAAATTCAAACCATAAAATCTTGCTAACATTTGTCGTTAATCCTTCACTTTGTTGGTAAAATATTGTGGGTCATTTTTGTTGCCATTGCTAAAATGTCAGGTGGAGTTAATTTTTTTTAGTAGGTTTCACTGCTAGACATTTTTCCGCGCAGTTTTGACTAAGTAACAAAAATAATACATAAAAAGGTTTAAAGTTACGTAGGTGTGGCGCCAAAATTCAGTTGTAAACTGCGTATGTGCGCGCAGAACCATAGACAATAGACATTGTTGTTGTTGTCTATGGTCAATCATGGCCCATCCATACTCTCGGTAATGACTACCAACTAAATGTTATCTGTGGACTCCATATATAAAAAGACTAAATTAAGGAGGCTCTACACTCTCTTTTGGCTATGAAATTCGAACTTTAAGCAATGAGCGTAGATAAAATATTGTATTAACCAACTCTAGTTATCTGTTCCCAAGTGTTAATGTTCGACCGCTAAGTGATTTAGCGTTCCGCATAATATTGTGTTGGAACCGGCGCCAGACACTGATCAATACAACCTGCCACATCGCTACCAGATTACCGCGTTCTATTTTATAAAATGGCACACGCTAATCAATGAGAAAATAGTTTTGTATGGATCGAAGGTTAGGATTGCGAGAACTATAAAATGCCTATTTCAAAAGTACAATGATGATAAATCATGTTTACTAAACATATTACGTCAACAAGTTGTTGCATTTTGCATTGATGCTCCATTTGTACTTGACGTAGCGTGATTTTTTTTTTTACGCTATACAAGTTAGTACTTGACTGCGATCTCACCTGATGGTAAGTGATGATGCAGTCGAAGATGTTAGCGTACTAACTTGGAAGGGGTAAGTGAACTCACCCCAACGGTTTCTACACAGCATCGTACCGGAACGCTAAATCGCTTAGCGGCACGTCTTTGCTGGTAGGGTGGTAACTAGCCACGGCCAAAGCCTCCCACCAGACCAGACCTGAGCCAATTTAGAAATTATAAAATTCCAAAGTGGCCCGTGGCGGGAATCGAACCCGCGACCTCCCACTCGAATCCGAGCGTGCGTCCCTTGTGCCACGGAGGTCGTCATATAATAAAATAATATTGTAGTCATTCCTTGTCTATGTTACGTTATTTCGAAATTTTCCAGTTATTTTTGTGTAGCATAGTAGTGTTTTGTATTTTCAAGTTATCTGTGTTTTAAAATTAATTATTAATATATAGTAGTCTAGTATGCTTGTTAAGAAGTAAGTGTAAGACTCGAAGTAACTTGTAAGACTCGATTTCCTTGGGTATATTGAGAACATTGTTCGGGTGAGTTAAGAGTCCCATGAACTACAATGTCTGCATACCTTCGAAAAACCAAATCATTTGTAATTCGTGCATATTTAGATCATGTTGTGGTGTTATTCGGGTTCATATAGTAATAATCTATGCTCATGGGCATATTTCGTTATGTAATAAATATATATCTAAAATGAAATATACTTAAATGAATTTTGATTTGCATATTTTTGATAAAAATTTTGATGGCCAAGTGATGGCCGTGATCAAAAATTAAAAAGTTACTTAACCGCTTCCTTTTAACTAAAGAACACAACGAAAGTGTATCTGAATAATTTAGGTCAGACGCCAGGGTAACCTTTCGGGTTGGGGCCGCTATGTTTGGGGCAATTTGCGAAATGGTCTCAGGGGTGTGCTAAGTAACCCAGACATTCAACATTCATTGCACCCGTTAAAGGCGATTTGGGTTGATAGCCTTAATTAAGTCAGATGATTTGCTTTTTGTCTGTTTACTTTTTTGGATGAATTTGTACTCTAAAATATCTGGTCTTCAACTTTAATGTGCACTGAAAAAACTACTGTATAAACAGATATTAATTGACTAACCAAATAGGGTATTTGACTCCAATTTTTTTATTACTTTATTATAAAGTAGAATTAAAATAATGACGTGCACTGAAAGAAATAATTAAATCGATCAAATAACAAAAAAGTTATAAGCATTTAAAGATTTGTGATTAGACAGAGATAGCAACATGAAATTGTGACGTCACACCTTACCAATGCCATAGTAGCTTCGTGCGGCTTCATACAAATTTTCGTTTTGCGAGAAAGGGATAGAAGATCCCCCCACTCCAAAGTTTAAACGCCTGTAACTTTGTTAATCTTCGTTGGATTTTAATATTTCTTTCACTGCACGTTATTATTTTTATCCTAGTTTATAATAAAGTAATATTTTTTATCAAATTCAAAAGTAGTGTAAGACCCAATTAACAAACACGGTAAAATCTTGGGCTTTATTTATGTTTGTATATTTTGTATTATATCAAAAACGACTTGATTGATTTTTATATGGTTTTTGCTATTCGACTGCATATTTGAGTAGAAATTAGATATGTCAGATTATTATCGTACTTACATATAAAATATAGCATTAGTTTGATGTTTTTATGAGAATAGTTGTAGAATGCTTTTAAAATTAATGTTAAAGATAACAGACAACGTAAGTAATGCACCGACATTAAAATTTAATTATGTAAATACGACTACACTAGTTCTGTGTTCTATTCTTGAAATAAACTTTCGCATGAACAGATAAAACTATTTTCAGCCAGAACGCGACTAAAAGCTTAAAACATCGTGGAATTTTTCAGCCGAATGAAAAATTTTAAAGCGTTTGAAATGTGAGAAAAACTCGTTTATGCCTTTAATCGTTTTAAGCGAAACGGGCTTTTACGTTTCTCCCTTGCGAAATGTTTAGTTTCACTGAAATAAAACGACTTTGACTTCACTTTTATTATTATTTAACTATTTCTTTTATGTATTTGTATCGAAGAAATCTTTTCTTCGATACAAAGAGCTAACCTTCACTTTGAAAAAAATTTTAAGTCAAGAGTTTCAGAATATATTTCTTGAAGGCAGCGGGAGCAATGTAATTTTATTAAATAGCTGAATGTTCTCGTTTTGTTTCCTTGTGGAAAAACTGATGCCTTTACTAATAGCGTACACAATATTTAAAGTAATAAAATTCACGAAGAATGATGATTCATCCACTGATGAGGGAATTTGGTCTTTGAAGTTTTCGCTAATGGACATGACTGCATTAATGATTTTCATTTTTCTCTCACTCATCTGTAAATATAAAAAAAAGTTAAAAATAACAATCCACCAATGTAAACGGAGTTTGTAACATGTCCATCAATCAACGTGCCTATATTAAAATATTGACTCTTACAAAAATATTATCAGGTCCTACAAAAAGTCTCTCATATGCAGCAGTAAAGCGGATCATTCCGAGCGTTTTTTCCTCTATTCGGTCACGTGGTTTTTTCTACTATCACGTGGTTTGTACATACATTTTTATCTACAGTCGTGAACGCTACACGACTGTTACTTTGTCTAGCCCTGCTGTACATTACATTGTGTATCATCATGCAAATAGGAATAAGATTAGTTACTTCAAAAAACTTAAAATGTCAGTTTCGGAAAACCTAAGGATGGTAAAAAAATTGGCGCCAATATTAAAATATTGACTTGAACGAATATTAAATTGTACAAAGTCCCTGAGGGCCCCAGTAAAGCGTAGCACTCCGGCAAAGTGGCGAACGCTGTTCGTTTGTCACGACGAGTTACAGTTCGGCGGCAACTCGTAAAGCTTCGCACTTTTATGCCGTCCATATAAATCTCGTATTTATTGCTTTTCAATATATTTTTGGGATGGCTGTGAAATGTTCAGAAACTGATATTAAATTGCTTCAGGTCTTGTCTGGCGAGACGCTATACAGCCGCGATTGGTTACCGTTGTACCGACAAATATATATCGCCACGAAAGCGTTCCGGTGTGATTCTCGTAACTAAAATTGTATGTACATCGCGTAAACATCAATGGCAACCATAACCATAATCGGTGTCTTGGCTGCGTAACCGATGCAAACATTAAACAATCAGCGCGAGATGTAACTCCGTCGATGCTATTATAAGTATTTTTGCAGAAACGTACAGCTGATTGCTCCTATACCGACAACTGCATCTCTTCTGCAATCAAGTAAGTACTAACTATAATTATCTAGTAATTGAATTGCGCGTAAACGCAGTGCTGGAAGACTTCCGATTAGATGTAGCCTTATTGTAAAGTCCCGGGAAGTAACTGTACACAAGTAACGCGGGACTATGTGGGTTAGAAATAATTACAGAAGTCTTTTTTCCACCATTAGATGTCCGTCATCTGAAGAAAATGATAGTAATTGAATAGAAGAACATATTGTTAATTCCTTGTACAACGATTAGAAGCAGTGACTACACACAGGTCTGCCTCTCATCAGTGAGTATGGGGTTCGAATCTTCGACACCTTACTCCTTACACTACGTCACAACGTGTGATTATTAGTACAGTATTACTTTGTTATTACTTTACCCACAACGCGTAAATTGCAATAAAGTGATACACAGAAGTAACACGTGATATCTAAATCACAGTCGACTTAGTCACACCACGGCAACGCGGATTCAAAATGAAATATCCCCGTGTGCTTATCGCGCGAGTCGCGGCTCACAAATCATTTCTGCGTTATTAAATCAAGAGATACAACGGAATATACGAGAACCCGCAGAGATACAAGATAATACCCCGTATTTATGTTACTCAAACAAAGAGGAATGTATGGGTACATTCTCATACTGTTGATTTCTTTATTACTTTTGAAAATGCCATTTTGTTATTTTCGTTAAATGAGAATGTAGTCAAACTCGCCTGAGATAACCCCTTCACCTTGTAGAGTACTTGTAGTCAGGTTGATACATAGCCAATCAGTTAGTATACTAACTAAGTGTCAATTGACAGGCTTAAAATACAATAAATTTCACATAGTCTCAAATTACAGTTGCTTATAAACTTATAAACCATAAAATTAATTGATCCGGAACTCGGCGTTTGTTATTTTTTAAATAAACTTGAAGATATTTGTTGCTTTTTTAAATGACTTTCAAAAAACTACAACGCCTTCAAAAAGCAGAAGAAATAGTTGGGAATTGGAAATTTTATGGTAAAGGTAAATTTTTAGGCCTAAGTGCGCTTAACTTATTCTTTAGGTTTTTGAAGGCAGTGAAATATAAGTATCTTAAAATGTTGACCATCTTAATATCAAAGTTATTTTCGTATTTCGCATACATTAGTCAATGTAAGCCTCTGAGCTTTATTTCCGAGCCCTATAAGGGTTCTGCCCAATAGCCCATATAATAATTTAAGCCACATTTGACCAGTTCACCGTAATAAGCTGACCTAAATACCAACGGCCAACCGTTGACCTTTGCACACCATTTAACGAGGTATCTAGTAAGCCAGCCCTTATCAAATTGTGGGATTAGGCAAATTGATTTAGGAGATATATTCCTGCTAAGTAGATGTAATATGTTACGACAAGACCGGTATATAAACGAGCCGATTTTCGTACTGATTGTGTATGAGTCGTAGAAGGAATCAGCCAGAATTTCTACCTCCTGATTGACTCTATGTTGCAGATGTTTTTATTGTTGTATTATACCCCTCGCTCTTACGTCAAATACGTTTTTAGGTATGACACTCATTTAGATCTCCATTCTTTTTGCGGCGAAGCCGACAGCCAAGCATAATTTTTCTATTGAACTTGGCTCTCCTTTTTTTACATTTATGTTTTTGGTGGGATATCATTACTTTTTGTAAAGAAAACTAGGCAGGTATTGAGTTTAAAGCTTTTTCTTGCGTTTCCGCTGCGTGGTTTTCTTTTTTATACTATTTTATACACTCTCTTGAATGTTAGAGATAATAGTGATAGTAAAATATAATAGAAAAATAAAGTACCTAATGTTGCAATGTCTAAATTAAAGAATCGACTTAGACGGAACGAAGTTTGCCGGGTCAGCTAGTACAACATAAGTTTGCTGCTGTCAAATGATGTCAGTATAGCGTTTTCTCAGTGGAACTAGAACTGAGTGGCTGAGACAACGCTAAACGCGTGACAGTTGACAGCGGCAAACTTATAGCGAACGGGTTGTATAAAGTATTTATTTATTTATTGAATCTAATATATATGTACGTCACTTTTATACTATTATTGGTTTAGGCACGTAGAACCTGGTTGTTTAGCGCGTATTACAAGTTTTTTTATGAGGACACCGTTTCTTTTTTTTTAGACTTTTTTTTTTGATTTTTTTCCTACGCTCACACATAATTACCGAGCTGGATTCCAAATTTTATCCTTCTAGGTCATCTGGAAGTAGGTTAGATTTAGGTACTATAATATATGTCAGTTTGTATGGGGACACCCCTTATTTTTTAACTTTTTTATATTTTCTGATTTTTTACTACGTTTACACACAATTACCAAGCTGGATTTCAAATTTCATCTTTCTAGGTCATCTGGAAGTAGGTTAGGTTTAGGTACTATATGTCAGTTTGTATGGGGACACCCCTTATTTTTTTACTTTTATTTTTATTTTCTGATTTTTTACTACGCTTACACACAATTACCGTGCTGGATTTCAAATTTAATCTTTCTAGGTCATCTGGAAGTAGGTTAGGTTTAGGTACTATTTGTCAGTTTGTATGGGGACACCCCTTATTTTTCGACTTTTTCTTTATTTTCTTATTTTTTCCTACGCTAACACACAATAACCAAGCTGGATTTCAAATTTCATCTTTCTAGGTCATCTGGAAGTAGGTTAGGTTTAGGTACTATATGTCAGTTTGTATGGGGACACCCCTTATTTTTTGACTTTTTTTATTTTCTGATTTTTTCCTACGTTTACACACAATTACCGTGCTGGATTTCAAATTTCATCTATCTAGGTCATCTGGAAGTAGGTTAGGTTTAGGTACTATATGTCAGTTTGTATGGGGACACCCCTTATTTTTTGGCTTTTTTTTTATTTTCTGATTTTTTTCTACATTTACACACAATTACCGTACTCGATTCCAAATTTCATCTTTCTAGGTCATCTGGAAGTAGGTTAGGTTTAGGTACTATATGTCAGTTTGTATGGGGACACCCCTTATTTTTCGACTTTTTTTTATTTTGTTATTTTTTCCTACGGTAACACACAATAACCAAGCTGGATTTCTAATTTCATCTTTCTAGGTCATCTGGAAGTAGGTTAGGTTTAGGTACTATATGTCAGTTTGTATGGGAGCACCCCTTATTTTTTGACTTTTCTTTATTTTCAGATTTTTTCCTACGCTTACACACAATTACTAAGCTGGATTTCAAATTTCATTTTTCTAGGTCATCTGCAAGTAGGTTACATTTAGGTACTATATGTCAGTTTGTATGGAGACACCCCTTATTTTTTTACTTTTCTTTATTTTTTGATTTTTTCCTGCGCTTACACACAGTTACCGAGCTGGATTCCAAATTTCATCCTTCCAGGTCATCTGGAAGTAGGTTAGGTTTTTGTACTATATGTTAGTTTGTATGGGGACACCCCTTATTTTTTGACATTTTTTTATTTTCTGATTTTTTCCTACGCTTACACACACTTACCAAGCAGGATTTTAAATTTCATCTTTCTAGGTCATCTGGAAGTATAGGTTAGATTTAGGTACTATCTTTCAGTTTGTATGGGAACACCCCTTATTTTTTGACTTTTCTTTATTTTTTGATTTTTTTCTGCACTTACACACAGTTAACTAGCTGGATTCCAAATTTCATCCTTCCAGGTCATCTGGAAGTAGGTTAGGTTTTTGTACTATATGTTAGTTTGTATGGGGACACCCCTTATTTTTTGACTTTTTTTTATTTTCTAATTTTTTCTTACGCTAACACACATTTACCAAGCTGGATTTCAAATTTCATCTTTCTAGGTCATCTGGAAGTATAGGTTAGATTTAGGTACTATATGTCAGTTTGTATGGGAACACCCCTTATTTTTTGACTTTTCTTTATTTTTTGATTTTTTCCTACGCTTACACACAGTTACCGAGCTGGATTCAAATTTCATCCTTCCAGGTCATCTGGAAGTAGGTTAGGTTTTTGTACTATATGTTAGTTTGTATGGAAACACCCCTTATTTTTTGACTTTTCTTTATTTTTTGATTTTTTCCTACGCTTACACACACTTACCAAGCAGGATTTCAAATTTCATCTTTCTAGGTCATCTGGAAGTATAGGTTAGATTTAGGTACTATCTTTCAGTTTGTATGGGAACACCCCTTATTTTTTGACTTTTCTTTATTTTTTGATTTTTTTCTGCGCTTACACACAGTTACCGAGCTGGATTCCAAATTTCATCCTTCCAGGTCATCTGGAAGTAGGTTAGGTTTTTGTACTATATGTTAGTTTGTATGGGGACACCCCTTATTTTTTGACTTTTTTTTATTTTCTAATTTTTTCTTACGCTTACACACATTTACCAAGCTGGATTTCAAATTTCATCTTTCTAGGTCATCTGGAAGTATAGGTTAGATTTAGGTACTATATGTCAGTTTGTATGGGAACACCCCTTATTTTTTGACTTTTCTTTATTTTTTGATTTTTTCCTACGCTTACACACAGTTACCGAGCTGGATTCCAAATTTCATCCTTCCAGGTCATCTGGAAGTAGGTTAGGTTTTTGTACTATATGTTAGTTTGTATGGAAACACCCCTTATTTTTTGACTTTTCTTTATTTTTTGATTTTTTCCTACGCTTACACACAGTTACCGAGCTGGATTCCAAATTTCATCCTTCCAGGTCATCTGGAAGTAGGTTAGGTTTTTGTACTATATGTTAGTTTGTATGAGGACACCCCTTATTTTTTGACTTTTTTTTTTATTTTCTAATTTTTTCCTACGCTAACACACACTCTCCAAGCTGGATTTCAAATTTCATCTTTCTAGGTCATCTGGAAGTATAGGTTAGATTTAGGTACTATATGTCAGTTTGTATGGGAACACCCCTTATTTTTTGACTTTTCTTTATTTTTTGATTTTTTCCTACGCTTACACACAGTTACCGAGCTGGATTCCAAATTTCATCCTTCCAGGTCATCTGGAAGTAGGTTAGGTTTTTGTACTATATGTTAGTTTGTATGGAAACACCCCTTATTTTTTGACTTTTTTTATTTTCTAATTTTTTCCTACGCTAACACACACTCTCCAAGCTGGATTTCAAATTTCATCTTTCTAGGTCATCTGGAAGTATAGGTTAGATTTAGGTACTATATGTCAGTTTGTATGGGAACACCCCTTATTTTTTGACTTTTCTTTATTTTTTGATTTTTTCCTACGCTTACACACAGTTACCGAGCTGGATTCCAAATTTCATCCTTCCAGGTCATCTGGAAGTAGGTTAGGTTTTTGTACTATATGTTAGTTTGTATGAGGACACCCCTTATTTTTTGACTTTTTTTTTATTTTCTAATTTTTTCCTACGCTTACACACACTTTCCAAGCTGGATTTCAAATTTCATCTTTTCAGGTCATCTGGAAGTATAAGTTAGATTTAGGTACTATATGTCAGTTTGTATGGGAACACCCCTTATTTTTTGACTTTTCTTTATTTTTTGATTTTTTCCTACGCTTACACACAGTTACCGAGCTGGATTCCAAATTTCATCCTTCTAGGTCATCTGGAAGTAGGTTAGGTTTTTGTACTATATGTCAGTCAGTATGAATTTTAACGACTTTTTGACCTTCATATCTTTATAACCGTTTGAGCTAGTTTCATGAAAATTGGGCTTCTTTATGATCTTATGGATATAATTAAACACACGTAGTTTTATGTGTTTACGTTAAATAGGTTTTGAGTTATAGAAGGGTCAAAAGTGGCACCAAGTGGTTCGTGTAAACTTACTCTTGGCGCTGGCTAGCCAGTTCCTTTGCTTGAACTTGGCTTGACACGCTGCCGCGTGTCTTGATGCAATGAAAGCAATTACGAAACCACACTGCGGTGCCGTAATATGAGCATGTGGTTCTGTGGCCATTAAATCCAATTGTCCACAACAGGTTGTTATTGCTGGGCTCAATGGGATTTCTCTAAATCCACTAGCCACAGGATTCAATGGGATTTGTGTATAATATGTTGCAGTCTTATGGGATTCATATGAGGTTTCATCTTAGTAATTACTGCATTCAATTGCAGAACCTAGCGTCACGTTTTACTTTACTTAAACAAAAATAAGTATTTCATAATGTTTGCGTTAAGGAGGCTGCAGTAAAAAGCGAGGTATCTTCTGATTTAACAGCGTTGAAATGATTTGTACGCTATGTGGCATAAGAGTTACAGGGACTGTAATATTCCTTTTGACTTTTTTCCCCTTTGAGAACGAATGATTACTTTGCGAGAAAAGTTTTTGTGGGTATGTTTTCTGACATGGTATAACGATTTTCTTTTCTTGCAGTTATAAGATGGGTATAATATACGTACATCCTCATTAAAAATAAATATGCTCATTAAAATTAAAGACTGAAAACGCGACGATAGTAAAATCTGTTAATAATCTCGAATTTTTCAACCTATAGGCTATAAGCCTTGGTCTTAGTAAGCAGACTTGACTATATTAGTTCTATTCTGCTGTATGGTATTGAAAGCCTTAAATCAACAATACGTAGGTATATCATAAGTGACATAACGGTCATTATTTTCATAAAATATATGAAATTAAAATATCAGATCTATGAAAACAAAATAAAAATATTTCAAGGATTATAATATGAATCGAACTACATCTATGTGTAAAGCATGTTTATACAAGTAAATAATTATTCATTATAATAGTTAAATTAAGTGTAGATAGTACACTGAAGCGAAGTGCCCGAGAACAAATTTTAAATCACCCAAATTAAATTCCACAGATGCCGAACCCAACAACAACTAATTAATATCTCGGTTTGAAAATTATTATGATGTTTATTGGGTTTACTCACAATTGGAACGGGAGGTCGAAAGTTGGAGAGGTCGTCAAATGAATTAATAAAATTATTATCTTTGAAACTTTACTAATAAAGACGAAGAATAACAAGCTTCTTTACAGGTACTGGACTTAATTAATTTCTTCGAGTACTCTTTACATAGCACCATTTTCACTAAAATATTCAGAAATCCAAAGTAAAACTAAAATTCGCTTTATTCTATTCTTAAAAATACTATGTCCCTTAAATCCTAAAAAAAAGGAATAAAAATGCACTTTTTAACGTTATCGTTCAGTTAAATATTTGACATATTATAAAGTATTGACAAAGGTGCTACCGATTTTAGTTAAGGGTATAGTTGTTTTATAAATAGAAGTAACTAACTCCATTGCGTTTTTGGTATGAATTATGTAAAACAAGGCTCATAGAATACTCCCACTTTGTAGTGTTCATATTTCAAAATTAAATTTTCAACAAACTAGTTGAAAGTAGTACTAGTAAATATCCAAATAGAATGACTGACTTATCGAAATCATAGGGGATTCTCTTGACTCTGAAAAGTTACTTAAATAATAAATTACCATCTGTTAACATAGATAGGTATTCGTTAATGCTCTCGTATATCCATATTCCAACTTAACCTTTCCACAAAACGAAATAGAACACTTTACACGTAAGTACTTTGAACTCAGCAGGTGTTGTTCAAATACAAAAGCAATTTAGAAACACTTAATATCACTCTAAAACGTTATCCGGAGAAAATAATATGGAACAAGACGCTGCCTAAAGACGAAGCTTATTTGTTTTTCATAAGGCAACGTCTTTGCGCTCGAAATTGGCTTTTCCATACGAATATTAGACGACGAGGTGAACACCTGGTAACTTTCTATCAAGTTATTACAATATAGTGTGTAAGGCAGGTGAGGGATGATGGAATTTAGCCTAATGCTAGTTGGTAGTCTTCGCACACCTTGAAAGTTACAGTGAAATTCCAGACATGTAAGTTCCTCACTTCCTTCATTTTTTTCACCTAGCAGTGAAACCTAGAATCTTATTACCAGACGGGAGAAAATCTTAGTTTTAGTCATACGGATTAAAGCTGTTTATTTTGTAATTTGAACAACAGCTTCAACTCAATTGTTCGTTCAAGTTCCTATTCAAATAAGTGTAAACATTTTGATAAAATCCACCTTGAGTACTGAAGTGGCGTGTTCACAAGAGTATAATGCGCATGTCACCGAGTGGTTAACAAGTTAACGTGTGGTAATTTATGCGTTACCTTCGTAATAACTTTAGGGACTCACATTGTATTGCAAATATGCGGGGTGAATATAATTATTTCAGTAAGCGTAGTAACATGATTTATGTCTCTCGGAATTTCTCCTAAATAGTTTAACGCACGTTAATTTTATGTGCCTACTCTGAGCTACAGTTAAGTATATCTAGGTATTTGAGGGTTAGATTTTGACGACCTCTCTAACATAGAGGTGCTCGCTCGAATTTTGCCAAGGGCACCGATAAGAAACCTTAGCATTTTATACTGTATCTTTATCCTACATATATACCTATAATCTATATACCTACGTACATACCTACATATATACCATATAAACCTACATACAAAATTGGTCAAAAAATTTCAGTAGAATTAAGAACCACAGATTTTATAAGAACCTTCCTTATTTGTTTTTGGAAGTTGGTTGAAAATCAAATTCGTAATATTAGACCTTAGAAAATGAGCAAGAAGTTTCCTAACTCCATCTTCAGACATCTGTAATTTCAATAAAACTACCTATCCTCAAATTAAAAACTACAAACGTGCAGTAAATCTAAATTGTAATAAGTATATTTGCGGCTCTGAGTACAATAAAACACTTAAATCGAAAGAAATTGAAAAACGAAACCGTGCACAATCAAAAACCCTAGTACTTCAAACGAAAGCCAACAAACAATTAAATAAACGTTTTTCGTGGCTTTGTTGAACGTAATTTATTCGATTTGTTTGCGAAATATTTATCCTCGTATTTTTTTACGTCAGGCATCTGTCATTCATTTGTCAAATTTCAATATACATGACGGATATTTTTTTATTTAATAATATCTGCAGGCTTATTTATTGCGCAATGAGTAAGCCCAGCTGTCTGCGCGGTTATGCATTATGCAGCCAGTATTCTTGGTACCATTCCACACGGATATGTAGGGCAATAATTAATAGTTAGAAGAAATTGTATGGTAACATTAATATTTTAAGAAAACTAACTTCGAGGACCTTGAGGATGTTTCAATCCATCGTTAACTGAGATTTTTATAGCCAACACGAGCAAACGAGCAGGTAGGTCACCTGATCACCTCTTAAGAAATTTGTTTATCTGACCCTTGAATAACACCATGGTATGGCTTTGAGGAGACACTATTGTTGGTAGCTGGTTCCATAGTTTGCATTTGTGTTCCATCCAGGTAGAATGGAAGGAACATTTTTCTACGCCAGAGTGTAGATTTTAACGATTTGCAATATCTACCTAAGTCTACTTATATTTTATATTATAGTGTTTTCACACACTTAGGAAATT
Organism: Coenonympha glycerion; assembly: GCA_963855885.1. Classification (NCBI taxonomy): domain Eukaryota; kingdom Metazoa; phylum Arthropoda; class Insecta; order Lepidoptera; family Nymphalidae; genus Coenonympha; species Coenonympha glycerion. The sequence goes on along the minus strand of OY979630.1, from coordinate 17,325,609 downwards.
ATTCCTATAAATTTAAATATGCATCAAAATTTTTTCCTATAAATTTAAATATGCATCAAAATTTATAGGAATAATCTACCTAAGTCCACGCAGATCGCCGGGTTCGCTCGGCCAAAATTTCACTTGGTTCTTCCACGGGAATCCTGAATCTTAAATGTACCTGTTCATAATTTTATTTTGCTTGATCGTTTGTCAAATTTCAATAGAATTGGCCATAACTCAGCTGAGAGAGTGAATTATGGCGATCATTAGCCGAACGAATGATCGATTTTAATTCATTCACAATCGTTATCTGAGTTCATCAGTACAAGTCACAGAATTAGCAGGACCCAGGACCATGAGAATGTGACCAAGTGCGGTTTGGCAGGCTTCACTTACTTGCTTCGCTTGAAAACAATATGGATTTTTTGAGCATACCGGTTTCTACGCGAAGTTTTGCTTCAACACCATGCAAGCAAACGAATTGTTCCGATAAAACAATTTTCCGATAACAGAACGATTTTTTAGAAATTCAAACCCCTGACGTCTAAGGAACATGCCTTTCGAGCCACAGGACAGTTATTACTAACAAACACTAAGTTTATTCTACTAAAAATCCATTGTATTAATAATTCACTTTCTCATAATGAACTCGTGTTAAGTTGTAAAGGCAAAAATGGGTGGAAAATTTCATCGGTAACAATTTCTCAATTAACCCAACCTACCTACGCAATTTTGTAAAGTTAGGCGTAATTCCTGAGTTCGTAATATTTCTCCGCCTATTGTAGGCGTTTTAGCCTAAGCGCCCACGATGGCCATTTATTTATTTATTTATTTTGTATTTTACTGTTTTATTACTCACAATAATAATATACCACAATATAATAAGAATAATCATACCAGTATTAGCAAATTCTGGTATGATTATAGACGATACTAAAATGGCCTCTTCTATGCTGAGAACCCCATTGCAACCGTGTAAATATGAAACTGCCTTATGCGATTATTTTAATCATAAGTACATTAACCCTTCAATGTTTTATATTTATATGTCTATTAATTAACTATTAGTAGACAATTCTAGAAAATAATCCAAAGAAAATTTGGAATGTTTTTAGTGCAATCCATTTTTAGTTGTTGAGGATGTGTAACTTTTAACATAAAATGATTGTAATTACAAAATACTTAAACCCGTAAATGAACATCAGAATCCGAATTCAATTGATCCAAAATACGGATTAAATTTAAAACGGTATATACCTACAGTTAGTTCAACTAGTATTTTAAACTCGGCGAAAAGAGATTTATGGTGAGTACTTATTCAAATAACTTCTGGAAATCACAGCTGAACAACGATAATCTTTGCAGCTGAAAGGAAAATCCGACGCGGGAGGCGACAGGCGACATCCGCACCTGGCGACCGCAAAAATACAAAATATAGGGAATTCCAAATGAAATGTCACAATCAGTGCCGTCCGACGTGGTCTGTGAACCCTCTCGTCGCTTTTATACGATTACCCACCCCGTTTAACGTCTGGTCGGCACAGATCTCCTACCACAGTAATAGCTTATCTCGTCACTCTAGCCGAATGCGAGTTAGTAGAATCAAACATTTATTTGCTGGTAGGGTGGCTAGTTACCACCCTACCAGCAAAGACGTGCCGCCAAGCGATGTAGCGTTCCGGTGCGATGTGTGTAGAAACCGTTGGGGTGACTTAACTTACCCCTTCCAAGTTAGTACGTTAAAATCTTCGGCTGCGTCATCACTTACCATCAGGTGAGATCATAGTCAAGTACTAACTTGTATAGTGTAAAAAAATAACAATTTTGCGAATATTATGGAGAATTCTTAGTTTCTTAGGCATCCTCACAAAATTCTACTTCGCAGTATTTATAAATATTTCAATCCACGACGGCGCGCCCCACTCTCACAAACTCGACAGAGTGGGGCGCGACGTCGTTTATTGAAGGAAGGATCGAGGTTTAAAGAAAAATAAAATCCCAGCAAAAACATTTTCATGTAAAATGTTGCCAAGACGAGAACATGTGGCTCACACTATCAAAAAGTTATCAGATCTCATGTAGAGCAAGACTTCTAACTCTACACGCCCTAACTCTATAAATCCTAACTTTATAAACTCTACACTTTAGTCAAAATATATTATGTCTTGGCTGTTTCGGTACCGTCACATGGGCGTAAAGTGAAGAATTTATTCACTGTTCAGTACTTTTCTAATAGAGTTTTGCAAGTGGCATAATGGACCATGCAAAATTCAAGAAATTTCACATTAAAATTAAATGGTATCACCATTGTTATGGGAAAAAACTTCCATTTATTAAAAATATCCTCTAAAGCAAAGGAACACACTTTTGCAAAGTGTGATGAAGTATTTGAAACCAATGCAGTTAGTAAAACCTAAGTGCAGTTTCTGAGGAGACTCAATACCTATCTAATAAATAATCGTTACTACAGAAACTAGGTATTGTATATCAGACAAGTACAAAGTCAATGAATAATATTTTTACTTTACACCCATGTGACAGTAACGAAACAGCCAAGACATAATATATTGTGACTAAAGTGTAGAGTTTATAAAGTTAGGATTTATAGAGTTAGGGCGTGTAGAGTTAGAAGTCTTGCTCTACATGAGATCTGATAACTTTTTGATAGTGTGAGCCACATGTTCTCGTCTTGGCAACATTTTACATGAAAATGTTTTTGCTGGGATTTCACTTCTTTTTGTAAGTTGTTTACGACTATATTTTATATTTGGTTAATTTCCTTTTCTTTGGTGTATTTCTTGAATATCATTGCAAGGTGGATATTTGTCCGAATCAAGTATCCCCCCCCTCTATCATTTAAATGAGGGAACCCTCCTTGGTTCACCTAGTTTACTTTTTTCCTTATTTGTAGTTTATTACAAAGAGTCCCTATATCAATTTTGAGACCTCTAGCATCAATATTTGCGGTAATTTCATACAAACTTCCATCCCCTATTTTAAGGGGTTGGGGGGTTAAATTTCCAACTTTTGGAATTTTTTTGTTGGTTGTATGCTAATACTAGCTTATATACCAAATTTCAGAAATTAAGTTTTTATTATATCTATATACTTATGGGAAACCCCATACGAACTTCCAACCCCCTAATTTTATGGATGTGGGGTGATTAACTAAAAATCCTGAAACACGTATTTAATTGTTTATTACAAAGAGTCCCTATATCAATTTTGAGACCTCTAGCATCAATATTTACGGTAATTTCATACAAACTTTCATCCCCTATTTTAAGGGGTTGGGGGGTTAAATTTCCAACTTTTGGAATTTTTTTGTTGGTTGTGTGCTAATACTAGCTTATATACCAAATTTCAGAAATTAAGTTTTTATTATACCTATATACTTATGGGAAACCCCATACGAACTTCCAACCCCCTAATTTTATGGATGTGGGGTGATTAACTAAAAATCCTGAAACACGTATTTAATTGTTTATTACAAAGAGTCCCTATATCAATTTTGAGACCTCTAGCATCAATATTTGCGGTAATTTCATACAAACTTCCATCCCCTATTTTAAGGGGTTGGGTGGTTAAAATTCCAACTTTTGGAATTTTTTTGTTGGTTGTGTGCTAATACTAGCTTATATACCAAATTTCAGCTTTCTAGGTCTTCAGGAAGTACCTAGGAATTTTGATGATCATCAGTGAGTCAGTCAGTCAGTCAGTCAGTGACGAAATTTGGGTTTTTTAGACGTCAATAAAATCTAAAGTATAAGACTTATAAAATTGAAACTTTATAGGTTTAATAAGTTCACTGGCGACATCATTTTCCGAGAATTTTGATTATCTGAAATAATTCAGGCCCAAGTTATAAGGGTTTAAAAATACGGCGAAACACTTCGAGAAAAGATAGGTAGTGCCCTCGCGCTTCGCTTGGCTCGTCTTGGCGGGGACACTACCGTGTCCCCAGATCTTTGTAGGAAGGATCACCCACTGGAAATGGAACAGCTGATTATAGCAAAAATTAAATGAAATATAATTAACGGGCCATCTGATACATAAAAATATTTCTTTTTTATTTCAAAGACATCGAACCACTTATAGATTATCATACAAATAAACATACAGATAATTTTAATATTTACTTGACATAAAATCGACTATGACAGACAGACAGACGAATGAAGTTGCACCATAAAGTTTCCATTTTTATCATTTTGGTACAGAACCCTAAAAATATTATTATATAATAGCAGACATTCTTTATACAAGGGTGTAATGAGGAAATATGATTAGAAGATGTATGGTAGATCTAATTTCAGTGGATAAAGGGAAAATAATTATCTCAGTGTAATTACATTTCTTGGCGAAATTATATCTGATACGATTCTTTTACCTGTATTTCTCCTAGTATACCTAAGAGCCTTGGAAAATGGAATTATTATTTGCTGTAATCTCATGTTCAATGGGACTTTACAACACATGAGACCTAAATAAATTATTTTTTTACGTATATTACTTATATTCCTAAACAATTTTAGCTGGAAGCGTTTCAAACTGGGAAGACGAAATTTTTCTTTTCACCTCGCCGGCCGTTTCTTAAAATCTTATTTATACTGGGTGAGACTTTATTAGATATCGGAGCCAATCTTATTATTTACGTCAACAAAATAAAATAATCTTATTACCCTTATTACATTACAAGGCTGACCCTTTCACCAGATGTGGCCGCCACTTTAGCTCCGAAATTACACGAAAAAAATAACGGAAAATTGGTACAAAACTTTTCTTTTGGTTTAAATATTTCTTTTATTAGATGGGAGTCATTGATGTGCATGTATATTCATTAAAAATATATATTTTTAATAAAAATAAAAAAACCATACCTACAATATCATCATCATTAACATTATCTCAGCCTGCGAACATCGGTCATTGTTGGATATTTGACCTTCCCAAGCGATCGCCATCACACCCTGTCCTCAGCCTTGCTCATCCAGCCGCTTTCCGCCACCCGCTTTATATCGTCGGTCCAACGAGCTAGAGGTTGCTCCACACTACAAGGTCTCCACTCCAGGACTTTTCGACTCCAATGGCCATCATCTTTACTTTAAGCGTGACCTGTCCACTGCGACTTCAGCTTGCTAATGATTTGGGTTATATCGGTGACTTTTGTTCTCCTGAGGATTTCTTTATTCTATCCTTCAGCTAGAGATAATATTTCCGAGTGATGCTATGTGCGTATATTAAATTAAATATCGTTCGCTTAGCGATGAATTTTTCACATTGTTTTTAAAGTTATTTCAAGTCTATAGATATAATTCAATTCACAAAGACGCACTCCACAATCGCTTATGCCTCATGCGATTCATAAGGAGTTAGAAGGAGTGGGGTGCATCTTTGTGTATTAAACTACATATACCTACCAGCACTTGGCCAGTGTAGTCAACTTTGGTCAAACCTGAGAGAATCTCGTTTTCAGAGAACAAAGTGGTTGAAATTTCAGAAAACTCAAACAGGAAGCTTAAAATTTAGAGTTGCGCAATCAACTTGCCGATAGGGCTTCGGATAAAAACCACAATAATTACCCCGAGCTAACCTAAGCCTGTGATAAGTGGTCCTCCCAAAGTTGACAGTTTAAAGGCCTTCGCGGGGCTTACGCGAGATTTATTGTTTTTTGCGACCGCCAGGTGGCAGTGACGTCGGTTATGGCATGTCAGGGGTGTTTGACTTTTTTCTTTCATTTTAAGATGATTTATTATTTCACCTTTTAATGCTTCCACCATAGATTTTAGGCAAATTATTTTTTGCCGCACTTTTAAAGTCAAGGGCAGTCTCTTGGACCTCTATGGCATCTCCATCAAATCATTTAGTAGTAAAAGAATAATTAGTATGGGAACTCACTGTAGCATAATTGAAAGGATATAAAATAAAAAAACTTTCCGAACGAGGCGGTAGAGTCTAACGTTTCGCAAGTGCCTGTAAGTTAGTTACGCCTATGTGAAAGACTAAAATTTTTGAATTTTTTTTGAAAATTTTGAATTTTGATAACTTGACACGCCTTGTGTACCCGCATTTTTGCAGGAGCTCTCGGATTAGATTCTCAAGCAGGCCAGGTTGTGACAGTTTCTATTTTTTTAACGATATTATAGGCTAGCGCTTGACTGTTAATTTTGATCACACCTGATGGAAAGTGATGATACTGTCTACGTTGAAACGCGCTTGCTTAGGAAATACCCAATTCAGTCTTTGTTTGAAGGCACCTAAAGGCTAGGTGGTGGGAAAGGCAATGCCTGGGAGAGTAACCTATGCAGTGCGTATTTCAAGTCTAGGCTTAAGACCTGTCAAAAAACGATTTATCATTCCGGTCTTTAGCCTTATAGAAGTCCACCAAGCACTTATAATATTGGGATAATTTCTAAGATTTGAATCCCCGATACGTCAAACTTAACGTTCTTACCACTACAACGTAACCCACAAAATTATGTTATTCCGGCTGAAAAAATACCGAATTACATATTTTATCCGCCCACGAAGGTTTTTCTGCATTATTAAACCGAAACATTTTTCCTTATATCAATAAAAGGAGAAAATGCCACAGCCGCCATATACCTCTTTGGGAAACCTGGCGTACCTACTTAATTAAGTATTCGTATAAATTATTACGTAGCATGTGTTTATCACGTAAGATCCTGTATTACGTAAAAGCACATAAATTCTTGCCGCATTCCGGTTTGTATTCACAAGAGAAATGACGCATTATGGTGATATTCCACTGCGTGGGGTTCCACGAGTGACTCTACTCACTAAAAAAGCTCCAAAAACTCAATTTTTCTAATTTTTATCGGACACTACAGTGGATGTGATTGTATTTTTATTAATGTGTCAGTAATAGTAATAATATGCAAAAATGCTCTGAAACGGATTTTTATAACTGGCTTAGTTTTTAGGGTTCCGTACAAGGGTACGAACGGGACTATTACTAAGACTTCACCGTTCGTCCGTCCGTCCGTCTGTCCGTCCGTCCGTACGTCCGTCTGTCACCAGGCTGTATCTCTTGAACCGTGATATTAAGACACTTTAAATTTTCACAGATGTTGTATTTCCGTCTCATGAATATTTAATGGGGCTCCCATAAAACAAACGTGATGTTTTTGCTGATTTTTGCTCGATATTGATAAGGGAAACAGGTAGATGCTTAAAATATTCACAGAATGCTTAGTTATTTTATATTCACTCGCACTTGACCGATTATTAATTTGGTAAAATATCCTTTTTCTGCTATATTCTATTACAACGCTGCATGTCACACCTATTAAAGTATTTGTAAGAGATCGAAGGACAAAAATAAAATCAGTATATCTGAATCATCAAATTTATTTATTTCATATTGAAGATAATTTTCTATTACATCATCCCTATTAAACTAATGGTTCCCACGGGAATTATGGAAACCCGAAATTCACGCATACAGACTGCGACCCCGCAGGCTCTACGGAGAGGCTAAACTAAACTTCGAGCAATTCAGCCTGTAATTTCACAATTGCTTTGTAAAAAAATCCAGGGCTGAATTAGATATTTCTTCAAATTTATATGTCTAACTTAGATGTTGGGCGGTTCATAGAGCAACAACATAAAGAAAAAAATCTTCACTTAAAATGAAAACAAAACAAAAGCAAAAAAGAACGGAAGAAAGGAAGATGGCGTTTGTTTGTTTTTCATAAGTCGTTGCTTTCTTGAAGAAAATTGGTTTTTGCGCACAAAATATTTAAGCCTGCAACAAAACTTTGCCATGCCATGGGCCCTTGGAATTCTATATATTTCTGGATAGTTATTTTGACCCCCCCCACGGGAGGTAGAGACGTGATCCAATAGGTTGTCAATGCTTCATACTCTGAGAATATAAAGATTTATTGCATCTGAACTCAGAAGTATGAGGTTTGGCAACAAACATAAAATAGGCAGAAAATTAAAAAAAATCTAATGGGTATATGAATCTCGTGCCAATTTTCGTTAGGTACCAAACTTCTCCGAAGCGGCTCAACCGATTGCTATGAAATTTTCTGGTATAAGAGTAGAGGTCGTGAGCTGTTTTTTATATCCCTAATGGGAAAACGTTTCCCTGTCAGCTAGTTTTACTATAGAATTTCCCTTAAAGTACGTTTATGTATGATTAAAGAGGCATTCAGAGGTAGGTGTTCAGAACCATTATTTGGATGGCATTTTCTTTGATCCTGTTTAATCGGATTATTCAAATTTAACACAAAATATGGCGCCTAGTGAGACCCGCTGTGAGGGAATTAAGACCCCGCATCAACTCTGTCATCTTACACATTTTATATCATCATAGTCCATAGACTTACAAAGATAAAATTTAAAAACTGAGCTGTCATATTTATTAACAAAATTGAAGTAATTTCAGTCATTGAGCATTGAGCAAGGGTCGATGCTTAAGATCACTTGAAAATATACGAGAATCACATTATTATTTGAAACCCTAAGGCCCACTTGCTAAATCTTTACATTTTTAACCCCGGAGTCAACGCCTCTCATTGGACAATTTTGACAACTTACTCTGGATTAGCGTGTTAACTCTAAGTTAACACACTAACCAAGGTTGACGCAAGTGGGCCTAAAAAAGGCAACGCTTTAAGATCTTCTACATTATGAAGTTTTTTTTATTTGTGAAATTTTTTTTTATTTATAAGAAAATGTAAGCTTTAGTTAGGAAAAGTTACTAAAAAGATCGCGACGAAAAAAAAAAAACAAAAAATTTGAAGTTACGGGCGCCTGTGAAAAAAGTGTGTCAAAAAGGTCATGACCCCAACGAAGTTGTTTCACTTTCGCGTATTTTCAGCTTTAGTTCGACGTTTCGAGGAAAATGTGTTTTTCTGCGCCTTTTTTGAGGAGTTTTTGACCTTAAGCTCATATTTTCTTCTAAGTTATTTAAGCTTTGGGATTAAGTATAACGTTGTTGCCATGACATTTTGTATCCCAGTGTTATGAATAGGAGTAGATTTTATTTTAAAAAAACCAAAGCAAAGCGCGGTTACCCTGGTACTCGATTAATTAATGTATATTGTAGGTACAGTGGAAAATTAAGTTTTACATTACTTCCATCATTAAGAAGGGAAAGTTACTAAATTAGATAAATGTTTTTGGTGAATTTTAAATTTTAATGAGATATCATGTTTCGCCCTTAATTTGAGAAAGATACTTCCTGGTATTCGAGTAAAATATTACCTTCCAGGGTATACATGTATGTATACAGATATTGATGTACATTTTGACACGTTTTTATCAAAGTGTTGCAACGCGGCGGGACCCTATTGGATGGTAGTCAATAAGACACACTTTTTACGTGTCATTATTTTAATTAATTTAATTAAATTTACTAGAATAATATTTTTTAGTTTATTAGTATAAGAGCAATAGCTGCACCAATATATCTTAAAACGAAAAGTTTATACTTTATAAAACTATCGATACAACTTCGATGCTGCTTCTTTGCTTTGCTTCATCGTTCAAGACTTAACATAACAATATCTGGGTGACCGAGCTTCGCTCGGTGGCCAATAGATGGCAGCAGTAGTCATTTTTATTTATTTTTTGTTAAATTCGACATTTTCTGAAAATGAATCCTAGCTAGATCGATTTATCGCCCCCAAAACCCCCTGTATACTAAATTTCATGAAAATCGTTAGTGCCGTTTCCGAGATCCAGATTATATAGAAATATATATACAAGAATTGCTCGTTTAAAGGTATAAGATAAGATTTAACAAAAGTTTATGTTTCCCATCGGAATAGATGAATCTTTCGAATGTGAGTTCAATTCGCACTTTGTCGGTGTTTAATTGTAATTTTGATATATTATTATTTTAATTAAAAAAATATTCCCGGTGACTTTCTGTTGAATACAAAAGGATTTAAATTCCTGCTTTGATTACGTCTTTTTATTCAGTTGATCGGTCACCTCCTTTGTTCAGTGCAAAACGCTTTACACTTCGTATTTTTAAAAGCTATTGTATTTTATGCTAATAGTATCGCCGGCAATGTATGCACAGCACTTGTACGAATACGGACAAGACCGTTCGATATTAACGTCTACACATTTTTATGGGTTTTATTTCTTGCTTTAGTACCTAATCTTAAATTCACTAAAACAAATAGGTGTTTTAATTACACAATACTAACTTTTAACTTTCATTTATTGATAGCAAGTAAAATAAGGTTCTATTTTCACCATTTTGGTATGGAACCCTAAAAACCGAACAAGTGAAAAATACGTTCGCACATGAAGGGTTTTCATCGTTTCATGACATTCAATAAGGTATATACAGTATGTCCGGGATCGAACTAGCGATAATTTAAGGGAGTGTTCTATAGCTCATTACAAGCAAAAAAAAAAATCCCCTATAAAGGGGAGGGCGCTCCCTTACCCCCTCCCCCGTTTCTTGTCGTTTTTATACATTTTTTTATTTGGTTCCATTTGAGTTGTCGATAGATTTCCGTGACTATCACAAATGTCTGCAACGATAGCAGGACAGATTAATTTGTTTTGCTATAATCCGCATGAAACACCACACACAATTTTCTTACACTTTCTTCGACGCATGTTTCGTCCCGACACCGGGACATCCTCAGGAGATGTTGACTTCACAATGCGAAATCGTAGATATGTATAGTCTGCATCGATGTTTCGAGTAAATGTTGCGGATGAAACCATTGCAAATCACGCATTACAGAGATAATGCAAAGTACTGGCGTTGCTATTGTCAGTGTGGCGGCCGACTCACTGCCCTTAAAAGGTTTTACACCGCAACCCCTTTTTAAGCTCGTATAAACGTACTCTAACCCGTAGCCGGCGACGGGGGCCGAAGTGACCCCAATGATAACATTTCAGGTTTATCTTGAAAGGTTAATCTGAAAAATTCTCACCGTATACGCACATTACATTAGCATTTTAATCACGCGAAAACAATTTAGAATATTTTATTCGCCAAAAATCCCGGAAAAAAATTTTTGTTGTAATTTTTTTTTATTCCGTTAAAGTTTTTTAGTGGGTTTATAAAATAAAATTACTGCTAATAGGATTTATGCCTACCGCATACTGGTCACGGCAAGGCAAGAGATAGTCGATAAACAACCTGGTCTATCGACTATCTTTATCTCTAGGTCTGGTCTAACCTAGTGCTTCAGCCGCTCTACCATCTGACATATTGCGATACATGGAATAGAAATGGAACGAAGTTAGAAAAATATGTGAAAATGATCTCTAATTGATTCCGTGAGTTCAGAGCATTCTTATACATTGTTTTAGGGTTCTGTACCCAAAAGGTAAAAACGGATTTCTATTACTCAGACTTCGCCGTCCTTGCGTCCGTCTGTGACTAGGCTGTACTCGTATCTCTTGAAGCATGATAGCTACAGACTTGAAATTTTCACAGATAATGAATTACTGTTGCCGCTACAACAAAAAATTCTAAAAATTAGAGTAAAATAAACGTTTAAGGGGGCTGGGCTGCCATACACCAAACATGATTTTTTCTTGTTTTTGCTCGATATTGATAACGGTGACAGGTAGACGCTTCTAATATTTATCTTTAAAAATAAATAGTTGAATACAAATAAATATTTAAAGGGGCTCCCAGAGTTTTTTTTATTTTTGGGAAATGGCTTTCATGGTACGGAACCCTCAGCAAACGAGCTAGACTCGCACTTGACCATTTTTGACGTGACAACGTCTTATAAATTGGTTTGCCGGGTGACACTTCAAGAAACTGCGTTACGCTCCGCTCACGTTATGCGCTCAAAATGAGAGCGAGTGAGAGGCACGCGTCCCTTCCACTCGGGCATGGTTAGCCCGCCTAAGAGCGAGAGAGACAGACATACGTTGTCACGTAAAACTTTCGCCCGTATACCGACTTTACAGGCAACCATTTTTTTTAATTCCATTTAAAGCTCCTCTGCTAACGTGTAATATACTTCACGAGAACATGCGGCGAACCAACTTGATTAAACTGCGTAAATGCAGTTGCGAGAGTTACGAGTATTGTTTATTTAACTTCGCCGTTAAAATTAGCGACTAAACTCCAACTCGGTAATTGTTAATGAAGCTTGGGAGCTGCATCGTTTTAATTTCATAAAGAGGTCTCTCGTATGTCCAACAACATTTTGCTGTTGCGTTTCACAGTAATTAGCTTTGTTAGGAGTTTTTGGTTGAAGTAAATAATATTTCGTGGCGAGATTAAATTGGGAAACTAAAACTGGAAATAATGCTCTACACACTGACACTGAGATAAGTTTAACAGATTTCGAAAAAAGAGAAGCTTAAAAAAATCAACCAGTTTATGTAGGGAATATTCGAAAAACTATAGCTGTTCTGTTGGAGCAATTTATAAATAAAATTCACTGTTTATTTACTTAAAATAAAAGTGACTAATGAGATTACCAACAACTAGAATTCCTTTATTATTTTGAACAATATACATATTTCCTCAACATAATTACTCATAAAGCATATTTTGATTAAGATTTAATTTATTCGCCTATCTTATAAATTAAACTGTAGCGTTTTTCATTAACGTAGTGTTGAAGTTAAAGTTCTCTAAAAAAAATAGACATTTAAACTACTGTAATCACAACCATCAAATGACGCTCAATAGGTAAACAAACTAAATTAAGTAAAAAGTACTCTCTGAATTCCCTGTATGGACCAACAAAACACAGATTTAGCGAAGAATAACAAAATTTAATAAATCCGAATTAATAATGAAATGAGAAGTTAACTAGTTTTGTTATAATAATGCACCCAAAAGTTGTAGACCCATTTTAAATTGTATGAGCCCCGCTTGTCCCATATCTGGTATATCATTATAAATTTACCCGCAACCCCTAAACAGTAATTGTGTAAAAGTGTATTTTCCGTAATGTGTGGCATAATGAAAAATAAAATATCTGCCTTTCTTTCTCCTTTCAAATCACAATACTTAGGTACTTAACTAAACCTTTAAATATAATAATATTATAATATATTTACTCTAGAGTCTAGACCAATAAATAATTGTAGCAAGTAAATATTTAAATAGCAATAACTATAGTTGAGAAAAAAAACAAATTTTATTTTTTTTATCTTAATATGAGAGCACTCTCATAAGCTCTCGATGAAGGCCCCTTTAAATAAATTAAATACATAAATTCCTTTAGTATTAATTATAAAAAAATATTCCGATGTTTACGCCATAAACAGAAAATGTTGCTAAACATGAAAAAACAAAGCAATTTCACTTTGTTTACATAACACTTGGAGTGATTCACTTTGTCGAAACGCTCAATGTCGATCAAAGTAGAGCAAACCATACAGTTGGGTATTTTTTCCAACCATTTATTTTTATTTTTGGACTAGATCACTCTGTGAACTTCGTACTACAGCTATACAGACATTTTTCTGAACCCGTATAAATATTTGACAACCTGGTGATAATGTTTTAATTTCTAAAGGACAAACGACACCATATATTTCGCAGCTAGATACAGTTTGTATTGAATTTTTTATATTTTTTTTATATTGGATAGATTGCGAAGTATAATTTCCAGTGAACTAAGCTCCTGATGCTGTATAGTTTCAGGTAACTTTTACAGCATCGATGTTGACAAGATTGCAACAAAAATAATAAATAATCAAAACATTGATCAACTGTATGATAACTTAGTCGCAACGAATAAAACATCAGCTCCAAATAATTAGAAATATGCCGCCGTAACGATTTTACGCGCCACTCGTTTTTAATTAAAAGCAAAGTAAACGCGGGTCGCGAGAGCCTGCCAGGCCGTATTGACTTCGCAATCCCTCTCAGATAGTGTTTGTACACGATCCAGAATAAATAACGCAATGGAAATGGGCTTTTATCTATTAACGTAGCTGAAAAGTGAACGAAAATCGCAGCCCGGCATCAGAAATGAGGAACATTCTACTCACGCTTTCCGTGAGAAGAGTTAAGGGGAAACACTGATTTTATTTTTGTCCTTCTCAATCTTACGAATACGTCGATGGGTATGATATACAACATTGCGGAAAATATAACAGAAAAACGACGGCTTACTTAATCTACTAAAAAAACAAAGTCAACTAAAATAACAATTACATCTATTGTACATTCCGATAAAAAAGATTAGAAAAATGGAGATTTAGGAGCAATATTTGGAAAAACATAGAGAAAAGAAAATTCTGGAGTTCAAAGAAAATTTAGAAAACCAAAAACCAAAATACATGACGTTTACTTTTGAAAGTAATCGTTTTTATAGTTTTTAAACCTTAAGGTTAATTGTTAGGTATAATGAAACGAGGATAGCAGAAACAAACTAAGCGGCGGCCATCTTGGACCGATTGTTATCAACAAAGTAAACTTATCACACCGTTGTTTTTTTGCATCGGGGGTTACAAATACTTTGAGAAAAACAGTTTACAGCGTATAAAAAGTCTTACATAATTCACCTTCATAAGTTTTACCTAACTTAACTTAATTACACAGGTGTAAACAGTAAAAACAAGCAAGTTTTAGCCGGGCATGGCTGTGGGAGCATTTCATTAAGCTTAGAAATGTTAAATTTTAATCCAGCAAAGTGGATTCCGTACGTATAGGTGAAGCTTGAATGTTGTCTGCATACAAAATGCAATATAAACCGGGGTTTTGGAATTTTTGATTAACTATGTGTGACTTGTTTGTACTTGTTAACGTACTTACTTAAATGTTGCAATATTAAGACGTTTGGGAGACCATTTGCGAGACATTAAAATAAGTAATAAGTTAATTATTACAGTTATCATTTTATAAGTTGGTCTAAACTTTAATGTCATACCTATGTCTGCTAAAAATTTTCAGTTTAGTTAGTACCTCGTGAATTTTTGAATTTTTAAACCTACAGCTATTTAATATAAAGGAAATAGCGATATCAGATATTGTTGGGTTATTTAATAATTATTTATTCCTTCCTGTAAAAGAAGAGTTTTTGAATAATATTTAACATTTTCGATTACAATTGGGTATTTGTAGCCTTTATTAATTTTTTATAGGCCTACAAATTAAGAATTTCTAACTAAAAATGCAAAATCATATTAAAACAAAACAGTATCAAAATAAATAACTTGTCAGATAAAGTTATTTATTTATTCGAGCAAATGAAGGTGCAGAACACTAATTAAATGGCTAAACTAAATTTGTTGCAATTTACCCAAAACTTCAGCACGCAATCTGAATTAAAGTTGCCCCGTGCCGCCGCGAGACCCGCTGTGACCCGACCTAAAAACCCTCAAATTCATATTGTGACTACAGCCAACTAATAACAAACTTTATAACCACTAGTTACTAAATTAATTATTCATATTTTATCACACTTAGTTATGAAATAATCTCCCTAAATAATAAAAGGTGTTAAATTTTTTTTTTTTTTTCAAAAAATAACTTTTAAAGGCGAGCCCAACGGGTGTAGCCAAGGGAACCTCTACGGAAGCTCACAATGCTAAATCGTAGTCACCGATTACACTAATCTACGATTTCGCATTGTGAATTTAACATCCCCTGAAGAGGTCCTGGTGTCGGGACAAAACGTGCGTCGAAGAAAGTATTGGAAGAATTGTGAGTTGTAATCTTAAATCGATACCATTGTCTTATACCAAAACTTCAGTTCGACTTCATTATTGGTGCCACCTCATATAACAGAGACTTTCGTATTTAGTGTTAAAGTTTTAACGAATACGGCTCGAAATTAAAACAGTCCACGACTCGAAATACCGTTCGAACCGTAATTATTCAAGTGTTGAGGAGTAGCAGAGACTTTAGGACTTAAGTTTTATAATGGTTGGGGACTTTAAAGAATAGCTAAGAGACAAGGTCTTTATAAATAGATTTAATCTGGCTTTAAATTTCAAATTAACTGTGATCATGCTATTGTGTTTTGTGCTTTGACAGACCCCTTGAATATTTAACTTATTCTATTTTTTAGTACTTGTTGTTATAGAGGCAACAGAAGTACATCATCTGTGAAAATTTTAAGTCTGTAGCTAGGTATTATGATTCAAGAGATACAGCCTGGTGACAGATGGATGGACGAACGGACGGACAGGGAAGTCTAAGTAATAGGGTCTTGTTTTAATCTTTTGGGTACAGAACCCTAAAAATGATAGTTACGTCAATTTATCGAGCTATCATTCTCATATATATTTTGAGTTTCGTTCCATTTGTGCGAAAGCGAGCTTTCTGAGGCGATCACAAATATTATTATGGCTGCTAGTTTCATATCTCTATGTGAAAATAACGAATTTATAACTATTCCTATTATTCTCTTGCTTAGCATCTTGGCCACGTATGCTCACACTTCTAGTATCAAATCTTGGTGCATATTATTTGCGAACAAACTACGTCTGTTACGAACCGCCTTTGTTCAGGAAACTCCATGCATGCGGGATAAGTTTTATTGCACTCGCAAGAGCACGGGCTGTCGCCGTTTCTTCGAAAGTTACCTGCTTAAGTAACCTACTTAATAATAACTTAAGAAAAGCTTACCAAAAAAAGGGAAACCTGATATAAAAAATATTTTACAAAATAGAAAATTTACAAATAACATAAAAAATTCAGAGGCCACAGAGTTATGAATGAAATTTATTATAAGATACGACCACATGCTTAACGTTAATCGTGTGAACAAACATTTTTTACACTCTACAAGTTAGTACTTTACTGTTACTCACCATGTTAAGTAATAATGCAGTCAAGATGTAATTGTTCTAACTCGTAAGGGATGAGTAAACTCACCCCTAACGTTTTCTACACAGCATCGCGCCGAAACGCTAAATCAGTTGGCGGTGCGTCTTTGCTGGGAACGTGGTAATTAATAACGAGATGTGGTGATAGTACTGAATAGTTTAATTATTATTAGAAGTTATTGACTAGGTACGTCATGATTGGTGCTACATATATGGCGGTTCCCAATATTCAATCTATCCATGGTTTGCCTTACTAGAGATAGAATTTTGACATAATTTGTATGAAGCTAATGTCACATTGATATCTCTGGTAGGGCAAATGGAAGATAGATCGAATATTGGGAACCGGCGTAAGCTGTAACAACATTATTATAGGGTTTGACAGCCCTGCTCACTCCTACTAACTTGCCTAAACAGAAACTTCTGAAGTCGGTAAGTTTCATAAAGTAGAACTGTTATGACGGAAGTTTTAGTTTGTCTGCCCGGATATCTTCATACCATTTCTTGATTGGAAAAATAGTTCAGTTCACCCGATCCTGAGCCTCGTGCAAGTTTCTCGAGTAAACAAAACTTTGGTTAAGGAGAAATTGAGCTGTCTATTACTTTTGCAAGCTTTGTATTAGGTTTTTCGGACTAAATTGAGTTATCTTCACTTGCACTTCACTTCACTTGTGGTCTAGGATCCCGCTATACAACGACCTTCACCGAGCTGCTTATTGGATGAAAACTATTTTATATCCAATTAAATATGTCAATAAATATATCGCAAGTGGGTTGCCTAAAAAATTTCAGTCCAGGATATGATTAATTAAGAATTAAAAAAATCCATTGTAACATGAACTCAAAAAGCACTATTTATAACATCCAATCTAATTTGAACTACGATGTCAACTAAACTGTAACAAATAGGAGTCCGTTATAATGTTAGTAGGAGTAAGTTATAGTGTTATATTCTTGATTAGAACATAGGCAATATTTTATTACGAAAGCTCCAGGGCTTTCTCGGAATTTCCAGAGGAAATTTTATACGGTTAAAGCCATGCAAAAAAGTAGAAATCAATCAACTTAATTCTTGGGCGTGTCCAAATAACACTTATCCGTTTTTTTCCTACGTAAAATATAATGTAACAGCACGTGAAAAGGAGTTTTAACTACTTTTACATGCCTACATTCCAAAACGAGAAAATCCAAATTTCCGCCTTGCAAGCACAAAGATCTTTAATACAGGGCGTGACATTCGCCCTATTTTCTCTTATTACCATCCCCTTTTAGCCTTTTAGGGCCAAGAGGACGTTTGAGAGATTCAGCTGAAGAGATCCACCGAAACTACTAGATGTTTTTGATGTTTGATTTATTACAAGCGATTTCTAAGACCTTTTGTGTTACCTTTTTAGGGTTTTGTTTTACTAGATGTCTCGAAACCCATTTTTTACGTGTTCAACTCGCACTTGGCTGGTTTTTGGCGGTCACTTTTTGAATATAATGTAAATACTGGTTTTTTAAATATTGCAGAACACAATATTTTAGAAACATTAATCTACCATCAAGAAAACACAGTCGCTGAAGCTTTTGTTCTATAAAAAATACAAAATATTATAATCTAGTTCAAACGACTTGCTGAACATCGCGGCATACATTTAAATACATCAGTGCTATATAGACATAATAAAAAAAAAACATTTTCTAAATAAATTACTTTTTAAATTTGCTTCGTAATCACTCGTAATAAGGAAATAATTATTTAATTTAAGTTCGAAACTTCTTTCCGCAACGCGTTATATAAACATTGTTGTACCATAAAACACACCCGTCTCCTGTTGATATTGGGTAACCACGACCCAAAAGTTACTTCATTTTTGTTTTTATGTGTTTTAATTTTTCATACAAGACCTTATTACGAGTAAGTATATAAGTACATAAATATTTCTGTAGAGATATCCTCTCTATACACATTCCTCAAAAGCATAACTATTGATAAAACATTAGATTCGTTCATACAGAGAAAAAAAGAATTGTGAATTGTATTTATAACGTCACTTTAGTAAAAAGAACTAATTTGCCATTTTATTTATTGTCAGTAAGGTTAGAGATTTTTTCAAACCCGAATAAGTACCATCGTGTATAATATGCATTTAAAACTTGCCATTTATCTGCATTGAAATACATATTTTTAAAAATGTTTCTCATCTTTCTATAGCAACTGTTCGTATGAGGATGTTCTTTTTTTAAATAATGTTATGAATATTAAAGGTGGCGCGACGTATTCTCTAAACTTTCACCGTGAAACGAAAAATTAATTAAGGGTCAGGAAGCCCGGCATTGTTACAACGTGTTTCAGGGGAAATTGAAAAATAATACCGCGGTTTCATTCGTAAAATTACTGTTTTCACAAAACCACAGATTAAAAGCGAAATATTTTAGTATATTTTATCCTTCAAACAACATTGTGACAAAAAGTAAGAAAACTGGTTTTTAGAATGGATCTTCGTCCCTTTACAGTTACACCCACTTAGATCCCCACTTACACAGTAGGTACACACTACACACTGCTTCACCCCCTCATAGAGCGTTGAATGAATAAAAGATACGAAGGCTTATAGGTTTTGTTACGTGGAACACAATTCTAGTACTTATGAGATAATAAAAAGCGAACACGTTTCGTATGTTACAAGCGGTGTTGTAGCCGCTAAGCTATTTATGCTCCATTTGAATTGTATTAAGACTGTAATAATTTGAAGAGATTTTCGGAAATTCATCCCCTTTTCCAGCACATAGAGGATGAAATTTAACCTGAATCCTTGCTGACGAACAGAAGTTTGTTAGAAAATGGGTACAATAACTCTTACATCTATTAGAACATTTTTCACCCCCATGCACAACGATGCGTTGGATGAATAAAAGATACGAGCCATGTAGGTATTGTTACAAGTAACACAATACTTGTACGAGTTAATGGAAAGCAAACACTCAGACGTGGCGTAGGTTAACAGAGGCGATACTGTTGTAGCGGCGAAGCTATTTGTGCTTCGTTTAGATAGGTAAGTAGATATTATTAAGACGGTAATGGTGTTACAATAGCTTTAAAAGCTTTATTATGCCACCGGCAAATTTGGAAACGCTGCAGACTCCTGAATTTAAAAAATCTCTCAGTAAGTGTACGGAATTTCAGGGGATAAAAAATTAAATTAAATCCAAAATAAGCTAAGTTTCTGTTATATTTGAGTTAAAATCACTTCAGTTTGTTTGGAATTTTAATGAGAGGTCTCGCGTTGAGTGTTTTATTTTTTTATTTAATTGATAAGGATCTGGTCTGCTTGAAGGCTTCAGCCGCGTCTGTTTATCATCATTCTTCAAAGAATAACGCCTAAGCTAGTGAATGTCCCGGTGCAATACCTAATGTGTAGCGACTTTTAAGGGATTATTTACCTCTAGAAAGTACATTTTCAGTTACTGTGATATTGCATTTATATAAAAAACATCCTTGCAAAGTGCGGATAGATTGGCTTTCCACACAAAAGAAAATGTCATCGAAAATTTTACAACTATCTGTGCTTAACTAACCGAGGTTATCTTAAAATAAAGGTAACGCTTAACTTATAAAGCAATCAAGTTTGATTCAGTGGATCTTCAAAGAGTTCGTTATCCTTTCAAAAACCTCGCAGTCTTAATGAACTTTGCAAGCAAGGATTAAAATTCATAACTCATCCACTTCACAAGTTTAGCAAATTTTAAAGTCACCTAAAATTATATTAAATAAATTATAAATAATATTATAAATAATAAATAATAAAATTATAATTAGAATTTACCAAAGGCGCTCGCTTCCATACCATTGAAAACCAGCTGCAAGCTCTAACTTTGTAACTCTACACCTTAGTCGTAATAATTAGGTTTGCTATCGAGACGTGAGCTTGCAGTAAAAAAATTACTGTTGATTACTTTTCACTGTTCTACAATAGTTCTAGTAACGAAACGACCAAGCCAGCTATTTTAACTACGTTACGTATAGTTTCCGAAATAAGTAAGTAGAGTTAGGGTGTGTGTTAGAAGCGTGTGCTCTATATTGACAGTATGTACCATATTATATGATCTCATCTTGGCAACATTTTTCATGAAAATATTGTTGATGTAATTATAAATTCCCATAAGCACTCGTTCCGTTGAAAAGAATCTACAAAAAATGACGACAACATCAAAGAATTTGCATGTGCATTTTAATTAAAAACTGTTAAGCCAAAAGATGATAATATAAAATATATTTGAATACCTACCTTTGAAGCAACATTCGGCCTCAATTAACCACTTCGCACCTAACATGTCGCAGGTCACATTTCAAAAACAATAAAATTATTTAACCCTCCAGAAACACGATTACTGAAAACACAAAAAGAAACTTCACAATTCACATCGGAGGGTTATCGAAAAAATCCTTTGAATAACGTCTGATACTCTATATAGATTTTTATAGAAACGAGATTTTTTGAAATTCAAATCCCGTTTTCCCAACGCGTTCGACACGTCCGCTCGCGTCTGCTTTCAGACGGCAACTGAAAGCTGAAATGTGATATGTTACGAACCTAATTTCACGGGGGCGGCAATCGGTGACTCGATTGCAGCCTTCAATGTTGATACGTTTAATGGAGGGTAGATGGCGCTGTCGGAACCTCTGCGAAAACTCGGGGGAAACTTTGATTAGGAAATAGGTTAGCGGGTTAGTGACAGTCATTATTTTAGCTCGAGCACGCTAAATACTTGTTCGTATAATTCTCCTTTATCTTAGCCCGCTTTAACGAGAACGATGACCCATACGAGGAAGGCTGTATACACATATTTGAGAACGCTAATAAAGACTCTAGCATACAAGTTTCCTAACGCCATTACCATTACCTCTACGCAAGTAAAATTTAGTTTCCACAAAATATGCACGTTGGCTAAAGTGGAATCCCAAACTCCCGAATATAAGAGGTAAAAGGTATAAAAGGTGTCTTATATTGCACTGCGCCACACTTTTCATCCTGAGACATCAGATCAGAAGTCTAATGCCATTATTATGCCAATGACGCTGACTACAGTGCCCGGTCAGACCAAAACCGAGTAACGCTTTGAAATCACTTTTTTACAGAATGTCTAATGTGTAATTTTCCTTGCTGTGCGAGTATCTAGCCGGAATTGGCAATACACCGATATTACTATACCTACACACAAATTTCCCGGTATTGCACCGAATTTGGCAAATAGGTTGTTCATTACACAAAGCCATTAGATCCGGTTATCACCACTCACATGACAAATTTTTTTCCAACACAAAAATATTAAAATGAAAAATCTTTCTAAGAAAATATGACTGGGTCGAGTATCTTTGTAGTTTCGCCTCAAGCCATTTGCGTCAACTAAAATATTAAGCAAAGAGGAAGTGAATTTTCCTTTGGAATACATTTCCTGCTTCCCTGGACGTTTGACTGTTTATCGTTTGGTCTAATCGATAAGAGATAGAATGATTGAAAATGATAGAATGGCATATACAAGTATTAAACTAAAATAATATTAAACCGACTTGATCTCACTCATCTTAATATCTGGACTTATTTTACCTACAAAATTAAAGCACCAATTTTAGTGAAATCTGTACCGTTCCCTAACTTATAAGACTTGTGAAACATCCGCTAAGGGGAGATTTTTGTAAATTCAACTTCTTTATGGCAAAAAAATAACTTACGTAAGCGAAATCTTACAAACTGAAAACTATATAGCAATCGACTAAAATATACGTAGTATGGTTGATTAAAATTTCATAATAATTTAGTAAATTAGTGCATGAATGTATAATAGATTGCAGGCATACTAATTCTTTATTAGTATTTAGGTATACCTATTCACTACGACACAGGCCGCTGAGTTTCGTCAGTTGAAATACGTCACAAAGCAATTACAATCGAAAACATCGAGTCTACAAACATTTTCTTCAAAACAATTTCTTTAACATAAAACGTTGTATCCAATGTTATTTTAGCCGTAGAAACTAGAAATGCGAGTGCATTGTACTCGCAGGTATCTCGTTGTAGACGGTAGTGATATACTGATATTCGTAGCGACGGAGTATTATGTGGCTACGAGGCTACGACCGCGTAGCCGGCGTCGTAGTAATAACGCAGGTTTTGTATGGCACGTTACGTAGACAATCTAATCTCGTTTTTAGAGTTACGTACTAAAATAGTAAAATGCTCTCCTTATGGTTCGACTTTCTCCGTGCATCTATCAGTCACACTTGATTAATTTAGTAATTTATTTCTATTTTGGCAACAATTGCCAAAATGAAAATTATAATATTTAATTTAATTAAAAAAGGGGACAAAATCGGAGGTTTATAAATGTAAAGTAAGAACTTATTCGAAGTCATAGCAAAGAATCATTCACCTTTATATTCTACAACAGAATTTTATTTATTTAAATGTATAAATAATAACTTTTGTACGGTTCGTAAGTCTGATTGGCAATTAGCCAGTTTTTTTTTTAATTAAGCTCTACGCTCTATGTTAGGTTAATTACAAGTGATGACCAATTGGTATTTTTTTTATTATTTTTCACTGACTCACGAGTCACAGCAAGAACAGACAGTTTCGTATAAATTTATTTCTCATGATACTAATAGTTTACGATGCAGATTAAATATTTTGTTATTGAAAATGCAACTCAACTCAACAAAATATGATATAGTAGGCCTACAACGTCCGAAGTCCTTACTTTCTTATTTCAATATTATACCCTCGCTTTGGCCACGAAATCAATCGATTATGCCCTACATTTGTTTACCAAATATAAATTGGGTTTTTCGCCGTCAAATTTCTTCGAGCCCTTCTGGTATTAAACCGCTTGGCGTTGGCGGGTCGGAAATTACCTCTAATCATTATTTCATTTTTAGGATTCTGCACCCAGAAATAGAAAACAGCGACCGTTTTGTTCGCCATCCGGTGATACCCATTCTCTGAGTATTTTTAAATGTTTAGAAGTTATAATAAGCTTTTATTTAATTTCTCGTGAGGCATGATAAATTTTGCAACGGCAACCGATTGAACTAATCAGTTGCGTTGTAAGATTAATATTATAATATTAGGGTTGTTAGTATATCCACAAACAAAAATATACGCTTACAACATATAAAACTAGCATTTTATAAAATATAATAATAATTTGTGAACTGAATTATGAGATAAAAAAAAGACTCGGACTTTCAATACCCAAAATCTTCGCTGATGAACTAATGATGTACAGTACTTTGTTACTACGGAACAATACCTTTTCAATTTAATTTCCAACCGTTTTTCTGTGCGAGTTAAAATAGTTAAAGAATTTATTTCCTCGTACCTTTTGTTCTTATTAAGATCCTTTTTAAATGTAAATTTCGGTTCGTTCGGATAAATACTAATATTGTATTACCAAAATGGAAATTATTCTTTGTGGAACAAAGAGGATCAAGGCAATCGGATTATTTATAATTTTTTTCATTATTCCTTGATTTTATATCGCCTTAAGTCTTTAGAGTTGTTTAAGTTTACTTATTTTCTGTTAAGACTTTTACACCTCATATTTAAAAATAGATAATAAAAGGAAAATAGAAGTATGCAGACTACTTAATTAAAAATTAATTTAAGCGTCATGTGTTTTAGGCCTTTAATCTAAAATCGCTTCGAGGTAGCTTTTCTCAAAAGTTTAGTTAGAAAATACAGTGGATTTTTTCGTATTTTCGTTGCTAATAGTAACTCCCAAAAACACACAGAAAAAGAAATTTGATAACAGTCTTAGGCCCACCCACGCGAAACGGGGGTTGAATATTTACATTTTTAACCCTAGAGTCAACGTCTCTCATTGAACAATAGGCTATTTGACTAAATTTTGAAAATGATTTTAAAGAATTTATTACTACCTATTAAGCACATTACATTGATATTTCGCGGAAATTTAATGTAATTCCCTTTAAAAACCACTTTTAAAATTTCAATTTTCAAAACCGCGCCAAAAACGCCAATTTTGTAATGGCGCTTGTCATCTGACTCGTGACGTCACACATTGTCAAACGCATATAAACAGACTACAGTACCGTACAGTTTAGTTGAATTTCTTCGCTTTTCTTTAAATTTAATAAAAATTAATATATTTTAACAGAAAGAATGGTGTACAAATGCTGTGTAGTACCATTATGTACAAATACCTCCATAAATTGCCCTCAAAAAGTGTTTGTGTCTGTACCATGATAAACCGAACTCCCATGAACTTCCTGAGTATTTGTCAACATAAACTAAAAAAAACCGGCCAAGTGCGAGTCGGACTCGCGCACCGAGGGTTCCATACCATAAAAGAAGTAAAACATTGAAAGAATCACTTTTGTTTATGAATTTACGAGTATAATTCACATGTAGGTACTTTTGTTGGCAAACCGCAAACGTAACTTTGTTTTTGGCGGATTATTGTTATTATCAGAAAAAGTATAAAAGTTAGGCAGTTGATTTTATTTTTCCTGTAAAATATACATTAATGCCTATTGATCATAATTTTTTCAGATTTTTCGATCTATAAACTTCGGAGATAAGGGGGGGGAACGGTATTTTTTTCGACAGTTTGCTCAATAAATCAAAAACTATCGGGCTTAAAAATAAATAAAAATCGGTTTTAGAATACACAAGTAACGCCCTTTTATATGATACCCCACTCAATATTGTTATCTCATTTTGAAAATTCAAAGTCCCGGTTTTCCCCCCTTTTTAAATGAAAATAAAAACAATTTTTAATGTTTTATGATTGCAATGGCGTTGGGTCACTATTACCTAAAACTATTCCAAATTTCAAGTCGATAGCTTTGATGGTTACTGAAATAATCGCGTGTGACAGACGGACCGACGGACGGACGGACGGAGAAAGTCTCACCATAAGGGTTCCATTTTTACCAAATTGGTATGGAACCCTAATGAGATAATGATTAATGATTATAATAAATAAAGGAAGGACTAATATGTTCGACGCGGTAGGTACTTACATTGCTGTTTTTATGTTTTTCAGTTCCGCGCCATAATAATCAGCATTATTCTTAAAGTAAAGTGCAACCATAAAAGCATCTACCTTAGGTAGGTTGCTATTATCAGCTAGCACAAAATTTGATTCTGCGATTTGAAATACTTAATTATTTATTTCCTTAGTATGTTTAGTTATAAAGTTAACCAGAAAATTACTGTTTAAATAGCTAAAAGATAAAATAAAACGCCCGCCAAACAAAACACTCAGAATAATCAGTACAAAAAGCTGTTGTTTTCCCGCAAATTTTCGAGTGTGACGTCACCAGAGTTGCAACCAATCACAGGGCGTTCCTGTCACAGGTAAAATATCAAAAATCATAACATCATTAAACTCTTATTTTGCTGAAAAATATACATATATTTGATTAAAATAAAGTGAAATATGCTTATTTACGTTGTTATTAGTGAGATTTACCACAATTTCAGGTATATTTTCATTGTTGTCAAATAGCCTATTGTGACAACTTACTCTAGGTTAGCGTGTTCTCTGAGTTAAAACACTAACTCGGGTTGACGCAAGTGGGCCTTAGGTGTTTGTCTATGATATTCTCCCGCAAGGCTGCTTGTAGCTCCCAACAACGCATTCGTAAGAGTACCTCAATGATCTCTGATAAGTCTGATCGACGTTCGGCTTATCAGCTGGTTTAATCTATTGAGCGGCGCATGGCGAAATGCGAGATGCGACATGAATGAATTTACTCTATGAATATGTTAATATCGATGTCACAATTTTTTTACATAATTGAATGCTGTGACAGTTTTTTTTACTACAGATTTTTACTTTACCTATATGAATAAACTTCTAGATACAAGACAATTTTTAATGGTCATTAGTGTGGTGTGGCTAAACAAGCGCCTCAACAGGACAACCTTCGAAAGCTTAGTTCATAATATATGTAACTCTACTGGTCTAGTGAAAGATTCAGCGTCTATTTATCAATGTAGGTACTTACTTGAGTTTGCAAATTTTTAAAAAGTGGCTCCTTACACTTTGTTATTCCACTTTATTATTTTATCCATATATGAAACAAATTTTATTTTAACAAGAAGATAGATTACTATTTCGTACCGACCAATAAATGCGTTGAATTAAATTACGTATTTTAAAAGCATAAATGAATAATACAGACAATATCTACTTGTTCCACTGTGTTTACTTGAAATTTGAAGAACAAAATGGTAAAATAGAACAGAGTACAAATGAAAGGGGATTTCACAAAGAAACAACTGATTGAACTAATCCACTTAGAGCTGCATTACATTTGCAAAGAATCAGAATAAGTGGTCATAGCACAGCCATTAAACAGTTCAGTTACATTCCAGACACCATTGATGTAGCTTGTATAATTGTACATACATACCACATAACGATGATTAGCTGTTTTTAAAAAGACCGTAAGTGTTCTAACACCCACTTTCAGAATTGTCCAAAAGTGATGAAATGTTTCTTATTATCCTATACCTTTAAACGAGCAATTCTTGTATATATATTTCTATATAATCTGGATCTCGGCAACGGCTCCAACGATTTTCATGAAATTTAGTATACAGGGGGTTTTGGGGGCGATAAATCGATCTAGCTAGGATTCATTTTTATAAAATGTCGAATTTACCAAAAAATAATAAATATGATTTCTGCTGCCATCTATTAGCCAGTAGTTAAACTACCGAGCGAAGCACTCCTGCAGCTGCCATCTATTAGCCAGTAGTTAAGGGCGATGGGTACCATCTGGGCGCGAAAATTCAAATTTTATTTAGTTTTTCGCTCATAGTGGGCTAATTATACATTCAAGGCTAATGGCAATGTTTTGCGGGCACAACGTTTATGCATCTACATGTTTTTAACAAAAACTCTGCTCAACAATACTCATTTACTTCATATTGGTTCCCGATAGCTCGAAATCTTTGAAACTGCAAAAAATTATCTTTCGGGAACCAATATGAGATGAGTGGGAACTTTCGAGCAAAGTTTCTATTAAAAACATGTAGATGCATTAAAAGTAGGCCCGCAAAATGCATAGTCATAAATGTTCAATGTGTAGTTTGTCTAAGATTTGCGAAAAACTAAATAAAATTTGAATTTCGCGGGCTGGTAGGGCCGCAACACCTTAAACTACCGAGCGAAGCTCGGTCACCCAGATATTATACATATTATACTCGTAGTTCCCAGCATTTTCTCGTCCAAGAACAAATGTGACTGTTGGATGAGTTGTTTTTGCTATAATTAAAAATATAATTTTAATATAGTATAATAATTGATAATATTTACTTACGTAGTTTTTTTACTCTCCTGCACTATCCCTCTAGACTCTTAGAAGGCATTCAACTCGAAAATAGCTAAACGGTGATGTATTTCATGAGTCAAAACCACTCTAATCCCTTAGGTCCAACGATAATTAAGAAACCAAATGGCCAGTCTGGTCTGAATGGAAGGTGACGGAACTTTTTAACTTCTCTTGAAACAATTAGGTGGGCTTCTCTTTTCTTGTACGTATTAAACGGGCTATAAAAATGCAGCGTGTAGCCCAGCAATTTTTTTACATTTCTATAAATATAAGTGTTAATAAAATCCTCCTCAACAGAGGTACAAAAAATGTTGACATTAGGTTTGATGATCCTTTGGAAACACGTTCATATAACTAGTATTTCGGAAAAATCTATAGTTTTTTTTGGAAGTTTACCGGAAAAATATAAAACGTTCTAATAACTACAACCAATATGTCATAAAAGTAATTCTAATCATGGACGTGTGCTTGATTTTGCGTCTTGAAACAATTTCATGTAGCGACCAATTAGCGCTTATTCCTTATGTAGTCTTAGTCCCAAAGTAAGTACGTTCGTAGTAGAGACAAGCATTATAAATCGAATTGAACTTAATAGCAATAAAAAAATCAGAATCATAAATTGTTTAACACAGTAAATACAGCGTTTTTCATAACGTAAAGTACATCCATGCTAAGTAGACAAAAACGGTATGGCCATATATATTGCTAAAAATAAGCAAGATGTAGCCAAAATAACTAGCCGGTTTGTAAATACAAGGCTTTCAGCATTTAATGTTTAATTTTATTCTTTTGTGCTAGCATTCTCTTGTAAAAAGGAAATTGTACCTATTTGAAGCTTTTGTATTCAACAAATTAGAATACCTAGTTATTTCACTTCTGATTAAAACAATACCGTTAAAAAGTTATTAAATAGAACAGCAAAAATATATTATGTGTTTATTAAACTGTATTTTATTTGCCGAAGGTTGCTTTACCAATTATTAGGTAAATGAATCAAATCAAATTAAACTCAATTAAATTTTCAGAGCTCTTATAAAATGGTGTTAACAAAAAAAATCCCGGCTTGTTTGTAATGGCTCTTATAAAAAAATAGGCTTGTCTCATTGAAGGCGCGTTAAAATCCTCGTAAACTTAATTTTAAGTCAACTAGTAGTTATCACCAAATACAGAATTGACGACCTCCGTGGCGCAGGGGACGCACGCTCGGATTCGAGTGGGAGGTCGCGCGTTCGATTCCTGCCACGGGCCGCTTTGGAATTTTATAATTTCTAAATTGGCTCAGGTCTGGTCTGGTGGGAGGCTTTGGCCGTGGCTAGTTACCACCCTACCAGCAAAGACGTACCGCCAAGCGATTTAGCGTTCCGGTACAATGTTGTGTAGACAGTTGGGGTGACATTACTTACCCCTTCCAAGTTAGTACGCTAAGATCTTCGGCTGCATCATCACTTACCATTAGGTGAGATGTTAAGTACTAACTTGTATAGCGTAAAAAAAATTATGTACAAAAATCGTACTGACGTTTCATATGAGCTTGTAAAGTATAATTTGGTTTATATGAAATAAAGATTTTGAATTTACAAGAACAAGTCGTGCCGGAAGACACACCATCGTGCCGGAACGTTAAATTCTGCACGATGCTGTGTGTCAGTCGATTTAATATTAATATATTTAGCTACAATAAATAACAAGTGATCAAATTGTACTAAAAAGAATACAATAAGATTGGGATACGCATTAGTATCTAGGGATAGGTAATAGATATAGTTAGTAGCTAACCGCTAATATATTATTACAGTTTCATATAATACTGTAGCGCGTATACATTAGAAGATAGTTATACGTATTCAACAAAATACACCCCCGCTGTTGGAACCTCTTTACCCGTAAAAGTATCAAAAGACATCCCCTCAAAGGAAACTATTTTCACCATAAAAAGGCCCTTTTAAATTTATTAACCCATCCTTAAACGATTGGACCAAACTAGCGACTTTGAAACATTACCAGAAGATGTATGTGGGACAGTACAATTTTAGTACGTACGAGTACTACAGTACTACCTCTACACACGTTCCGCCCAGAGAGTAAGTGTTCTGGTGCGATGCTTTGTAGCAACCGGAAGGGTTTTCCTCTTTCAAAGTTAGTCTATTAGGTTGCAAATTTTACTGTAAGTAATAGAGATAAAATCTTCTGCCGTCACTTACCATCAAGCGATATTGCAATTAAGTTTTAATTAGTAGTAATAACAATCTGGTCTGATTGCTGTTACCAAACACATCTCCTTAGCAAAGCTACGAGTATATCTGTCCAGTAAAGCTCGTATCTCCAAGTGTTCCTCCGCTATAATGTGCGCCAACCAAGCGCCAATCGTTAAGAATATTCGTGAATTGTTATTTTACCTCTTCCATGTAGCGGATGATAAAAAAACGAGGCAATCCGGTAATTCCGACAGGTATGTAGGTATAATAACAATTATGTGACAAAGTTGAGTCCAACATAATTAGCGAGCATCTGTCTAAAGAAAACATTAGACGAGACAAAAAGTTGTGCAACATAATGTCGTTAGTTTAATCCAATAGAAATAATAATGCCTCTTATAATAATCCATCACTGCGGAAACCTATTTTCACACAATATCTGAAGGCTGACGTGTTTAGAAGAGTACTGAAAAATGTTCCTCCCTCGAAATAATCTCGGATCAGCGAGTTTTCAGCGCCGTAAATCAAAGTTCAACAATACGAAGGAAAGCTCCCTTTGAGCTTTGGAAGGAAACTGAACTGCGGATGAATTTACGAGAAATATATACGTACAAGATATAAAATAGTAGCGGAAAGTAAGCCACAGTGGTACACCAAAAATGTTAAGCCGCAGTTGGTAACAGAAAACGCACTTATCAAAACTTACTTTACTTTATCAGCCTATAAACGTCCTCTGCTAGACATAGGCCTTTCCAAGAGCACGCTACACACACGGTCCTTTACCGCTTTTAATACAACGCCTTTTATTGAATTTAACATAACTTATTTTATGATTTGTTGCTATTAACATTGCATCAGGCGTAGCAATCATTAGGTGTAGTACCAATTTTTAGATTATGTACATCTATTATTTCAAGCTGAGTAAAAATGATAAACACAGTAAACAATTCCATTTAACGGCCACCAGCTGGTGATCTAAATGACAGCAGGCAGCGGTAAATCCAGAAATGCATTTATCTGCGCCATAGCTTAAACCGCTCAGCGAAACCTGATCGGATTTAAATCTGGTTGTATTAAGTGGATTCACAATTTAACTTTTAAAAGCTAATTTAAATGATTAAGATGATGGAAATATAGGTCTATAGTTATTATAATCAAGATTTTGCATATGCTGCTGGAAATTTTACCCCTAAAAGTTGAGCCAACTTCTGACAAAATATTATATATTTTAAAATTTCTAGCAGATCGATTTTTGTGCTACTAGAGTAGTAGGTATGTCTGAAAGAATATGATAACGTCACCTAATAAAAGATGAAAATGTGAAAATGTTTCAAACTAAAATAATCTCAACCAACTTTAAAAAAACTAAAGAAATAAAGATTTCTCAACGTTAAATTTTTATTACGTTATATTTTAAAGTTTAATTCTTAAAACGTTTGCTTAGCGGAAACTTTGAGAATTTTAAATTCTTTAATAAATATGAATAACGTGGGTTGCATCCTGGATACTGTGGTTAGCGTGTTTGAATGTGTTTTTTTTTCATTTCTTGGCTTAAACTTAATTTAACGGAACCTAATGTTTTTTTTAATATTTTCAGTATAAAGTAGTTAATAATAGTCACGTATTTTAACATTGGTTTAAACTAAAATCAACGGTGCCTTGTATAAACTGGTAAACAGTTATAGTCACGTCATATGAGCTTTGTGTTTTGTATGCAGTAAGTTAAATAAAAAATGTTAAGTAGTTACTATTTATTTATTAACCACATGCTGAAAGGCAAGACAATGACACTCGGCTAAGGGAATAGAAGATACGCTTTACTTGAAAGTTTTACATCACTTTTACCCTGATATTTATACAAAATTCAAACAATACTCAAGCACAGTTGGTATCTGTAATTCATCCATATTACCACTTATACGTTATTTGTCACCACAAACACCTACCTTCAAAGTTCGCATAAAGGATTGCCATTGAAAAAACAACTCTAAATAGTAGTTTTTACAATTCAGTTCGAGGTTTTCTGAAAGTTTGGTACATTTGAGCTTCAACATTTTTCTATGAACAGCTATGGATCTTAATAGCAGGGAATAAGGAACATTTTTGATTATAAATGTTCACGTATCATTGAGCCTAATTGGCATTTTGCTATCAAGAAGTGATCTGCAAAACATTAACCTGAATTGTGTTTGTGCTTTTGCACCAGACTATTTCTGACTTCAAAACGTATCAGATGTCAGTATTAGTTTACCTTACGCAGTTTTTCGGTTGATTATGTAGGTTAGGCTTCAGAAAACGTACTATTTTTATTATTCACATTTATATTTGAAAGTTACACATTTTTTAATAACCAAGTGGCAAGACAAGGGTTTTAATGTTTATTTAGGAATTATAAGAAAAAGTTTTTTTTTTATTAAAATGTTACAATAGAACTTATTATTAGCTTATTCTAATTACTATACAAATCTTGCCCGCGTGGAATGGTGCCAAGAATACTGGCTGCATTTCCGTGTTGAACAGCTAGGCTGATACGTTGCGCAAAAAATGAGCCAGCCCTTCTGTCACCAGTTGAGGCTATTAACCGCGGGGAAAGCTCTCAAAGGAATTTTTTGGCACTATGACTCCATGGCCCCAGGGTCTCCACGGCAAAAAAAAAAGAAAAAGCATGAAAGATTAACAAAACATAACATGGCAGGATTGAAATAGGCACAGATATAGGTGTTTTTGATAAAGATTTTTAATACATCTGATCATATGTGCATAAATAATATAGTGACTTTTTTTGACGTTGATTATAATTATATTTCATACATTTTATTCTTCAATAATAATAAACACAATCGGGGTACACTTTCATTGTACTGGCAATTTCGCACTTTTATCTATTTTGTTTTTTAAAACTGACCACCCTGATGGACACGCTGTCCCAGCCTACGTCCGTGCCAAGCTCCATTCTTTTATTGTGCGCGGCAATGAGCACTCGACTACAAAAACACGTCTCGTTTTTGTTAATTTAGGTTCAAAGTAAAAAAAAATAAGTGTTCAGTGTTAAAACTTGCTTAATTTTCTATACTGATAATGCTTAGACGCTAGTAAAATTTATTATTATAACAAAAATAAAATCAAATCAAAACATATAATTGTGCATTCATCTTCGTCAGACTCCGAGGAAAGAGGGTAAGTGAAAATTAACCTTTTTTCCCAGATATCACATCAACTCAAATATCAATGCCGACGAAAGTGTGTCCAAAAATTGAAATCCTAAGGCATCTCTAAGCTAACTTGGAGGGTATCACATTGAGGTTATCACGAAAGTATAGCATGATGCGCGAAATAGTCCAGGCATCTCTAAGCTAGCTTGGAGGGTATCACGTTGAGGATACCACGAAAGCATAGCATGATGCGTCAATGCTCCTGGAGGTTGACTGCGGGTCAACACGAAGGATTTTAAAAATACCTCAAAGGACTTTGCGGATACCAACGGGGGACGATGTCGGTGTGGCGCTGTTCTCGGCTTCACTACAAGTGGCTCCGCATGACCTCCCGGACTTTGATCCCGAATTGCTATCGGCGCTCAGTCACAAGAACTATATTAATGGTTAGTCCCGACAGTTGTAAAATTCTAGCCGACCTTCATTGCAAAGAATCAAATAGTTTATTTGATATACTTGCCTGGCTTATGAATAGCCAGTTAAACGTTATAGCCTTTTATCAGTGATAACTATTTCACGACTTAAAAACTAATTCCACGAGGGTACCAACGCGTCGAACTTTTCTAACTATGTACCTACAACAATAATGTTTAGATTTTGTGGTGGAAAATAATTTTACTTACTTTCGAAAATTAATGTTCAGATTGTGTAATGGGATGATAATTTAACTATTAGCTCAAAACTCAATAAGTTAACAATATTATGTATAATGTACCATTAGTCTGAAAGTTTCATTGAAGTGAATTGTTAAATTCTTTCTAAAACTAATAAAAATCTTAAACCACAACGCGTCCTGAACTGAGAAGAAGCTTAAGTATTGACAAATGACATTTTGTTTCGACAAATGACAAGTAATTAAAGTTCACGAACGGGACCAGATGTTTTTTCGGAGAAATAGTTTCGGGCATTATACTAGTTTCAATGGTTACTGATCGTCAGGTGTTGTAAATAAAGAAACCAGCAGGGCGCGGCGGGCGACTTTGCTATCGACACCCACCGCTGGGACAGCGCAATCTCGTTTCTCGAGAAACTAGCTGGCCCCCTCTCGTTACGGCTCGGCCAGCAGGGGGGGCGTGACACACTTGAGTATTGGCGATCAGCCGCGAGGAAGATGCGACGTGGCAGCGAGTCTCCACCAGGTTCATCGACGACGCTAGACATTAAGGTACCTATATGCCAGTTGTCTTCAACATTTTGAAGTTTATTGGTTACATATCACTGACAAGGAATCCGTCACGATCTATAACATGATCTAGAATTTCGGGAGTTATAATAAGTGAAGACTATTTTTTTACTTTCACTAGGTGTACAAATGTACGTACATTCAATAAAATATTTTAATGAATTGAACAAATTAAGGAACTAGCTCCAAAAAATTATTATTACATAATACCATTTTAAAAATCGTACACTAACACAGTGTACCGTCTTACACGTTCACAACAAAGAAAAAGCGACAAATGTCTTTGACAATCGACATTTCTTTTTTGGGTGAGATAATGTGGGAGTGAGTCACTGCATGTTCGATTATAGTTAAGATGTGTCTAACCTCAAAATCTTACGTGGTAAAAGATACATTCTAAATTTAAAGGCGTTGAATGAACTTGTAGTTCAAAATCCTTTGAAATTGATAGTTCATAGAACAGCTTACAAGCGAATACTTAAAAAGGGTTTTATGCCTATGAACTGAAGAATCTTATTTTAAAGTACCGATTCATCCTTGGTAAAATACATAAAGAAGTTGTGACTCATCTCAGATACTTACCGCGGTTTTTTCATGAAGATTTGTTAGGTGTTAGAGTGTTAAAGTTATTTACTACCCTCAAAACATGCTCAGTTTCCTGGTTTTATTTTAATTTCTGACGATATGGCAGTATCGTTACCCAACCGCAAACTATTTATTATTGAAGAATAAAATGTATGAAATATAATTGATGATTAAACGAACTTACCTGTAAGTGAAGTTCTATCACAATTATGTGAATACATTTTATTCGAAAATAATAATATAAGGTCCCTCCCATACCCAAAACCCATGAGTATAATACAAAAATTTTGTTAAATATTCTCTAAAGAATGAAGCTTGGCACGGACGTAGGCTGGGACAGCGTGTCCATCAGGGTGGTCAGTTTTAAAAAACAAAATAGATAAAAGTGCGAAATTGCCAGTACAATGAAAGTGTACCCCGATTGTGTTTATTATTATTTTCGAATAAAATGTATTCACATAATTGTGATAGAACTTCACTTACAGGTAAGTTCGTTTAATCATCAATAATAATAGAGAATATTGCATTTTAACTGCTTTTATAACTGGCTTCTAACTCTACGCATACGTTAAGATCGGATTGCACCATAATTTTTGAAAAGAGCAAATGCCGAGTTCCTTGCCAGTTCTTCTCGGTGAAAAATGAGTGGAAAATTTTAACTTTTCATAAAAACCTACTGTTATTTAGGCCTATGTGTAAAATAAAAATTTTCATTTTCCAGGTGATGTTCACTACAATAAAAATCGCAGTTTAGAAACAAACTCCTACCAAACAGTAGAGGTGTAAAAATGGCCCCTCATCAAAAAAAATATATATATTTTGTGTGTATATTTTTATGTGTATCAACTAGCTAGCAAAAAGAAAATCCCCAAACATTTCGGTTGCCTTTAGGTAAATGAATCACGTTCGTAGATTTACTGCGTGCAATCAGTTAGATTAACTCGCTGATAAATAGAGCTGCCGGACGTCGCGCCGTGTGCATCCGCCATTTTCAATTATACAGCACTGTTGTTTATCACTGGGAACTGTGCTGGACTGTGATAAAAATTCCAGTTCTTCTTTTACGAAATTTTGAGGTTTAAAAGGCGTACTTTAACCGCCTTAGGGTGACCATTTATCTCTACTCTATTAAACTCTTTTACTACTGGACAAGAATTTTGCATGTTTTATTTCAGAGACCACCCGTATGTACCAGCGCAATGTCAGATATTCCGCCGTGAAGTCTTGATTGCGGAATGTTACCTTATTTCGATTTGAATTTCACAGCAGCCACAAAAATTACTGGCATTTACAAAATATAAAATTCACTACTGATTACACTTTACAGTGCTGCTTTTGACATGGGTAAGCGTATCACTTAGCATCAGGTGAATGTGTTTAGTCTCATTTAATCATACAATTCTCAGAAATGCAGGTTTTTTATTGCTTCATGTTAATTTGTTATGTTAATGGACCTCTAAATTAAAATGGGCTGAAGTTTTTCAGGCCCTCAATGAATGAATGTATTTTGTTATGACCTGAATTAAATTTCATAATATTATATAAAATAGATAGGTAGAAAATTATTCATTCTACACCATAAAGAACAACATGAATGAAATATAACAGCCAAAAATATATAAAAAAATATGGTGGCCTTATTGCTACGCAGTGATTATTACCAGGTAACGAACGGGGTATCATACGATTATTATTAAACAAGCCGATGCCTACAGCTCTGCTGCCACATATACCGTGGGAATCACGAATTTTCCGGAACAAAAAGCCTATGATTTAATCTAGAGTGCAATCTATCAACATTCCTTATTTCAGCCAAATATTTTCAGTAGGTGTGGCGTGAAGGAGTAATAAACATACACATACACAATCTTTTACCTTTAAATTATTAGTGTGATGTGGTAACTAATAATATGTAC
Source organism: Coenonympha glycerion (assembly GCA_963855885.1). NCBI lineage: Eukaryota > Metazoa > Arthropoda > Insecta > Lepidoptera > Nymphalidae > Coenonympha > Coenonympha glycerion. The sequence continues at coordinate 17,288,428 of OY979630.1, read as the reverse complement.
ATGGACATGTATACACTGTGCATTGTGCAAGGATGACAAGACTTGTTGAGATTTCAATAGTGATGATCATACACAAACCCTGCACCTAGAATATTTGACTAAGCTTGTTTCCATCAATGTCACCCGCACAAGCCAATATTCCCGTCCATTTACTTTGTCACAACCAGCAGGTTCATTAATCTGATACATCACTACGAGAACTAAAGTTTTGATCTGACATTAGTAATTAAGTTAGTGTAGTTAGCATAGTGTAGTTGGTCCATATTGTTCCAGTGCTGAAAACTGGTCTCCTTTCTAATAGTTAAAAGCAATAAACATACTAATGTCTTGGATATCTTATGTTGTTTATAGCCTTTGACGATCGTTTTTTTATAATAATATTATAATTTATGATAATGGTGACTATCCCACTTTTTGCCTTAAAATCTTACTGCTTGCTAAAAATTTTTTGATGATTCTTGCCCAAACTCGTAACGAGAACCTTTTGATATTAAGTCCGTGGTAAACTGCTTAAATAAGGAGGTAGATATTACAAAGATAAGTATTACTTTAATAAAATACGGGTACAGTCACGACTCACGAGGCCACACAAATCCCATCACGTTTCGGTTAGGCTTTGTTTTACAGAGCACGGATAAATTGCGCTGCGAGATTTATTACGACCAGTACGAGTAAGTGTAAGTAAATATCTTTTTTTAAGATTAGGTGTGTACCGAGCTTTCAAAATGATTATTATGATAGCATTCTAGAGAGGAATGTTAAATTGTTAATTACTGAAGTATTTTTAAGTTGCACGGGTACACTAGTAAAATGGATTTTAGAGGAAAAAAATATTTTCTGTCACAAAGGATACCGTTCTGCAATCATGGTAGTAATCAGCCGTGCTATTCTGCAAAACAGCGACGAGCGAACATCTATGCATCTATGCATTTGTCAGTTGTAATAGAGTACAATTTTGCATGCCATATTCGGGTTGGCAGCTGTCTGGCAGCTATTTTATTTATTTCATTTTGTAGAATAGCACAGCAGTTCATAATGATGATTTAGTTATAGAACTATAGATAAGTATATTCAATTTTTAATTGAAGCCACGAGGCCATACAAAGTCTGTCACGTTTCGGCGAAGCTTTGTTTACAGAACACGCAGATAGATTGCGCAGCTAGATTAAAAGCAATCGATATTTAGTTAGATACTATTTATTGCTTTTACTACTTTGAATGGCTAAAGTTCAATAAATTTGTTAAACCATTCATTTATATATTTAGACTCATTATGTTCACCTTTACTACGAGTTTGAAAGCATAATCTATCTATTTCATTTAACATTCTAAATTCTAATATTCATTCGTATTCTTCTAAAAGATGCAAAAGTTAGTGATAACTATATATTATATTTACACGAAAGAAATTTTCTACATTTTAATAATATTATACTGAAAATGAAAAATTCTCAAAGTAAATTGCAACGCCTGATGCAATATCACAGCAATTTATTAAAATATGCTTTTATTACAATTTTGTATAAGGCGCTATTATTTAGATTTTTCTCTCTCAATATTTTTAATTACAGTATTGTTTGTTTATTTTGTTCCAGGAGTATTTACAATATTGTTAAAATTGAATATGTCTCTTTAAATTCAATGACCTCAATATTATTGAGCTATAGAATTGAAAAATTGAATTTTCACAGATGATGTATTTCTGTTGCCGCTATAACAACAAATACAAAAAAATAAAATAAAATAAACGTTTAAGGGGCCATACAACAAACGTGATTTTTATGCTCGGTTTTGATTTAGTGGGGTATTTAGTTTACTTTAATATTTTTAACCGACTTCAAAAAAAGGAGGAGGTTCTCAATTCGTCGGAATCTTTTTTTTTTTCTATGTATGTTCCCCGATTACTCGAAGACGCGTGGACCGATTTGAAAAATTCTTTTTTTGTTTAAGAGGGTTTTGTTTCCAGATGGTCCCATTTTAATCAGGTCAGGATCTGATGATGGGATCCTGGAGAAATCGAGGGAACTCTTCAAATTTTATATGGACACATGAAACTATTTGAGTATTATTAGAAAGAGTAATATTTTCCAAGTTGTCCTATGGTCATCAGGTCAGGATCTGATCATGGGATCTTGGTGAAATCGAGGGAACTCTTCAAATTTTGCTAGTATACTTAAAGCGAGTTGGGTATTTTTTATAGTTACTGGTGCATATGCTAGCAGATACTGATTTGATGACTAAAGTCATCAAGTCAGGGTCTGATGATGGTATCTTGGTGAAATCGAGGGAACTCTTCAAATTTTGCTAGTATACTTGAAGCGAGTTGGGTATTTTTTATAGTTACTGGTGCATTTGCTAGCAGATACTGATTTGACGACTTAAGTCATCAAGTCAGGGTCTGATGATGGGATTTTGGTGAATTTGAAGTATCTCATCAGATTTTATGAACACACCTCAAGCTATTTGGTTATTTTTACAACGCCTTGTGCATTTTATTGTTTTCTACTAAAAAGTATAAAATAAAAATGGGAAATGCTTTCCAAAAAACCAACTTCAAATGCCACTACAAAGAGTGAAATAATTTTTATTTAAATTTTAGGTACCTACACCAATTCGAAGTCGGGCGATTGTCTATGACTTCGTCATTTCTTCGCACATCAAGTAAGTAAGAAGGACTATTAGGGATTGTATGAAACATTGCCCGACTTCGAATTGGTGTAGGTACCTAAAATTTAAATAAAAATTATTTCACTCTTTGCAGTGGCATTTGAAGTTGGTTTTTTGGAAAGCATTTCCCATTTTAGAGAAAAGAAATATACTCTTGATGGTACGGAACCCTCAGCGATCCCGACACGCAATTGACCAATTTTAAGTATAATGACTTTTCACTTTTGTTTAACAAAGTTAATTTCGCCATTATCTCATCCTATAACATGTTATACTTCAAAAGACTTGCCTCTACATAAGCAAATTGTCAAAAATAAACTATGTGGATAAAAATTCGAGCTCTATTTATATTAACCTGCCAAATTTTGTTTGTTAAGAGTAACCAACCAGTTTAATTTATAGGTATAAACGTAAAACTGAACTGTTACTTTTAATTGGACGTCAGATTAAGACGTAAGCCGATGTATTTTTGGCATTCACTCCACAGTGATCATACGGATAAATAAATATAATTAAATGGGTTTTATTTATAATAGGGAATTGAAAAAAAATATACTAGAAAAATATCCTTATCTGTTGTTAATGGAACAATGCATGTTGTTTCAGTGACAATTATCATTTACATGTTCTGCGCTAATTCTTAAAAATTACAATTTAATAGTTTGGTGAGTTAAAATGCAAGGAAAACCCAAATTCCCAATTAAAAACATCATACAGTATAGACTAAGAAAGGTAATAAGGAAAAGAAGATCCAAAACAAAGCAAACTGTCCATAGCATTGATCAACAGACTGCAACAGAGAAACTGAATAAAACTAGGCAAAACGTTCGCGCTATTCTTCTAAAAACCCGGTTTCAATTGGACACTTTGATTTAAAATTGCAGCAAAGTTGCTCTTGACAATGTAAAAAGACCAATTCGAACTGTTACGAACAGTACTCGACTCTCCAGTTTCCAATGAATAAAAGTTTTAATTAACGCTACGGATTTGTGGTACAATTTGTAGGGTAAAACCATGGATTGTTTTAGGTTTGTTCAGTCGGTTCGGACCTTGGTTTGTCTATGTAAACTTGAAATGAAACTGTTAGTCTGTACGTTAACAAAAAATTTATTTGAACGCCTGTAAGTTTGTTTGTTAGTTTATGTATTGAATGGAAGCAGGCGTTATTTTGCGGAAATCCATAATTAGCAGGACTGATTAATTTGTTTTGCTATTATCCGCTTCTTGAAAGGATTCTGTATGGTGCAATATGCAGGAACACCATCCACATGAAACACCACACACAATTTTCTATCACTTTCTTCGACGCACGTTTCGTCCCGACACCGAGGACTCTACGATTTCGCATTGTGAAGTCAACATCTCCTGAGGATGTCCCGGTGTCGGGACGAAACGTGCGTCGAAGAAAGTGATAGAAAATTGTGTGTGGTGTTTCATGTGGATGGTGTTCCTGCATATTGCACCATACAGAATCCTTTCAAGAAGCGGATAATAGCAAAACAAATTAATCAGTCCTGTTAGTTTATGGTTGATTGGTTGGCATTTACACTTAGGAGCTGGATACTATTTTAATCATAAATGAGAACTTCGAATGTTTGTCTTGAAATTTATAATCTCTTGAAGCCGAAAGCAAGACTAAGAAAAAATTATTAAAAAAAAAATATTATTACGTTTTTTAATATTTTGTTCTGTATTATTTATGACTAAAATATAAAAGTTGTTTTAAGTAAACTTGTGCTAGGAGTACCTTCACTACACTATCATATCCAGTTGAAATACCTCTATACAACCTGTAACTTTTCAATTTCACAGTTGAATTGTAATGGCAATTTGTTTTTAGTTCCATACCTAAATGACTGTTTTTGACTAAAAGTTTAAGTATATATTATATTTACTGGAAAAATAATATCAATGTTAATAATACTTTTTACGATTTATTTTTTACTTTTTAAGATTTATTATGAACAACGAACTTTTAGTTTAAATTCTTTCAATTGTACTTCTTCTCTAGTAAGGAAACCTATGCAATCTATGCGGTGTGCAAGTATGACTCTTACTTGGCTGACTTTTATGTATATTATGTAATATGCACATTTGAAAACATCCAATATAAATAATTCTGCCGATCCACAAATTGGATTCCTCGATTTAAAACTTGCACAAAAAAGTTTTTATTCCATTTTTGAAGAGAAAATAACAATTGCGACCGATATTTAGTCAGTTCACTGGTTTAACAAATAGCTAAAAGTTTAAATTAACTACCTGAAAAATAGTTCGTTTGCCGTTTAAATTAAAACCTATTAATTTTACTGGATTGTTTGCTAACCTATTCGTAGCTGCCTAGTTTCCGTGGTGATTATCAAAGTTTAATATGGATCACAAGGTCCAAATTCCAGGATACATCAAAACTCTTAGGTGTTAAGTTTCCTTCCTACCACCGATAAGAAACCACAGGATTTGGGCATCTGAACGATTTACGTAAACCTTTTTCGTACTTACTAATAGTAGTGCTATCTTAATAGTACTTACTAATAGTAGTGCTATAGTAGTTTTTGACGACCTCCGTGGCGCAGGGGACGCACGCTCGGATTCGAGTGGGAGGTCGCGGGTTCGATTCCCGCCACGGGCCACTTTGGAATTTTATAATTTCTAAATTGGCTCAGGTCTGGTCTGGTGGGAGGCTTTGGCCGTAGCTAGTTACCACCCTACCAGCAAAGACGTACCGCCAAGCGATTTAGCGTTCCGGTACGATGCTGTGTAGAAACCGTTGGGGTGACATACTTACCCCTTCCAAGTTAGTACGCTAACATCTTCGACTGCATCATCACTTACCATCAGGTGAGATCGCAGTCAAGTACTAACTTGTATAGCGTAAAAATAAAAAAAAAATCTGTCAAAATTCTATAGGTGGCTGATGAGCGAACTATACAGCGTGGTCTTACTGTTGTTGAGAAAACAAGCATTTTACCACCAGTAAACTGGCGACTTTTTTCGCGCGGTCCGCCTTATCAAGGGTAAATGTCAATTCTTCCTACAGATAGGTATTTCTTATACCATTTCGGAGTTAGGTGCGGTGATTGCCATATACATACCACAATAAATACGTTAGGCTATAGTTCTATAGGCACTAACATGATTATAATGTTTGTCTGGGGGAGGCTTTGGCCGTGGCTAGTTACCACCCTACCAGCAAAGACGTACCGCCAAGCGATTTAGCGTTCCGGTACGATGCTGTGTAGAAACCGTTGGGGTGACATAACTTACCCCTACCAAGTTAGTATGCTAACATCTTCGACTGCATCATCACTTACCATCAGGTGAGATCGCAGTCAAGTACTTACTTGTATAGCGTAAAAAAAAAATCGTTAATTAAATAAAAATAAAAACTATTTTCAATGTTTTATGATTGCAATGGCGTTGGGTCGCTATTACGTAAAACTATTCTAAATTTCAAGTCGATAGCTTTGATAGTTACTGAAATAATCGAGTGTGACAGACGGACGGACGGACGGACGGAGAAAGTCTCACCATAAGGTTTCCATTTTTACCAAATTGGTATGGAACCCTAAAAATGAAAATGAAATCTTCTATTCGTCGCAAAATTCTATCCGCCAACTTCGAAAAGCAGGTTTGCATTAAGAAGAACCAGGCAGATGATAGGAACTTGCTGTTTTCAAAAATGTCACATTTTCTTACATAGCATGAATAAATTAAATGGTTTTTGTGATAATTCGTGAGGAAACGGAAGCATAATATCTCTATCATTCCAAGAATCCTTGTCATTGAGAAATTCTTCAATTTTCAGATTTTTTTCAACCGACTTCAAAAAAAGAAAGAGGTTCTGTATTCGACCCGTATGTATGTATGTATGTATGTATGTGGGTGTGTATGTATGTATGTATGTTTGTCCGCGATTATTTCACGTTTGGCTGAACCGATTTTGATGCGGTTTTCAGGAAAGTATTTGTTACATTCTGGAGAAGGTTTTAGTATATTAACCGACTTAAAAAAATAAGAGGTTCTTAGTTTGATCGACATATTTGTATTTAAGTTTGTTCGCGATTATCTCGAGTTCGGCAAAACGGATTTAGATGATTCTTTTTTTGTTAGATAGGCCATACATCACAGGTAGACTCGTTTTAATTTCGTCGAGATTTAAGGAATATCTTCGGAGATGGAGAGCGGAACTCCTCAACGGAAAATAGTAAATCGCTTGCGATCGGTATAATAGTGTACAGTGTAGATTTTATCGGACTTCAAAAGAGAAGGAGATTCTCAATTTGACTGAAATATATGTTTTAATTGACCGACGTCAAAAAAAGAGGTTCTCTGTTTAATCCCTATATCGGTATTTAGGATTTTCCGTGATTATTGTACATGCATTTTATTGTGATAGTCCGTTTTAAATTTGGTTAAAACGTGACAACTAGATCATAAAAGCTTGTCTTTAAAAACTTTTTTGCACTAAAAAGGGTAAAATAAATTATTTTTTAAAAAAATTGAACCGACCTCAAAACCACAAATAGGCACTCAAAAGCGAAAAATAAATTAATATAATTATTATAACCGCTACTACCCACTCATCTATTTTGAAGTCGGTGCCAGCCAATTCAAATAGATAAGTAAATCTTTATAATAGTGCAAAACTACATCCATAGTATGTAGTAGTAGTAAGCTTCGCTGGCACCGACTTCAAAATAGATGAGTGGATAGTAGCGGTTATAATAATTATATTAATTTATTTTTCGCTTTTGAGTGCCTATTTGTGGTTTTGAAGTCGGTTCAATTTTTTAAAAAAATAATTTATTTATCTTTCATTTTGAGAAAGTTACCTTAACGACTAAATTTATGTTTTAGGGTTTCCACAACAACTTCATGCAAATTAATGCAAACTTACGTAGAGTGTCTTTACATAACGGCTTACAATTAAGCCTTAAGCCTTAATGCGCCATTCCTTAACGCGTAATCGTTACTAATTGTCACAGGCGTCAACGCCAAAAACATGCCAGTGGCAAACACAAAATTGAGGTTAATGGCCGGTGGATCACGTCTTAATAGCAAAACGCCAATTAGCATCAGTAATGCGTCACTGCTTGCACGTAAATACAAACTTTATTTGTAATGCTTAAATGACTTTAATCGCTTGCACCTCAAACGTTTCACATTCAATGTCGTATCAATTGAAAATTCGATAAGGGAAGCTAAACTTTAGGTGTAGTACCTAAGGTCGATATTGAATTGGGCTGGAATGAGGTATAAATTAGGAAAGTGCTACGGCGTAGAAATCTAGCATTCGTAGCAGTTGAACAATGTGTTTAGCCTGCATATGCGGATGGGTATTGTAGATAGGCTGCTTAAGTGCCGCTTCACGAGTATTAAGAGCTATTCTAGTTAAATTATTAGAGGCGCTTAAACGAGACATCGCCTCTTTACAAAAACAACGTGGCATTTTTTAAACCACAGTTTTACAGGAGAGCAATTTTAAACATTTATGCGTTGATAAATTCTAAAATATTGGTAATTTTACTGTCGGAAAACAATTAAATTGTTGCGGTAATTAATGTGATTTCTGAAAATAACCAAAAAAAACTCACTTCAATATGAAATATGTGAAAAAAGGTGATAAAAAAAAACACAGACACACATGTCACGTTTTTAATGAAAAAATGTCACAAAATGCTTATAACATATTGATATATCACATTGAAGCTGTTAAATTTAGGTGTTAGGTGGTGTGATAAGTTAAATAAAACCCACTATTAAAATAAAGATCTTGTATTCAAAAATACCAAATTTACAAAAAGATTGGCTTACTTACATCATTAAATTAGTTTAAGGCACAATATTCAACCAGAGATCAATCTATCACATAGTACTTGGTACTCGCTGTAATTAAAATTATAATGTAACTAAAAAATAAATACTTTCATACAAATAATAAAATAATAAAAATGGGAAATGCTTTCCAAAAAACCAACTTCAAATGCCACTACAAAAAGTGAAACACCTAATTTTTATTGTAGGTACACCAATTCGAAGTCGGACAATGTTTCATACAATCCCTAATAGTCCTTCTTACTTACTTGATGTGCGAAGAAATTACGAAGTTATAGACAATCGCCCGACTTCGAATTGGTGTACCTACATTAAAAATTATTTCACTCTTTGTAGTGGCATTTGAAGTTGGTTTTTTATTAAGCATTTCCCATTTTTATTTTTTACTTTTTAGTGGAAAACAATAAAATGCACAAGGCGTTGTAAAAATACCCAAATCGCTTGAGGTGTGATTATAAAATCTGAAGAGATCCCTCAATTTCACCAAGACCCATCATCAGACCCTGACTTGATGACTTTAGTCATCAAATCAGTATCTGCTAGCAAATGCACCAGTAACTATAAAAAATACCCAACTCACTTCAAGTATACTAGCAAAATTTGAAGAGTTCCCTCGATTTCACCAAGATCCCATGATCAGATCCTGACCTGATGACCATAGGACAACTTGGAAAATATTACTCTTTCAAATAATAATCAAATTGTTTCAAGTGTCCATATAAAATTTGAAGAGTTCCCTCGATTTCTCCAGGATCCCATTATCAGATCCTGACCTGATTAAAATGGGACCATCTGAAAACTATACCCTTTTAAACAAAAAAAAGAATTTTTCAAATCGGTCCACGCGTCTTCGAGTAATAGATAAAAAAAAGATTCCGATTGAGAACCTCCTCCTTTTTTTGAAGTCAGTTAAAAAGTAACATGTGAACAGAAGTTTTGATGTTAGCAGTAAATAATTTTTCATCTCACCCTCTCGGAAAAGCGATCTTTAATGCCCGAAATGCGGGCGGGAAATGCTATTATATTCCCTAGGCCGTCAAAGCATTTTCATTTTTCCCAAGGGAGACAAAGTAGTATGAAAATCCTTTACGGCCCTAGGGCCGGAAAGCAAGTAGAAAAAAAGTTTCTCTTTTTTTTTCTGATCTAGTGTTAGTTGTCTATGTTTCCAACCGTGATAAAATGATAATACCTAATACTTTTTTTTGCTTTATTCATATTTTTTTTGTTTCAACTTTAAAATAAGGTGAGTGATGATTGAAGGTGGTTTCAGTACAAGTGAAATTATTCAGATTTCAGAGTTACTAAAAACAAAATTTAATATAACTCGCAATGCCGATCTAAAGTGTTCTTCTGGTGATTTTCCTCGATGTGGTGAGATGAAAAATTTTGTGTTACGTACGGACGCAAATTTTTTTGTGTCTCGTGTCTTTGATGTCTGCAATGTAGGACGAGCTTTTGGCATTTTCATTCTCGTCCTTTGTTAAAATATCTATCTGAGAGTTTGAATCACTTAGTTGTGCTGCTTGTAATATTTTGGAATATTTTTAACACCTGTAGCTAATGAACTAACATCCTAGATCGCGATGCCATCTGAAAAACAATTTCGTAAAAGGTACTTTATTTTATCATGTATAATGTATCATTTTAGCATAATTGTAAACGCAAACTTAAGGGTTTTCAAAAGTAATGATGTAAAGTAAAATAACCCATAGTATTTGTAAACGATTCATCAACAAAATCGTTACATTCAAAAATAACACAACGAAAACTCATAACTTTTTCATCAATAATGTGACAATATGCATTATCTCATTCTCAATACTCACGAGTTTTACAACAAAAACGATTTTAGTAACTAATATCACAATATTCAAGTTAAAGTAAATAACAACAAGAAACATACCTTTGCACAAAAACGTGGTATACTCTAAATGCCACGTTTTTTGAGAAAAGCAGGAGCACTTCACTCGTTGCGCATGCGGGACAAACTAACGCGTCGCGTTGTCGAAGTCTTGCGCCACACCGAAAGAGACAACGTGATAACGCCATTTGCCACGGTGGCGTCGTCTCTTTCACTCATAGCTCCTCGAACATTCACTTTTAAAATGCCGCGTTTTTGTAGAAAATAAAATTCGACATCGCGGTTTTGAATATCAAATAATAAAAAAATACGTTTTTATGAGATGTCACGTTGCTCTTGTAAAGAGGCGACATATTATTTAGACACATCATAGATATAACAGTTTGTGCTAAAAAGTCATGTTTTTAAACAAGGAATGCGTGAATTTAGAATTTTATTTTTTATTAGCTTCTGTTCATATGCTTACAAGTATGCTGCGTTAGTATAGCAGTTCGAGGGCCAAGTACAAATCTTGAAGTCCTAGTTTACAACTTACCGTGGAAATTTTTGTATCTTAAAAATTACAAAAAAAATAATTTATGAACTGAATGTGATGGTTACACAGAAAATTATTAAATGTATAAATGATAGGGTTATTGTGGATTTCGTGGCGGAAAAAATCAATTTCCATTCATCTAGCCCCCTCGAAAGTACCCATAACTACAAAAAGGAACTTCGTTCCAAAAACTTACACGAGTCGTGCATTTTATAGCATAAAAGTAGTTACTAGTTAATCCAGCACAATATACACTAGGTATCATATCAGTGATTAAGTTATAAATATCAGTAAAACATGACTTTAACAATAATTAAACTTATATTTATAATATTATAAATCCTAATAATATTATAAAGGCGAAAGTTTGTGTGTGTGTATGTTTGTTACTCCTTCACGGCTCAACTACTGAACCGATTTAGCTGAAATTTGGAACATAGTTAGCTTATAACCCGGATTAAAACATAGGCTACTTTTTATCCCGGAAAAATCCGAAGTTCCCATGGGATACTCAAAATACCAAATTTTCTAGAGCAATCTATAGCTACATCTATAGATAGATTGTTCAAGCGAACTTGCTTGAAAGCATGTTTAAAGGTTGGAATAGGGAACGATAACAGGAAAATGACGTTTCCCTTAGAATTCATGAAAAAGCGAATTTGACGCGGGCGGGGCCGCGGGCAAAAACTGAATCTATTATCACTATAAATGTGAAAATGGCCACTATGTAGGTTCTGAACATAGCACTGTACGCATTTAACAAGTGTGTTTTAGTTGAACAAGGGGATATGGGATAATAATGCTATAAATAATAATGCTATAATGCTATAAATAATGCATAATGCTATAAATGTGAAAATGGGTACCTGTATTATAGGTTCCGACATTACAACTTTTTCGCGCTATTAGCATTTTGTGTTTTAGTTGAGCAATGAGATACAGGTTAATAATATTATAACTATGAAAACGGGTACCTATATGATATAGGTTCTGAACTAACATCTGTTTCGTTACTGACAATGTATGTTTTAGTTGAGCTATGGGATATGGTATAGTAATTAGTAATGCTATAAATGTGGAAATGGGTACCTACCCATAAAGGTTCTGAAAGTACAATTGTTTCGCTATTTATAACTAGCTGTTGCCCGCGGCTCCGCCCGCGTGCAGTTCGTTTTTTTTACAAAAATGTTTCCCGTGGAATTTCTTAATTTTTCCCAAGATTTCCCGTACAAAATGAGTGGTCCTTGGGTTCGATGGACCCGTAAAGGAGTCTTCTTCTAATCTCTCCTGTCAACGTGCTATCTTCTTTTACACAATTTACCTATATCTTCTTTGGTCTTCCTCTACGTATACACTCTGTCGAAATCGCTTATGTTACTCAATTCGCATGGAGTAATATAGAGTGGGGCGTGTCATCGTGGATTGTAATATCTATACTAACCAATCTTATCTTATTCTGAGATGATACCAACGCCCAGATATTGTAATTAAGCATTCTGATGCGCTACTGTGTACGTAGCAACCCGTTCCTGCTACGTACGGGTTATCTTGTATAGTTATACCTAGTTGCACGATCAAAAGGACGATTTAAACTGTCGATATTTCGACCCCGTTTTGATTGTGCTACGGAGAGAAGTAGCTATAGGTTTTTTTAAACATCCCACGGGTGCTCTCAAATTTTTCAGGATGAAAAGTATCTTAAATGTTGACCGGGCATATATATAAAGTAGGATCATAAAATTTCATTAAAATCCGTTACTTGAAAGACGCCTGCTAACTGTTTTTGTAATGTTTTCTTTCCCGTGGGAACTCGATTGTATTAATAAGTTTTACTATATATATATATTTTGTTAAAAAGGCAACATAAGGTATCAGCATAACCAATTTTACTAAATTAAGTTCATTAGTTGTTGTTTACAAAGCTGTTAAATGAATTGCAGTTTTTTAACTATCCCACGGGAACTCTTTATTTTACCGGGATGAAAAGTATCCTATATGTTGACCAGGGACATAGGCTACCACCACACAAAATTTCATTGGAATCGGTCCAGCCGTTCCAAAGATTAGCCCGTACAAACAGACAGACAAACAGACAAACAACAGATTTATTATATGTATTGATATTGATGTGTGTTTTGGTTAAGCACTGGGATACAGGTTAATAATGCTAAAAAGGTGTTCCTGTATAGTTTCTGATATTAGAACTGTTTCGCTATTAAAAATATGTGTTTTAGTTGAACAATAGAATATGTGATAGTAATTATGCTATGACTGCGAAAATGGATACCTATAAGGTAAAGGTTCTGAAATTATTTCACTCTTAAGCGGATACGTTGATTTTATTTTCGTCCTTCTCACGTTGTCGTTGTTTTACCTAATTACTTCAAAAACTAAGCCAGTTATTTAAATGTCGTTCTGAGCGTTTTTGGTAATTATTTTTTACCAATACATTAAAACAACAATTACAATTATGTCCATCGTAGTTTTCAATGGAAATTAGAAAAATGGAGATTTCGGAGCAATTTTTGGGAGAACTTTTTGGCGAGAAATTTTTATCAAATCGTGTTTCAGAAGTTAGGTTAACACAATATATGCTGTTTTTTTCCCAAAAAATCCAGGACTCCCACGGGATTTGTAAAACCCCGAAATTCACGCGGGCGAAGCCGCGGGCAAAAGCTAGTATATTTATAATTTATCATTTATTATGAGTTAGATCGCAAAGTTTACTATAAAACAAAAACTAGAATTAAATGCCTGATAGAGAAATATAGCATAGTGCCTTAATAAGTAATTGTTGCTTAATATTGTGTAAGGTTCTAAATATTTTATCGGAAAGAGCGATCTTTCCTGAAAATAAAGTATTAAAATTGTATCGGAAATTCGAGGTTCGAAACATCTTGTTATTTAATACATTCTAGCTAGGATAAGTAGGTACTGACAGTTTCAAACTAATACATTTTCAACAAAGCGTCAGTTAAAGCTGCGACTAAAAGTTTTTCATTTGAATTATCTAAAGTCTAAACGATGCATATAAAGCCCAGACTACCGTAATTTTGTTAAGCCTTGCAAAACAGTTAGCCTCGTGCTATGAACATTTACTACTCGTAACTTCGTTGGTCTAATAATTTTGTTGAGAATTATTTTTTGGCTATCTACTAACAAGAGCATATCCGGGATAGTTTTTTAAGGCACCAGCAGCACATTAGGGATAAAAGTACACTATTTTTATTCGATATTCTTTTGTTTTTTACAACCTTTGTAGTAAAACAAACTAAAAAAGGACCATAACCAGGTGTTTTCTTGAGCATCAAACCAAGCTTCAACTTTTCATATAAATATAACAGGTAATATCAGAAGTTGACGGAATTCGATTTCCAAAATATGTTAACATAGCGAGTTAGTAATTGGTTGCAGCCAATTATTAATAGCGTGGTAATATTCAAACTACTAAATTAAAAGTGCAGCAATATTTCATGTAAAAAGTTTGAACTCCGAACCCTAAAAAATAAAGCCTGAGTCTTAACATAGCTGCCAACTGTGTAGGAAACTTTTGTGCTTCATTGAAAAATATGCACTAATACCCTCGAAAGTCGCCGAGCCGAGCCGTATTTCATAGGAAAAGTTTTAAGCTACAGGGGGCTATTCTCGTAACACACTGAGTGATGTGAATCATGAAATAAAAAAAATAACTTTACGTGTTTTGGTTTAGACTTTAAGAGTGTAAAATTGAATGTATTTCATCACAGGAAATGCAATGCTCGACTTTAATGCGCCTAAGAAAATTAAATCTTACAATTATTGTGAACCATGTTGCGTTTTAACTACATTCAATTTTACGCTACTTTACGCAGTCATAATCGTAAAATTATTATTTTTTGTAGTGTTCATAAAAAATGTTTTGATTTCAATGTTGTGTGCGTAAATGCAATGACCTTTTTAAACATTTCAAAAACTCAAACACAAAACTCAAAATATCTTTATTTCACATAGGCCTTACGAGTTACAGGCACTTGTAAAACGTCAGTATGATAGATATTTATTGCATAAGTATGGTAATAAATGCAAGTCGACTTAAAACTAAATTAACGAGGGTTCACAAACGCGCCCTGCCGCTGAGAAGAAAGTTCACTTCACGAAATATAGCCGTTGCGTTACGTGAATAACCCCCAGCGCGGTTTTATTACAGATGGCACGGAAATTACGCGGGCCACAGTTTAAGCCGCCGAGCCACGCGGACACGCGGGATTAGGGTGAGCTCACACGCTGTATGTGGAGCGTGATATCGTCTTATTTTGGCGGATTGGACGCTCTTTCAGCTAGTGCTAGTATTTTACGGAAAATATACTGATTTAAACCAATGTTGGATCTCTCACTAAATCTCACTGTAAGCGATAATATTATTCTCTCACTTTGTGGAGATACCTAAGACTTGTTAGTAAGAGATAAACTAAAGTACCTATATTCAATGTGATCGTTTTCAATGCACACTTATTAATCAATAACCGATACCTCCCTGGTGCGGTAACGCATGCTCGGAATCATTTCAGAATTTTATAATTTCTAATTTGACTGAAGTCTGAGGGGTTAGTAGGTACAGGTTTTTGTACGAATTTCCTCCATAAATTTACAGCCAGCGCTATTAATTGTCAGTATGGAGGGTATCGATTCGTTTGTGCGAAGCAAGTCGACTCGAAATTTGCACAAAAACCAGTACTAACCCCCCTGGGCTTGTTGTGGGAGGCTCCCACCAGACCAGACCTGAGCCAATTACGAAATGATAAAATTCCAAAGTGGGCCCCGTGGCGGGAATCGAACCCGCGACCTCCCACTCGAATCCGAGCGTGCGTCCCCTGCGCCACGGAGGTCGTCAAAAGAGAAAGATAATATCTCCGGCTGCAATGTCCATCAGGTGAGATAGTATCCAAGTACCTAATAATATACATTGTAGTATTTAAGTCAACCCCGTATAATAATAACAAATAACAATTATTCTAGACGTTCGTAAGTTAGCTAAAAAGAGATTGTTGAAAAATCTATTAAAATTTAACATATTAAAGTAGCTTAGTTCCCACATTCTTGCAACTTGCTTAACATCCAGATGAGCCAGCTGCGTAAAATTAGCGTTTATAGAAATTTTACCATAGTGAGTTCCTACTTTCTAGTGAAATAAAACGCTTATCTAAAACTGCTCAGTCATTTAAATATGTTTATCCTCTGCTGGTAAAATTCTGATAAACAAAATTAAAAAATACCTACCTAAAACATTACGCCATTGTGCTATTGCAGAGTACTTTATCTTTTATTTTAACGCTGAAAAATGGAGCGTTATTGTTATAAAATTACGCTCTTTGAAGAGATAAAAATGTATTCAACAACCGAAACTGAATTTCTTCTAATAGAAATAAAATGGTTCAGTGTTTGGTTACTAAACTCGAAGGAGAGGCGTTTTCAAAAGTCAAAAGCAAAGAAAAACAAATAAATATTTGGAAAACAAAACGCTCTAGCTTTCCCATGGGAACCTTTTTGAAATATCATGCCACTCAGCATTACGATGGGTTATACGGCTACACTACAGGTAAACTCCGCAGGGAATGTTCTAACGAAACATTGGTCGGGGTAAAAAACAACCTTTTACTCGACTACTGTGGTACCAAGAGAGATATGATTGTAAATCGAATTGAAACGTTGCTCCTATCCACAAGAGATATGTAACGTATAAATTGTAATATGGTCGAGAATTACGAAATTTAATTTGTATTTCCTAAGTTTAAGTACATTTAATTTTACATTCTATATCAGTAGATGTTATTTTTTTAGTCTGAATAATTGTTCATTTTATTTCAAGAGTTTACTTAGTGGGTCAGAACAGTACGTGAATTAGGTAATTGACAATTTTTTTATGACTTTTTTATAAACTAGGAAAAAAATATGAAGTCCTCAAAAAATAAAATAAAACAAAGAAATACAAAAAATTAAAGGCATTTTAACTTTTGGAGTTATCTAGATATATTATGAGTCCCTATCTCACAAAACGAAAATTTGTAATAGAGCTATTGCATGACCACACTTTGACGTCATAGTTGAATACAGGTGTCTCTCTAATAAAAAATATTTAAAAGCTTGTATTTTTTTTTGTTATTGCATCGATTAATTCAGTTAATAGCCAGTTTAAAAAAGTCAATATTTTGATTACAGTCAACTACCCAACTGCCTAGTTGAGTCCAATTATTGTGGAAAAACAAAAATTTTGATACAAAACCTTAAAAGATTAAAGGTGGTCTACGCTAGGCGGACCGAGCACGAACCGAGCTCGAGCCGGAACACAATAATTCGTCTAGTAGTAGAAGTATTCGTCTACTTTCAAAATTCGAACGACTTACAACGACGAAGCCGAGTACTTCGCTCGCGTGCTCGGTTCGTCTGGCGTAGACCGACCTTTAGAGCCTGTTTCACAATTTATTCGTATTTCGTTCGTTTCGTGTTTCGTTAGATAAATTATATTTGGTGCTTGTGTAACAGGCCCTAAATGTTACTTTAGTTAAGTTTAAACTGATAACATATTATTATATGTCAAAGAATTGTTAATTTAATTTTTTGTGCAGCAGAAAGGGAATCCGCCTGCCGCTCGCCTTCCAAGAACCTTTGTCAAGTCCAAGCACTCGCGAGCTGTCTTTAGTACCCTCAAAGTCCAAGTAATTTAATATTCACTCCCCGCCTTCAAAGAGCGTAATATCGTAACAATAAGGCCTCATTTTTCGGCGTGAAAATGAAATACAACGGCTCCAAACAAGAGTCGGCCGTACAAAGGCGTTATCCTCTTGAAATCCGCCTCCTTTGTTAGGTGCGTTCTTTATTTGGTAAAAGAGTGACACGCACTTGTTTGTCACGCTTGATTTTGTTTTGTGCAAGAAATAATAATTATGGTTCTCTGATAAACAAGCGTAGCAGACGTTTTTAGGGTTCCATACCAATTTGGTAAAAATGGAACCCTTATGGTGAGACTTTCTCCGTCCGTCCGTCTGTCACACTCGATTATTTCAGTAATTATTCAAGCTATCGACCTGAAATTTAAAACAGTTATAGATAATAGTGACGCGACGTCATAGCAATCGTAAAAAATTTAAAATTGTTTTAATTTTTATTTAAAAAGGGGGGAAAACCGGGGCGCCGAAATTTCAAAATGAGATAACAATACTGAGTGGGGTATCATATGAAAGGGCATTACTTGTGTATTCTAAAACCAATTTTTATTTATTTTTATGCTTGATAGTTTTTGATTTATTAGGCAAACTGTCGAAAAAAATACCGTTTCCCCCCCTTATCTACGAAGTTTACCATTCGAAAAATCTGAAATAAATATAATCAATAGAAATTAACGTATATTTTACAGGAAAAATAAAATCAACCCTCTAACTATTATACTTTTTTTGCTAATAACAATAATCCGCCGGAAACAAAGTTAGGTTTGCGGTTTGACAACAAAAGTACCTATATCTTATCTTATCTTATACCTTTAAACGAGCAATTCTTGTATATATATTTCTACTAGCTGACCTGGCAAACGTTGTTTTGCCCTTTGGGATTTAAAAAATAGTTGAATTGAGATTTAAACTATCCTATCTCTCAAGTTGGATCGAACTGCACATGGTGTGCGAATTTTATTATAATCGGTTAAGTGGTTTAGGAGTCCATTGAGGACAAACATTGTGACACGAGATTTATATATATTAAGATATAATCTGGATCTCGGAAACGGCTCGAACGATTTTCATGAAATTTAGTATACAGGGGGTTTTGGGGGCGATAAATCGATCTAGCTAGGATTCATTTTTAGAAGAATTTACCAAAAAAAAAATATGACTACTGCTGCCATCTATTGGCCACCGAGCGAAGCTCGGTCACCCAGCTATTGTAAATTATACTCGTAAAATCATGAACAAAAGTGATTCTTTTAATGTTTTACTTTTTTTATGGTATGGAACCCTCAGTGCGCGAGTCCGACTCGCACTTGGCCGGTTTTTTTATTTTGCTTCGATGCCTGTCCGTTTGTTGAATAAGGTCGATGTTTTTCAATGACGAAATAATTTAATAAATATATAAGTCGGTCGCATAAATTAGCGTCATTTTACAGTTTTGACAACTTAAAAATCCGGCTTCAGGGCGGAGCCTACTCGAACCCTAAATGCATGCGTGACGTCATTAAGTGCTGATCCTTTAATATGTTTATTTAATGATGTTTTTACAAAATCTACCACTTTAAAAAAAAGCTCCTGTTATGTTCATATACCTTCGTACACGGTGACAATTAAATAAAATTATTCTCACTTACCTATTTGGCTTCAAACTCTTATACCGACTTGAGATATTTAAAGATTCTCGTAATTAGAAAAGGTCCACTCATAAAGGTCAAGATCACTTCAACTCGTAATAATTATGTAATAACAGTGAAGAAGTGATTAAAATCAAGTACCTCTTCAAGCTACGATTATGAACGATACTCAAAATACTTATTTAATTTCCGAAATGGACCCCATTTCTTTTGCACTTGAATAAATGAAAGTCTTTATGAGGGTACAAAGTGAAGTTTGAGCGCAGTAAGGAGTTACAAAAAATTAAAAGGAAGTTGGTACTTAATTTGGTATCTGAAGGGCTATTCGGGTAAAGTTTTCACACACTGAGTGATGTGAATCAAGAAAAAAAACAACTCTGAAAAATTAACTTTACGTTAATTGGTTATGACTTTATTTTTTTATTTATAATTTTAGAGTGTACAATTAAAATACGTATTTAAATACATATAAATCATCAACAAATTGGAAATACAATTCTTCAACATTATTGCGTAATTTGGTGAGAATTGGTCTTGTACAGAACCCTCAGTGCGCGAGCCTGACTCGCACTTGGTCGGTTTTATTAAACTGGGCGGGCACTGAAGCACGACTCGTACCTATATTATAGTCAATTTTTACTTCACTGAATAGTAATTATTACCTACTTTGGTGTACTGAATCGTGAAGCTTATAAAAAGCTTGTAAAAAATAAAATTTCCATTCGCTGGTCGAGGTGTGAGCTGAGAATTAATCTTGCATTACTTGGCTCTACCGGCTTAAACTGCGGCTCAGCGACGTAATTTACGTGTCGGCCGTAATAAAGCCACGCTCGGTCAACTGGGCAGGCATAAAATACTTTAAAAAGTTTGTCCGGAAATTTTGATTACCCGACACATCCGTATGGTATCCTTATCCGGATGACGTGTTCAACAATATTTAAAAAAGTACCTACTTAACTTACTTAATCAGCCTATGGACGTCTGTCTACTGCTGGTCATAGGCCTTTCCGGGAACGTTCCATCGCCCAGCACAGCACACATGGTCATCCGCCTTGCTCATCCACCCGCCACCAGCGGGGAGGGTGGATGACAAGGCGGATGATTCGTCAAACGCTGCGCTTACCGCCACAAAACACGTCTGCCCCAACGGCCGTCGGTTCTACGACAGATATGGCCCTCCCACAGCCACTTCAGATTTGCAAATCCGTTGGGATACGTCGGTTACTTTGGTTCTCCTATAATATGTCCTCTTTGCGGGTTCTATCCCTTAAAGACACACCCCAGCATAGCCCTCTACAAAGCACGCTAAGCGACTTTGTAAGAACCCTCGTAAACTTAGTTTTAAGTTGGTAAATAGTTATCACTATTTAGCTACGTAAGAATGTGACTATACATAGGTGCTTGTAAAATGAGCCTATATGAAATAAATCATTAGAATTTTTGAATTTGAACTTGTGGCCAGACCTACCATGAGTGTCTACGTTTCTGCTCCGTATTTCATGATCGTCGATCGACAAAACGCTGGCGTTAAAGATGACAAGCTGTAAAGTACCTAGCTCGAAATGTCAAACTCTACCGCCACGTTCGGAAAGCAGTATTATTACACCGATCGAGAAGTTTGTCCGGAACAGGCAAAAAACTCGGCACTTGTGCTTTTTAGAAATCAATCTATACCTAAACTACTTATCTAGCTTCAACTAGGGTATCTAAGTATTCAGTGGAATTTTCTATTAAATAATTGTTTTTGCAAAGAAAACTCCTGTTGACATCTATTAGTATTAACTGAAACCGCGTTTAGTTGAATAGTTGCACTCAAACGCCGTAGAGGTTTGTTGAAAATGGTTGAAACTGAGCCAAGCAGCGTGGTGTTTTCCGACGGGTGTGATTTCCCTCCGGGGTACGGACCTCGGGAAAAACCTCCTTGAAACTGAGAGCGTAGATGTACAAGTACAAGCCGTGGCCGGTAGATGGCGTGAGCGCAAATACATCCAATGTTCTTCATCCACATAAGCGTAACTTACAGGCACAATGGTGATTTTTTTGAACTAGTCCACGAATTAAAACTAAATTTAGAAGGGTTTTAACGCCAGGGCGCGTTACTGAAAAGATGCAAAAAACTCAGACCGGAACATATTTTATTTTTTGATCATTACTTACTTAAGTACCTAGTCATTAGATACCTATTAGGTACAGGTACACTAAAACAACCTAATTGAACTAGGATGATTGCAGAAGTTACTACTACTGACTATAAGGAACTTTTTCTAAAGTTTACCCAAGGATGATTTAAAAATGTGAGTATGTCGCTCGCTACTGCTGCCTTCTTTTAGCACAATTTGAAACAGAAGATAGGAACTACTTGTGAGTTATTCTGAAACTGAATTCAACATTGAAACCTAAGAAATGCTAGTGCAAGTTTTTTTTTGGTCGACGGCGAAATCGTGCAAAAAAAGCAAATAATATATATTATACCAATGAAAATAAGGAATATTCCATTTGATTTGTTTCAATATAAGTTAATTACTTATGTAGTAGTTTGGTAGAATTTTTTGTGTGAATGAAGTATAACAAAAAAAAATTCTAGATTCTAGGAAAGAAATAAGAGATAATTATAAGATAGGTTCGTCACAAACTCATTCCGAAATGCTAAGACTAAATTATATCGATCTCGATTATAACGGGCCGCGATGGCAGCGATAACCAAAGTTTACAAAGTTTACAGTTTACACGAATAAATTCAGCAAGTTTAGGAACAATCGAGTAAAATTTTATTGGCGCCAATCTTGCGCGGGTCCAGTTCGAGTAATTAGGGTTTGTTATGGTTTTATTACAGAGTAGCTTTTGCACTGATATTGAACATTTTTTACTCTATGTACTTATCAATACATATAATAAATCTGTTGTTTGTCTGTTTGTCTGTTTGTCTGTCTGTTTGTACGGGCTAATCTTTGGAACGGCTGGACCGATTCCAATGAAATTTTGTGTGGTGGTAGCCTATGTCCCTGGTCAACATATAGGATACTTTTCATCCCGGTAAAATAAAGAGTTCCCGTGGGATAGTTAAAAAAACTGCAATTAATTTAACAGCTTTGTAAACAACAACTAATGAACTTAATTTAGTAAAATTGGTTATGCTGATACCTTATGTTGCCTTTTTAACAAAATATATATATAGTAAAACTTATTAATCCAATCGAGTTCCCGCGGGAAAGAAAACATTACAAAAACAGTTAGCAGGCGTCTTTCAAGTAACAAATTTTAATGAAATTTTATGATCCTACTTTATATATATGCCCGGTCAACATTTAAGATACTTTTCATCCTGAAAAATTTGAGAGCACCCGTGGGATGTTTAAAAAAACCTATAGCTACTTCTCTCCGTAGCACAATCAAAACGGGGTCGAAATATCGACAGTTTAAATCGTCCTTTTGATCGTGCAACTAGGTATAACTATACAAGATAACCCGTACGTAGCAGGAACGGGTTGCTACGTACACAGTAGCGCATCAGAATGCTTAATTACAATATCTGGGCGTTGGTATCATCTCAGAATAAGATAAGTTTGGTTAGTATAGATATTACAATCCACGATGACACGCCCCACTCTATCGTACTCCATGCGAATTGAGTAACATAAGCGATTTCGACAGAGTGTATAAGTAGAGGAAGACCAAAGAAGATAATATAGGTAAATTGTGTAAAAGAAGATAGCACGTTGACAGGAGAGATTGGAAGAAGACTCCTTTACGGGTCCATCGAACCCAAGGACCACTCATTTTGTACGGGAAATCTTAGGAAAAATTAAGAAATTCCACGGGAAACATTTTTGTAAAAAAAACGAACAGCATTATTGTATAAACAGCTAGTATTGTATAAATTTTTTTTATTTTTTCGGCAATCAACACGTCTCAATAAAACTAGATACGTATCAATAATTATAGTACTTAAGTGCCTTTTTCCAGGCAGTCCTTTAAAAGTAGGAAGTTTTTGAAACATTTTTAAAATTAGGGAAATGGCAGCCTTTGTTTTAAAAATAAACTTAAGATAAAGATAAAATAAACCCAACAAAATATAACCTGAAAATTGTAATGCTTTTCTTGTAAGCAGGTAATTATATACAGTTGAGTTCAATATTCTTTGTTTGGAGAGTGTTCTAGTAACACAAACGTAGTATATGTCATGGGAATCTAGTTTTAACAAACAGGTGAGTTAGCACCTTAGAATGAGCAGTGAATATAAATTATATCCCCCGGTCATTTCCTCTGACGGAGGAGTCTTTTCGTAAATTTTATCCACGGGATAATACGTAATTATTATCCTCACTGTGTGCCCACTGCCCATGCTCAGATAATGAATAAAACTAAGGTAGGAGGAAAAACATTTTATCCTCTACACATGGAAAATTGTCCGCAGCCACCGTAACGTACTATAAAGAAGTAGAAGGGCAGTTCAATTGAATGGAAATGGTCGCAAGATTTGATCCGAGCAACACGCTAGAAATTTAAATTTTTATAGCAGCCTCTGTACATTTACAACCTGTGGTCAACATTTACAGACAAATTCCATGAATGGTAGCACTTTGCTCGGACTACAGTGATTTATGGCAGAAACAGGCCATTTGGCCATTGTTCCGGCAATTATTTGTGTGATTTGGACAACATTTGGACGCTCATGACGTATCTTGGCCCAAAAGTTTGTCATTATCTTGTTAGTGATACCTACCAGATTGTAGGTTATGATTTTTCCTCAAACTCGGAAGATCCTCAACCAAATATAATGGAACCTTTATATTTTATTATCACCTTGTTGTACGAAGAACGTATGTTTTATTCGGAGAGACAGTCTGGATACGTGGCACACCAGAGCTAAGACCTCACCCATAGCCATGCTACTTTACCCATTATATTTCGACCTTGCTTTCGTCAGATACGTATATAGGTAAATGTAAGTATTTTTAATTTTCGATGCACTGGAAATCGTACTGCGGTAGACATAAAATTAGACATTATAACACTGTTAGCGATTCTGTTTTAAAGTCTCTAAATTCTCATTTTCACAATTATAAATGTCGAAAGGGATAACGCTGTATATTTTTTTGTAGCGCTAATCTTTTTTTATTTAAAAATTTTTGGGCGCGCTTAATATAAAAACAAAAACCTATTATTCACCAAGTTGTTAGAAACAATGAAAGAACGTGTCGTAAGTGATTTTCAAAAATATGTACATCGGTTGATCATCATAGATACAGTCTATAGTTTCTTCAAAAAGTATGAACCGATGTAAGTAATATTTTGTATAGAATATTTCTAAAAAAAACACACACAGTCCTTATGTTACATAGATTCAACATTATATCGATTAATAGCATACAAAATACAGCCTGTAGGCTAAATAGCATTCAGGATGATTATCACGTGGGATTTCTAGTGACTTTATTGCTAAAACATTCTAGATATTATTTACTACATCTCAGAGTCTATTTTTCAATGATGCTACCACTTCACAGCCGGTGGCTGTTAAGCTAGTTGCAGATGAGAAATGATATTTTTTATCAAAACTGGCTTACCCTCCGCGTGTATTCCATGAAAATTAAAAAATCCTTCCATGTCTGCTACAACTATATCTTAAAACTGATGCTGCTAAACTGTAATCTTATTTCTTACTTTTTAACAAAATATTTCAAGTGGGTATAATTCATAACACTGTAACATGTAGCGTTTTCTGATTTTGCAAAGACAATGATTCGGAAAAAGCACCCGTAGTCTATTCAGGGTATGGTATCCAAGATAAAAGATAGTTGCCATCCTTCGATAGCAGACGGCACTCTAAAAAGAAGAACCTGGCGTAAAAACTATCAGTCTCTATTGGCCCTAACCATTGATATATTATAATACAAGGGATTACGGGTCAGCGCTAAAAAGTGTCCGAACCGAATGACATACAAAACGAGAAAAGACATACAATATTGCACTTAAGTCTCGTGTTTGAAAATTAGGCTGTAAAGTAATGGTTTTTGACATAAATTACAATGTGTTTATAAACATACATATTATGTACCCTCGTTTAAAAAGGTTTTCTCGGGATACTTTGTTCGTGAATTTTTTATTTCACCCGGGGTATTACATATAACCCAGGGGGTTACATAGATTTATATGCCAATGGCCCTAACTCGTGTCGTGTGAGCTAGGCTTTAGACCCGCCGCAAGCTGTCGTTGCGGGCAATATGTGCCGGTCGGATGGCGTCAGATAGCGCTAGTTTTATTGGAAACGGTCGGTCAGCGCTGAGATATCAAATCTCAACTGAATTTTGTTCCGATTAGATGGCGTTTCGGCACAATTTAATATTTAGTACAATTTATGGGATGACTTTTGCCAGTGCTCCGAGCTGTATCTATGATATAGACACGAGTTTACGCAACTTTGAAACTAAATTGTATGTCCATATGCTAAGCAATAAACAAAAAATATTTTGGACACATTATGGCTATTCTCAACAGTACTAGTTTATCGGTGCCAAAAATGTATCCTTTGCCACCAATTATTACAGAAAGGTGAGAAAGGCCACACTGTAGTTCACTCAACGGCTACCTATAGAATTTTGACAGATGGCGATACTGTTTGGAAATACAAAAACGGTTTACAAAAATCGTTCAGATGCCCATATCCTGAGATTTCTTATCAGTGCTAGACGTGATATTCTAAACCCGGCGTCACTGTCAACGTTGATACAAAGTTGAAATTTGATACACAATAACAAAATAATCGACAATAACTAGTTTTAATTGCTAAGTGGGGGAAGCATAAGGCATCGTTCTTATCAGTGGCGTATTTTAAAAATCAGCGCCCCGGGCCTTGGAGGACTTGCCGCCCTATGTAAGGACAAAAAAATTTCATCTCACCCGCTAAGCTTAATTTTTGTCTCATATACATATTTTCCTTGCTTAATTGAGAGGAAAAATTGTGAAATATAGTTAATTAATTATTACGTGTGATTTTCGCGGTTTCGCTAATGCCGTTGGAAGCATGGATGTTTTCATAACAGTAGTCTTTGTTTTAATCCA
Source organism: Coenonympha glycerion (assembly GCA_963855885.1). Classification (NCBI taxonomy): domain Eukaryota; kingdom Metazoa; phylum Arthropoda; class Insecta; order Lepidoptera; family Nymphalidae; genus Coenonympha; species Coenonympha glycerion. The sequence continues at coordinate 17,262,139 of OY979630.1, read as the reverse complement.
GGGCAGTAGTCGAATTGATTATTTTCAAGAACCAAAACGCTTTTCCCTTCAAAGCTTTCGATATTTTTAAAACCAGTCAAGTACGAATTTGACTTTTACTAAACACGCACACACACACGCACGGCCGCAAAAAAAAATATTAAATATATGTTTTTTTTACTTTATTATATTTTCATTGTTTGTTATCGAAGAGACCATAGGAATAAACGAAAAACAAATGTATCCCACTGAAATTTTTGAGTGTCTACCAATTAGGGTTCAAGTATACAGCGATTGAAACAAACGAGCCAAAAACAACATTTAAGTTGACTGCAACAAATGAACACGAGCGAAGCGACCTCAAATTTTTTAGTTTTCGCAGAATATATCAGTAAACAATGTGAAGATTAATTATCCTAATTCGCCGAAAGCCGAAAGTAGGGAACGATTTATTTTATTTTTTTTATTTATATCATCTCATATCCTGAGGGAGCTATAGGGAGTTTAAAAATGCACTAAAAAATTTAGGTGACATCCTTAAAAACAGCTGGTTCAGTATCAATGAACTGGGAATATTGAAAATGATACGAGGTTTGTTGATGTCACAATAAGGGTTGCTAAATTTTATTTTTCTGAATGAAATAATATTTTTTGAGACTTCTTATCACGTAGACAAGTGTGTTTCTAGAAACAAGTTAAAAGGTTAGCTGTGGGCACACTATGCGAATTAATCCACACCTTATATTCCGGCCTTGTTTTTAAAATAATTACTTACCCGTGTTTAAAAAAATACAATCAATAACTATAAATAGAATGGAATAGTTAAAAAACTAATCTTTAAAAATAATATTTACATTTTAAGGCGGGAGAATCTGAAGCCATAAATAGCCGATAATAAAGCGATAACAAACTTTATAAATATGTATAAATGGACATGCGAGCGAAGCGAGCCCCGAAAATTCCTGTTTTTTTTAATAGATGATAAAGTATTATATGCAAAGGCGGTCTTATGATTGTGGTTTTAATCCAAGAACCAATATTTTTAAGGCAAGCATCGTCCCCCGCCACCCATAGCGTATTTAATAAACGGTTTAAAGTTTTAATTTTGAGGCTGAGTTTGAAATGACTCATATTGATATGATTTGATTGATAGGGAAGTATTTTAAGTCCCAAAACAAAACATAATTTGATGCTCTGTTAGAGACAACTTCAACTAAAACACGATTAGTATCATCGATTTGCACCGCGCGCCCTAGCCCCGAACTGCCCCAACTCCCGAGTTGCACGCACGACGAGGTTTGACGGACATACCGCCGGCCGTTGCCCGCCCTCTACCACCGGCGCGCCTGTCAATAATCCGTTAAACGATATCTCGAGTTGCGATATAGGTATTTGACATTGTTATGAATTTTTTTATTATGTTTTCTTATTTCTCATATTTTGTAAATTAATAATTTTGTAAATTGATAATACTTAAGTAATAATCCTGTAACATTGCATGCCTTAAAGTAGAATTTGGATAAAAACAATTTTATTATTTTGTGACATCTATATTTTGGACCCAAATTCGCAATAAAGAAATTGAATTGAATTGAATTGAATTGATCTCTATCAAACTTCAAACCAAATAAGATATAATTAACAAATCCTGAAGTAACTAATTAGAAAGAAAGCTTTTTTCTAATTTTGATCATATGAATTAAGCTATCTCAATAAAGTAAGAAAATTGAGAGGTGCGGCTTTCGGCGCCCCTCAGAGCCTGCCGCCCTGGGCCATGGCCCAGATGCCCCTAGGGTAAATACGCCACTGGTTCTAATGTGTGGCATAGTAGTATATTTCTTTATTTCTTTAATATACAGCACTTTTAATAGAGCTACTATTATATTATGCTAATTTGCTAGCTCATCCGCTATTACTTAGACCGGGTGATTTCACGGGAAAATATACACGCTTATCCTTTATCTACATCAACAATTCTTTCTGAGACCATACAATACCACACTCATACAAGTGGCCGAAACTGTGTCCGAGCCTAGACTTTTTTAATTGGAAAAGTCTGACTTTTATGTCCATGTTAGTGGAAAAAATCCTTAAAATCCCTTAAAAATCTGGCAGCTATTGTTACATTTTAGGGAATATTGTTTTTCCTTTATTACATATTATAATACCTACCCACATCACACAAGTTTTTTTGACTCCTACCGGGATTGGTCCCTGTGGGAACCCGACGAATATATTCAACTTCAGACTGTTAGTTACGTTCAAAGGGACTCTATGAACTAAGTAAAGCTTATAATATAAATCTGTAAAAGCCAGAAAGGAAATTGCCTACACAAGCTAGAAAATAAGGAAAATAATAATTTATAAGCATGAATTTACCCGTACTTTATGCTATGGGGGCGCTTCGCTCATAATTTGACCTAACATAAACATTCCGTAAATGCACCGAGAACTGTGAATTATAATTGTATTCCAGACCTACGGCTGTTAAGCTTAGAATTCTAAAATATATGCAGGTATTAAAAACAAACGTCAAACATATTCGTAACTAGATTATCTACTTGTGACGTGCTTAGAAAGAAAGGTACAAACTCTGCTATACTTTACTAAAGATTACCGATATCTATTCTAATTCATTTTCATAGCCACAACAACGCTTACCTTTTCATACCTTAAATTTTTAAAAGATATGTGTTTTAAATTGGCATGCCTGTTCCAAAAGCGCACATATCAATCTAGATCCTTTTTATCGGCGAAAATATCAATATAAAATAAAAAGGATCTGACATTTTTATAGATACGCATGTAGAGAACAGTGTGTAAACCCAGCTTTGCTGATATGACATAGGTCTGGTGTACTATGCCCGCTCTGAGATCTCGGTCTGTAAATGAAATCTCCCCTGCGATTGCCCGGTCGCTGCGATGAAATTACACCTTGCTCATTTCATACTTTATTAGTACCTAGATATTTCGCGTGCCTCGAACGTACGAATACGTCCAATTAGAATTTACCGTACATTTTCACGAATTCTGTTGCTTATCGTTATAATTTTTTAGGATGTTCTGTGGAAATTTCATTTTATTGCGAGTTAAAACCTTTTTTTTTATCTGTAAGAAGGCAGGAAGTGTCTGATGCAATGGAGAAACGGAGCATTTATGTGGGGCTTGCACCCATTAAAACCTGTGCTTTGTCACGACAGACCACGTTGGTATAGTATGGGATTCATTTTCCTATTCACCGCCCTTCCGCCAGGTCTCGACCCACCACCAAATCGGCAGGTCCTGTCGCTGCTGACCCCTACTTTATCGGATTGTCGGTTAAATTCGGGTGATGGATGCCAAAGCTCTTTACATCCATCACCTGCGGGTCAGCACTCACGCATTCCAGGAACCAGTGCATCATCAGGGAGATGGATGCTCAGTGCTCTGCCGTACTATCCCTTTCGATTTTTTAACGAGGCTGTCTTCTTCTTAGTGCTCCCCTCCTCCAGTGCAGGTATCGACGTTCATTAACTGTGCCCTCTGCTTGATCAAGGACATCAGGTACATGCGGAGAAACGTCACCTTTCCGCTGTGCCAAGCTATTTGCCAACCAACCTGTATACCAACGTTTCCAGGCGGCACCGGCCCAAGTGCTCAATGGCAAAGGGCACCGTAGCAATCTGCCACTCATGGAGGTTGCTTGGCCAGTCCCCCATCAGGAATGACATACCCTTAGTACCTATTGGTTCTGAATTCTATCACTGATCGCATTGGTACCTGTACCTACCAGTTATTTTGATACAAGTGTCCACAATATTTGTAACATTATCCTCTATCAGTTCAGTATCAGTTTAATGAGCACACCACGGCATTTAATTTTTGTGGTTTTTCGTGATTTTTAAGTTTATAAGACATAATAGGCTCATGGCAGTCAAATTGCGAGAATCCCAATATCATCTTCACGTGTTTATATAAAAAAACCTCTGCTTGAAAGTGTCGAGTTAAAGAAATTAGTCCGAGATTTGCGAGTTACTCACATAAAACTCGATACTCGGACTAATTTCCTAGGATACACATTTTTATGCAAATATTTTGATATAATCATGTGAAGATGATACTGCCATTCTCGCAAATTGACTGCCATAAACCTCTAATGTGTAATTAGCGAACAAATTGCAAAAAACCATGAAAATTTAGAAATTTCGCGGGCAGAGTCGTTGATTTCGCCTTAAAAGTAATGCCTTCCTAAATAAAGGTTACGTATAAACCAGGAAAAAAAATATGCCTATTCACCTAACCTCGAAGTAATGGTATTCGTTGAGTATAAACTACCTGAATATTCCGGCGACGCGTTGGAAGCTCGCACGGTAAACGTACTCCATGGAGGGCCGATAAAAAATTACGACGCCAATACGGTCGGTTACACACTCGACAGATTGTATTGAAGTACCAAAGATTGTATAAAAGATTTTGGTCATTTTAGTAATTTATTAGCTCTTACGTACAATCATTCAGCATGAAGTTCTGGTTACTAATTATTACACGAATCCATTTATTGAAGGGTCTGATTTGATTTCGTTTTATCTTTCATGAACTCGTTAACTAGTAATAACTTTTTTATAAGATAGGTACTATTTCAGTGATTTTATGTATGTTGTTTCCTTATTCACATTTCTTGCCAATCCGCTGTATTTGTAATAGAATTGCGACATGGATTGTATGAAACTTATGTCATATTTCTATTTCGGATAAGACTAGGCAAGTTATATTGGTGCTACATTCGTGATGTGTGGTTGGTAATTGAGCCGCTATTTACAGTCTTTACCTGTGAAAAAATATCGTGATTTCATCTCCACATTTCAAATTGTTTTAAATACTGATTTAAACTTTTTGTGATTTTAGTTGACACATGGATGTATGTAAGTTTGCTATTCCTTTATGCGGCGACTACCAATTTCTCTGTTCTAAAAAAGAATATACCGTGGATTAATATTTTTCTCCTGTAATCCTATGGATTATCATTATTTGCGGGAGTAGTGAAAAAATCGAATGCGGCACAAACCCTCGCATAGTCCGTTGGAGAATTCAATCGACACATTCCACTAGTTTTTCGCAGCGCATCCTGACGTGGAGCCAATTTGTAAAAAAAAACGGCCGGCATTTTGAATAGCCACGAATAGTCCACTCGATGGTGCTTGCAGCAGGACGACCGCGGCTGTTGAAGATTTGCTTTTCAATTAATACGAAAGATAAATGGGGAGATATACAAGTATAGTCAGTATACGGAATGGATTCGAGTTCTGACAGCGGGAACGGATTACGAATTCTTTATTTAACGTTTTTGGAGGTGTACGGGTGAGTTATAACATTGGGAGCGGATTACGGATATTGGTTTGGCAAGTTTTTTTTTCTATGTATCTGTGCACAGAGCAATAGTATAAATTTAATACACTTTTGGGAGTTTCAACCTTTGGAAGTTACTAGCGGACCCAGCACACGTTGTTTTGACACTAAGCGGTATGAAAAATAGCTTTAAGACCTCATCTTCAAGAGGTGGTCTCTTTCTATCGCGTAACTGTATCTCTTTCGACGTACTTAGGTTGCCTCGTAATCGGGCGCACGCATCGCGTGGTATAGACCCTACAAGAACAAACGCATGCTACCTACTCGATGCGCGGCGGGCTTCTGAAATCAGTCCGTCGAGACGGCTACCTGTAGCTTCGTCGATCACGTGATAAGTGAACATGGCATCCTGAACAAGGAAAAGCGGTACTTCACGCCCGAACAGCTTTTGACACTGTATGAAGCTCAGCTCACCTCTGGGATGGATCTGCAAAATATCAGCTCGATGCATTGGACTCGGTTGATCGCCGCGCACGCAAAATAATCGGCAAGGAATCGTTAACACTGGCAAAATTGCTCAGTCTAGAACACCGACGCAAGGTTGCCTGTTTAGCGGTTTTTTACAGGATATACTTTGGAGAGTGTGCTCAAGAACTCCACAATTTAATACCTCCTTCACCTTTCTACCATAGAACCGCAAGACGCCGGGAGAAGTGGCATCCTTATGTGGTTGATGTCCAGCAAGCTCGAACGAAACGATTTTCATCCACGTTTCTGATACGTACCGCTAAGGTGTGGAACACCCTTCCAGCTTCTGTGTTCCCAGCCAAGTACAACCTGAGTGCCTTCAAGAGAAGAGTGAATAGGCATTTTCTAGGCAAGCGCGCTCCATCCTAGACCTCATCATTTCTGTTCATCAGATATGATTGTAGTCAAGCGCAAGCCTATCCATAATAAAAAAAAAAATGGCCTATCATAATAAAATGTCACCATATTTAGAGGTAAGCGCGCAGTTAAGATTTCGTTTGACAAAAAATATATTTTCTTTAGCTTCTCTGCTAAAAAGCCGTATTTCACCGCGCGAAGGCGGAAGCCGCGAAGCCTCTACATCAATTACAAAACGTCTGACACTAAAGCGCGCGTTTCGCGAACATGGTTTTGTATTCCAACTTTGGCAATTACGTTAGTCGGGATTAAAGTTCCGCCGGGAACTTTGAAAATGGGATGGATAGCATTGTATCTACGAGTATATACTGCTTCTATGTGCATTTTGTTCGTTTATAACTTTTTAGCAAAAATTTTCAGTTGTAAACAACATAATTCTTAGACTAAGCAGAGATAGCGTAGGTCCAAAATACGAATCCTAAGTACATTAATAGCATCTTTATCATAGGTGAAGGGGACACGATGTGTGTAAAACTGCATAGGTTCATGAGATTTTTCCCAGAAGTCTACAAGATGTGTAAATTTTACCCGGGTTATGTGTGACCCAGACTTATTCCTCTTGGTGGCCCAGCCGTGGTGGGCTCATTTTTAGTGAAAATACGTGTCCAGTAAAAGGGGTTAAAAGGACATGACATGAATAATAGCTATTGCATGTGATTTTTCCATAAGTCTTAAAGATGTGTGAAATCCTACCCGGATGATGTGTGACCCACATTTAGGTAGGTGGTCTGGCCGTAGTGGTTTCATTTTGACAGGGAATACGGTGTATATTAGCGGACCGTAAAATGAGTTGATGACAAAGGTACGAGTATACGCTTATAAGTAAGCCAAGTGTAATGTTCATATTAAAAAACTTTGAGTTAAGGAAGTCTTTTAGTGTGAAAAGAGAGCACAAAAACGAACATCTCCTGATAAAGCACAGCGTCATCCGGTGTTTTCAAACTTTTCCTCTACAATCAAACAATTTATGCAGCTTTTTGCTTCTAGTCTGAGAACTTGGTACATTGTTTCCACTTTGCACACTTTTATTTCCATTCTGACGCTGATTTAAGAGCGCTCTCCTTACCGTCTAGTAATCATACAGTGGAGTAAAACAAGAAAAGATTTCGGTACAGCTCGAATTTGGGAATTGTTTTGTTCCGCGAAAAACTGCTTTCTCGAGTGAAATAATTCATCTTCAATTTATCTGTGCCATGCGATTGGTTCCCCAAAACTTTCAGCTTTGCACTCAGGTTCATTGTATAATGTAGACAAGGGATAAAAAAGAACCTTTTGTCAGCCAGTATGAGACAAGACTAGTGCCCAGCTGTTGGACAGTGATTTATAGTGTGCGCCTAATGACGAGGGATTATGAGAAATTCTTAGGTACTCCTTCATTACTCAGAAAGGAAACCCCCAACGCAGCAGTGAGCTACAGCTAGGCTAACGTACTAAAAGTCAATTAATTAAGATTACGCCAACAGGCAACATAAATTAAACATGATTATGATCGTAGCGTCGGGGCGCTACCCCGGGGAATTGACCCATGAATGTCAGAGGAAGCCTTGGAAAGTTCTACACAAGGGTCGCCACACACGGCGCGTTCTGTGTCATTTGATGACTGACGATGATATTGTATACCGACCAACCATCGCCGCTAACCATAGCAATGCAACCATTCCAGCCAATTGGCGCCTTGGCTACATAATCGTTATAAAGATTAACCAATCTCGACTATGCAAGGATTCACCGAACGCATAGACATAACCTTGTCGTAGCTATAAGTATTTTTGCAAAATTATACAGCTGTTATACACTAGGGTATTTTTTTGAGGTGCCAGTGCGGTATTCCATAATTAATTTTTAATATGTCCACATTTATCTAACACAATCAGAGGTCAACTGGATTAGCCTAGATAAAAATGGATTCGCAGCGAACTCTGCCTCATAATTGGTTATAACTGGTTACTAAATAAAGTACGAGTAATAAAATAAAATAATCGTACCTGTACCTAGGTCTAAAATGTTATTTTAGCGGTGCAGAGGGCAATAGGGAAATTTCCCTCCAGGCAGGTGTTGTGCCTGGGGACCGCTTGTGATCCGAGCGTGTGACGTCAGAAGTTGTATTTATAGAACGCTCGTCGAATGCTCTGTCAGCGTGTGCTACTGCGCTAGTTACGCCATCTGTCGTTAGCTATCGAAGACCGCTACAATCACTCCCCTCTGAGACTGTTAAGTCGTGTGTCGTCGTGGTGCATCTGGTGCGTGTCAACAGCGTGCAGCATCGTGGAAGTTAGTCAGCGATACCGGGTTGACTTGGGTGGACTGCGTGCCGGCGAGGTGTGAGTGACTTTCGAACCGGGAGTCCGTTGATGATGCGGCGGCGCGCGATCTGTGAGTCGATCGGCGGTGAATGACGTGTCGCGGCGACCAGTGAGTCGGTCGGCGAAGACTGAGTCTGGTGCGAGGAATGAGGTTTGCGGTTGCTTCTTCGATATTGTAGCGGTTGATGTGGTTCTTGCGGTTGCGGTTGTTGCAGTTGCGGTTTCGTAGTTTTTTGTTGCGTGTTCTTCAGTTTATGTGTGCCCTCTGGTGGTGAATGGTGAAATCACGTCGGGCGGCACCAATTTAGCAGTGCAGAGGGCAATAAGGAAATTTCCCTCCAGGCAGGTGTTGTGCCTGGGGACCGCTTGTGATCCGAGCGTGTGACGTCAGAAGTTGTATTTATAGAACGCTCGTCGAATGCTCTGTCAGCGTGTGCTATTGCGCTAGTTACGCCATCTGTCGTTAGCTATCGAAGACCGCTACATTATTTTAGTTAAGCGTTAGTTAACATCGTGTCTAGGCATCCTAGGGTATTACACTTTAGGAAAATTACAAGCGAATTCAAGGCAGAGATTTTAGATACAAAATTACATAATGGCTTTATCTTTGTTAAATAAAATAAAATAAAAAAGCCTTTATTTTCCCAAAAGAACTTACATACTAAAACAGGAACAGTTACGTACCTATTTATGTTATTTTACTTAAAATATAATTTATGATATTTACATATTGCGTTCTTAAATTGTAATTATGAACATTTTTCTAAAGAAAATATTATACAATATTTAGTTTTACAAGCGGACTTTTTTTCTGTTTAATTTGAGTGGTATTTTTACAGATCATTTTAAAATCCTATTTGAAAGTAAGCAAGCAAGATATTATGTAAGAAAAGAAAAAAAAAATAGAATACGACACTGTATTCTATTTTAATAAGATTCTTCTCAATACCTATTTAGAAAAGAGATATTATTTAATATATTTAGAGGAGGGCGCTGCACTGCGCAACGTAAACATTGCTTGGGTGTTCTTATTTGTTTTAAAAATAGTTAAAGTGAATTTTGGGAAGAAATAGCCTCATCCTTTTTTTAAACAGTGCTAAAAGTTAGTGATTTGTTATAATTCCGCACGAATTACTATAAATAAACGAATATACAGTGCAAAATTGATTCGGCAAAGTCTCGGCAGGGTGCCTTCAAACTGCACCTTGACTACGCTTTTAGTGCGCTATAACAACCAAAATAAAGTGAAAGTTCGATAAATAGCATTGCTGCATTGCTCAAAGTGACGTCTATCATTATTTTAATGAAAACCAAAAATAACCTACAATTTTATTGAATACAAAATTGAAACACTGATAAATCATTGATGGTGTCGGTAAAACAGTACTTACGGTGCATTGAAACATTATAGAACAGCGCCATCTAGTATCATAATTTTAAAATTTACCGCTAACTCCTTCAACACTGCTGCTTACAACTTTTTCCGTCTGAAGTAATATCAAATATGAAGGAAATTATAGAAATGCTCAAAAATATTCAACTTGAAATGCAAACTCAGAAACAAGAGATGACAGATTCCATTAATAGCAACATTGATCAAAAATTTAATCAAATTGAATCCAAGTATATTGAATTGAACAGAAAAATAGAAGAACAAGAGGAAAGGATCGATCAAATAGAAAAATATATTAGAAGAAAAAACTTAGTTATTTTTGGAGTAGAAGAAAAAGAGACGAATAGTGACGATTTAACCGAAATAATGTTAGAAATCGTCAATAAGAAAATGTCAGTCGAACTTTCTTCTTCTGATATAGAATTCGTGTATAGATTAGGCAAGAAAAACACCAAACCAAGGCCTATAATATTGTCCCTTACCACTGTTAACAAAAAAATAAAAATTTTGAAGAGCAAAAATGCTTTAAATGACACATCCTATTATATAAAAGAACACTTTTCGCAGAAAATACTGAATGAGAGAAAATTATTAAACGAAAAGGTGAAGAAATTAAGATGCGAAGGAAAAAATGCAATAGTTAAATACAATAAAATTTTAATATTAAATGAAAATCTAGAAAAAATGGAAAATCCAAGAAATATAGAATACCTAGGAAAAACAAACAATATGACAAAAAAGCCCCTCCCAAAACAGAAAAATAAAAGAACTACAAAAGTAAAAATATAACATACTTTAGCTTCCAGTACAGGTGGTCGCTGTGGAAGAAATATGACCAAAACCCTCGGCTATTGTTATACTATGGTATTATTTATATTTTTTCAAGAAACCTCAGTTTCAACTTTCAAGAAATATAGTTGAGGAGGCCTATACCCATTCTATGGGGTCCCAAAAGTAAAATGAAATAAACGGAATACAAATATGATATTATACAGTATGAGTGAAAATAGTAAGAAAACAAGAAGTCACAGATGAGAAAATAATTTATAATTTATAATACCTACGAGTATGTACTTATATAATATAACTGCAAATAAATTTTGATATACCAACTAAGACAAATTCAATTGAAAAAATATATTATCTTTGTTACTTTTAAGTAATTAAAAAAGAATCTTTAATACAAAATGTACTGAAGTCTAATTAATTATAATTTCTAGTCTAAAATAATTAGGTCTTACGTTTCTCTATGATTTATTCGTTGCTTAAACTAATTGAAAAATTCAAACAGCCTTATTTTACTTGTTAAGTTACTTGTTTTCTGCTTGTTGGTCAGACTTAAGAGTTTGAATCCCGCGCACGCCCGTATCTAAAGTAAATTCTTAAGTAAACTGCATTTGAGGTAATTAGAAATATATCGTGAGAAAACCGGTGATGTAGTTTTATGAAAATAATTGATTGTATCCCTAAGGTACCTATATAATTTCTGTGAAGCCCGTATATCCTAGACTTAGCTGGTAAGTTATAAGTTCAATCCAGTCCAAAGTTTATATGAAGTCTGTTAATAATAATAATTCGCAATAATTTTCATATTGAAACTGTTCAAAAATTTAGTAAAACGATTTTGATAATAAAAATTTACGTTTCAATTTTTTGATCCTCAACAACTTAGTGATCAATAAAATTTTGTGTTTAGCTGATACACAACTATGCAATTTAAAGGTACTCTATATAAAGTGGGCATTTATTATTGAACTGTATCCCATTCGACAGTTTTCTTAACTTCCTTTCCAAGTTTAATGAGGTATTCAGGTGAAAATAATAGTTACCTGTTTAGCTACATGTTATTAAAACACAATATATTGATATGATTTTTTTTTACATTTTTAGCCTTTAGCCATTTTCAAAAAGAATAGGGTGTTTGTTTATTCAGTCCGTTAAATGTAATTACGTCAAAACGCCTCTTACGTTTCATTCACAAAAAATACTTTAATTTCCCTAACGTAGCATAAAAATACCGACAGCAGCGTAAAAAATAAAGGTTATTCTTTTTTCAATTAAGTCGCCCGTTTCCATCGATTCCCAATTGGTTTCGCCTGAAAATGCTTTCGTTACGGACCCGCGTTCCCATATCTGAATACCATAGCCCCTCCCTTTTCTCCGTGGATCTCCCAGGTAGGCTGGAGAGAGAGGGGGTGATTCCAATTTGATTAATTATTCATACACCCGATCGTGATAGCCTGTTAATTAATCTTATATTCATTGGGTACGCTTAGAAACGCTTAGTGTATTAGGCATTAGGTGTGTACAGAGATTTACATTCATTAGGATATGGGATAAAAGCCTTGTTTGTTAATTTTGTAGTAAAAACCTCAGTGGAAAACCTTCTTTTCAGAATTGGGACACAGGGCACACCGCACAACAGGAGATGGCAGTGGTATTTTTTGAGATGAGATGAGATGAGATGGAGATGGAAGTGGCAGGTTTTGGGTTCAATTGCAAGAATAGGGTTAGTAGGGACAGTATAGGGTTTTATATATTATTTTTTAAAGGAATCATTGTAACTTAATTTTTTTTTGGATTATATTATTATCGTCTGGTTTGGTCTTCTGGAAGGCCTAATTACGGTTTTCATCCAAAAACGACCGCCAAAAATTCCAATGGGATGCTGTGTAGCTATAGTAAGGTTACATTTACTTACTGTATCCTTCCGAGCTAGTACAATTGGCTGGACCGTCACATACCAGAACTTGTGGGATTGGAATAAAACTTGTCTGAATAACAAGTGTGAATTGTGTATGTTTATGTGGACTAGTGTGAAAAATTCAGCAAATTATTTTAGTGCCACTAAATCTAAAAAAAAATCATTTGTTAGCCTCTAAACCTGGTTCTCTTTATAGTTCAGCTTCGAGATATGTGAAGCCTGCTATCTCGAAATTAACCAGTTATTATTATGATTATTATTAATTAGCTTTCATGTTACAAAAATATTTTATTACATGTTACAACGATGTATTCACGTTAAGTTATTCGCGTTAAGTTACTGAAAATGAATCCAAACATACTCGTAGAACGGGTATGAGAGAGAAAACGCAATATTTTATACGCCATTTGCTCAGATAAAAAATGTTTACACATACAGAAATATAACATTTTTACCATCCCTTGTCGGTTTAATCCTTTTTCAATAAATTCTAACAACATTTGGCAAACCATTACAGGCGGAGTCGCAATCCATCATATCTCGGATTAAAGAGGATAAAACGACGGAAAGAATATCATCTGCAAACATTGACATACTAAACCAAAGATGTTATTTTACCAGGAAAATATCAATAAACACAGAGTTTCGCGCCTTAATTTTGGCTTTCCAACCCTATTGCTCAATAGGAGTGTATTATAAAGCTTATAGCTGTGTAAATTTTGAAACTCACAGCTGGCCAAAAGTCTCCACTCAGATTGCGAGGGTTTAATGCCCAATGCTGGTCAAGTGTGGCCTGCGGGTAGATTTCATATTCTTTTGAAAACATAAAACAATTTGACTCTGAAAAAAACTGACCTAGTTTAGTTTTTTATATTATTTTACCCTCTAAAAATATCCCAAATGGGATCATAGTTTTTGAAATCTTAAAAATAGATCTGATTTATTGATGGTAATCGAGTTATCACAATCCATAGTATTTTTTAACTCATTTTCTTTAGCCAATACAAATTTATTTTCACGACGTAATGTTTTACTTTACATAAAGCTTGAGATGAAACAAGCATTGGCATCAATTACCACAGATCAAAGATACCTACTGTATCTTAGCTGTTATAGCTTATAGGCCAGATAAAGTGTAAATAATTATTGTCTTAGTTACCATGTAGGTATGTCTAGTTCTACGTATATCAGTGGTTGCAGTGGTGGGGTGCGGAAACGTTCGGATTGACACAAAGTGGTGATAAATGACGTTTTATTGCGTCAGAGGCCATTTATCATTATTAGGCAAGTATTAGTGGTAATTGATAGACACTGCAGGCTCGTTGGTATAGAGTGGTTAGTGCGTAACTATGGCTGCGAATCACGTAGGGCCTGGGCTCATTCGTAAAAAGTACCTCTATGCCCCACTACTGCACCGCTTCGTCATATTGGCTGTCGAGACTATAGGTTGAATGATGATGATGATGTCTTCCATGACATATCCGTCAATGGCGACACCTTTGCTTTAGATTCTAGCGTGCGCACGGATATGACTGGCAAAACCAAATTTGGTCTTGAAAACCCTGTTGCATGAGTGGCAGTACAGCTGACCACTGCTGTTATTGGTGTAGTTGTAGGATGGTTTTGGCCTAGCTTTCCGGCCCTGACGCCTAGCGTCCAGATGGTTTTAACGCAAAGTTTCATAAGTTTTAGAACTATCTTTTATAATTTTCCGCCACTTAGCTCTCTGTATAGCAAATTGCTCCCACCATTGCATCCATAGGTTGAATAGAGAGGGAAAGTCAGAAAGTTTGTGTAGTCGTCGTAAGTGTGCATCATTTTTAACCGACTTCAAAAAAAGTAGGAGGTTCTCAATTCGTCGGAATCTTTTTTTTTTTTAGGGAGAGAGGTTCTGGGCCCTTATTTTGTATATTAGTGATGATCACTCAATAACCTTCAACGAGCTCATTTGACACAAATTCTTTATCCATTGAAGGTTTGCCACCTGTGTGCTTGTCCAGCCTACTGTGTTAGGGAGGTACCTAGATTATGTAAAAACGTTCTAGTAGACATAAATAAAATAATGGGGATAAAAAAATTGTTCAAGGAAACTCTTACATTGTGATAATTCTAAGGGTTTTTTGATAAAACACATATTTTTGTAGCCGGTATTAGGTACTATGTTTATTTCACTAATGGTATCGTACTCGTAAATGTGTGTTGTTTACAATAATAATTACTCTTTCACAAAATCTTAATAAGTAAAATTATTAATTACATTCATGAATATAGGAGCCAAGGCTTTTACACTATGCAAATATTTTACCTATGTCTTATCATTACAATTACAAGATAACATCTTAAAAGTTTCTTATTTATAAAGTTTCTTATTTTTCTCGGAATTGATAAAATCGACACTAATATTTTTCTAAGCATGCGGGAAGTTAATTAGTCAAACTTTTTTTTCCAAACGTTACATATTATGTTGAAACTCCAAAGTCTTACATAAAAAAATAAAGAGGTATTGTGAATTTCCTAAAATGCACAGTAGGTTAAGCTACGTAACTTCAATCGAGGTGAGAATTTTATTGTTCCAGAAGACAGGGGTATTAAACTGAAATTCATAACAACAACATCTAACACGTAAAGCTGTTTGTCGTATCCCAACACCGGCGGGCTATAACTAAAGCAATTAGTCGCCGCGCCGTTAGTTCGGCGAGTCGCCCGCAGAGGGCGCCGCGCCAGACCAGCTTATCTTGGCGTCCTGCCACCTGGAACAGGTAGCAATTAGTGCTGCTGCCATACTCCACTCTAAACCGTCTATTTCTAGTGTCTAGATTAGATCATTTACGAAACGCGCTGTACTATTTTTAGGCTTTCTGATTGCTGCAATGAAAATTCAGATGGATTTGAAATGAATGCCGCAGGACAGGTAAAGCAATGAGAATATTCTAAAATGCTGCCACCTGGACCAGGTAGCAATTAGTGCTGCTGCCATACTCCACTCTAAACCGTCTATTTCTAGTGTTTAGATTAGATCATTTACGAAACGCACTGTACTATTTTAGGCTTTCTGATTGCTGCAATGAGAATGCAGATGGATTTGAAATGAATGCCGCAGGACAGGAAAAGCAATGAGAATTTTCTGAAATGCTGCCACCTGGAACAGGTAGCAATTAGTGCTGCTGCAATACTCCACTCTAAACTTAGTCTATTTCTAGAGTTTAGATTATATCATTTACGAAACGCACTGTACTATTTTTAGGCTTTCTGATTGCTGCAATGAAAATGCAGATGGATTTGAAATGAATATCGTAGGACAGGTAGAACAATGAAAATTTTCTGAAATGCTGCCACCTGGACCTGGAAGCAATTAGTGCTGCTGCAATACTTCTCTCTAAACCGTCTATTTCTAGTGTCGAGATTAGATCATTTACGAAACGCACTGTACTATTTTTAGACTTTCTGATTGCTGCAATGATGATACAGCTGGATTTGAAACGAATCACGCAAAATCGTGGCGGACGAAATGAGGATTTTCTGGAAAGTCATAAATCTGCCGTATAATGCCACAGAAGTATTAATCTGTATAGCCATAGTACCTATCAATGGCACTTACCACCTAGTAAGATTGCAGTTAAAATCGACTAAGAACTTGAAGTTACTAATGAATATAATATCATTACTTTTCATATGATGTAATTTGTAGGGTTCCGTTACCCATAGTAAATAAGGAACTTTTATAGTTTCTCGTAGTGTTCATACGTCCGTTTGTCTGTCTGTTTGTCAGAATTACGTAAGCGGTTTAGCTAGTAGATATAAGTACTAAAAGCTGCAAAAACCCTCACTATGCATTGCTCTATTTTCATTCAAGTACACAATATTGTTAGTCAAGTATAATAAGGTCAATCCGAAGAAGCTACTTAGGTTTGCATTTAATCTGTTACATTTGTAACCCTTATGAACGCGTTAACCTCCCGACCTCTGGACCCGACCTCTTAACAATATTTAGTAGTTCAGGACCTAATTTGGCAAAGTGGATCATAACTCCACTATACGTAGCCCAGTTTAAAGTTTAAACACAATAGTTTTGGGAGGCAGTTAAAGGATTAGTTTATCAGCCCCGACCAAGGGCGCGACCCCAAGCCAAGCGTCTGGCTCGTTGCCACAGTAACTTGCCAAGATGTTTAGGGAAACTACAAAAGTAACATAAGTAATTTCAGCTACTGTGAAATGTTAACTGATTTTACTCACAAGTAAAAGGTTCTTATGCCAAAATTTTAAGTTTTTTTTTTACTTTTGATAGGCTTGCGCTTGATTACAATCATGTCTGATGGAAAGAAATGATGAGGTCTAGGATGGAGAGCGCTTGCCTAGAAAATGCCTATTCACTCTTCCCTTGAAGGCACCCAGAGTAAACTTGGCTGGGAACACAGAAACTGGCAGGGGTTCCACACCTTAGCGGTACGTATCAGAAGCGTGGAAGAAAAAACGATTTCGATGGACATCAACTAAATAAGGATGCCATTTTTCTCGGCGTCTTGAGGCTGTATGGTAGAAAGGTGAAGGCGTCTTGCCTGTTTATTTTATAGTGTTTTCTGAGATTTGTAACTGTGGGTTCAAAATATAAATTGCTCATCTATCTCTCCGGTCATCCCACTAAAAGCTCGGAGCACAAGAATATGACATCTTAGGCGATGAATTGTAGAATCTTACTTTGTGTGTATAAGTTTCTCGAGCGGAGTAGCGGTTATGTCGTCGTTCCTCATTGGCCCCAGGTCTTCGTGAGCCCGAGTGTCTACGTTGAGGAGGACGTGGCATCCGCCGCAGGTGTAGTAGTGGATATCGAACCTTAAATTTAATAAAATAACGCTTAAATTACTATAGCAGGTATAGTTGGCTACTTTTGTTTCAAAGCAAGTTACTTGGCTGCAATCTCCCCTGATGGCAAGTGTACTTGCAGATGTAATCGTTCTAAGTTGGTAAAGGTAAATAATTCCCAGCTATTACTACAAAGTATATTTAGTAGACATCGGCTCATTTAAAAATGAACGCCCCTCCACTACAATCAACGTGTAAGCGTCACACATGCAGGAGCATTCATTTTTGAAGTCCTAAAGACCCTTCATGAGACAGAAGACAGATTTTTTTATATTAATGGATGTGCAAAATAACCTTCTCTCAGCGTGGTAGTTCCTCAAAAGTTCTCTATTTGTATTGAACAGCACGCCGTAATGTCCGGAACAGCATGTGACCTGGAAACAGAAATTGGTAAATTTATAATGTCTCTACAGATCTCTAATGTCCACAGCTGGGCTATACGGAGTTTCAGAGGAGTAAACAATTTTGGTTTTTAAATAATACCTATGATCGTAACCAAAACCTTCGTCCGGATACTAATTACTTAGCATTTTTCAGTTTGTCATACATTAAAAATAACCGTATAAGCAATATAATCAGCCGTGCTATTCTGCAAAACAGCGACGAGCGTACATCTATGCATCTATGCATCTATGAATTTGTCAGTTGTAATAGAGTACAATTTTGCATGCCATATTCGGGTTGGCAGCTGTCTGGCAGCTATTTTATTTTGTAGAATAGCACACCTGGTTTAATAAGACATTAGAAAGTCCTAGTACGCACTGCATTTGACGTAGGTATTGGCCATCAGATAAAAGCTTGTCTCGTTATTCTTTGCCATGAAGGCATAAAAGTGAAAAAACTTAACCCAAATAGGAAGAGCCGGTGTCTTCAAGCGGGAGCCTGGGTTTTGCTTGGAGATGTTCTTGCTGATACCATCCTCACTGCCGTACCATACCAGAAGACCAACAGAACTGCGGGAGAGCACTCCGAACTGTGGCATGGCCTGTAAAAGAGATTTTTAGCTATAGATCGATAGCACAAGAAAAGTCTCACATCTAAGACTTTTCGTGTGGTATCTATCCGGTTCGATACCACCGAAGTGTACTGGCACTTCAGCACACTTCAGCATAATTCTGGCCAGCATTTTTATCGCGATTTTTTTAAGGGCACTGTACGCCGAAGTGGGTAAAATGAGATTTAAGAATTAATGACTCACACTGCACTGCGCTTAGTGCATTGTATCGTTTGATATTGCAATGCAAAGTATAGAAACGCACTATATCTGATACAAACACTTCGGTAGGTAGATATTTATTATTACTTAACATTATATGGTATAACTACTAACTAGTAAGTAAAAGGCCATTTTACCAGTGCGTAAGTATTGTAGGCACAAATTTACCTACCATGCCTCTTGCCTATATGAGAATTGACGAGACTATAAGTTTTTAATGCAGTACAAACGAAATGAGGTCGTTATAGGTTGAGAAACTCTCGGTAGATCTACAGCAATAACGTTGTTAACTGTCCCATACTTACTTCTAAATTATTTGTCGGTTTTCGGATAGCGTGGTGACTAAAAGGACTATTAAAATGCACAAGGCTCTTCATCGAAGCAAGATGTCGGTTGTGGCGTGTTGGTTAAAAAGGCAAGCAGCCTAGTTGATAATTATGTAGCTTACATAATGGTCCTCATCCCCAACATACTGCACCCCGTTGTGGAGGTAGGGGGTCGCGCGTCCTGTCAGCAGCAATGTCGCCACGTTGAGGGACCCCTCCACTTGAGTGGAAACCAGGTAGCTCAGCTTGCCGTCAAGATCCTTCTTCACGCTGAAATTTTTAAGTGAATTCTGTAGATCTTGGGTAAGATTTTGGGTAGATTTTTTTTGTAGTTGGGAACTTGTTTTCGCTGTTATACTCGTCGTGATTTTATAACATTCCTGTTAATTTTCACTTGTAATTATTATTTTGTTAATTCTCTTGAAGTCTTGTTAACTCTTACAAAGAGGCTAAATAGTTGTAACATCAGGATTTGTAAACAGCAATCCACACAGACGACGTGGTTACCAATAAGTGAGTATATATACACACACACACTTTACATTAAGGGAAAGGTACCTGACTATCCATCAATGTACAGCTCAAATGAAATGAAATGAAATGAAATTCTTTATTTCACATAGGCCTAAATAATAGGCGCCCATGAAATGTCAAAAACTCTACCGCCAAGTTCGGAATGCAGGTTTGCACCAAAAAGAACTGGCAAGAAACTCGGAAAAAATCGTTAGAGAAATAGGAGCTGGACATACCACATCATAACTAACACATAAGCTGTTCTAATTCTGATCATCTCATCTGATTGCATAGGAAATATACAGCTAAGACAACAATTGGCTGGTGATTGTTGCGTGTATATGGCTACCGTCGATGTTTGGGCGATGTATAATAATTTTAGTTACGCGAATGACTACCCCGCAAGTAAAAAAAGGAACTCACGTGAGCGAAGCGAGTTTGTTGTAAGAACTTACTTGTCGCAGCCCCGGGACAAGATGCAAGCATACAAAAGCAGCAAAGATCCGGAGCCTTCCTCAGTCTGAAACTAATTATAAACAGGTCTCAAACTCATTAGCAACTACTCGCTTCAACGCGCTTAAACTACAATTTTTTTTTCACTTAGACTGAGTAATAGAAAAATAATAATAATTCATATAAACAGTGATAGTCATGTATACGTCTATCAAAACTCAAAAACTCAAAATATCTTTATTTCACATAGGCCTTATATACAGGCGCTTGTAAATGGTCCTTATGATATTTGCCACATTTGTATGGCGATAACTCCAAGTCGACTTAAAACTAAGTTTACGAGGGTTCCAACGCGCCCTGCACTGAGAAGAAGCCCACAACAAACTCAGCCGGGTTTTGTCATCGGGTAGTATCATGCAGGATGCTTATGCATTAGGCGTTTAACATGAAGACAACTAGATTTTTATACTTTTGCAACCTCATTTCAACATCAGTCTCAGGGAAACCGCCAAAACTGAAAGTTCTCCGTAATTTTCTTAAAAGTATCTTAATTTTGATAATTTTCGGTTTAATTGGTGCTATCAGTATTATTAGGGTCATATTATCGCTTTTTTTTCTAGAGAAGACCCTTAATACGGTTTAAAGAAAAAAAAATTTTGATAAAACTAAATCTTAGTCTGATAGATTCATCACAACTTATATGACTACAGTATGCTGTTGAGATAATTATGGTCAAAGTAATCCCAAAGTAATTTTAATTAAACACTTTAGAAAAGACGTTAAATACAATATCCAGGATATCAATAAGGGAAACTTTTGTCTTTATAATGTTCGCAGTCTGAAACCAATTAAAGACAAGTTAAACTAATTTTGCGCCTCGCCGTTGAAAAGTGCCATCTTCCCCTCGCGCCACTTAGCAACTTCATTAAGTGTTGTTTAAAATAAGTATAACCTGGATTAGAGAAAGCTTAACTAGCTGCCTTACTTTATGTATCATGCTAAACTGAAGCAACGAAACTGAAGCAAATGTTACTTTATGGAATTCCTAGATAATCGATAAGGGTTTTCAGAAAAGAAGGCCATTTTCAATATAAACTCACATCTCTAATCTGAGGGCGGTATGATAGCTTAACAGTTGCTTAAGAGTCCTGGGAACTACGATGTCTCCATTCATTCAAAATACCAAGTCATTTGTAATTCGTGCATATTTCGATCATGTTGTGGTATTATTCAGATTTATATGTATAGTAATAAACTATGCTCCTGGCTATATTTGGTTGGAAAATACTTCTTTAAAACGAAATAATAATGAATTTTGATCAAAGTTTTTATAACTTTGGTCGAGTTCCGCAAAACCAATAATTATGAATGAAAAATTGTAACTTTCTTCATTAACTGGTGTTTTTCTTAAGCTGGATAAATTAAAACTGTGCTCCTGAACTAATGCGACGTGAGATAGTGTTGTTATTATTACAAAACAAATAAGCAGATAATATGTCCTCTTTGACATAAAAATAAGCAAAACTAAATTCGTTTACAATTTTGTTTAACAAAAGTATTTCGGAAACAAATAATATGGCCAGGAGCATAGATTATTATTTATTTATTTATTTATTTATTTAGTACCAAAATAATTATATATGTTACTTAAAGAATAAGAAGGATGGTTGTGTACATGGATGCACTTATCTCTATAAGAGATCTCTGCCAGTGACCCCAGCTAGTGGGAGAGGTAACAGGGAAAAGGAGAATAGGTACTGTAAGTTGTAACTATGATTGAACGATAAATATTATTAAAATATAACATTACAAAAAAAAAATAAGCTTAAATACTTAAATTTAAATATTATGTAATAAAATAGTAACAATAATACATAAAATAAGTAGCAATAAAAATAAAATACAAACATACTAATTTAATACAAATACATATATATGAAAATATACAATAGGTAAATAATAAAATACACACATAATATATTATGACAGACAGGATAGATAGTATTGTTTTAGTCTTATTTTGAATGTTTCGATCGAGGGGTTGTCCTGAAGAATACTGTCGGGTAAGTTGTTCCACAAACGCGTTGCATGTATAGTGAATGATTTGGCATAATAAATTGTATTGTATGAAGGAACTTGAAGAGATTTTAATATGAACCCGACAACATGATCGAAATTTGCACGAATTACAAATGATTTTGGTATTACGTATGTAGGGAAGATATCGTATTTCACAGGACTCTTAACAGACAGAGGCATCCTTCTGTAGTTTACACGGAAACGAAATAAAACTGTTCGTTCATGATTTTGATTCAACTGTATGAGAAATATCGTCAGGTTTAATTTACACTTCAAGTATTTAAATCTGTGTGCTTTCAAGAGTAAAATGAATCAGGACTCTCGCGGTAAGACCCTCCAACCATATTAGACTGTATCTAAATGCAAGCAATTGGTAGAGGGCTCGATTTTAGAGTGGTATCGTTACAAAAAAATAGTAGAGTTGTAGACGCAACAAATTTTTAGTTTGTTACATTCCGGGTAAACAATACCAATAGATACATTGTAATCAAGAAAAGGCAGAAACTTTAGTGTTACCTGTCAAGATAAAAATGTAATGTTTCCTTGATAATTACAATTTTATGTTAGAAATTGAGATCATTGCCTAGTTGCCTCCCCTTCAATGCTTCTACTGTTTGTTTTAAACGTTTCCTAATGGCTAAAGTTCTAAGCAAGACAGCGCGAAAGCCTTAAGTCTTAAGCCTCCGCTTGTAAGAAGCTTCGCGGATTTACTGGGTACGTTTCTTCGCGTAGAGTTTTGGTAAATCTTTCCACTGACTTTGTGTTAATTCTACCGTAATAATAACGCGAATGTGAGGTAACTAAAGTAATCCTAAGGTTATAGTTTAAAGGTTGAAGCAGACGGTTAGATAACTTTGAACGACCATTGTTGAGAACTGTGGTAAAGGAAAGTCCATCAATGTTTCAAAAAGCAAAAGTACGCCAAAGCTGGGCTATGTCAAAGAGCCACGGTGTTTCTTAAACGGTACATAGTTATAAAATTTCCACGGCCTGGCCGGGGTAAGAGTTTACGTCTATTCGGAAAGTATTCTAATAAGCTTTTAACAATATACCATCTATACTTCTGTTAGGTTGGTAGCGTATTCATCTTCTATGCATTGGTAGCGTATTCATCTTCTATGCAAGCGCGTTCCATCATAGGCTGTAGCATCACTTTCCATCAGGTGCGATAAGTACTAACTCGCCTTTAAAGTTGGGGAAAATATTTCACAGCTGTAGGTAAGTAATACACTAATCACGTTTAGTAAATTAATATTCATAAAACATGAGCATCTATGTATAACAGTACATCCTGTTATGTATACCTTATAGTTACCGCGCCGCTGAAAAAATCATGTGTCTACCTTTAGAAATCTAAACACTATCTTAGAAACGGCCTTCTATATTTTATATCGGTAAGGACTTTTGTATTACTACTTACCAAGTACAAGTATCGCTTTAGGAATATCTGCAGATCCTCCAGACTCTTGAATTCAAAGAAATGCAGCTTGGAATAAAGACAAAAAAAATACTACATCTGTAACAAAAACTTTTTGTATTAATTTTTTGTTACAATATTTTTTTGAAAGAATCGACGGAAAATGTGTCCAATTTTGGATACTTGCGTGAATTTTTTGATCAAAATATTTGATTTGATTTAATATATTTGATACAGTCTAGTATGCTATGGATATTGAAAATGAAAAATTGGTGTCATTCGCTTCCAATCAAAAAGTTGACCTTTCTCACAGAACAAAAATTTGTGAAGCTTACCATTTCAGTAATCCCATCCTGGTAGTATTGAGCGCTGTGTTGCACGTACGCTGTGGGTGTCGGCAATGCAACTGTGACCTTGGCTTCGGATGGAGACGTGAAGCCGTCACCACACCGCCAGATAACTTCACTGCACGCGCGCCACAGGGCTTCCTCTTGACGGTCTTCGGAAGGGCGTAAGTAACTGAAAAATATTGAAAGGTAACGTTAGGTACCCAATGATTTAAATCGCTTGATGAGGCCTGAACCTCCAAAATCGTCCACGATTATGTCTTTTGTGCGACACGTTGTCACTCTTTCTCTCACTAGTGCTGAGAGTACTCACTCAGCATGTTAAACGACGTTTTTGATGTAGGCTTAGGGCCCATCTTGCGATTTAAATCTTTGGATGTAACACGTAGTTTAATGAAAAGATGAAGACCTTAACTAACTAATACAGTAACATCGCATGGTTATACCAAGTTATACTATCTTGAGAAAACGCTCGGGACGCTGCATACGTAGCCGCGGAAAAGGCCATTCCTAAAAATAAAGTAACACTCAAATAATAAAATAAATTCTCACACTCCACGATACAAACAACGACAAAGCTTTATTAAATTTTAAGTCCAGCAAATTTATAGCAGCCAACTCACAATTTCCTCGGGCACATCTTCACTTCGCAGGGAATTTACAGCGCTATAACGCTTTAGTATCGGCTTTCACGATCAAAACCAATATGCTTTATATCATAATAGGAAACTAGCGCTTGCAGCTGCTATATGATTTTTTTTTGTGTTTGGTTTTGCAGAATTATCGTAAACAGCAAAATAATTTCATCAAAATTTCTTTACAGAGGAAAATATTCAACTGATGTTAATACTTTATACACCATGTTACGAGATGCAGTGCATTCAACAACTTTCCATGGCAATGTTATACGTAACTTTTTCAGCGTAAGCATAGTCACGGAATACACAATAGTACTTAAGCATAGTTCAGCCTATGTAGTATGCGCACGTAGAGATATGTCTCTCTGCCTTTGTCGCTTCCTTTTCTCTGTAAATCAATATGGTTTAGAAAGAGAAAAGAGAGCGTCAAAATGTGGCTCTAGCAAGATTTTTTCGTGTGTTATAAGAAAAGATTAATATAAAAATATCGGTAGTGACAAGCAGTATAATGTTCCGATTTTAGTGAAATATCGCAGCCCCTAAGTACAGATTTATGCTAAGGCACGCTGTACCAAAGAATTATTATCGGCATTTAGAAGCTTCGGTGGTAACCTTCCGCGATGTTTACAGGATTTTTATTTGAGTTAAAAAATATTCGCAACGTTTTCTGTAAGGTCATGATCCATCCTATAGTTTCTGTCAGTCATGAAAACTGGAAATCAAACCCTGGAAGTAGTGATGTGAACTTTATAATCCACCACCGAAACCTAAATTCACTTGCAGTGGAGTTCTCTTATTCGTTTCCTACAATTTATGTTCAAAAAGAATCAACATTTATATTTTGTCTAGGAAACTTACATACCTGAAGCATCATTATCATTTCATTTACATCACAAAGCTCCTGAATATTATTGTGATAGGGTTCTCATCCCTACCTCCACGGTGAACACTCGCACTGTACTTTTGTAACGTTCACATTTCAATATCAATGGAATTTTGCTCGCTATTCGGACAAAATAGTGCTAATTTTCTGCAGGAAACTACATTCTATACGGTTTTAGAGATTTTACATTTAAGGTAAAATTTAGACTCTGTTTCGGTCATTCAGTTATTTAACGTCTTCTTAGTGTGGGGACACACTTGGTCAAGTTACTTTTGTCTGAATATAAGAATATAAAGTTTCAGCCATGACTTTCATAACTGTTAGCCATGATGCAGCTGATGAATGATGATAATGAGCAAATGAGCAAATTTTTAGTTAATTTATTTCAAAAGATTCGCAATTGTTATCTTAAATTACAGTGCCGTAAAACTTTTTAACAACTGTTATTTGGCAAGTTGGTACTCTCATTTATAAAAAAAAAAGTACGCATCTATACTTCCCAGACAGCTACTCTAGCTTACTTTCTCTATTGTACATGTGAAAATGCATCTTATTAGGCTGCAACATCACTTAGCTGAGATTGCAATCTAGAGTCAATTTGTGATGAATAAAAAAATGTGGCATTCCAACCTGTCTGGTGGTTCCATGGACTTGTTGTCCTTTGTCATGGGCCTGGAGTCAAAGAGCAGCCATTTGATGATGTGAGCTTGGAGAGCGGACAGTAGCGATCTGGTGCCGTTCCGTTGGGCTGCCAGCCCGTACCCCAGGGCCTGGTCGGACGGACGCATCACCAAGGGCGTGTGGATCCACTCGCCTCGGGGTGGGCATGAAGCTGTCCCGAAGGCGGTCATGCGCAATTCCTGGATGAGGATGAAAATATGAATGTGAAGGAAATACTGGTACTAGCCTAGCTCCTGGTGCTGGAGCAGAAAATTATATGAGTGTCTTTAGTAAGGACTGCACCAAAAAAACCGTTGATGTAAAAGCATTCCTTATCCTCACAGTACCTTGATACAAAAAAAACAGACGTGACACACCAGGAGTCCCTACAGAAGTGTAAATTCAAATAGATGTGTTGCGATAACGATAACAATGTGAAGATACTGGTGTTGGTAACGATGTTGCGAGTTCAAATATCTTTTTTCAATTTAAAAAATATCACACGCGCCTAAGTGTTCACTTAATAAATTGCTAATGATTAATTTAAAGAAGCCTTCACTTTATTTCACTCACATGCTCAATCATCTGCCATCATCGTCACCTTAAACATCAGTCTTAATTGGTCTATTAGACACCTAGTTAGTTAATGTTTACGGTGTTTTAAAAGACGTTGGTTTTAACGAAATAAAGGACTGGAGTGTCCTTCCGTTCAACTTGGTAAATCTGTTTTACATTGATGGTAAACAATCTCCTACAGAATCTTCTTACTAACGTAATGGAGATCTAAGGGATTATAATTGTTATTTGATATGAACTTGTAAAGATAGCAGAAAGATGAGCATTGAAAAGGTTGGCAAAAGAAAGTGATATGTGGAAAGGATCAAAGACCTTTTCCAGAGGGCAAGCAGACGCGCTGATACCTTTTGTACTTTAATTATTTCAAATTTTAAATTGAGAAAATGTGTTTATCCATCTTGTATGTGTCAAAATATATAGTATCTGTATAAAGGGTCTATTTTAAGAAGGTTTAGATTATAATAATCTTGATGCTCTAATTCAACTTACAATAGCCAGTTCTTCCGTTATAGGTGTTCCGCCAACAACCGCCGGTCTGGCACCCGGCTGACGATTTCTTGCGTACAGCACCCGCTCTGGGAATAACGTGGGAATAATTCTATAAGCTAGGAATCTTTACTATCGAATTATTTTGATTATCAATAAGTTTTTATATGAATTTAATTTTCATTTTCTATGAAATAACTTTAGTTGAGATGATATTTAGTTTATAATATTTCGTCGTCGCCATCGTTATCGTCTTCGTCTTCGTCGATAATTAATTGAGACGGGATGGATTGCTCAAGGAAGTCACTTGCTCTTAGATGTGCATCGAGCTCCATTTCTACATCCGATGTGCATCGGCTAAAATGGTATCGTTTCAAACTTATCGCATGTCCTGCTCTACCGGCTCTCTTCTATCATCTAGCATTACAGAATCTCTTTTTCATCTTTCATATTATCACATTAGTACATTAAACTATATTAATATAGATGAATTTTATTGTAAAAACAATACAGAAAATTGCGCACCGTATATCTCCTCTTGTGATGTACCTAATAAGTGTTTTCTAATCATTGCTTTTAACATCTAAATATTGAAATCAGTTAAAGGTTTCAGAAGTATTTCTCCCAATACTTTCTGATGCTCAACAGGAAAATCCAAATTAATTAGTTTAAAAGTTTACAAAATAGTAAAAATTAAAGTAAAATAATAACTGTCAAAAAACTTTTTGCTAAGATTCTTTGACCTATTTTGAATGAATGTTAGAAATATAATTTTTAAATCAATAATTTTTAGGCGAGAAAATAAATTATGGTGAAACAGGGATAAACTAAATGAAGATAATGATTTAAATACACTCGAACGTTAGACCGAAACCAATTGCATCGATATGTGGATGCGCCAACCGTACACACTCTACTGATATTAAGTTCCAAAGGCTGTATTGAAACAAAACGATACGGAATTGATTCGAAGTGAATAAACCAAGGTGAAATAGGCGCTAGTTGGATGGTAGATGGGTGTACGTGTGAAGGGAGCAGTGTGTGAAATGTGAGGCGTCTAGTAATTGCATTCATGTCACGATCGCAAAATTGAAAGGCATAAAGTGTTTATTTCAATCGAGCAGTGAATAGTATGTTTCTGTATGATTTGTGTTGCCTATGTCAGTTAAATTAGTTGGATTTGTCCCATAAACTCATTAATAAGGCGTAATATAATATAGAATATGAGGATTACATTAACAACAAAAACCATTGAGAGTGATAGTGAAATGCTCTGGTTTTACAAGCACTTCAATATTTGTTTTGGCTGAGTTTTTGACAAAAACAATTATTTTTTTTAGTTTCTGCAAAAAAACTAAATTTTTGTGTAGGAAATCGATAACAATAACTTGGTTTAAAATTGCATATTTCCAATACAGAATAAGTTTTTTTTTTTCAATAACTATGACGACTAATCACGTAATTTATTCTTAGGTATTGGAATCATCTACAAATTGTAATTGATGATTAAACGAACTTACCTTAAGTGAAGTTCTATCATAATTTTATGAGTTCCTGTATGAAGATATTAAGAATACTAATCAGGTATGAACGCCAAGTGATAGCCATTCAGACACTAAAGTTGAGAGAAAAAATAAAAAATTTCAACATTTTTCATTACGATATCTCACGCTAGCAACACTGCGTCTGTCGTTTCATTTAGTTCAGAGTAATTATTATAAGAGTGCCTTTGTGCTTCGATAAGCTCGTCTTGGTAGGAGCACTACAGAGCACCCAAATATATATCGTATAATATATACATAGCCACACAATATTATACATGTAAATATAATAATATGTATATATGAGTTATAGTGTCTTCAATAAAGATTTATTATTATTGTAATATGTACATTTTTTATTTACAAATTCATACATGGGTTTTTCCACAAAACAGGGGCGGGAGGGTGTTAATATCTTCATACAGGAACTCATAAAATTATGATAGAACTTCACTTAAGGTAAGTTCGTTTAATCATCAATTTTATATTCATTCCTGTATGAAGATATTAAGAATACTAATCAGGTAGATGTTTAGAGCCATGAGATTTGTAAATAAGAAATGCTTATAAATTAATATAATAATAAGCATAATCGCTTGATATTGCGCAAAAAAAAAATACCAACTTAAGTTGATATTCAAAGCAAATTAATAAGTAATGGCATAATTTTGTAGAAATAGAAAACTGTAATAGTTAGCTATAGTAAACCAATATTATTAGTATAATAAATTAATAATATTATATATGTACAAATACATAGATTTTTATATGTGCGAATACCTAGGGTATATTAAGACTATCTAGCAATACTGCTTGTATGTAGTCTTGACGATTAAAATAGGTTTTAAGCCTCTTTCAACAAGCTTTAAAATATTTGTATCAGTTTAAACTTTTAAATGCAGCACTTGATTAATCGTAATAAATTGGGCTGTTATTATGCAACCATGAAATATAATTATATTTTAAACAGTAAATTGATCACGAACATATATTTTTATAAACCTGAGTAGAATAAATATTACCGAGACATATTTTTGGACAGAAAAAAAATAAGATCAATTTATTAATATAATATAAGATTAATAAATCTATGGGTTGCAGAGAACTAGTTCGTAAATTTTTGTTCATCTTGACTGAAGGCATTAGTATTTTCGTAAAGTGTCGTTTAATTTTATTTAAAGCTCTTTAGAGTTATTTATTTTAAAGGAGTTAACAATGATATTTTTATTTAATTTCCACAATAATATTGTTATTTGGACTTTGTTGTAGGTACAGCTCTTTAATAAGGTCATTAAGATTTAAAGTGACCTTAAATTATATTTTTAACTGAATAGGGTGAAGTAAGAATATTCTCAAGAGATATTAAAAAAAAATCATAGAGAAATCATCTTATAAGCCTATTTTAAAGTTGATTCTGTGACAAAGGCTGATGAAATAACTGTATCTACTGTTTATTCCTGTGTATAAACAGTAGATACATATAACTGTGATAATAAAGTGATAACAATAGAAACTTAAGATAGTCTGAAAAAAAAAACTTGTTTTCTAATATTGTCAGACAGTAAACATGCTATACAATATTATAGTATATATGTATGTATAACCATGTTGAGTTTTTCATTTCACATAATATAAAAATTTTAACTGAAGGCATAATTGTTATTCTTAACAGTTATTCATGTTATAATAATGTTGTTTAATATCATTAATTGTTATTTTAACAGTCACCCCAACACTACTATCGCTGTTGTACTGGTTAGTTGTAAACAAAAAACCACATATACAATTGGAATACAAATATTAGACAATACTTTTTAAGTTCTTGAATTTCTGCATCAAGACCATTTTTCAATTTAGCAGTCTTTCAGTTGAAAAAAGTGATCTGATTTTTTCCAAGTTGATAATCGCAAAAATCAACGAGCAAATGTAACATGTCAATAGGTAGACATGTCGAAATATTATTCGCGATTGTTCGCGATTAATGCTTTGTTGACTTGCTGCGACGATGAAAAAAAAAAGATTTTTTTTTTTGTCACTTACCCAATAATTCCACTGTCATCACAGAAGTCTCTAATCTTCGTTTAATGATAATCAGTTAATTACATACCACAGCTGAAGTAGATACTACTGTACTGGTATTCAAGTTCCTAGTGAAGCAGCGATGACCCAATTTTCAATTATCATTTGACCTTGGTCAGTCATCATCGAGAGCTAAATCCTTGCAGCGGCGTCATCCATCGGCATGAAAGTTAAACAAATATTAGACTTATTTAATAATGATTAAATACAGAAAAAATAAAATGTAGGCTACGTATCAACTGTAAAAGAACAAAAAAATATTATGATACATGCAAGCCAAAATTATGAACCATCATTGTTCATTGTTCATATTGTCATAAATCCAATGAAGTATTTAATGATTCTATGATCTTATATATCTATTGGTAATTTCCAAATCCTTTAACATTTTTGATGCATAGATAACCATTAGTTAATAATTAGCGGCTCGATAGCCTGAAAATAAAAATATTTGATCTCGCAAAAATTAATTTGGTCTTTAAATATATTAATTTCCATTGCGTAACGTTATTCCTAGGTATGGATACCGATATTCCTGTAGATACAGGTACAAGGATACCTAAAAGTAAATTTAAATAAACATATCATCGATTGTTTTATAAGGACTTTACTTTTTCCATATTTATTATTCATTTAAGAAATTTAAGAAATAGTCAATTATAGAAACTATCAATAACTTTGATGTTCCAAAATATTGCATTCTTTTAAAAGCATGCATCCTAACTCAGTTAAAGCATTGATAAATTTGATGTAATATCTAGCACATCGAGTTACGATGAAAGAATGGTTGTATTAAATACATGTATTTGTAATGGAATAACAAAACAAGAATGAAGTATGTTATCGAATAGGTTGTCTCATATTCAATTGTATGTGAACAGAATATAATAGCCGAGTTTTTTACCCGACCTTCTCAGTGCAAACCCGCTTTTCAGATTCAAGCTTTCATAAAAGCCTGTAAATCAAGCCCATGTGAAAAAATAAAGATCATCATTTTCATTTTTAATTACTTAAACAAGAAAATTAATTGTAATGTTAGTGGTTCAATAGTTTATGAATCTTCATAATATAAAACCTTTTGTATAAAAGTAAATTATGATGAAAAGAAACTAGGATAGTACCTAGATACCTAGATACCTAGTGTCATTGCACTACATGCGAACTAAAGAAGAGAGAAAAAAAAATTACATATTAAATTCTGTTCATAGTTTTGAGAACATAAAGAGAGAAAAAAAATATATTTTTCACTCATATTTAAGCACGATAAAATAATATCATCAGGCTCGAATATTTTATGAATGTGGTTGTTCTATAAGCGGCAAACGTACGAGTAAGTAGGTGTGCCTTCTTATCCCGACCCGACTATGCGCGAGTCTGCACGAGGTTCGAAACAGCGCAGCACTCCGCCAGCACTCCGATCGGCGGCCGCGCGGCGCCTGACATGACAGGTCGACGGAAATGTCAAAAGAGGACATCGATAAGTACTTGCAAGGCTGTTTTGCTCCTGGTGCTGTTCTTGTGGGGAAATTAAGACTCTTCTGTCCTGGGTAATTCTTCGAGAGTGCGACGAGTGCTGTCCTGCGATTTGGCCCCATGGACCGACAGGTGGATTGCTCAGATATTCCTCCAGTGCCAGTTAATATTGGATCTTGATTAACTGTATTTCATATTATTGATAAAAGATATAATATACACAGAAGTTATTAGAATATTATATTATCAAATAAAATTTTTGTGTCTCACTCGTACATTTCAAATTTTGAGTAGTATTACTAGTTGATTTGTAAGACGTTGTCAATGGACTTTTTATTGATGTATCTATAAATAATGACCACAACAAGAAACGATTCGTGTGGAAGACTAAAATAATTGTAAATAGTGCATTTGATTGCGGGTACTTTTCAGACCTGGTCTAGTAAAGTAATCTTGGTTCATTTAAATTAGCAGACAGTAAAATAAATTATTGATATGAGGGTATATCAAAATAGTTTCTAAAGGTAATCGTTTTGATCCTTTAAGTATATCATTCCAATACAGTTGGTGATAAAAAAACAGCATCGCGCGGTGTTCCCAGGTGGTCACCCATCCAAGTATTAACTGCGCCCGATGTTGCTTAATTTCGGCGATCGGACGAGAACCGTCAACCGGTGTTTTCAACATGGTAATTTACTATTTTGGAAGTTGCTTACAAGATAATCTTGTCATTTTTGGGAATGATTAATCCATAGGCGTTGTCCCAATAACCATCCTCAATGTATATTGTCGTGAAGGTCACACTCTCTAATGAAGTGTACCCAACACTGAAGCATAGACTGCAGAATATATTATGTTGATTGACTTTTTTGCAATTATTAATATAGAGACGATAATCTTATTAACTCACCCTCATGTATGTCGTCGTGATGATCACATCCTCTTATGCAGTGTCCTCAACATAGATGCTTTGCAATTATTTTTTGCAATTATTAATACAAAGGCGATAGTCCTCAGGTTTTTCACCTACCAACTACCCTCAATGTATGTTGTCGTGAAGGTCACACCCTCTAAATGAAGTGTACCCATCACCGAAGAATGCATCTTGATTAGCTCCTCTTGCAGTAATTAAAACAAAGGCGATAGTCCTTCCAACTACCCTCAATGTATACTGCTGTGAACGTAACACCCTCTAAGAGGTGTACCCAACACTGGAGAAATATGGATTTTCTGAACCAATAATAACAATTCCGTAGATTTCACAATTCGTTTTGACGATGAATCCGATAATTTTGAATATTTCTTTTCGGATACTTTGATTTCCGCAAGAAATACTTATAATCACTCACTTTTTTTTATACGAGTTTAATAATGTTGTGTTGAACGGCCGAGCACTAGAACGACAGACGCAGTGTTGCTAGCGTGAGATATCGTAATGAAAAATGTTGAAATTTTTTATTTTTTCTCTCAACTTTAGTGTCTGAATGGCTATCACTTGGCGTTCATACCTGATTAGTATTCTTAATATCTTCATACAGGAATGAATATAAAATTTGAATTTGTTCCCAGCACCATTGGTCGGATGGAAAGTCCGAGCACGTAATAAAATAGCACCATAGTAGTTGAAACCCATTATTTAAAGGAACAAGCCATAATATTACAGAACCTACCTTCAACAACGTGCATCGCAGCAGCGACACCTCGCAACATTGTACAGCAATTACAAATCTAACGACTGACTTCGCGATTGAAAACTAATGTTGATCGTACACTACTACAAAACCTGCACGAAACTTTAGTGCGGAAAGTTTTATGTGAACGCAAAAATAATTCAATTTTTTTACATTCAAATTGAGGATGACCTAAGTTAGAAGAAGAAGAAGAAGAAGACTGAAGAAGCTAAGTTTAAAAAAAAGTAATTTGTAAAGAAGTAAACAGATTTTAATATTGAAGATGCATGTCATTAGCAGTTGGATAATGACTTTGACCAAAGCTTACATTGTAAGAAATCCATTTTAATTATTAAAACCTCATAATTTATCCGTGCCGGGAAATAGACGCGGTTCCTTCACTTTTTAACACCATCACGCACTAGACAGTTTTTCTCGCATGCTTATACATGTTAAAAGCTAAGTGTAATAATACCAACTTTACGGCTGCTTTGATTCTTGCCTGCCAACCCTCATAAGAGCAATCTCGAGAGTCAAAATCTCTCTCTTCAAAAATTCAAGAACTGATGATGTTTTACCAATAATAGGCTGATGATGCGAGTCTTGTAGCAATCTACGATCAACTCTTAAACGTTGCTGCAGTAAACCTAACAACTCGAAACGAATTCCTTTCAGAATCACTCAAACCGCGCTCACAAATTGTGATTAGAACGATGACCAACTTGATTTTACCGTTTACTTGCGCTAAAAATGTAGAAAACAAGGGTTTCACAAATTTGTGAAGGTGAGACACGTCACGATCGGGTGGGTAGTTGATATCAAATGGATGCATTTACGGCGCTTGCAAGATGTCGATGTAACACGTAGGGAAGGCGTTTAACATACAGCAATCAATTTCAAGGTCGTGTTTGGTGTTTCAAGGGGATTGTTGTGTGTGGATAGAGCTTTATATTGTACTTGTGTTTGCCCATGGCTTCGTTCTTGGTGAAAACAGTGATATTACTATTTGACCATTGCTATACCTTTCAATAATGTAAGACGGTAGGTATAATAGCTAAAAATGTTCAATAATCTAGTAAGTCACCGGTTTAGTGTCCAGGATGGGCCAAAAAATTTTAAAGTAAGAGTTTTTAGTTTTGTTTGATAAAATGGAGATAGAGTCAGAAATAGAGAGAAAGAGAGAGAGGCTTATATCAAATGTAAACAAAAATTTATAGCTAAAAGAATGAAGTAGGTACACAGACAAACAAAATATATTTTTTTAGTAAGTATATCCTGTGTTTGTCAAGTGAATGGCATGTGAAAAACATGGCACAGAAATTTCACAACCAGTCACGAGCGATGCCGCTTTGTACTTATTGAAAAAATAAAAATAATTCAAAAAACGCTTACTTAGAAGTTGGGAACTGCAAAAGCCCAATAGATCAATAACAATTATAGCACCTTAATTACTGTTTGAAATTATTAATGTCGAAAAAAGATTCCGACGAATTGAGAACCTCCTCCTTTTTTTGAAGTCGGTTAACAAGTACCAAGAACGCAATTGACTAAAGTTGCGGAGAGCCATTGGGGTCCAAGTGTTTAAAAAATATACAAGTTTTGTCCTATACAACAGCGACTGGTAAATGACTGTAGAAGTCCAATTAAATTTTCCAACTTCCAATTTAATTAAAAAAAAAGTAATATCGTCTCCCATATTGGAGTGTCAATATTTGCCACCTACGAGTACAAACCTTATAGGAAATTAATTTTTTTATTTTTAGAACCGATCGTGCCGCGAGCTCCGTGCTCTAAAGCAATATAAACGGCGGCCATATTTCAAAATGGCGCCCGTTTGATTTTTAAAAAGACCGTTATGTTTTCAGTACACGATTTATTTACCTAAAATTGTGTTTGATTTTGCGCGCGGACTAGCGCTTTTACTTTTACCAGCGCTTTTAGTGTAGCGACACACTTAGCGAAATTACATCGCTGAAAGTCGGTGCCTCCCCATGTCAAAATGTTAACTTTCAGTGGAAAACTGGGTGTGTAAAGTAACACATTGCAATCGGTGTTCCTATAGACCCAATCTGAAGAAGGCGTATATAAAGCGAAGGCGTAGGCATATGCGTGATATGTTAGCGAAACACAAAGCTGCTCGTATTAACGTATCGAAACGTGTAAAATTTGTATTACCAAGACCTGCAGGAAGAATAATTACTCATACTTAATAATTACTCCACGCTCTGGAGCCTACCTGGTCCAAAGGTTATCCATCGCCATTCAGCGTGGCAACGCTGCAAGCTTGATGGGTACCTTTGGCTCAGGTGCAACCAGGGGTGGCCTTTTTGATTAAGTCCCTTTCATGTATTTTTTAGGATTTAGTTTTAACGTATCTTATAGTTTATGTAGTTTTATTATTTTAGTTTTTCATTGTATATTTTTATTTAAGATATTTTATAAGAATTATTGTAATGTGTTTACTTACTTTTAATACCTAATAAAAATTTTTAGGCATTACTCATATCGTTGTCCCAGGCACAAAAAAATTTGGCTGCCTAATAAAACACTGGCATGATAAAGTAAGTGAGTGAAAAAAGTGCCGATTAGATATTGTTTTAAAAAGATTAAAAACATGGCTTAAACCACGCACCTCATAGTTTCCGGAGTTTTGTTGTCACTAGTCTTTTTGGACAATAAAATAGTAAGGAAAAGACTAAAGCTACACTAGCTTGAAAGTGCTACGAAATTGTTTGAGAAAAGATAGGCCCGATTCTTTTTGGACTCATCTTGTCGGAGGTACTACCGTGCCCCTAGGTATAAATCAATGCACGCATTTTGCAGTTTTAGTTTTATACCGTAACAATTTATTATTTTTATCTATTATGATTTATTAAAATGGATGTTTTTCTATTCCGAACAAAATGGGTTGGTGTATTTGAAAAAAATATTTTTGATTGGTGACTGTTGTTATGACTGGCTATAAACTATACTCGTAAATATTGGATTTAAATGTTTTGTACATAATATTGTGAAGTAGTTTTTGGATGTTTTTATCAATTTATCATGTTAAAAGAGGAAGCTTGTTTATCTGAGTTCATAACGTTATGAATAGTTATAGGAAAAGTTTATCTTTAAAGATTGTAGTTCCTTTTTTTTTGGAATATTGATGGTTTATACCACTTTACGAAAAAATGGGCGAAAAAAGGAATTGCTGCACTGCTCTTATTTGTTTCACTTCGAAAATAACACGGACAATGTTTTAACGTTTTATTAAATATTAAAACCACAGCTTACCTTTCGGCTTCCATTCAATATCATCATCCATGTTAAAATATTAATTATTTACTATTTTTTATTTACTATTTCTGGTATTATTATTTTTTCTCAAAAATAGTTCATGCAATTTAAGTGTTATTCAATTTACATAAAAAGATATTTTGTCACGTTTGAAATTTTTATTTATACTTGAAGTTTTTTCTTTCCTTGCTGAGCAGGCGTGCTGTATGACTACCGAGCAAGGCACCAATTACTGACTAAAACCTATGACTTAACTCTAACGATTTTCAAATACACGCTGCAAGTCATAAACGTACGTCTATGATCTTGTTATTTATTTTATTTATTTGTGTTGTTAAATTGCATTTTTTTAGAAACCTGGAAAACCGTCTACTATGGAACTATGACGTTGTCTAGTTTACGCTGAGAACTAAATATTCAATTTTCCGTTTGAAACTTCGGCTACGTCTAAAACGATTACTATTTATTTATGCTCGAGTGGGATATACGAGAAGATAAAATGATTTACAACTAAGTGTGACTAGTATGTTTCTCTTTGTTTTACATAGTCTCTATCCTGTATTTAAATTTGTTTTTAAATGAAATGATTATGCTCTGAAATTAACAGACCGGGAGCCAGACCTATGTGGACTTTGTGCTCTTATGTTGACTTTTAAGATGAATGTTAAGATTATCCCAAAATAGTGTCTAATTTTGGTTTTTACAAACGCATTCTACGCGCGGATATAATAATATTGTCACCATAATATGCAAACAAAAGGTAGTCTTGGTAAGTCCCAATGCACAAAGTATTAAAGTGTCAAAGCATAGAGCCACCTATTTTATAGCGCCAAGTTTGACCTGTCGATAAAGAACAAAATGGCGTGTCTAAATTCTTTACGAGTGTTCGACTCCGCCAGTTATTGTTCTCACGGTTTATGGAGGACTGAGCCCAATGGTTTGGCCGTAAAAATAACACACAATGTCTTTTAGGACTTAGAACTTAGTTTATTTGATAAGTTTCTATTAGAGGCGGTTGAAACAGCGCGGTTATAAAAGTGTATGTAACTATAAAGAGTCTGTAACGTAACTTAACAAGTTGTAAAAGATAGATAGAATCAAAGTTTCAGCGGTGGGCAAATTTTATTGATACAACATAATTTATTGTCATTTCGCTGAAGTCCTGAATTTTACAATCGAGTTTCTAAATTGTGACAAATACGTTTTTCAATTTACTTTATATTTTATTAACTGCTGATATAAAAATTTAATGACTCATCATAAGTGTCACACCTAATCGTGCATTATTATCATTCAAGCTAAAAATCAGCTCAATCTGTCAAATATATGTATTTTCAAACTGAGTTGCCAAATTTCACCCAAAAAGCATAGTAACAAACATACTGCAAAGTAAAACAAAAGCTTGTAAAATAAACTTGAGACAATATTCACGAAAGCATCGTCCATAGCTTGCACCACATACAATGTTATGCTTCCATCAAAATAATCTACGCGATAAGCTACATGTAATCGCGGCGCAGGTTTCAACGGCGCTTGTTGTATCGGTGTTAGATTGCATGCCGTTGATATATTATTTACATGCGATAGTAAGTATCCATGGTCAAGGCTATGCAAGTATACATCCACAGATTTAAACGCTTTATCGACCTCCCTGGCGCATTCTGGTTTAAGTGAGAAGTCCCGGCTTATTTATCCGGCACGGGTAAATTTTGGAATCTATAATTTCTAAATTTTCTTAGGTCTGGTCTGTTAGCTTTTTCTATCTTTATTGTAATAATGCGTTTATGCATTTGTCTACTTCATGCTTTTTGCGGTCTTTAATTGTAACGTGTCATAAATAAGCATATCCATTAAATATGTGCACGATTGCAATAGGTCTAATCTTTTTCTCTGTAGGGAAACCAGCTATTAAATAGGTGGGATATGAAATACCTTTTGAAAATAAATTTTTTTAGATATCTAATTAATACTAAGTTCTTCCAATAAACTTCAATAACAATATTTTTGAAAAGAATAATTCTTTCATCAGATGGACGACCGTTGCTAGATTAAGGCCTCTGATCATGCACCGCTTGGATCCAGTGGCTTTCCACATCAAACGTTTTGACTCGCAATGATCATCGTCATATTATATCGGTGAGTACTCCACTCCACCCATAATGCCACTTCTACTTCGCGAAACCTTTATAGATCTACGAGTATTTCAGTACATTCATGAATCTTACCTTTTTCATATCAAAGTACGAGTATTCCGCTGAATAATGAAAAGAATACTTAAATAAATCTCCATGACTTACCATCAGACATTCCTCCAAAATCTGGTGACAAAAGCAGAAGTCTCTTATCGATTTCGCCTCCTTTTTGCTTCTGCTGCTTTTTCTCTGTTTTCATTGCTTCATAGTTCATGCTGTACTTCGATATAGGCACTTTGTTGTACACCAGAAATCTCGTCAACTGATCCATTTCAATTTTTAACTACTAATTGTGCGTACTGTTATTTACACAATACTCAAACTACTTTGAAATATAAAATCAATGATGTGAATTATAAGAGTAGAGAAAATTCTATTTAGTGGTTAAAAGTATGGTAATGATTAATTTAGAAAATAAAATAATAATTTGAATAACACTGTAGTAAAATATCTAAAGAAAATTGCACTGATAATGAAACAAATAATTTTAGGTAAAAAAAAAATTAGAAGAATAAAGGGATATGCAAATAGAAGTAGAATTTCAAACGAACATACGTGTAAGTATACCTAGAAAAAAAGTTTAATAATTACAATTTTGAAGGTTTAACCACCCATAGAAGAACTTTCTTACTTCGATTTGATATAGACTTTGTATCAACGAAACTAAACTAACAACAACATCAATATTAATTTTATAAAAGTAACCTATATTATGAAGGGGAAACAAAATCAAACTGATCAAAGTAAATAATTGAAGAATTGATGGTTGGATATGGTGGATGTTGGTGGTTTAAAAGAGTTTGTTCAGATAACGTGGATGCTATCCTGATCAATTTTCTCATACGCTTGTTACGTGGAAGGCATGGAGGTGAAAATACTTTGTGCCGCTCGATTTCGCAAATTTAAACAAAAGCCATAAAGATAAAACGATGTGCAGGTGCGAACCAGGCAAATGGCAGAATAATTCTGTGAACACTGAACAGCGAACACAATGTGGCGCAGAAATGCTTATGCAAATCACAATTTGCGTTATTCGTATGGGGGTTGAAGATACACTTAACGATAGAGCGGGTACAAGAAATGCAATATCTGTACTTTCAAATTTTAAATACAAAATCGTTTTAAATACATATAAATTTTACATTAAGTTTTAAAAAATATTACATCCAATTAGATTTTTCCCGCGATTTCACCCACGTGATATTCGGTTTTTGAGTAATTTCAGAGGTAAATCCTATCTCGTTTTATTTTTGCTATCAACTTCCTCATCCTCAGCCCTATCCCACTTTTCATATTTAATTCCCTATAGCTAAAGGTTTCCCTATTTAATTCCCTGGCAAAGATAGCTTGCAGCGATAAGGCCGCTTTTGCATACCATCATTATTTTGTGTAATTAAGTTTGATTCATTCACTGAGGTTCAAAAATCAGTAATTTAAAATTTTATGTATTGCTTGCAAATTGTTTTCTTTTTATATTCTGCGTCAGAAACTCAACTTCGTACATTCAAAATATCATCAGCTAATGGTTTATCCTATCTATCGTAAATAATGTACCATTGTTTGAATCTCTGTAAGGGACAGTTGCTTAAATATTCAGGCTTGCACGTGGCAAATGGCAGCGGCAGGACCGTCGATGCGATGTCACAAATTGATATTTTTTCGCGTTCGTTGCGAGTTGCGATTCTGGGAAAGGTTTTCAGCGCGCTTCATACTTCAAAATTCTAGGTTTAATTTTTTTTCTCAAACATTTTTTGTCAATCTTCTTCGAGATAAATGGAAATTGCTGTACTGGTACTAAGCCGCTTGTTTGACAAAAGTTGTAAAGCCATAATATTTGTCGTAGATTAGCGGTCAAACAAATTATATTATACTAAACTCATATCAACTCGTCATTTTAAAAAAGAGTGATCTTTTTCTCGGAAACCAAGTAGACAAATAGGGTATTTGACTCCAATTTTTTTATTACTTTATTATAAAGTAGAATTAAAATAATGACGTGCACTGAAAGAACTAATTAAATCGATCAAATAACAAAAAAGTTATAAGCATTTAAAGATTTGTGATTAGACAGAGATAGCAACATGAAATTTGACAAAAGCAACATGACGTCACAAAGTACCAATGCCATAGTAGCTTCGTGCGGCTTCATACAAATTTTCGTTTTGCGAGAAAGGGATAGAAGATCCCCCCACTCCAAAGTTTAAACGCCTGTAACTTTGTAAATCTTCGTTGGATTTTAATATTTCTTTCACTGCACGTTATTATTTTTATCCTAATTTATAATAAAGTAATATTTTTTATCAAATTCAAAAGTAGTGTAAGACATGGGGTCTTACACTACTTCTCAAATGGTTTACTTAAATTTAACAGCTTTGCAAATAGAAAGATGTTTGTTGGAAAAAAATCACTCCTCTTGCTGGCACTGATGCGAATTAAATTAAAATGATAATAAATTAATATGCAATAGACATGGCGGATGGAAGGCTGACCGGGTAGCTGAAAACTACATAGAAAAATTGGTTTTAAATTTTCCAAAAGTTACAAATGTTTGACAATAGTAGTTTATGAAACGGATGCATAATGGGGGGTATTAAAACATGAGTGTGAGTTTAAAAAACGAGCCGCAGGCGAGTTTTTTAATAGTATCACACGAGTGTTTTAATACCTAATTATGTAGCGTTTCATACACTACTTTATCTACGCTCAAATTATCATAAATCCAAACCATAAAATCTTGCTAACGTTTGTCGTAAATACTTCACTTTGTTGGTAAAAGATTATGGGTCATTTTAGTTGCAATTACTAAAATGTCAGGTGGAGTTAAATTTTCTTTACAATAGTAGGTTTCACTGCTAGACATTTTTCCGCGCTAAGTTTTGACTAACTAACAAAAATAACACATTGAAATGTTAAAAGTTAGGTATGGCGCCAAAATTCAGTTGTAAACTGTGTATAGTCTGTTAAAAAAGTCATGAAACAAAAAAGAGTAGAAAAATATTTATACAAGTCAGAATATTTAATTATCCACTAAAAATGTACTTTACTTTTAGTGGATAATTAAATAATCAAAAATTATACATAATTCTTTTCAATATTCTGTATATGAACACATTTTTAATCAGTCATATAAGGCAGGAAAAATTATTGTTTCCGTGAATTAATTGTTGTCTATGGTCGATCATGGCCCATCCCATGACTATCAACTAAATGTTGTCTGTGGACTCCATATATAAAAAAAAAAAAAAAAAAAAAAACAAAATTGAGGATTGGCTTTACACTCTCTTTTGGCTATGACGACCACAGAGAAAATAAGTTATTCCCTGGTCTGTGATGACGACACATAAAAATACAGGAACCCAGAGCCGAGTATCGTAATGGAAATTCAATTATCTAGAGATATTTCCATAGTACAGCGATTTTATAATGAATAACTTTTTAATAATTATAGAAGTCTGTGAATAAAGTAGGTCAATATGTGACACATTTTGATTTCATAATTCGAACTTTAAGCAATGAGCGTAGATAAAAGAAATTACTGTACAAGCCTTGACCACAACTAAGCATAGATTTTTTTTAATCAATATAGGCTTACGCTTGACCACAATCTCACCTGATGGAAAGTGACGATGTGGTCGAAGATGGAGCGCGCTTACCTAGAAAATGCCTATTCACTCTTTTCTTAAAGGTACCCGGGTTGTACGATACCGAAAACACAGATTTCGGGA
Organism: Coenonympha glycerion; assembly: GCA_963855885.1. Taxonomy (NCBI): domain Eukaryota; kingdom Metazoa; phylum Arthropoda; class Insecta; order Lepidoptera; family Nymphalidae; genus Coenonympha; species Coenonympha glycerion. Next base: position 17,219,077 of record OY979630.1, on the reverse strand, counting down.
GACCATTCCAAACCCTCGCCATGCGTATGAGAAAGGACGAAGCAAACCGCTTTGAAGATGAGCTTACGGATGGGGCTCGCACAGTCAAGGTGGTGGTCGGCCGATGACCATACCAGGTCACGGCCAGCCCGCCAAGACCGTCACCCCGGGTGCTGGTGAGGTGAGAGACGCAGGAACACAAGGGCCGGTGCCCTTCAGCTTCCAGCCACAAAAACAAAACGCAAACAGCACAAACATCTCGGCCCCGCGACAGCCGCACCCAACCGGAGCGGCTGGCGCCAGGAGCCTAGGCCCCGCCCCGTCGACGAGCCGAACCGCATACAAGCGGAATAGGCTCGAAGACAGTGTCTCGCCTCGCGGGGAAAACAAAAAGTCACGAACAGAAAGACGAACACGCACGGCAGGTTCGTACGCCATGGCGACACAGCCCCACCTTGGCGTTGCGATCGCTGCCGAGCCTAGACAGGACTTGACGCAGCAGGAGGCGGACGACGTACAGCTGCAAATACAAAAAGAAGTATTTGCAGCTGTGCGCCGAGCCAAATCCTGTCTAACAACCGGAACACAGACACCACATATTCCGCAGTTCGTCGGTAAGGCTTTCCTTAGCGACGGAGTGCTGAAGATGTGGTGTAAGACTGACAACGACCTTGCATGGCTACGTGAGGTCACACCCAGACTGACAACCACCAGGGAGGGGGTGACAGGGTACACGTTGATAAAGCAGTCCGACATTCCACCTAAAGTTCGGGCTGCGCTGTATGTGCCGGGTTTTGATGAGGATATCGGTTTCCTACACGATGTCCTGTCCTTCCAGAACCCGCACTACAAAGTGTCAACGTGGACCCTGTACACCCACCAAAAAGTAAACAACACACCTCCGGGGGTATTCCTCATTTTAGGAATACCCACAAACCAAATAGACGACATAATGGCTAGGGGTAGGAAGATATCGTACTCCACGGGGACAATCTACCTGCGATTCTTCAACGGGGATAGTCTCAGTGAGGTACCCCCAACTGCACCTAATAAGCCAGAACCAAACGTAACACCTACGACAACTACCAAAGCAGACACCGGACAAGACAAAACCGACAACGCAAAACCAGAGGACATGGCTGAATCGGACAGCAGCGATCTCGACATGGAGACGCTGCTGTTGGATAACAACCCCCACCATCCGTATGTAAGTACACCATGGGTGGAGCCCCCAACAGCCAGCTCAGACACGGACACGACAATGCCTCCAGCATCATGGCTGGAAAAGTGGGCCTCTGAGGCTCAAAAGTAGAGGGAAGACAGGGGGAGAGAAACCATGGGTAACATAAAGTTACTCCAAACCAACCTCCAGCACAAACACCTTGCAACGGCCAACCTCAAGAGACTGCTGGAGGTAGAACCAGAGACCGTTGTCCTGATCCAAGAGCCGTGGGTCAGGGCAAATCGCATATGCGGCCTCAGCAACTGCAATGGTAAGTTGTACTATAACAGCCTGCAGGAGCCGCCTCGTACATGTATATACATACCACGCTGTATCACAGCATCGCTACTAACGCAATACTGTTACAGAGATCTAACAGCAGTTAAAATCCAAAATGGAATACAACAGGGAGCTACGACGAAACCACTAATACTGGCATCCCTATATATGCCAATAGAAGGACACATACCAACAAAAGAAGTCTCCGACCTGGTGAGGCAGTGTGAGGAGGAGAACTCGGACCTGATCATCTCAGTAGACAGCAACGCACACCACACCCTCTGGGGAAGCCTAACAAACAACAAAAGAGGTGAGTTATTACTTTCCTACCTTCTCACCACTAACCTCAACATAATTAATAGGGGGACAGAACCTACCTTTGTCTCAAGTAGATACCAAACTATAATCGACTTGACTTTAGCTTCAAACGGTGTAACACATCAGATCAAAAACTGGCACGTCAGTGCTGAACCATCCTTCTCAGACCACAGACGTATCAGTTTTGAACTGGATCTAGAAGTAAAACAAGAAATACCACGCAGACACCCTAGGAAAACAAACCCGAAATTATATAAAACATTATTAAGCAACAAGATGAGAAGCCAAGACATGGCTACACTGCAAGACCATTTACACATAGACAAATATGTGGAACGACTCACTGAACACATATCAACATGCTACGAAGCCGCTTGCCCAATACAAACACAAAAAACCAAGCAACCACCAAAGCACAGCTGGTGGGGCCTTGACCTAGAAAGGAAAAGGCAAAGGTTACGACACTTGTTCAACAGAGCTATGAACACAAGGAAAGAAGAAGATTGGGACAACTATAAAGATTTTCAAAATCAGTACAAAAAACTAGTGAGACAAAAAGACAAAAAGGCATGGCAAAGGTTCTGCACAAACATAGAATCAAATGACAGCGCGAATAGGATCAGGAAAATCCTCGCCAATGACAACAACCACACCCTAGGCTCCTTAAAGAAAGCCAACGGCCAATACACAACAAATGACAAGGAAGTCAGCGAAGTTTTAATCAATACACACTTCCCTGACTGTAAACTAGTTAACACACCAGAATGGAAAGAGGAGCACCCAATCAAACCAACAAAGGAAGATTGGGAAGTCGCAAATAAGATAGTTACACAAGAACGGGTGAAATGGGCAATAAGCACCTTCCACCCCTTCAAATCAGCAGGCACAGACAAAATCTTTCCTGCACTCTTACAGTGGGGACTTGAACAAGTAACACCGAGGCTGGTCAAAATCTACAGGGCCTGCATAGCATACAAATATATACCAAAATCCTGGAGGGAGGTGAAAGTAGTCTTCCTACCAAAACCAGGTAAAAGCGACTACACTGAACCAAAATCATTCAGGCCAATCAGCCTAACTTCATTCTTATTGAAAACACTAGAAAGACTAGGAGACCGTTACCTACGTGACGGTGCCCTGTGTAACTTACCCATGAACCAGAACCAGCACGCCTACACCACAGGCAAATCAACGGAAACTGCCTTACACACTGTGGTAGGTAAAATAGAACATGGCCTCCATAACAAATTATCAACCCTAGGCGCTTTCATAGATATCGAAGGTGCTTTCGACAAGACAACGTTCAAAAGCATAGACAAAGCTTTAAAGACGTACAAAGCGCCAGATACAATACGAAAATGGATTGGAGCCCTTCTAGAAAAGAGGGTGGTCCAACTAGACATAAACGGAATAACTCGAGGAATAGTCGCCAAAGGATGCCCACAAGGAGGGGTTCTATCGCCACTTCTGTGGAACCTCGTAGTCGACGACCTAATCAACAGACTAAACATCAATGGATATTTCACGATAGGATATGCTGATGATCTCACTATCCTGATTAGTGGAAAACACGAAAACACGCTATGTCAAATTATGCAAAACGCTCTTAGAATTATTGAAAAATGGTGCAGGGAAAATGAACTGTCAGTCAACCCGAATAAGACTGAGCTCATTTTATTTACTAACAAAAGAAAACCAGACTTCACAAAAACTCCAACACTGTTTGGCACTAATCTAACGTTATCCACACAAGTAAAATACCTAGGAGTAACGTTGGACGATAAGCTAAACTGGAAAAGCCACGTAGACAACAAGATACAAAAATCAACAATAGTTCTAAACCAATGCAAACGTATGATAGGAAAAACCTGGGGGTTGAAACCTCACATCATGAAATGGCTATACTTAACAGTAGTTAGGAGCTCGTTTACCTATGCAGCGATCGTATGGTGGACGAGAACAATCCAAACAACAACACAACAAGAATTGCGAAAATTTCAGAGACAAGCCTGCTTGGCCATTACTGGCTGTATGAGCACAACACCAACAGCAGCGCTAGAAGTAATTCTAGGCATCCCACCATTACACGTACACATAAAAGAAGAAGCAACATTGACAGCACTTAGACTAAAAACCCAGGGACTCTGGAAAGAAACCCAGACAGGCCACACAAAGATACTCCTACACGAGTATGTGAAGTGCCCTCTGGAAGGATGGATATGTGACAAAACACGGAAACAATATGTGATGGACAAGACATACAGAATTAAAATAAACAAGGGAACTCACAAGGAGACCACAAACGCAATAGATGTCTACACAGATGGATCCAAGACCAGCACAGGAACAGGTGCAGGAGTGCACTGCTCAGAGCTGAGTATAAACATGGCCTACCCTCTCGGTAAGAACAACTCCGTCTTCCAAGCGGAATGTGTCGGCATCGAGTTAGCGGCCACCGCCATCGCGAACAGAAAGGTAACAGACTTCAACATTAACATACTAAGTGACAGCCAAGCGGCACTGAAAGCAATAGCCAAGAGCTCGACCACCTCAAAGCTCATACTTGACTGTCACAAAGCACTAAAAACAATCTCAAGCACAAACAATGTTACCCTACGCTGGATAAAAGGCCACAGCGGTAACGCAGGTAACGATGCAGCTGACGAACTGGCACGCCGGGCCTCCGCCATTACGGTATCGGGACCAGAACCGATTGTTCCGATACCATTTAGTGAGTACAAGTCATGGCTACACAAGCAAACTTCGATCACACATGCCGAAATATGGGCTGACACAACAGACTGCAAACACACAAAGTCAGTTATACCACAATTAAACCCACAACTCTCAGCACGACTTATACGGCTAGAAAGAAAGAAAATTAGGATAGTCGTAGGAATGATAACAGGACACTGTCCACTGAACAAACATCTTCACATTCTAGGTATCACAGACAGTCCTCTGTGCAGAGCCTGCATGGAGGAGGACGAGACACCGATGCACGTATTGCTCAAATGCAAGGGTGTGTCCGACCAACGCAGAGAACAACTTGGCTCCCCGGCAACTCTCCTAGAAGTCCTAGGCGACCTGGACGGCCTCTTTGGCTTCTGGAGGGAGCTGGGCTGGCTCGAGTGATCCAGCAGGGAGCCGCATCAGGATCTCCCACGTACAACGGAAGACAACTCCAAGTGCGGAAAAGGTCCAGAAGAAGAAAGAAAGAAAGAGCTTACGGATGTGTGCCTCTGCTTCACCTTAGCCCATATTTACGTGTTCGTTCATCAATCTCTCTTTTTTTCTGGCCGCGGCAGTAATTTACTATTATAATACTGTAGGGTATTTAACGCATATGGGATATAATATTACGATGATATCTATAATGCACATGAGTAACATCCATTTAAAGCATGCAACCGTAACGTTATTAACATGAAAGTATTACGTAACGATCGGTAAAAGTATCCTATACCTTTAAACGAGCAATTCTTGTATATATGTATATTTCTATATAATCTGGATCTCGGCAACGGCTCCAACGATTTTCATAAAATTTAGTATACAGGGGGTTTTGGGGGCGATAAATCGATCTAGCTAGGAGTCATTTTTATAAAATGTCGAATTTACCAATAAAAAAATAATAAAAATATGACTTCCGCTGCCATCTATTAGCCAGTAGTTAAACTACGGAGCGAAGCATTTCTGCTGCCATCTATTATCCAGTAGTTAAACTACCGAGCGAAGCTCGGTCAACCGGATATTGGCATATAAATTGATACCACAGCACACGACCTAATTGCCTATTTATTTTGTGGTTCATTGAAAATTACGCATTTTAACCACTGATATAAAACACACTTCGTTCGAGTTGACATATACAAGAGCAAAATGTATTGTTTACTTTAAAAAAAAACAACAAAGGAATTCAGATAAAGAAGACCAGAACGGAGTGTCTCTACCTGATCAAATCAAAAAGAGATCTGAAAAAGAAATCAAGTCATCGACATAGTTTAACATGTCACAAATTTCAGATAGTAATAGGACGTTGAGGACCAGAACTACTTGACTATGTTGACAAAAGCGAAGCAATATCTTGCAAATTTCTGATTTTATACAAGGCTCATTTTGATTCGAATGACTCGTAGGATTTAGGGTAATCTAGATTTTTGTGCATCGATGGGCTTAAACATAAATACAATTAACGACAAAATACTGCCGGAAACGTTCTGTGTTGTACACAACTCGATTATTTTGAGCGAATTACTAAAGGTTTATTGGTATACATATACAATAAAACTTAATGGAGTCATAATCATAATCATAATCATAATATATTTTATTGCATCAACTCTTACATACATAATATAAAGATCTTAGCATTAAAAAAGTCACAGAGTTTACCTTTTCAGGTGTGAAATATTAGAGTCAATTTACTATGTCATTACAATCATATCATTCAGTCACATATTTGATCATTACAAAATTTCATATTCAATTGATTACAAATCATTTATTATAATACAATCTTTTATATACTTTATATATATATATATTTAGGTTAGTCTAAATTAATAATTTTATTAATTTAGACTAACCTAAGTATTCGCTTATAGAATAATAACATTTACTCAAAAGATGTTCCCTTAATTTATTTTTAAATACATTTACTTCTTTTATTTTTATCAGTTCAGGTGGCAATTTATTGTAAAGCTTAGGCATCATTACATAGGCACTATTACTGTATTTCGTCGTTCTAGATGGAGGAATTATAAGCTTTTCTTCATGGCGTTCACGCCTTGAGTTCCTATACAGATGTGAGTGCTTTTTCACGAATAACAATGCTTCATAAATATACAGAGAGGGTACTGGTAGGATCTTTAGATCTTTAAAATAAGGTCTACAGGTATCCGTTAGCTTCAAGCCACATATTGATCGAATACATTTCTTTTGTGCCCTAAATACATGCTCTCGTTCTACGGAATTACCCCAAAAAATTATGCCATATCTCAATATTGAGCCAACGTAAGCATTGTAGGCGACTAATAGCGTTTCTCTATTTACAGTTTTTGAGAGCATGTAAAGGGCGTATGAAAATCTTTGCAATTTAAGACAAATATTCTCGATTTGTGCCCTCCAATTAAAATCTTGGTCAATTTCAAGTCCTAAGAATTTTATTGATGTAGTTTCATCTACACTATCATTTTTATGGTGAACATGTAGTGAAGGGTGTTTCTTATTTTTATTTGCAAATGTCATTAATTTGGTTTTTCCAAAGTTTAATATTAATTTATTAGCTGTAACCCAATTTACAATAGTTGTAAGTGTATCATTGATTTTTCCCTCGAAATCAGTTTTACCGTCGTCACTAAATACTACATTACAGTCGTCAGCGAATATGAAAATGGGATGTTCAATGGAATTTGGAAAGTCATTAATATATATAATAAATAAAAGAGGGCCTAGCACACTGCCCTGAGGAACCCCACGTTGGATAACTTGGGGGCTAGATGTGTAAGCTATTTCAGATTTGGATTCCAAGTCAATTTTTATTAATCTAGTCATCTGAGATCTATTACTTAAATATGACTTTAACAATTCTAAGACGTTGCCTCTTACCCCATAATTATACATTTTACCAAGTAGAATGTTATGGTCGACAAAGTCAAATGCCTTTTTTAGGTCCATCAAAAGAGCACAAGTTTTATCACCTTTATCTACGTTATTCATGATTTCTTGAATAAATTTAAATATTGCCATATTAATTGAACAGTTCTTCCGAAAGCCCATTTGTTGTCTGGCGAACAAATCATTTTTATCAAAATAACTATAGAGGCAGTCATATATAACTTTTTCATATATTTTCGATATCACTGGTATAAGTGCAATAGGTCTGTAATTACACATATTCTCTCTATTTTCCTTCTTATATAAAGGCTTAACAATTGTGATTTTCAATTTATTAGGAAATTTCCCATATAAAATAGAGAGATTTATAAGGTGACTGAGTATATGGGCTATACTTGGAGAAACAAATTTAATGACCTTTGTAGATATGTCGTCGTATCCTGTGCTACAGGTGTTTTTTAGCGCTTTGATGTAGCGCATTATATCAGTAGGCGTAGTCGGACCCAAGAATACAGATTTACATCTGCTAAGATGGGTGAGTTTAGAGAAATTAGCTATTTTGATTAATATTATCATTAGTTATTGAAATTATCTAGGGGATTACGAATTAGTAACCAGTCAATAAGTTAATATCTATTTTTATCATCCACATAGATGTCTTTTTATCTCTAAGGTTTCATTTTTAACCGACTTCAAAAAAAGGAGGAGGTTCTCAATTCGTCGGAATCTTTTTTTATAATATTCAAACAAATACCTCATATCCTATCTTCAGTGGATTTTTTTATACTCTACAAGTACTCGTAAGTACTTGACTGTGACTATCTTCCCTGATCCCACCTCAGTGACAATGCAGTCTACCATGATATCGTACAACTTGGAAGGGGTTAGTAAACGCACTAATTACTAATTACTAGATCGCTTGACGGTACGTCTTTTCTGGTAGGATGGTAACTAGCCACCGCCTAAAACCAGATCAGACCTGAGCAAATTTAGAAATTAAAAAATTCGAATTCCACCACTGCCGTGGTGGGAATCGAACCAGCGACCTCCCACTCGAATCCGAGTGCTTATCACTGTGCTAACGACGTCCTCAATATTGAATTTGGACATTAGTTCTTCCTTGGAACTAAATAATATGATTAGAACGAGTACGATTTCGAATCTATCGTTTCGGGGATGGGTGCCTGTAACTAACGATAGCTGGGTGGGGAACGCGATATTTTTTTGGATATTTTTTAAATAATTTATTTGAAATTAAAATTGATGTTATTATATAATCTTATAATCACGTAAATGATATGACATAATATGAACAAAATCCTGATTTACATTTAACTACTATGGTAAGACCAAATCGACTGCTGAGAAGATTGCAATTTGCATGTAATATCGTTGTTTATATTCTACATACGTTGATGGTGTACGTGACTGAAATTTTATCCTTCTTATAACCACTTTTATAATAAGACGAAACAGATCACTCGCGACTCTTTTACAGGGACATAAGGTGCGTATTCAAGTGTATGAAATTGTGGACGAAAATGCGTAAAGAAATAACGAATTAGAAGTAATCTATTCGTGATAGTAAATGGAATTTTGCTCCTATTGACCTATCTGTGTAAACAACTTTTACATCCGCATCGAATGGGAAGTAGACCGAAAACAATCTAAATCTATTGTTATGTAGATAGTTTATATTATGACAAACAACTTAGATGCTGACTATCTAAGAAATTTTCAAAATGTAAAAATCATTACAAATTATAAAGCCTTTCTAGTATTTTTTACACCGGATAGTTACAAAATTACTAACTAATAGTATATTAGTATTTTGGTTACTGCAATATTAAGAAATATTTTTGTGAAAATAAGTGTTTTCTAATACATAAAAGACTTACCTCTACTTTTCTCGAGGTTCTCCCTATTTTGGTGTATGTATTTATGTAATTTGCAACTTTTCGTTTGCGCCACATTGAGTTTTAAGTTTTTCCAACTACTCATTTTAGTGCGTACATTATAAGTGTGACTAGACTGACTCGAGCGACTAAAAAAAAACTATATTTTAGACTAAACTAAGTGACTACTACTACCGATCGCAGTTTGGGTGTGAATAAACTGTCAGATCAAAGTTCGCAGTGTTTTGTAGGTAGTTTTACATGAGGTGTTAAAAACTCTTCTTTTCTTTTCTGTTATACTTCGTTAAATAGGTTTTGATACTTTTGCATTTATTTAGAAATTTATTTTGATTAGAAAGTGATATATTATTGTTCTCCTTTTACATAAATTACTTAAGCAAAATGTATTCAATGATTATTTACTTGAAACTCAATTGCAACATAAATAAATTGTTTTACAATAAAAGTACATCATTACTGAAAAAGCAATTGTTATAATCTATTCCTCAATCACTACAAAATCTCGCCGTCTCTCAAAATAAAATAAGTGAATTTCAATATATTCAGATACTTTGAGCACTTTCCGAAAATATTGCCGTTTACCTTTTACTCAGCGGATGAATGCAAATTTCATTTCTGCTTGTTTATTTACTCATTCAATATTCAGTGGCCCATTTTATAGCAATATATTTTAAAGGGTTCCGATAAATCTTTTCAATTGATTTTTTTTCATAAACTAAGAAAAGCTGCGCCGTATTTTGTTATATTGTTTGCATCATTATATTAGGTTCTGTGTGGAATATGCCACAAAAATAAAACCGTTTAGCATAGATCACCGTTTTGTGGATTGTTGATTTCATATTATAACTACGATGATCTTAACTGTGGTAAACACTACCAATAACAAAGTACTGGTGTTGGTAGGACTTCTCCAGCAGAGTCCGCGCGGATAGGTCATCACCTCTGCCATAAAGCTCTAATTTAATACTGTATTTACGGTTTAAAGACCAACCAAAAATAAATGCTTGAAGACGAAACCGTAGCACTAAACACTTTTCTCTCTGCTGCACACGTATAGTTTGATATGAAAAATCCATAACACCATGCATTTGCAGGCAAGAAAATATTATCATAGAACGTACCTTTCAACTTTCGTGTTAGCAGAAAATAGTGAATTGACATTCGCACTCTTCATAGAGGTCTAAAAGGCCGCCCTCGACTTCAAAAGTGCGGAAAAAAATACTTTGCCTAAATTGGCAAACCTGAGTCATCGATTCATAATTTTTACACGCTAGCATCCGTGCACCACACTAAATTGACACACTCACACTACAAGAAAAAATTGCCGCACTCTTGGAACTGTCTCAGAATGGCCGTTTCTAGTCGGAGCGCCATCGACGATCTATTATAAATCTGTTCTAGACTGAATCATTTCTAAGTCATGCAGGTACCTCCGGTAGAGCCGATAGAAGGGAAAGATTGATTGAAGTTACGTGAGGTGTCGAGTACGCTAACAGGATGAGGTATCGATAACCTACTGTAACGGAGTTCAGTGATTTTTACCTATCTCAAAAACGCCCAATGCACCTACAGAAGTTGTTACTCTAAACATTAAAACGATCAAGATGCCTCGTTCCACGCGCAATTCGACCTGAGTGTCGTATAAGGGTTTTATAGTCACACTCCAAGGCCTCCCATTATAGCGGCCGAATTGACTACGAGCCGAGTGCTCTAGAGTCATTAGCCGAACAATCGCGAAATGAGTTTTGCATTTTGTGCCACTTGTAATGGAAATATGGAGCTAATGCACTCTTCATTCACCAGGTCAAAGGGTTATTGCTTTTTAGTTTCCTTTGAATTGGTCTGAATGCTGGCACTATACTGCTGCCTTGACTTCTACTTTTTACCAAGCTCATAAATGATTATTATGCGTTCAACTCGCATGTATATTTTTAACCGACTTCAAAAAAAGGAGGAGGTTCTCAATTCGTCGGAATCTTTTTTTTTCTTTTTTTTTTTTTTTTATCTATGTATGTTCACCGATTACTCGAAGACGCGTGGACCGATTTGAAAAATTATTTTTTTGTTTAAGAGGGTTTTGTTTCCAGATGGTCCCATTTTAATCAGGTCAGGATCTGCTGATGGGATCCTGGAGAAATCGAGGGAACTCTTCAAATTTTATATGGACACATGAAACTATTTGAGTATTATTAGAAAGAGTAATATTTTCCAAGTTGTCCTATGGTCATCAGGTCAGGATCTGATCATGGGATCTTGGTGAAATCGAGGGAACTCTTCAAATTTTGCTAGTATACTTAACGCGAGTTGGGTATTTTTTAACCGACTTCAAAAAAAGGAGGAGGTTCTCAATTCGTCGGAATCTTTTTTTTTTTTTTTTTTTTATTTTTTTTTTATCTATGTATGTTCACCGATTACTCGAAGACGCGTGGACCGATTTGAAAAATTCTTTTTTTGTTTAAGAGGCTTTTGTTTCCAGATGGTCCCATTTTAATCAGGTCAGGATCTGATGATGGAATCCTGGAGAAATCGAGGGAACTCTTCAAATTTCGTATGGACACATGAAACTATTTGAGTATTATTAGAAAGAGTAATATTTTCCAAGTTGTCCTATGGTCATCAAGTCAGGATCTGATCATGGGATCTTGGTGAAATCGAGGGAACTCTTCAAATTTTGCTAGTATACTTAAAGCGAGTTGGGTATTTTTTATAGTTACTGGTGCATATGCTACCAGATACTGATTTGATGACTAAAGTCATCAAGTCAGGGTCTGATGATGGGATCTTGGTGAAATCGAGGGAACTCTTCAAATTTTGCTAGTATTCTTGAAGCGAGTTGGGTATTTTTTATAGTTACTGGTGCATTTGCTAGCAGATACTGATTTGATGATTAAAGTCATCAAGTCAGGGTCTGATGATGGGATCTTGGTGAATTTGAGGTATCTCTTCAGATTTTATGAACACACCTCAAGCAATTTGGGTATTTTACAGCGCCTTGTGTATTTTATTGTTTTCCACTAAAAAGTATAAAATAAAAATGGGAAATGCTTTCCAAAAAACCAACTTCAAATGCCACTACAAAGAGTGAAATAATTTTTATTTAAATTTTTGGTACCTACACCAATTCGAAGTCGGGCGATTGTCTATGACTTCGTCATTTCTTCGCACATCAAGTAAGTAAGAAGGACTATTAGGGATTGTATGAAACATTGCCCGACTTCGAATTGGTGTAGGTACCAAAAATTTAAATAAAAATTATTTCACACTTTGTAGTGGCATTTGAAGTTGGTTTTTTGGAAAGCATTTCCCATTTTTATTATAGTTACTGGTGCATATGCTAGCAGATACTGATTTGATGACTAAAGTCATCAAGTCAGGGTCTGATGATGGGATCTTGGTGAAATCGAGGGAACTCTTCAAATTTTGCTAGTATAGTTGAAGCGAGTTGGGTATTTTTTATAGTTACTGGTGCATTTTCTAGCAGACACTGATTTGATGACTAAAGTCATCAAGTCAGGGTCTGTTGATGGGATCTTGGTGAATTTGAGGTATCTCTTTAGATTTTATGAACACACCTCAAGCAATTTGGGTATTTTTACTACGCCTTGTGCATTTTATTGTTTTCCACTAAAAAGTAAGAAATAAAAATGGGAAATGCTTTCCAAAAAACCAACTTCAAGTGCCACTACAAAGAGTGAAATAATTTTTAATGTAGGTTACCTACACCTTTAACCTACACCAATTCGAAGTCGGGCGATTGTCTATAACTTCGTCATTTCTTCGCACATCAAGTAAGTAAGAAGATTGTATGAAACATTGCCTGACTTCGAATTGGTGTAGGTTAAAGGTGTAGGTAACCTACATTAAAAATTATTTCACTCTTTGTAGTGGCATTTGAAGTTGGTTTTTTGGAAAGCATTTCTTAAAGTAACAAATACACAAATAACTGACCGTTTGGTTTTCCCAAATTATACGCCCAATTACAAAGTTGTGGCGTGGGAACACTAGAAAGAGGTCGCACATGTTAAACTCTGGATTCGAATATGACTTGACTGTTTGGTTGCCTTCAAGCGCCAGATAAATCACGAACCGAGCGAGGGCTTCTTGTTCTGAACAATTGCATAATTCTGCAGTCTACATATTATTATATTAGCAGCCGGGCTCTGTTTCAAATTATACTTTTTATGTATTAAAATATCTACAACAATATAGTGTACGAGTATAACCGTCACCGAGGTTTAATTAAAATGGACATCTCTAAATAATCTATTATTATCTGCCCACAAAATATTAATTGTGTTAGAACCGTGTTACAAAAGAATATGTTACATTTCTTTCTGCCAAGAATTTTCTGGTGTTACTCGCAGGAAATTACATAACTAAGACTAAGAGATAGATAGATAGATCGTGTCGTCAAAATATATCGAGACCAGTCGACGAGACCACCTACGGGAATCTGAAGTCAATGTCATATCTATGGTTTTGTTTGGAGTGTAAAGACTTTCTGTGCCGTGTTTATGTGTATAAAGAAAGCCTCAATATATCAAGAGTTTCAACATTGAATCGAGCGACCTTGGCTCCATGCAATTAACTTCAAGTTCATCGGAAGCGTGTGATTATAACGAGTAGGTAAGTAGACTCGTGATTGGCGTGAGTTGATGAACTTTATTGAATTTACTGCCTACATAATTACGCACTTTATAGCTTTACGCTTTCTTAGAATACGATTAGTCACTGTTTACAAATGCGTCGTACTTTTTTAATTTTTTTTCACTATACAAGTTAGTACTTGACTGCGATCTCACCTGATGATAAGTGATGATGCAGCCGAAGATAAGATCCTTAAGAAGGATATATTTAGTTGCCCAAACAAATCGCAGAGTGCGACTGGGTGGTACTGCAGTATCAAACATTTTGTCGTAAAGCATTACGTAATATACAAAGCATACTGTGTTTATTTAAGTTTTTTTTGCGACAATAGGTACTGGGCGAAATGGGATTATCAGGTACAATGAGATCATCAACTGACGTATCAAGATTGCAGTGGAACGTTTAATTTTGCTCATTTTTTCCAGAATTTCTTTGAGAATATTAATGAACGGCTTGAGCTTTTACCCGTGGCTCCACCCGCGTGTTTGTATTGCGAGAAACTGGCGTTTTTTTTCAATATGGTAGTTTTTCTTCACATCCACAAAAAAACCATCAATTTTCCAGAATCATCAGCATCATCATCATTTAGTTATTTATGTAAAATACGTACACAAGATTATTACAGTTCTTGGTGGTTGGTCTATAGGTTTTCTGATTTATAGGTATGCAAATATAACCAGTTCTAGGATTGACCTGTGTTAATCTAAAGGTAGGAATAATGTGCACATAGGTCGTAGGACCGATGTACGTTGGGGACCTAAGGTGACGGAATGGCGGCCTCGGCCGGGAAGCTCAGTGTCAGTACAGCCCCCACCATAAAGAAAGTTGCAGGGGGGGAACGCCAGGCGGCGCAAGATCGTGGTGTTTGGTCATTTCAGGAGGCCTTTGTCCAGCAATAGACGTCCATTGAACGACAACGACGACGGCGAATCAAAACGTGTTGTTTATCTATTTCTATTCTAAATATAAGCCAAAATGCTTCTGGATTTGGAGAAACAAACATGCACCTACACCACAGACTTGTGTAAAAGACAGGGCAAAGCAGGAATGACTAGTTTGCACCCTCCCCCGTCAGTAGTCAGTATAGGTAGATAGGTAAAGACCTATTTCTTTTTTTTTTGAATTAATAATAATATTGCAGGCAAGGTGACCATAAACACGTAGATAAAAAAAAATATAAAAAATTAACATGAATTTCGCAGGAGTTTCGACAGAGTGCGCTACATTTTCTTGTATGAAGAACGTTTACGTAAAATGTTCAGATGGGCCTGTCTTGACTACTTTTATCTATAACCTACACACACAAAATTCATTTTTAGGGTTCCATACCAAAATGGTAAAAATGGAACCCTTATAGTGAGACTTTCTCCGTCCGTCCGTCCGTCCGTCCGTCCGTCCGTCCGTCTGTCACACTCGTTTATTTCAGTAACTATTCAAGCTATCGACTTGAAATTTAGAATAGTTATAGGTAATAGTGACGCGACGTCATAACAATCGTAAAAATTTGAAAATTGTTTTTATTTTATTTAAAAAGGAGGGAAAACCGGGTCGATAAAATTTCAAAATGAGATAACAATATTGAATGGGGTATCATATGAAAGGGCGTTACTTGTGTATTCTAAAACTAATTTTTATTTATTTTTATGTCTGATAGTTTTTGATTTATTGGGCAAACTGTCGAAAAAAATACCGTTCCCCCCCTTATCTCCGAAGTTTACCAATCGAAAAATCTGAAATAATTATGATCAATAGAAGTTAACGTATATTTTACAGGAAAAATAAAATCAACTCGCTGACTAATATACTTTTTTTGATAATAACAAAAATCCGACAAAAACAAAGTTACGTTTGCGGTTTGCCAACAAAAGTACCTACATGTAAATTATACTCGTAAATTCATGGACAAAAGTGATACTTTCAATGTTTTACTTCTTTTATGGTATGGAACCCTCGGTGCGCGAGTCCGACTCGCACTTGGCCGGTTTTTTATTTACTATATTGGTGT
The DNA here is from genome assembly GCA_963855885.1 of Coenonympha glycerion. Classification (NCBI taxonomy): domain Eukaryota; kingdom Metazoa; phylum Arthropoda; class Insecta; order Lepidoptera; family Nymphalidae; genus Coenonympha; species Coenonympha glycerion. The sequence goes on along the minus strand of OY979630.1, from coordinate 17,203,092 downwards.
GAAAAGATTTTATCTACCTCTGAAGAGCTATACCTGTAGGTACATCTGCCAATAAATCCTCTTGCTGACGTTGATGGAGTCGACACATTTGTTTCACGCTCAGACCTCGCTCACGTGTGATACAGTTTATTAGTTGGCGTAAAAAATGCGTGTCTTTAACGTTGATTCCGCTATTTTCTTTGTCACTTCTTAAAGTCTCAAGGTTTCTTGTCAAGATTGCGTAAGAATTATTTTAAGATTAATAAGTAGATAGATATCGTCTGATTTCCTTCTTATGCCCTCGAGCTGGGAACGGATCTCCTCTAATAAAGCCTGGTGACAGACGGACAGACAGTCAGAGTTTTAGTAATATAGTCCCGTTTTTTACCCTATAGGTACGGAACCCTAAAAATAAGAGGGGTTTCGCCACCATGTTGGTCCTTGTGCAGATAAGCGGCCTTCGCACATATTTGAGGATATATTTTTGGTAAATACTCGTACTTTGGTCCACCATACATCTACAACCGGACGGGCGGTACAAACGGACAAATTGTGAACTAAGCTTTCGGAGGTTGTTCGCTTGGGGCTGAACTCGAATCGAAAACCTACTAACATAATATTAAGTTATTAGATTAGTTGTAACATTATGTAGGTGTCCTCATGACGATTTCTTTTACCACCAAACAAGTGATATTTAGTAGTTACCTAAATCACACAATTGTATTCGTCAAAGGTGCGTTTCTGGTATTTGAACCCCCGACCCTCTAATCAGAAGCCCCGCTTTGCAACAATTGAGCACTGCTTTTCACTGGGAATAGGTACTTCACTTAAAATAAACCCATGCGCCGAGATGAGTCTTCGTAATTTTGGCTTAAAAAGGCTGACTCAATTTAATCAGAACATTCAGCAACTCTCACATGCAGCGAATCAAAACTGTATGCAATTTCGCGTAGTGATGTTTATGGGCCGTAAACGCGGGCGGCTTTCGTTGTAGTTTTATAAAAGTGTGCTCACACTGAGTTGGATCGTTTGTTGCAGCTGACGCAAGTCTACTGTTGGACGTGGACCTCCTGTAGGAATCTCCAAGCTGCCAGGTTGCCTTTCTAGAATCTGGAGTCCCTACGTCCATCGCTTCTACGCATTCTGTGCCCAATCTTCAATCGCTAAGTCATATGAGGACTAGAACTTCCTTTGTCGCCTTTTTTACACACTATAATATAGTATTTGACAGCGATCTCACCTGATTGTAAAGGACGATGCAGTCGAAGTTTTAATCATAATAACTTGGAAGGAGGTAAGTAACCCTGACGGTTTCTACACAGCATTGATTCGTATAACACTGAATCGCTTGGCGGTGCATCTTTACTAGTATTATGGTATCTAGCCTCGGCGGAAACCTGACAAGACCTGAGGCAATTTAAAAATTATAAGATTCTAAAAATGGGAAATGCTTTCCAAAAAACCAACTTCAAATGCCACTACAAAGAGTGAAATAATTTTTATTTAAATTTTAGGTACCTACACCAATTCGAAGTCGGGCAATGTTTCATACAATCCCTAATAGTCCTTCTTACTTACTTGATGTGCGAAGAAATGACGAAGTCATAGACAATCGCCCGACTTCGAATTGGTGTAGGTACCTAAAATTTAAATAAAAATTATTTCACTCTTTGTAGTGGCATTTGAAGTTGGTTTTTTAGAAAGCATTTCCCATTTTTATTTTATACTTTTTAGTGGAAAACAATAAAATGCACAAGGCGTTGTAAAAATACACAAATTGCTTGAGGTGTGTTCTTAAAATCTGAAGAGATACCTCAAATTCACCAAGATCCCATCATCAGACCCTGACTTGATGACTTTAGTCATCAAATCAGTATCTGCTAGCAAATGCACCATTAACTATAAAAAATACCCAACTCGCTTCAAGTATACTAGCAAAATTTGAAGAGTTCCCTCGATTACACCAAGATCCCATCATCAGACCCTGACTTAATGATTTTAGTCATCAAATCAGTATCTGCTAGCATATGCACCAGTAACTATAAAAAATACCCAACTCGCTTTAAGTATACTAGCAAAATTTGAAGAGTTCCCTCGATTTCACCAAGATCCCATGATCAGATCCTGACCTGATGACCATAGGACAACTTGGAAAATATTACTCTTTTTAATAATACTCAAATAGTTTCATGTGTCCATATAAAATTTGAAGAGTTCCCTCGATTTCTCCAGGATCCCATCATCAGATCCTGACCTGATTAAAATGGGACCATCTGGAAACAAAACCCTCTTAAACAAAAAAAGAATTTTTCAAATCGGTCCACGCGTCTTCGAGTAATCGGTGAACATACATAGATAAAAAAAAAAAAAAATAAAAAAAAAAAAAAAAAGATTCCGACGAATTGAGAACCTCCTCCTTTTTTTGAAGTCGGTTAAAAATGGCCAGCGGCGGAATCAAACCCGCGACCTACCGCTTGATTTCCGAGCCACTGCACCAGGGAGATTGTCAAATTCTTATGGGGACCTTAGCCAATTACGATGCCTTGGATGACGAATCCATATGAATACCATCAGTTGTTCGAATTGGTATACAAAATAATAAACGGCTTTTACTTCATTCAAGTAATACTCGTATATGAAACAACTCTCACCTACAAGTGAGCCGGGTTAAATCATCCACTTTCAACCCGCTGGAATTGTTTCATACATAAACATGACCTGCCCACTGCTCCACCGTGCCGTGTATTGGCCGTGTATGTGCGGGGAACTTGATAATATGTTTGTACGAACTTCCAAGCAATTTTGACGACCTCCCTGAACCTGTGATGTTTGGACCCACCGTTCGACTCCTTGCGTGGCAAGTATGTGGTTTTATTGACCGTGAGACCCGGTTTCCACCAGCGGAACGTAGCGGAGCTGTGTTTGAGTAACCAATCTGCCCCCTGATTGCGTAAGAAAAACGTATTCATCGTTATCGTAAACGTATCGTTTCACAGAATACGCTGGTGTTTACGATAACGATGAATACGTTTTTGTTGCGCAATCAGGGGGCAAATTGCGACATTTCGACATCTCCTCTCCTCTCAGTTACGGAGATGTCAAAAAGACGAAGT